>JARWIR010000014.1:30604259-31826667 GCA_029959085.1 Nemophila menziesii
AATTCTTGTAAAATGAAATTACCTTTATTGTAGCAGAAACATCTTTTCACGGAGTGAAATTCTTTTTTTTTTTAGTTTTTTATTTTGCATTGTTCACTTTATCGATGGAGAAGCTCTGGGGTTCATATTGTAGAGGCGGCGGGGTGAAAAATATTATAGTGAAGATTAATCTACACTAATGAACCCTAATAGAATATATATGAGTGATCGTGTAGAATGGTTAATAAATATGTGGTTGGTGGGCCTAATGCCATGAATTGTCTTTCTAAGCTTATATAATTAGTGGGCCTCAACATCATCAAACCAATTGTGAACCTTATTCTCATCTTGTTATATGTTTGGGAGCCTTAGAATCATCAAACTAATTAAATATATGAAATTTAAAGAAGACTAAAACCTTTAGTTATCCTTACCTCACAAGTTTAACAATATATTTTACTAAAATTGCTAGTATCACTTAGGTTAGAATATTCTAGAGCTAAAACCTTCTTTAAGGAGATATTGAATTTTGACCTCTTTAACCATACCCTCATTAATCTAATTCCAAATAAAGAAGTCCTATAAGGTCTAGACGATTATAAACTCATATATTTGATTTCTAGTACAAATTTATCTCCAAGATATCTTTCTTTGAAAGAATATGTTAACGCCAAAACTAGTATATCCAACCCAAATTGATTTCATTGAAAGAAGATTCATCATTAATAGTGTGATCATTGTCCAATAGTCTCTACATAAATCAAGAGGATGAACCCTAACGGAAAGAAGTTGAATGATTATTGAAATTATATTAAACAATTTATTTTCAAATTGAATGTTCTTGATTATGAAATTTGTGTCAATTGTATCATACAAAATAAATTTATTCTCCCTTGCTTCTAACCGTTTGTAACTTTACCTATTATACCTTGATACCAGAATTCTAAGTAGTATGCTGAATATTGAATTTTATAGGAAAGTCTCAAGGGATTATGTATTAACATACCCTTTCTTGACCTTATCCTATCCCTTTTTCGCATAAGATTTAATTTTTTTAATCAAAATAAACATGCTTATTGAAATTTCCATCACGAGGACAAAGATTTGAGTTTGAGGTCTTGATGTCTCCTCTTTTGTTCTATTTATATACCCTTAAGAGACATCAAATTAGGTGATTATTTGACTAATTCGATAGACTTTTAGTGATAATTCGTTATATTTCATTTTCTCTCCGTAGATTTAAGTATTTTTGATTTATTAAACTTTTGCACGTTAAACTGTTTGTTTTAGTGTAAAGTTTGTAGGTTTCTAATATTACCAAGGAGAGGAATCAAGAATGGAAGTCTTAGATCCTGTAAAGAAGTCAAAGGCTAGAAGAAATATCCCGAAGAGTTGACAAATTAGAGTTGCAAATCTGGAAGGATGGTGGTAATTGCTGATTTCAAGCTACTTAATCATGGATTCAGCCTCTGAGTTGTAACGAAGATTCGTGCCTTATCGAGTTACCAAAAATTATCAAGCTGAATGAGTCAATTCAGAGTTAAATTGAGAAAGTTACAACCGTTTTAGTGGAGGGTGTACACCAATTACGGGATTTGGACTTTAAGAGTGGACTTGGGCCATTAATTATTTCATCTATTTACTTAAAATAGCCCAAGTCCGAATAATTTAGTATAAATAGGCTTTTTGAGATTAGTTCTATACATAATTCATTTTACAAAAAGTAAGAGCGTCAGAGAGAAGAGCAGAAGTAAGGAGTTGTGCAATAGTTCAATAGTTTTATGTTCATCAACACCATTTTCATAGTCATTCAAGATATCGAAATGATTCGGTGTTTCATTGAAGAGGATACTAAGTTAAACATAGTTCCATATATGGTTTTATGAGTTATTTAGGGCTCGTAATCTTGGAATAATTGTTATTCCTCTATTTTAGCAGAGTTGTTGTTACTTAGAAAACACTTTTTTTTTTTGTTTAATTATGAAAGAGAAGTATTGAAAATAAATTTTGTGTGGGGTATATTTTTGTTATGTACTCATCAGAAGACAATTGACTGAAACCCCATGATTCTACGTCATAAGAGAAACATTGACCCTTAATACATATCGTTTGTGTTGGGCTTGTGTGACCATTGGGCACAAAGAATCTTCCATATTGCTAAAAGAAGAAAAAACATGTGTCCCTCTAATCCTCTAATCTAGACGTATTAAAGCTAAATAATTTTTTTGGTAGATTTGTTATCTCAAATTGTTAAAAATTAATTTATTAAGAGTTTTAGTGTTTGAAGTCTTAAGAGAGAGGCATAAAGGATAATGTTTGTCGCATTTACTTAATAATCTTTGTCATTGAGATTGTGTTACCATGAAGTTTGATGAATTTTTAATACCACAATTAGATGAACACAAGAGATTTTCAATAGAATTTGTAGTTTTACCTAATATAATCTACCCCTTTATACCTATCACTATGAGAAAGGAAAATTGATGTTATACAAATAGACACGATTGTTCCTCCTATTACTCATAGGATTCTATATCTTTTTAACGATTTGGGGTTTTATTTAGTGACATGGGAGTTGCAATTTAGTCAACCATAACTTTTATTAGTTTGTGTGAATTCTTTCATAAGGTAGTTTTTAGCCATTATACCAAATGCAATCAAATTAATTCGAAACATGTGAAAGGTAAACATATGAATGATGCGAATATCGATAAAGCAAGTAAATCCAAAAAGTTTGAAAGTAGTAATTATTATCGATATCTGGAGCTTGGCATAACAACTATGGAGGTCAGAATAACATGATTAAAGAAATTTCTAAATTTGTTGGAGTTTCTATTTTTCTAATATTATTTTCTAAAGTATTGGCTCATGTCGTCCTCCTATTAACTTTGCATGTATTTTAACAATTTTTCTTCGAGCCAGATAAATGACATTCTATACATTTATGCACAAATTGATCATAACACCTGGGCAGGGTCTTGTAGTACAATTATGGATATTTATGAATCTCAACCGACAACCAAAGAACAATACACCTTATAGGGTATTTTTAATATTATTAGGAGATTAATGGTATTGGATGAACTTATAGACTGTTTATTTACTATGTCCATGTTCTAATGGTATTACTAAGCCATATTTATCAATGGGATATAATAAGAAACTAGTGCTCCTACATTATGAAATTAAAACGTTGGGAAACTATATTAAAAATTCATACCTCAAAATCTAAATATCTTGTAATGTGTTACCTAGAGGAAGTTAGAGGAAGAGACCTCTTAATTATAAATAATTATTTGGTCTAGTTTGTTTACATTATGAACAATGTTTTGTAACAATCCTCTATTTGAATTTATTTAAAGAATGTAATAAAAATTGGTTTGTTGCCCGAAAATCCCATCTCCATTTCTCAATAAAAATCATGGTTTTTCCCAAGTCCTCGATGGTGTTGATGATTTGCTTCTTCTCGGGGAAACAACCAATTCGAAAAGGCCTTAGAAGTTGGCTATGTGCGAGAAAATAGGTGAAAACATTTTCTAATCGATCAGACAAAATATGTAAAAATAGGTTTTAAAAATTGTGTCTATATCTTTTCAAGGATACATTAGATATACGATGTCCTTATAATTGCATTAAAATAATCATAAGTTAACTTGAAAAACATATTATCATTTACTAGTCTTATTAACAATGATATTATAAGTGCTTTCTATCACCTAATACTAGATAGAGCATCTTCAAATACTGAAACAACTCGGGTTCATCTATCTATTAAAACCAATTTTTTATTGAGGTAAAATAAAACTATTTGAAAAATTACTAATTAAATTTTATTTAAATCAATTTTGTTAAACAAATATTTTTTCGCTAATCAAAACTCCATTTAAAGCATCATATTAGAAACAAACATTATTATATGGAATATATTATGTTAATTAAATTATAAAGAATATGCAAACATATATTTCAACTCACAATTAAATAATATATTATTATATGAAAATTCAAAAACCAAATACAATTATATTTTTTTATTTATTATTTAATAACACAAATAATCCAACTTAAAATTGATTTTAAAAGAAAAATTCACATAAAAATATTTTTATTTTTATACATATTAATTAAATATAATGATTATTAATTACTATAAGTTACAAAAATTTGTACTTTAAACCCAAAGCTCCGTTCTCTCAACTCTATATGCACTATACCTCACACCGCGACCAATTATCATCTTCTTTCACAATCCACTTATTACCATCCTTTCCCACTGAATACATATATTTTGACTTCCTATTTTTGTGTTTTTTTATTTTATTTTTTAGCATCAACTTCTAAACCCCATACTTCTTCTATGTTCGCTCATATCTAATCATATTGATGATCATTGTATTTCGTTATTAGTTATAAATACGACTTCCTTCAAGGGTAGAAAAGTTGAATTTATTTTTCCATTTGTTTAATTATTGAAATATCTTCATATGCTTTATCAAATATATATTTATTATTTCTACTAATTTTTTTTTCTTCGTGAAATTACTTTTTGACAATAAGTGGTAATAAAATTGGCTTTCGTAAGTATTACTGATTCTAAATTATGAAAAAAATGATATTAAAAAAATCACGTTACATTCAAAAATAAATAGGTGATTTAATCATTTTTTAACATTCCATTGATTCACTAATATTTATTTTGCATGATAGCTATATTATATGAAGACAAAAAATAATGATATTTTAAGTATTCTATTTATACTAAAATCACAAATTTTTGAAAATAAAAATAAAAAGCTGAATACTAACATTTTAAGAAAGAATATTTAGGAATCTAATACAAATTTAAGTCAAACTGTTGTTTCACAATTAAGTTATAATATGTTCACCCCTTTCTCACCAAGTTTATGTGCAAAATCTTATAATATCCATGTGTAGAATATAATTATAAGTATCCATAATAGAAAGGTGCACAAGTTTTTCTTATGCGTAGTATGTTTATTTATTTCTTTTTAATTATCCGAAAAAACAAATCAAAATTGATTAAATGTAGAAGTTATATACAGACTAATTGATTAGATCACCACAATATTATTATTTTGTTTGTCAATAGTTAATTAAAAATCTCTAAATATTTAAAAAACATTAAAAATAGAATGGTAATTAAAATCTTATATGAGCCTAACTAAATTAAAGACATTGCAAAAGCATATAATACCCACCCTAGGAAACACATAAATAAATTTTGAGGTCACACAATAAATTATTAAAGAATAGTTATGAGAACCTCGAGGAAGCACATTGGTGGTTTATCAAAGAAATCATCTAATTTCAAAAGTTCGCTAGCAGCTAGGCTTTTGTAAATGATGAAGGAAAATTGAGAAAAATTGCATAAACTTTTCTCTATTATTCTCACTATGAATCTTAAGTAATTATATGGAGGTTTTTATTGCTTTTGACGTTTTCTTTTTTGCCTAGTATATTACTCATCCCCTGGTAAAACAAAAAATAAGATCATGTATCAAAATCTTCTGTAGAAGCAGAATATTGTGCCATGACCACAACTTATTCACAAATCTATTGGATTCTACGTCTCATTTTCGCACTTGGTTTCTCGGTTACCTAAAAATATCTCTTTATGTTGGTAACATAGATGAAATAAAAAATAACTATTAAAAAGGTAATTTATGAGCGAACAAAATAGAAAAATGATGATTTTTATTTCGTGATGTGTATGATGAAAGATAACTACACTTTCATATATATCATTAGATGATCAAGTAATATGTATCGAACTCAATCAACTTAGCCATATCTTAAACTAAAATTTTCAATTTGAATATATATATATGTATATATTATATACTAGAAAGGGTGAATTTAAATTACTAGAATCATGAAATATTGAATATTGTAACTAACGAATTATAGTATTAAGAAGAGCGTTGTTAAACAAGGAGACTCACTCCTTCATGGTAAATCATGTAGGTGTATAAATTTCTATCACACTTGTGTCACTTAAACTAGTCCCGCATAAACTTTTCATAAAATGGGATGTAATATAGGTCCCAAACGTTACTTTGAGAAGCCGTCCCGATAATACAGATGTTTGATATCGGCACTTACTATCTTAGATGTCGCCACAAGCACACTACTTGAATCTTTTGAAAGCAATAAATATTTAAAATTTACTTGTGCAATGGTGGATATAGACTTAGATATCATGTCTGGAGGAAAAATATATTTTTCACTGCAGTTGGAGTAACATAATATAAGTATCATGCATTTAGATCACCAGAGACAGAATCATCTATACACTCACTTATCATCAATATGTTTTAGAATATACCTTGTGAGGGTAGTAAAATTTTTGGGTCTTGTACAATTGTTGAATTTCTCGAAAGCATATGGTCAAACGAAGAACTTCTATTTCATGAATGAGGACAAAATCCTACCACTTGTCGTGCTTCTATGACTACAATTACAGGATGATAATGAATTTTGTTGGAATTGGAAATACTTAGTTGTGCGCAACACCATAATGCTTTAATAATAAACAGATCTAAAGTTCTAATAACTGAAGTATCTTGACTTGTTTTTCTTTGCTCAATTCAAGTTTTTTCTAATGTTATAATATTGAAAGGATCTAAAATTAGAAGTAATGTCAAAGGAATGGAACCAATATTTTTTTATCTCTCTAATAGTTAGGAGTACTCTATAGTAAATTTGAACTCTATGACTTTTCATTGTAATGAAAAATATTCTATTTACATTTTGATCTTCGTACATCATTCATTTAATTCTTTTTGGGTCTCATTTATTAAATTCATGTGTATCATTGGTCAATAATCTAGTATTAGCTAAAGCACTATAATTTTAATATCTTATATGTGTAATTTTTTGAATATTTAAATACGTTTATTAGCTTTAATAAAATGCATCAACTAGTAAACTAATCAGAATATATAAATTATGTAATTCAAATAAGAATTTATATATGTATTTTAACTACTTGCATACTTGTAATAATTGATGCAATTTGAATTAATTAAGGAATTTAAGTACCTTAATGTTGAAATATGGTGATACCCTAAACATCATAGAAGTGAATAATTATGATCAATAATTGCTCTAGTAGTTAATAGTATTCAACATGATAATGTTTATTCTTGAGTCAAACTACCCTTCGATATAATCAAATGTAGTCTGGAAGTTTTTATGCATATTGTGTATTTTTTTCACGCTTCTGTATACATAGAATTCACTATGCTTCCAAAACTATGCAGTTTTGAATAATGTTTATTTGAAAAATTTATGTCTAAATGAAACACATAGAATTTTTGTCTACCTTTTTTGTAGGAAATTAAAATATTAATTCATATAAAATAAAAAACTACAATGAAAAGCTTTCTTTGCGTACAAACAATCTCAGTGTTAATATTTTTAAAATTGTAGCTAGTCCTTGGAAGTAGAAGTAAGGGAAAATTTAAAATGTAAGCACATAGTACTTCCACAGTCTTATCTATTCACTATCAATAAATGTATTCTATCAAGCTTGATATCACCTTGATGATATGCACAAAAAATCGCACAACATTATATAGTCTTATAATATACCAGCGACATGTTCGAGGCACAATTTAGTAAGTCTTACTGGTGCACCAACAAAGAGATTCTCCAGTTTTGAATATCTATGTATAACATGCTTTAAATTGAAATATATGACGAATCGATCCAAAAAAGGCAATTTATATAGTAGGAATTAATTCGCTAAAATACATGGGTACCATTGTTGCAGCAAATTCTTTATTTAGATAAACCGATTTTCATAACATTTTTTAACAATAGTAATTATACATTATGCCATTTTTTGTTAGATTATTAGGCGGATCATATAAAATTACCAAAATATACATATTCAAAGAAGTGAACACAATGTACAATGATTGTTGAGTTTTACATCTTCTTCCCCTTCTTAAACAAGAAAAGATAAGATATTTTTTCAATTGGTTGTACGGCAGGTTGTTGGCGTGTTGATACTCCAATGGTCTACCTGTACTTTCTCCTTAATTTGGTGGGGGTTTATATGACCTTAAATGGAAACAAGTTGATCATGTTGGACCCTTCATGTCGGGTGAGGTATATAACTACACACCATTTTTCTATTATTCTTAGGTTTTCTCTTTGATATTATCCTATAATTATTATCACATTTTATTTCTTAGTGAATGTTATGCTGGTAGGAAATTAAGTTCCACAAGAATTTCATCAACTAAATAATATGTTGAAAGTTGAATTATAGGTATGTTGTAGGAGAAAGTACTCCAATGTCGATATTTCTTATATACATTATTTACAATAAGTAAGAACTAATGTATCATGACAAGGGACAATTCTACATAGAAGGTAAAAGACTTTAAATGTTTCAAATATTTAATGTCACCCTAAAGTATCTATGGCAACAAACTAGAGATGTGAGTGAAGTGAAGTTTATTCCGCGTTAGCATGTTGATTATGTTTATTAGTTCCTGAAACAGTTTTGGTATTTAATCAAAGGCTGTTGCAAAACAACACCGGTATGGACGTGATGCTTGTAAGGTATGAATTTAGGCGATTCCAGGTAGTGATGGCTCAACCGGAAGAAGTGATGGTAAAGGGTCTGGCGCACTATTTCTAATATGTCCTACCTAGGACGAGATGCAACTTTAGGAAGTTTCCATGGATGGATTCCATATATGGAAGGAAGGGAGTAATATCAGAAGAAGGCATGAAAAAGGCTGATGGGTGTCTTAAAAAACAGACTACGCATGTTGCTAGGTTAGAGCTTAACTTGTGTTTTAACACCAACGAATATGGTTGACAATAACTATAACCATCATGAACTTGGAAGAATTTGGACCTTTTGGGACAAGAAAATATATAATGTTACAGTCATAGAGAAAACCAGCCAAGCAATGCTATGCAAGGTGGTTATAATCAAATCTCAGACTGTCTTTTTTTACTCTCCAATCTATGCCTTGAACAAACCTGAGGAAAGGCAAATCCTGTGGAATACTTTGAGAGGTTGGGAAGGTACAGTTAACAAATCTCCTTGGGCTATTCAAGGGGATTTTAATGAAGTGATGGAAATTAATGAGAGACTTAATGGGACAGTACTTTCAGAGGGGGCAGTTGATATGAGAAAATGTGTCAATGACTTAGAGTTGACTGACATGAAATATGTGGGCCCAAAGTACACTTGGACTAATAAAGCAGCAGATGGGGAGATGAGAGCTAGTAGGATTGATAGAACCCTCATAAATGAGAGTTGGATCAACACTTACAACAACTCATGCTTAACCATGGAATTCCCATACCTATCAGACCATTGTAGTCAAATTTTGAGATTCATGGAGACTGAGAATAAAAGAAAATACCCTTTCAGATTCTATAATGTGTGGATGGACCACCCTGAGTTTCTAAATCTTGTTCAAGATACTTGGAACACCACCTTCCAAGGAACCCCAATGTATAGAGTTACAAGGAAGTTGAAGATTCTCAAAGAGAAGCTTAAAAAGTTCAATCAGGAATACTTCAAGGGCTCGCAAGACAAGATTATAAAGCTGCAAGGAGACCTGAAATTAATTCAAATCAGTAGATTACAAGGTAACACTGATAAAGAAATTCTTAAAAAAGAAAATGAGTTAATTCAGGACATTACCAAGGAACTACTAATTGAAGAAGCTATTGCTAAGCAAAGGTCTAGAGACCAATGGGTGGAAAAGGGTGACCTTAACACAGCTTACTTTCAGAAAATCATGAGGGGAAGAAGAACTCAGAATAGCATCTTCAGTATTGTTGATAGCCAAGGCATCTGTAAAACAGATGAAAAGGATATCTCTGAGGTGTTTGTTAACCACTTCACTAGTATCCTGGGCACAAAGAGAAGTAATGAGGGCCAATATAGTTCAAATATATTAAGAAATATATTGGGAAAAACAATTAGTCAAGATGAAAGTCATTACCTCACTCAGCCTATATCTGAAACTGAAATAAAGGAGGCATTATGGTCTATTGATAGCAACAAAAGCCCTGGACCTGATGGTTTTTTATCAGGATTTTTTAAAAAATGTTGGGACATTATAAAAACTGATTTGATATTAGCTATAAAAAGCTCTTTTGAAGACTGTCAAATCCTTAAAGAGATTAATTCAGCTAATATCTCACTTGTACCTAAAGTAAATAATCCAAGTACTACAAGAGATTACAGGCCCATTGCGTGCTGTAATATAATTTACAAGATTATCTCGAAAATAATTGCAAATAGACTTAAAGGGACACTTCAAGGTATTATTTCTCACAATCAGTCTGCTTTTGTACCTGGAAGACTGATAGGTGAGAATATATTAATAGCTCAGGATATTGTTAGAGGCTATACAAGAGCAAATATTTCAAAAAGGTGTACTCTAAAGCTTGATCTCATGAAGGCTTATGATTCAGTTGACTGGGAGTTCATTTTGAAGACACTGGAAGCTCTAGGCTATCCAAATAAATTTATTAAATGGATAGCCATGTGCCTCACTAGTACCTCATACTCTATAATCATCAATGGGCCCCAGAAGGTTTTTTTAAAGGGGAGAGAGGGCTCAGACAAGGAGACCCTCTATCACCCTATCTCTTTGTACTAGGTATGGAGGTTTTGTCTCAAATTCTAATTCATGTTGGACACAAGGAAGATTTCAGTTGGCACCCAAAATGTGGAAAGCTTAAAATTAATAACCTAATGTTTGCAGATGATCTACTAGTATTCTTTACCCCTAATGCTGAATCAGCAACCTGGGTTAAAAAGGGGCTAAACTTATTTTTTAACCTCTCAGGCCTCAAAATCAGTGACAGTAAAAGCAACATTTTTTATGGAGGGGTGCCTGATGAAATCAAGAATCATATAAACAATATACTCAATATACCTGAGGGTTTTTTACCCATGAAGTATCTTGGACTACCTCTGATTACAGGTAGACTAAACTTATCTGATTGTAAACCACTGGTAGATAAAATGACAAAAAGGATAGACCACTGGAGTTCCAGGCATTTATCTTATGCTGGAAGGATTCAGCTAATTAAATCAGTATTGGGTGGTATTGCAAGTCGCTGGTGTAGTGTATTTACTTTACCAAAAAAGATTATCAAGATGCTCCAGAGTAAAGTTATGGCTTTTCTTTGGTGTGGGAAGAGTGTATATGAGGGTGGTGCTAAAGTATCCTGGGACACTGTATGTAAGCCTCTAGATGAAGGTGGTTTGGGAATTAGAGATTTAGATTCGCAAAACAAGGTGTGGGCTATAAAACTACTTTGGGGTTGTTGCCTTCCAAAGGGGACACTATGGTCCCAATGGTTGCAAATCAACCACCTCAAAAATAAGTCTATTTGGCAAATTGATATTCCTGTGGATTGTTCTTGGGGTTGGAGGAAGATTTTGAAGGTTAGGGATATTGCTAAAAAGCTCATCAGATATAAGGTAGGGAATGGTAAAGATGTAGCTCTCTGGTGGGATTATTGGTTACCAAACAATAAAACACTTAATGAATTAAGCTGCAGCAGTTTGGCATCAGGATACTACACAAATAGTAAGGTCTCCCAATTTATATATAAAGGAAATTGGAAGTGGCCAGCTGAATTAAGGTTTATGAACGAGCTTACCAAAGATATTATAGTCTCAGATAATGAAGATTCTATCAGCTGTACCTGTACAAAGAAAGGCAAGTTTAAATTCTCAGAAATCTATGAGGAAATTAGAGTAAAGGGCATCAAAAATCAATGTTTCTCTTCTGTATGGAAGAACAAGGCCTTACCCAAGTATAAATTTATCTTATGGCTGGGATATCTGGATAGACTCCCAACCAAACAACGGCTGTTGAGTTGGGGCTTAATTTCAAATCCTATATTTCAATTTTGTAAGATCAACAGTGAAGATAGAGATCATCTCTTCTGGAGTTGCCCTTATACGAAGCGCATTTGGAATATATGCAAGAAGAAGGCGAGGGTTAGACTACAGAGGACTGACCTAAGCTCGGTGATTAAATACATTGTTGAGCAGAAATCAAAGAGAATAGAGACTGAGATTGCCAGATTGATCTTACCGATTGCAGTACATACGATATGGGAGGAGAGGAATAACCGCATCTTCAGCCAATCCCACCTTACTGAGGAAGGTATCATAGAGAAGATTTCAAGCCGAATGATAGAAAACATGGTGAATCTGAAGAGGTTTACCAAAGAAGAGATTGAAGCAGAGACGAAGAGATGGAGAGAGAACTAGGGTTTGTAATTGGTTTGAGTTGTACTTGAAGTGAAAGTGGTTTAGTTGTGTTTGGGTTACCCGTACTAGCCTAGTTAGATAGTTCTATTTTGTTTTATTATGTCTGGTCAAAGTGTTTGACCATGACTAATATGTAAACTCTTACTTGTTTTGATATATATAAAAATCTGGCTGGCTTAGCAAAAAAAAAAAAATTTTGGCAAGTTTTAAGGAGTAGAAACAAGGTCCTTTTTGTTAAAGGAGCATAGAAAAGGTCGTGGGTCTGCAAACCAATGGTGAGAGATATGACTCGAGACTATGTTAGAGTATGGGGCGACGTATGCGGTAAAGGTCTTAATTGTCTCAACTAAAGTAAGCTAGTCCGATGGACACAACTATGTCATAAAGATAAACCAAATATAAATGGGTGTTTTAGTAGAAAATATTGAGAACGGGTGTTAAGGGCAATTTTGGAACAAGAATGATGCACATTGAGGCAGGTTTGACAATACTTGCAAGGTAACCCTGGTTTTCAAGTTTTGACTATATTCGTTACCATTTGGGTGACACATGAAAAAGGGTTGTAGATAAGAGACATTATTAGTTGAGAAGACCTCCATATAATAATATACAGTAGTGAAGGAAGAGGAAATTTTTTCGGATGTCTTGATGTGATTCCTATGTAATGTGGAGAGATAAATTATTGTCACGGGTGTTTTGAGGTCACTTATTTATCCTGAAGAAAATTATTGTGATTCCTTGATGGATAAATTGGTATGGCGCAAAAGGGAGATTAAGTTATATGTAGAAAATCATCATATGACATTTACATATATATATATATATATACATATATATATATATATATATATATATATATATATATATATATCTCGAAATAAGAGAGGATGGTCCACACCTTAAATTATCTTAAGCACTTGGTACGATTTTAGTAATATTTGTCTCACTAGTTTTCTTACCTTAGACCTCGGATGTAATAATTAACATTTTTATCTCGTTTCTCACTCTTTAATAGTTTCTTAGGTAGTGATTGGTATGTTGTAATGGATTTAGTCAGCAATGTAATGAGTTCAGTAATGTAATGAGATTGGGAATGTAATGAACTTTGTAATCATTATACAATGCTTGTTATGCTATCTGAATACGGATGTAATGGCCTGGTTGTTTCAACCTTGTGCTAATAACTAGTTTAATTAAATATGATTGTAAATAAATTATTTAAGATATAAGATAATTATTTTATTATTATAAAATATAAATAATTTTAATAAAATAGAATATGAAAAATAAATTATTTTAATAATTTTTAATAATCTGTATATATAGTGCGATAAATCTTAGATTTATACATTTTAGTTTTAACTTTTATTGAGAATGTATGATAGTAGTATTATTGATGTAATTTACAATTCAATTGGTTAGTTATTGGTTAGGTAACTTGATTAACTATTATAGAGAAGTAAAATTTTAATAATTTAATTAAAATTGTAATTTCATGTTAATATTTTGATAAACATATTGATTCATGATTTATGAGTATGTGAGAAATAATTAAAAAATTGTTATAATGCAGTATATTATGGTGAAATATATCACTGATATTTAAAGATTTTATATAATTATATACGATTTATGTATGTACGTAGTAAAAATAATATAATTTTTTTTGTTTCTAAAAATAATAATATGGATTTTTTCATAATTGATTTAATGAAAAAAAAAGATATGATAAAAAATGTGTAATATATTAAGTCTAATAAAATTATGTTAGTTTATTAAAAAAAATATATCCATTACGATTACGATTATAATGGGTCATTCATGGGTAGTAGCTATGTAATGAAAAACCTCATTTTAGTTGTAATATGATTACGGATGGAATGGTAGTGAATAAACTTATTGATACACGTGGATACAATGTTTGAGCATATTTAGTAATTACTTTGTTCAAACTAACTTATACAAGTGATCAAACTTACTGAAACACGTGGATATAAGTGGATACACGTGCATATCCTCACAAATATTAGTTGGATTGCTTATTGAGTAGTGTGTTCAATGTTATCAGTGAATGTATTCCGTGCTATAATATAACACTCTTTCACATACAATTATATCTTGTCTTCGGTTAAAATTCAATATATTTTGGCACAATCTTAAATTTTTCAAAGTTTGATAAAATTGATCTTAGAAATTTACATATGACTTTACTTAATTTTTTATGATCATTTAGTTACGATTTTCAAAAAAAGTCCAAACCATTAAGAAAAAACTCAATTTTATAATAATTTAAAATTTGAATATCATGATCTCGAATCCACATATATTATGCTTTTCCCAATTTTTATGTATTAGCTATGTCATTTTAAAAATTCGAACAAAAAAATTTAAATCGGCGAGACAAAGTTAATGAGTTAATTTGCTCTTTATATTTTATGAATTTTATTTGTAAGTGTACCTGTGATATGTGTTTTTGTATTTAATCTTTGTTTTTTATAAAAACGTTATAAGAAAGATCTATTTAAAGTTACTTAATTTTATTCCAAGACTTTAGGGTTTCACTGTTACTTTTATTGGTATAAATTTGATCTTGAAGAAGGTGATATACATCCATTTTATATAAGCATGTAAAATTAAATGTTTAGCCTCTCAAATTTAGTTAAATACGAGCCCAAATACAATACAATTAAAGTATATTCACGCTTATGTGATTCCTATATAAGTTTTTATACAATTAACTTTATATACAAATAATACGTAATTATTAATTTATAAGCTAGTACATTAATTATAATATATTTAGTTAATACAAAAGTTATTCCTATTATTAAGAGGTTACAAAAGTAAATGATTGATCTCATGAGAATTTTCAAAATAAGGTTGTACGATAAAACTTTAAAAATTGAAATAAGTATAAAAAAAGTTTAATTATATTATAAATCTTATATTTTAAACTTATGAAGTTATTTTAACAAGTTAATATTATTTATTGCATCGCTATTTCAATCACCTTTTAAATTTTTGAAACTTAAACACTACAACCTTTAGTCGTTGTTGCACTTTCTTAGTGTGACGGCATTATTTTGTTTGGTATTTTATTCTAATTTATTTTGTGTCTTTATGGCGCTTTTCATTTTTAGATTTTTAAGTATGTTTCAATTTATTTAAAATTATCTCTTGATAACTTACTCCTATGTGGTGCGATCTTCTTCTATGTATTCAATGGGTGTTTAGATTCACTACGCCGCACAAGACTTCTAGCGACTACACGAGTAGTCGCTAATATGTCGATAAGTAGTCGCTAGATCCAGGATCAGGGATCTAACGACTACAAGTAGTCGTTAAAACTTAGTCATTAGAAACTAGTCGTTAGAAGTCAAACCTAACGACTACGTATAAAAAAGTAGTCGTTAGAGGTCGTGGTCTTATTAGCGACTACTTTGTAGTCGTTAGATGGAAGGTGTTATTAGAGACTACATTGTAGTCGCTATTAATCTTATTATCTGCGACTACTTAGTAGTCCTTATAAGAAAGACTTATTAACGACTACAAGGTAGTCGTTATTGGCCTTCTACTTAGCGACTACATCTTGTAGTCAATCTCGACTACATGTAGTCGCTATTGATTATTTTTTAAAAAATATAATTAATAACTAAAAATACAATTAATAATTCAATATAATTAATTAAAATATAAAATTCAACCAAATTCAACCAAAATAAACATAATTCAAACCAAGTCAAGATGAAGTCAAAGTTAACAAAAGTCAAACCAAACCAAAATAAAGTAAAAGTCTTAATACATAACTGATAGATAAAATAGATAAACACCAACAATCTCTAGAGTCCTATCCGGCTATAAACATCGTCTTCATTTTCGGACTCGTCTTCATCTTCATCACTATTATCATCACCATCTTCTTCAACATCTTCATCACCGGTAGGAGGAGTGGGTTACGCAGTCATAGCCGGAAGGGGGGCGCTCCTTTTTGTGCCCTCAACTCGTAAATTCACGAGATGGCATCAGTCAAAACAACCTGTGGATAAACAGGAGGCTCGGTGGTGGTAGAAGGAAATTCAAGGCGGGGAACTGTGGAAGACCGCTGGCTAATCGGAGCTGGAGTAGTCGAAGCCCTCTTTTTCGTTTTTTTTGGTCGACCAATGCCCAGTGTCCAGCTTCTCTTTGGTGACCCGATAGCCTTCTTCTAGGTGTTCCTCACGTAGTCGACTTGCTCCTTTTGAGTCATGCCTTAACCGTCGTTTGACTTAGATTGACTAAGAGTCACCTGCTCCTTCATGGCATCCTTGAAAAATTTATTAAACAATAAAAAAAATATTAAATTTGATTTAAGATTAAAAATATAATTACTAATTTAATAATAAAAAAAATTTCATCAGCTTTTTCGTATCCCTCCGACCTCCACTTGTTCGTCTTCTTATTTTTTACCCACCACCTCGAAAAAACCACCCAAACGCGGAATCGGGATGTCCTCTTGTGTCGCCTCATCCCTGAAATCTTATGAAATAGAAAGAAAGATAAGATTAAGGAAGGTTTTTATTACCTTTGATGTTGATATGGATTGCCCCTTTGATGTTAATCGGCTCTTGGAGTTGCAGCAATAGGGAGAGCTCTCGATTTTTGGTGTTTTGAGTAAGTGGTAATAAAGACAATGAGCTCTTGGTAGAAGATATAGGGCTTGCTTTCTAGCGACTACGTTATGTAATCGCTAGATATAGGGGAAGTGGTGTGGTGACTGACACGTGTCCGTAATTTGACCACGTCAACAGGTTTTTCGCGACTACTTTGTAGTCGCTAGAGGTGAAATTAAAACGCGTGTCCTTTCGTGGGCAGGAAAATGGACCGCCATTGCGTAGTGGGAAATTAATTTGCTTTTTCGCGACTACTTAGTTGTCGCTAGAGATATGTAATCATTAGCGACTATTTCATAAAGATGAACTAGTCGTGAAACGATTGATGTAGTCGCTAGAATTTTTTTAATAATTTAACGGAATTCCAAATAATCATATAACATAATTCAATTCAACTCCAAACAGTCAATAAATTCAATTCAACTCCAAACAATCAATAAATTCAGTCAACATTTAGAGTCAAAGTTTAAGTGTTTGGGGTATTCAGTCAAATATTTGAGTCAAAGTTTAAGTGTTTGGGGTATTTAGTCAACTATTTGAGTCAAACTTGAGTGTTTGGGGGTATTTAGTCAACATTTAGAGTTATACTTGAGTGTTTGGGGTATTTAGTCAACATTTAGAGTCTAAGTTAAGTGTTTGGGGGTATTCAGTCAACTATTTGAGTCAAACTTGAATTTTTAGGTATTTAGTCAACACTTAGAGTCAAACTTGAGTGTTTGGGTTATTTAGTCAACATTTCGAGTCAAAGTTAAGTGTTTGGGGTATTTAGTCAACTATTTGAGTCAAAGTCAAGTGTTTGGGTTTTTCAGTCAACTATTTGAGTCAAAGTTTAGTGTTTGGGGTATTCAGTCAACTATTTGAGTCAAAGTTAAGTGTTTGGGGTATTCAGTCAACTATTTGAGTCAAACTTGAGTGTTTGGGGGTATTTAGTCAACATTTAGAGTCAAACGCGAGTGTTTGGGGGTATTTAGTCAACTATTAGAGTCAAACTTGAGTGTTTGGGGTATTTGGTCAACATTTAGAGTCAAAGTTAAGTGTTTGGGGTATTTAGTCAAGTATTTGAGTCAAACTTGAGTGTTTGGGGTATTTAGTCAACATTTAGAGTCAAACGTGAGTGTTTGGGGGTATTTAGTCAACTATTTGAGTCAAACGTGAGTGTTTGGGGTATTTAGTCAACATTTAGAGTCAAAGTTAATTGTTTGGGGGTATTTATTCAACTATTTGAGTCAAACATGAGTGTTTGGGGTATTTTGTCAACATTTAGAGTCAAACTTGAGTGTTTGGGGGTATTTAGTCAACTATTTGAGTCAAAGTTAAGTGTTTGGGTGTATTTAGTCAACTATTTGTGTCAAATTTGAGTGTTTCGGGTATCTAGTCAACACTTAGAGTCAAACTTGAGTGTTCGTGTTATTTAATCAACATTTAGAGTCAAAGTTAAGTGTTTGGGGTTATTTAGTCAACTATTTGAGTAAAAGTTAAGTGTTTGGGATATTCAGTCAACTATTTGAGTCAAAGTTTAGTGTTTGGGTTATTCAGCCAACTATTTGAGTAAAAGTTAAGTGTTTGGGGGTATTTAGTCAACTATTTGAGTCAAAGTTAAGTATTTGGGGCATTCAGTCAACTATTTGAGTCAAACTTGAGTGTTTGAAGTATTTAGTCAACATTTAGAGTCAATCTTGAGTGTTTGGTTGGTCAACTATTTGAGTCAATCTTGAGTGTTTGGGGTATTTAGTCAACTATTTGAGTCAAACTTGAGTGTTTGGGGTATTTCGTCAATATTCAGAGTCAAACTTGAGTGTTTGGGGGTATTTAGTCAATACTTAGAGTCAAAGTTAAGTGTTAAGGGGTATTCAGTCAACGATTTGAGTCAAAGTTTAGTGTTTGGGGTATTCAGTCAACTATTTGAGTCAAAGTTATGTGTTTGGGGGTATTCAGTCAACTATTTGAGTCAAATTTTAGAGTTGGGGGCATTTAGTCAACTATTTGAGTCAAACGTGAGTGTTTGGGGTATTTAGTCAACTATTTTAGTCAAACTTGAGTGTTTGGGATATTAGTCGGCCTTTAGAGTCAAACTTGAGTGTTTGGGGTATTTAGTCAACTATTTGAGTCAAAGTCAATTGTTTGGGGGTATTCAGTCAACTATTTGAGTCAAAGTTAAGTATTTGGGGTATTCAGTCAACTATTTGAGTTAAAGTTTAGTGTTTGGGGTATTCAGTCAACTATTTGAGTCAAAGTTAAGTGTTTGGGGTATTAATTCAACTATTTGAGTCAAAGTTTAGTATTTGTGGTATTTAGTCAACTATTTGAGTCAAACGTGAGTGTTTGGGGGTATTTAGTCAATTATTTGAGCCAAACTTGAGTGTTTGGGGTATTTAGTCGGCCTTTAGAGTCAAACTTGAGTGTTTGGGGGTATTTAGTCAACTATTTGAGTCAAAGTTAAGTGTTTTGGGTATTCAGTCAACTATCTGAGTCAAAGTTAAGTGTTTGGGGATATTTAGTCAACTATTTGAGTCAAAGTTAAGTGTTTGGGGTATTCAGTCATCTATTTGAGTCAAACTTGAGTTTTTGGGGTATTTAGTCAACCTTTAGAGTCAATCTTGAGTGTTTGGGGGTATTTAGTCAACATTTAGAGTCAAAGTTTAAGTGTATCAAAATAAATTCAAATTCAACTCCAAAAACCAACAAAATGTTTTAATACAAATAAACCAAAATAAAAAAATCTCCTAATCAGTATCATATCCACTAATAACCATAGGTTCATCATCTCTATCAACCTCTATAGGTTCTTCTTCATCCCCGTATTCATCCAAGGTGTCATCATCAATTTCCTCGTTTTCATCAATAACCATATCAAAAGAAAAATCAATACAAAAATGATCAGGGTCAATCTCGATCTACTCGGTGGATGCCAAGTTCACCGGATCTGAAACTGTCTCGGTGTTCACTAAAGGGACCGTGACACCCGCGTCTTCAGTAGGTAATAATTCTGCACCCCATAACTCGGGACTCCATCCATGTCTATCATTGAGTTCCCATACTACTTTTCACCCTTTTTGTGATTTCCTTGAGTTAATATCATCGATGTAAAATACTTTTTTGCTTGAGTAGCTAAGATGTATGGCTCTCCTTCCCAAAAAAATCTCGACGTGTTAATAATAGTTACCCCATTCTTTGTCCTCACGATACTCGTGTTATACCAATTACACTCGAATTGCACAACGGAACAATCATCATCAAATGTTACCTCTACAATCTTGACCAATTCACCGTAATACGGTTTTCCTTCGTACATGGTGCATACCTAGGGATGGCAGCGGATCGGATATCCGCGAAAAATAGCATAACCATATCCACATCCATTAAGAAAACCAATAACCTAATCCGCATCCATTAACCATCGGATTTTAGAATTATTTACCAAATCCGCATCCGCGGCGGATGCGGTTTATCTGCGGTTAATCCGCATCCGCAATCGTTTAATAGGATTTAAATAAAATAATCTAATAAAATACTTTAAAAATTCTAAATTAGCTAAAGAATTATTGGGAGACCATAAATAAGTATTATGCAATATAGTGATAAACTAGAACATAACCAGTTATATTCTTTATGTATGGAATAATTTTATTTGATCGATATTATGCATAGAATTTGTGCATATAGAATAACTTTACACATAGTATATATATATTATTATTTTTTATTTCTTATATTTTATTCGGATTTCGGATTATTCGTCGGTTTATTGTAAAAAACCAAATCCTAACAGATAATCCACCGGTTATCTTTTTTGAGAACCAAACCCTCATGGATGCACCATCGATTCCACTAATGGATTTTTTATCGGATCGGATATCCACTGGTTACGGTTAATATTTGAACCATTGCCATCCCCATGCATACCCTATAATCTTGTGTCACCCTTGTTTCACCCTTTTCACGAGTAACCCATTTAACACCATTCACAACACACAAATCATACTTATAAACTGCACCATGAGACTTACTAGCCAATGAAATCATCTCACTTGTAGCGAATGCATCACCTTCTTTTTCCATGTCATAAACCTACAAGGATAAACAATTATAACAATGTTGTCTAAAATGGAATCTTAATTTGGTATTTAAATGGATCTATACCTTATGCATAAACCAATCTCCGAAATTTTGCAGGTGTTTCCTAATTTTATCGGCTACAGGACCCGATAGCGTGGCTTTGTGTTCTCTGCACATTTGACGAGCAAATTGAATACATTTTTCATAATGAATAAACATATAATAAATAAATTGAAAACTTACGTCATCAAATGTTGGATTTCATCGCAATTATGTAGGATATACCACTCTATTTGCTCCTTCTCGGTGTATTGCAAATTAACATACTCTTTTTTACCTAAAGGAATACACTGTCTCTTAAATACGGACAAATCTTTAGGTTGAGCTTCGATCTTGGTATATCTACCCGGTTCATTGAACTTTTTTTTTCTTCTTGAAGATAACGTGATATGAAAGTCAAAGTCAGCTCTACAACGTACCCCTCGGTAATTGAACCCTCCGGCCTAGCCGGGTTTCGTATGTACTCCTTTAATTTCTTTAGATACCGCTCAAACGGGTACATCCAACGCTTCTGAAACGGTCTGCCTAACAAAGCTTCGTCGTATAAGTGTATACCCAGGTGGATCATTATATCGAAAAATGCAGGAGGCAAAATCATTTCCAATCTACACATAACTTCAACAACTTTCACCTTACCCGATTCTAACTCTTTCCTACTGAGATGTTTATTACACACGACTCTAAACACGTTAGCTAGCCCAATAACTGCATCACTAATCGCTTTGTCTTCGATAAACCCTGGGATACTAGCCACGAAAAGATACTGCATCATCACGTGACAGTCGTGAGATTTCATTCCTATAATCTTGCCCAAGTCACTTTGAACATTATTTTTTAAACTCGATGCGAAGCCATCAGGAAACTTCTGTGCCTTCAACCAGTCAAGAAATACTTTCCGCTTTTCCGTTGATAATGTATAATTTGCTCGATTCAGTATTTGTTTACCGCCTCTCGATGTCAACCACAAATCCTTCCTGATTTTCGTAACCTCGAGATTCATTCTCGCTTTCACGTTGTCTTTGTTAACTCTTTCATCATGACCTTTAACTGTGCCGAGAAGAGCATTACACACGTTTTTCTCTCAATGCATGACATCAATGTTATGTTTCAACAAATTTTCAGACCAATAAGGTAAACGATAAAAGATACTCTTTTTCTTCCAATTTAATAGACGTGGACCAGTTTGCTTCACGGTCTTTCCCCCAAAATCCTTGTGTTTACCGGAAAACACAATAGGAAGCCCATCTAACTGTGTCTGAATATCGTGTGGACTATATTTCTTCGGTGGACCCCTATGATCGGATTTCAGGTACAAAACCTTTTCGCTTCTAAATTGATGCCTGATAGGTAACCAACGTATATGGTCGAAGTAAGCAACACCTTTTTTCACACTCAATGACGGAGTAGAATCCATGCATTTTGGACAAGCTAAGTAACCTTAACCCAACCATCCCAAAGTATATGACCTAGCGGGGTAATCATTAGTCGTAGACTGAAACAAACCTTCATCGTAAACTCTTCCTTCTTGTGGGTATCATACGTAAGGATCCCTTTATCCCACAACTCGTCCAACTCATCTATAACAGGTCGAAGAAAGACGTCCATGTCCTTGTCGGGTAAACGGGGTCAATGAATTAACAAACAAAGCTGGAATGTCGTCTCCTTCATACACTCCCACGGTGGTAAGTTGTAGACGGTCAATATAACCGGCCACATGCTGTACAAGTTGTTATGCATAGAGAAAGGACAAAAGTCATCGATACCCAAAACCAAGAACACATTCCGAGGTTCACTAGCAAACTCAGGATGTAACTGAACAATTCTCTTCCAACTATCGCCATCTACTTGATAACGCAACAAATCTGGATCTGTACTCTTCCCTGTCGGTGCCAGATCATATTTTATGCAGTGTGTCTCGCAGCATAAAGTCGTTGCAGCCTAGAGGCAATCAGGGAAATAGCAGAGTTTCTTATGCGCTACTTTCTGACCCTTCTTCGGGTCCCATCTGGATTCACTACATACTGGACACTTATTGAGGGAGTCATTCTCCTTCTAAAATAAAGCACAATCGTTCACGCAAACATCGATGGTATTGTAACCCATACCTAAACTTTTTAACTTTTTGTTTCACTCCTCGTATGACTCGGGTAAGGTATGAGGTTTGGGAAACACACAACACAGAATATCAAGCAACTCGGTGAAAAACGTGTTAGTCCACTTGTTCTTCACCTTCACGTGCATTGGCTTCGCAATGCAATTTAATGAACTCATTACTGTACAACTAGGGTATAACTCGGTCTCTAATTCGGAAAACATCGTTTCGAATTTGCCACGTGCTGAACTGTTCGAGTCTATCATCTTGGTGTTACCGGAATGACCACCACCCTCATAATTAGGTTTCAAATCTTCGTAGACATCCAACATTTCATTTTCGTCATATCAAGTCTCGGGAATTTCCTCGCTTTCACCATGCTTTGTCCAAATCTCATACGTGGACAAAAACCGAAATTGTAAAAGATGTGCCCTAACTTTGACAACGTTAAACCGACGATAATTTGAACAACCATTACACAGACAAAAAATTGTTTTTTCAGGATCTTTATTTTTTTAAGCAAAAACGAGAAATGCTTCTATCCCATTAATAAATTCACGTGAAACTGTATGAACGGAAGCAATCCAACTTTTATCAATACCCGAAACCATAATCAACTACTCCAATATAAAAGAATACAACATAAATGTCTCATAAATATAATGAAAAAAAATTATTACATCACCAATTAAATACATAAAAATAAAATAAAAAGGAAGATTATTACATCACCAATTAAATACATAAATATAAAAAAATTATTATATCACCAATTAAATACATGTTATTATATCACCAATTAAATAAATGAATATAAAATTAAAAACACACAAAATATTCCATCACCAAATAAATGCATAAATATAAAATTAAAAACATACAAAATATAACATCACCAAATAAATACATAAATATAAAATGAAAAGCATACAAAATATAACATCACTCAATAAATATATATCCCATTTATACATTTATGTCTCATACAATAATATATATATATATATATATATATATATATATATATATATATATATATATATATATGTCATATAAAATGATAAGATGATCAAAGATACATAGTGATACTACATATTTAGCATTAACTATACAATTGTAATCAAATAAAAAAGAGATGAGAATAGTTTTATCGAACAAAAGAGACCTACTTTTGGGCAAATTTAGAAGGAAAAATTGATAATTGAGGAGGTCCCACGTTATTGATCGACCCACGAAAGCTTTTCCACGTGTTGGAATACCTAAAAATTAATACTATTTACCATTAACTATACAATTGTAATCAAATAAAATAAATTTAAAATAGTTTTATGGAACAAAAGATACCTACTTTTTGTCAAATTTAGAAGAAAAAATTAAAAATTAAGGAGGTCCCACGTTGTTGATTGACCCGGGAAATCTTTTCCACATGTTGAAATACCTAATAAGTAATAGTATTTACCATTAACTACACAATTACATGCAAGTAAAGGAAATTTGAAAGAGTTTTATGAAACAAAAAAAATACCTACTTTTGGGAAAATTTAGAAGGATAAATTGACAATTGAGGAGGTCCCACGTTTTTGATTGACCCGGAAAAGCTTTTCCAAGTCTTGAAATAATATTTGGTGATGAATTGTGGAAAAAAATTGGGAGAGTTTTGAGAGAAAGAAAGAAAAATTATGAAATAATGGTGTTTTGAGGATCCCAATTCGCAACTTGTTGTAATAAATACGCTACCACTAATCACGACTACACGAGTAGTTGCCAAAGACTAAAAAGTAGTTGTTAGAAGAGTAGTCGTTAGTAATAACTTCTAACGACTACTTCAAGTAGTCGTTAAATAAACCAACCACACTACTCATTGGCGGTGGAAAAATAATTAAAAAATAAAAATAACACTAGCGACTACGTACTACGTTTTAACCACTATTTCATGTAGTTGTTAAAAACAAAAATTACTAACAACTACTGTGTATTCGAGAAACATACCATGTAGTCGTTAAAGAGATGTAGTCGCTAATGGTGCTTGTCTTTAGCGACTACATCACGTAGTCGCGAGAAATTTAGTCGCTAGAGAGTCACGCTGTAGTAGTGATTGTTTTGCTACAAGAAAGGAAGATATGTTATTTCTGTTACTTATTATTGGGCACGTTTGTAATTAACTCATCAGAGAAACCTTTTTTTCCATATATTTTGTTATGGTGGTATGCCACTTTATTTAACCAAACATATATAATATATATGCTCATTCATGTCAATTATTGAGTGATTCTGGATGTTTAGTTTAACTATTCATTTTATTTTATTCAAGAGACTTTAAATTAGGGTTTTGTGATATTATAGATGTTTGGGTCCAACTTTAAAAAAATTTGGTTAGGTTGTGTTCCGGTTCGACTTTTAAGATTTTTTGCGCTAAATGGTTCAGGTTTAATTTTTATTTCTTATATTATTTTTTATGTAGGGATAACTTTCGGCTAGCTGGTTTATTTTCTTATTTTTTGTAACAACTTCGTTTATTGTATTCATTTATTATTTTCCATGTCCTTTGGTATTATAACAACTTCTATTTTACTTTTTCCTATATCATCCTTGTTTCCTATTATTATAGTTCTGTTTTCCATGTTCGACGTTCTTTTGTTAGTAATTTTGTATTTGTGTTGTTGTGTAATTATTCATGTGGTCATTTTCTCATTTTTACATATTACTGGTGATTATTGCATACATTTTTACCGGATTTGTGCTTCAAGTGGGAGCTAGGTTTAGGTTGTTTAGGTTTTCTTGTTATTGTTGTCCTACTTGTCTGTTCTCTCTAACACTACCCGTTTTTATATAAGGTTGTCTTTGTTGATCTCAGATAATTGTATTTACTACCTATATTATTAACAACATTTATTATATATGTACTTCTTGTCATTCACTCATAGATTGTTTTTGTATGATTGTTAGGGTATTGAACTATATTTGTTATACTAGATAGATGAGGTATTAGGTTGGTGGAAAGATTACACTAGTTAGACATGCACTTGTTGTAAATGGGTTTATGCTTAATCATGTCATGTTTTCATATTTGATATTTTCATTAGAATACTTTATACTTTTTATATATATTAGTCTAACCCAAGCTACATTACCTACAGGGTTATTTTATGGTTGTTTGATTTCTCAACCTCTAGATGAGGTCGGAGACTTCAATCTCTTTTACTATTTTTGTCTTTATCTTTGTTTCTTTTTCCATGCCTATATTTTTCCAGGACGGTTTGGTTAAGCTGAAGATTGCAATTTATTTTATTTAATATAATTGGATTTTTTGACAAAATATTAGTATGGTCATTCCTCTAAGAGTAAATTTAACTGTGTTCCTTCATATTTATTGTTTGGTTAATATCGAAAGCACAACAAAAGAGGTTTATTAGTTAATAAACATTGATTTTTCTATACTTAAATAATAAAGATTACTGTGAGATACCAACATTTTTTCATGTGAATTTTTTGTATTTTTTGAATGGTTTATATTTACCATATAATGACTTCATTGTTGAGTTTTTACTAAAACTTTATCACTCCACTCTCTATCTCTCGAGTTAAAGCGCAATAAAAACGTTAACACGTCACCTTAATCACTTGACCTCACTGATCTTTGCTATTGAACTTGAAGTCTTCTACTGTCAACAAATAATTAATTTTGTATGAAAATATTTTTTGTCACTGGATAGTTTTTTGTTGTAATTTTCTATTTTGTTTAGTTTAATTTATAAAAAATGATTTTTTTTGTAAGAATGGATACCCATTTTCTCCATGTACTATAGCCTTATTTTCATCTTACGTATTGAAGATAAATGATGTATGCTTACATCATGTACCTTAAATACGTGACTTGCTATCAATTAATAAAAAAATCACCATTTATATCTGACACATCTTATTCACACACATACTTACACATACACACACATAAACACATACACACATGTGTACATGTGTACATGTGTACATATATATATATATATATATATATATATATATATATATATATATATATATATATATATATATCCACAACCACCACTATCACCATCTTTAGGGGATATGTTAAGGCATAATTGTTTTATGGACTCATATCATTATATACTATGGTGCAGTCTCTTATTTATTACTAAATACTTATGATCTTACTTTCATGGGTCTTGTCCAATGAATGTTAGCTATTGAGATGGTCTAATTTCTTGTTCAGTGTTATCATTTTCATCTCAATTCAAGATCATCCAAATGAATTGGTGTATCATTGGAGAAGATGTGAAGTACAATATCGTTGAACTTGTCTCCTTAGGATTATTTTCTATACATTGTTTTATATGGTATTTATGGGTTGCATTTTTAAATAATAAGTGTTTCCTCTATTTTACTGAAGTTGTTGTTACAAAGTAAACATGTTGTGTTTTGTTTGATTAGGGGTGACACCTATTGAATATAAAGATTTTGTGGGATATATTTTGGTTATTGACTCATTAAGCTTCAACAACCCGACATAAATACACACTACTTGTAGTCTTAAGAGAATGGGTGTCCCTTTACAAAATATGGTTTGATATTGGCTTGTGTGACCATGGGACACGTGTAAATATACATTCTGATAAAAGAGAAAATTCTAGGTATCCCTCTAAACTCCTCTTGTAATGTATAAAAATAAATGTTTTTGTGGAAATTTTTTATCTCATATTGTTAGATAAAGGCTGATTAAGAATTCTAGTGTTTGAATATTAAGAGAAGGGCATAAAGGCTCATTATTGGTTCCTTCACACCACCAGTTTCATCATTACGATGGTGTGACCTTGATTTTAGATTCAGCGTTCAATAAAAAAACAGACAATAAAAAAACCTTCCTAATGGAACTCTTAGTTTTCCCTAATAAATCTACCTCTTTTTTAGATTGAACTATGAGAAACTTATCATATTAAGGTATTATATCTTTCACATTGACATTTAGTTTAGGTGTCCGAAGGTGAAAGGAAAGTTTATTATATACAATAAAGGTTCCATGGTACCATTTATTACTCATATGATTATATATATTCTTAAGTATTTAGTGTTTTATCAAGTGACAATAGAGAGTTTGAATTTAGTCCCTTAAAACTCGTGGCTAGTTTGTGATTTTCCTTTCAAAAGATAGTCTTTTTCCCTTATATCGAATGCAGACAATCTATTTTATCACATATGAGGGGTAAAAATATGGATGTCGCGAGAACCAATAGAGAAAGTGAATAAGAAAAGGTTTGAAAGAAATCTTTATATTATCAATATATTGTTTCCCGATTGGTTAAAAATACAGGTGGCAATAACATGAGTAATGAAATGGCTAAATTTGTCGGGTTTCCATTATTCTATTTTTATTTTACATGTATTAGCCTGAGTAGTCCTCCTATAAGCTAATTGGGAAAGTCTAATACGATAATACCCATCTATCTAACCATATGTAAATTTTTGGATAACGACAATTGTAAAAAATATGTGTAACAAAATGGTTGATCTACTAAACGATACAAAACTTCTCATGTATTTTAATTTTTTTTACTCAAGGCAGATATATTTCATTATATACATGGACACACAAACATATCATAACACCATGGTAGGTTCTTATAATACAATTATGTATATCTAGGAGTATGAATTGACACCAAAAAACAGTCCCTTTTCCAAGGCATTACCAATAAATTGACTACACTAATAGTGTTGGTTGAATATAAAAGTTTTGTATCTACTATATTAGGGTTTCTAATGGTATAACTATACCATTTTTATCTTTGAGAGCTAATAAGAAAAATGTGTTCCTACATTTCTTTCAAAAACAAGGATAGACTACTAAAATTTCATACCTCAAAACCTAAATATCATGAAATGTGCTAACTATAAGAAGTTATAATGTAAAATCACCCCTTAGTTACGAAATTCCATCGTTGTTGGGCTCAGAGTACGCTTGTTTGATTTCCCTAGAAAGAAGAGTTTTTGACGTGAACTATTGGTTGTAATCAACCTCTCGCCTAATCCTTATTTTTGTTTCACGATATCAAACTATTTAAATTTTACTAAAGAAACTAATATATAATGGGTTGTTTCCCCCAAATCCCATTTTTATTTATGAATAAAAATCACAGTTTTTTCATATATTGTTGGTCTCATTGATTTGGCTCATTTGTGGGACATTACTATCTCGAAAATTTCTTACTAGACTTCTAAAATTTGGTGTCATTAAAAACAGTTTTTATTGATCACAACATTGTTGTAAATATAGGTTTTACACCACGTGTCTATATCTTTTTAAGAGAAAAATAGCAACTAAGTTTTATAATACTATAAATATATTATTATATATTAACTATCATTATTGATAATGATACCATAAGTTCTTTCGATCATCTATAAAAAAAAATTGATTATGAAGGTACATAATTATTCATTCGCTAAGTGAAAAACTATCTAAAGCGTTAAATGAGAAACCAACAGTATTCATAGATCATAAAAAAATCTTCAATATATGAAATATTTTATTGTAATTAAATTGTAAAAATGTTCATACAATATATTTCGATTCACAATTAAATAATGTACACATTTTTCCCCATGTATTTTCATGAAATCGACAGTTTACCCCCTCAATCCTATAAAGTGTAAATTTGCGCCCTAGATTTTGTTTTTGCGACTAGTTATCTCCGATTTATAGAATTTGTCTAATTTCTCAGTTAATTATTAATTAATTAGTCTACTTACCCCTTTAAGTATTACTTAGTTTGGCTACTTACCCCCTAAAATTTTACTTCATTTGCTTACTTACCTCCTTTAATTTTACTTAATATGCTTACTTAATGTGTCTATTTAACAAAAAACTAGTTCTGTATGGGATTATGAGTCACAAAAACAAAAGTTAGGGGGTAAATTTTTTTTTTATACAATAGAGGGGTAAGCGGTCAATTTCGTTAAAATACATGGGTATCCCGCGTATTTACTCAATAATATATCATTATATGAAAAGTAAGAAACCAAATACAGTAATATTTCTCATTTTGGTTTTTTATCATTTACTAACACAAATAATCAAACTTAACATTTATTTGAAAAGAAAAGACCAAACACAAAAAAATTACCAAATTATTTAAATTTTTATCCATATAAATTAAATATTAACATTCCTAATAATATAAATTACTAAATGTTATATTTAAACCCCTACGAGCTTCTCTCTCTTACAACACCACCACAGTTATCTTTGTCTCTCATAATCCAGTTTTTACCATCGTCTTCTACCCATTTTATAGTTTTTGGCCTCTGTTTTTTTATTATTTTTTATTTTCTACTTGCATCTCAAAGCAGATCGAAGACCATTACATTTCATTACAAGATACAAATATGACTCCCTTCATCTGATACAAAGGTTTAATTGATTTGTTTTATTTATTTAATTTTTAAAATATCTTTATATTTCATGTTCTTTATCAATTTTATGCTCTTGTTTCTACCACAAATGTTTTTTTTTCCAATTGACGTTTCTGAGAAAAGTTAGTCAGAAAATATATTCTACTTCGTCAAATTAAATCATTAGTAAAAACTAAAAAAAATCACATTATAATCCAAAATCAATAGGTGATGTACTTCATGTTGAACACTTCTTAGACTAAATATTATTTATTTCAATGAAGGTTATTTGTCTATATTTTTGTATGTAAAACAAAAAATAATTATATGCTAAATTTCCAATTTATACTAAAAACGTAATGAAAAAAAATGTAAAATACAATTATAGAGAGCTTATGTCAACGTAAGTTAAAATATCGTTGCAGGACCATGTTATGGTATTGTTTCCCTTTTCTCCCTAAGTTTCATGTGTAAAATCTGAGAATCGTTGTCATAATACAATTATTTGTTATGTATACATAGTATAAATATTGATTTTAACCTATTATTTAGGTAACATAATATATTTATGGTTGATTTTGAACAAAGGAATAAAAAATGCACAACTTTTCTTTATGTGGAGTGAGTTGAATTCTTATTTTCCTTTAGATATAATGAAATTGTTTTAGATTGATAATATATAAATCAATTAATTGATTAAATTACAATAATATATTTACTTTGTTTTCCAATATTTAATTAACTAATGTGTATCAAGTTCCATTAGGTTTCTCTATCTAGCTAAAGTTGCATCGAGTTCATCTGTGAAATAAATTGCATAACAAGATGATGCTTACACTAGGAAACTCGAAAATGCTGGAAAATAGTCACTTTTTTAATAATAGTCATGATAACCTCGGTTAAAAATTGGTTCTTTATCCAAGAGATTATCTAATTCCAAATCGTTTAAAAATACTAAAGCAAAATCTTGCAAATTTGCATTGACTTCTCTTTTTATTGTTCTCCCTATGAATTTTAAGTCAATTTTTTGGAGGTTATTCTAGCTCTAGTCTCGGTTTAATATTTCCGGTGTATTTCATGTTTTTAGACATACTGGTGGTGCCTAGGGAGTGATAAAAATAAAATTAAAATAAGCCAAGAAACTACGCACTCTCACCCTAGACAGGCACAGTACTGCAAGTATTACAGGACGTATGCAAGTTTTAGTTAGTAAGTTGAGTTCGTTCTCAGGGACTTAAGTGTGTTAATCGCGTGAGTAGAAATAACGAGTAAAAGTAAATAATTAAAAGACAGTAAACTAAAGGGAACAGATTTCGAGATTAACTAATAAAAACTAATTAAAACTAGGAAAATAAAGACAGTAAAGTAAAAGATTAAGAAATATGAGATGAGAAGTATAGCTTAGGTTTTGCTAGTATGCACTAATCCTTCTAATTCTATCTATAAATCTAGTTCATAAGGGAGAATATTAGCTCTTGGTATACTAAGTCAGGATTCTAAGTTCCTATACCTTAGACCTTGAGAGCGACTAAGGGGGCTACGGCACAACCAAGACGAGGACTCAAATAGGGTTATCAAACGCCACTAAGGCCCTATCCAGCACACTACAATCAATTGGTGATATGGTGATTAAAACAAACCCTAATGACTATCTAGTTAGAAACATGTTTTGTCAGAACTACTATCGAAACTAGACATTATGTGGTGGTTCAATAGTTAAACACCCTGTCAAGGAGACCATCTAACTACTATTAAAACAATCCTAAAGTGATCAGTTCTAGTAAAGACATTAAATCAAAACATATAAGCAAATATAAAGTAAGTAGCTAATATCAGATTAAAACATATAATTCCCAAAGAAACTTAGATAGAAGAATTCGAATTCATAGTTTATACATGATGCAAAACCCAAGCTATGGGGAGTTTAGTTCATACCTGAAGGAAATAAACTAAAAGACATTACAAAAGACATCATCTTGCTCTCTACAATAAACTGGAAGAATAAAACCTTAAGAACTAATTATTATGAGGCAAGGATGATTTACAAGTGATATAAGGGTGTATTTATAGGTGTTTAGAAGACCTAATTCGTTTTCTTGAGGACTCCTAGCCCAACTCAAATTCGTATGGAAATAAAGATAAACACTGCTGGACCGTTTTGAGCATATCTTCTTCGTTATTGGTCGGTTTGAGCTCCATAAGATACCAAAAGAATCGTAACAGAATTATATTGACCCTTAAAGAAGGAAATTACCAAAATCGGCTTATTTCTTAGGTGAAAACCCATATCTTTGGACGTGTATGCAGAATCCCAGATTTAGGTAGCTTTTCCTTTTCCATCTTTTTAGCTTTTGTTTCCTTATCTCCAATTACCATGCTAATCTCTTTCCATAAGTTGTTGTCTTTGACTTGGACTCTAATTAAGCTCCATAATTATCTTTAAAGCTACACACTAAATTAAACAATTAAACCCAATATGCTCTAAAAATAATAATTCTACAAATTAAGACTCAAAATAGGAAAGTGCACTAAAACTCAAGAAAATCGACATTATTGACTTCTAAAACACTAAAAATGATGTCTCATCCTAATATAAATCTATCACAAATGAGGAGACATCAAGACCCCCAACTCAAAGTTGAATCGTCCCGCTACAATAAAGATAAAAACATTGGGAAATCTATAAATACACACTTATAAAATTCTCAACACAATGGGAAAAAGCATAGCAGAATATATAGAATAAACCTAAAGCACATAATTCGGAAAATTTCATGCAATAATATTCATAAACTACATACCTGTACACTTCTCATCTCCACAGTCAACACGGCTTGAATTCAAGATCAGATTAGTTTCACAATGTAAGAAGGATTGAGACTTTACTCAGTTCCCCAAGAGAGCTATAGATTGTTCATCAAACCTTACTAGTATCCAAGGATCCACTCAACTAATCTCTAATGGCTCAATCACTTCTCAATTACATAGCAAAGAATCACAAGGTCTTTAAGGTTGTAATGTAGGCTTAGGGACGGGTATGATAGTATATTTGGATAAGTTGGAGTGAGCTTTTGGCTCTCTCCTCACTAGCCATCAACGAATCGCCCTAGAGCTTGAGTTACTCTCATAAAACATTTCTCACTCAACCCAATGAATTCCTTGATGCACAATTAGCATCCCCAATAACCCAATTAAAGCTTAAGATGTTCACATAAAAATTCCACTTTGCCGGTCCGAATATATATTTTTTTCTTTTAAATTCAATTTCTCTAGCTATGACTCTCTTTAATGATGAGATATCACGCTATTTTCTCATATATATATTTATATTTTTTCTTTTAATGCCCTTGTTGGCAATTTTAGCTCGAAACTTCTTTTTCATTCACTATTACCCTGGCAAAGGGTTACAATAAAAAGCTGTGAATCATCATCAATATAAAGCACAAAGCACAATTAATAAGCTCAAAAATCCCATCCTAATAACAATTCCCATAATGGTGGACCCACCACCCCAAACTCAAGCTCTAAAACAACCGTCTATGCATCGCGATTCGAGTGCGGGTCATATGGAAAAATCCTATAATCTACAGGATATGGCTTATAATGTGTTTCAATAAAAAGTCTTTAGAAAGGCTAGAAGGAGCTGAGAAGGATATATCATATAAAATCAAAAATCACAAGGTGAGAAGGTATAAAAAGGCTTCAAAGGGTTCAAAATATGAAAGAATCCCCTTGATCACTTTCTACACTATGTAATTGATTATTTTCTTACCTTTAGCACTTTCATCAAATGATTTGTCAACTAGCTTGGATCTCACGGCCTACACACTTCTCAAGGTTCCCTGAGATCGAACATACTTTCTATCGCATTGCTTACTAATCTTTTCTTTACTATCAACGTGTGTTTTCCTGCAAATACTCAAAGCATACAAATACATAGCTCATAAACATATTACTTACTATCATCAATCTACTGAGCTTATGCTTTCAAGCTATTAAACACACTCTACATCTAATTCCCATGTATCAAAAATTTTAATTTCTACCTAAAAACAGAAAAATGGAGATGAGAGACAACGAATCCCCACACCCCCAACTCAAAAATGAGCCGTGTCCCCACGACTCGAAAATAGACTCGAAAAACAGAAATTAAAATTAGCAGATAAACATATTTATAGAAATGGTAAGGAAGAAAGAGAACATACTCTCGAGGCTATTGCCTCGCATCATTGATATTCAAGGTTGGAATTGCTGGACCTTTCGTTAATTGCTCAAGGAGTTTCATGATGTGCCCTTGATTAGCGTTGATTTGTGCCACATCATTGACTAAAGAAGTTTGAGCTGCTTCAAATTTCGTTAAACGCTCCTCCATCTTCTCTTGCCAACTTTGCTCCTTTTCTTCTTTCGAGACTTGCGTAGAACCTGCTCTTCGAAAGATATCCTTGATCCAAGCATTATCAATATAACTCCCTTTAAATTCGAGTTTCTCTTCTTCACCCAATGTAACATATGCTTCTCGCACAAGACACGTGATCATAGTAGGAAATTTAACATTATAAACTGATTTAGGAGAGACCGAAAATCGTATCACCTCCTCATAGATCAACTGTGCCACATCAACTTCTTCTCCTCTCAAAATACAGTCCAAAAGTAGAGCGTACTTCATAGTCACATCCAAAGTTCGTGTGTTTCCAAAGATATTAGGGACAAGGAAATTGTGTCAAATTCTTGCATCTGCTTGAAGATATTTGTAAGGCCAAGGTGCCTTCAATTCTCCCTTATGTGATTGCACTTTCTCTTTGTCTAAAACATGCTCAAAAAGTAATTCCTCATCAAAGATTTTTCGTTTAGCAACCGCTTCTTCAAATTTGCAAAAACCTTTCAATTTCTTAAACTTGAAGTGGTTTCTAATCTCCTCAACTGTGAAAGGAACTAACTTTCCTCTAATTGGAACACAACCTTTGTTATCTCGACTAAAGAGGCCTAAATAGAACTCCAAAACTAACTCATGACATAGTTCAGAACGTCTTACCATGAACGTAGACCAACCCAGTTTCTCACCAAGATCTAAGAATCTCTTGTATTCTCCATCTCCAACTTCTTCCTTGAATACTTTCTCATAAGCAAAAGGTAGTTCTTTTAACTGTTTCTCTGCAAAGGTCTTCAGGGCCCTTGAAGTATCCTCTTTCTCTTTAGGTATAAGATCTTGTTGAGGTTGAGTTTTCTCCTTTGCATAATAATAAAGCTTTTTGCCATTACGATCAAACAAAGGTATCCCACTCTTCTCAATTTTCTCTTTACCCTTTGATTTAGAACTAGAACCTTTGTCAATTGATTTCTTCTTGTTTAAATCCAATCCCTTGTTGCTCTTCACCTCCCTCTTGTTAGATAAAATTGTTGTTCTATTAGTCATCTTCAATTAACCCCGAACTCAAAGCTTTAGCAACCCTTGAAATTTGAAATTGTGAATTAATGGTTGAACAAGCTTGATTTGGCCTAGGATAGGTGAATTGATGATGAATTGCTATGTGGGTGGGGTGGATTTGTAATGGGTTGGCTTGGATTTAAGAAATTGTAGGATGAATTTTGAAAATTTGGCTCTTTGATTCTTCAATTTGAATGAATTTGGTGATTATTGGGTGCTTGATTCTCTCTTGTAATGATGTGGAGAGAAGATTTGATGTGTTTTTCTTGATGATTGGGTAGTGTTTTGGTGATTGGTGAAGGTTTTGATGAGTTTCAATGGAGTTAGGAGAGTTTTGGAGAAGAGAAAGAGGTTTTAAGGTTTAATAAATTCAGAATAATAAGCTTTAGATCTTCATATAACCTTGAAACCCTTTATTTTCTCTGTCTGGCGGCTCGTGCGGACTATCCCTGCGGACCATGGGTGTACCGCGGGGTAGTCCGTGATATCTGATGCTCGAAAAGTTTTGCTCACTGTATAACACCCGTGGTAGGACCCATGGCACGTGTTTTTGAGCTGCGGACCAGGGCGCGGTACACCGGAGGGGTAGTCCGCGGGTTCTACGTCAAAATACACGTAGACCCACCCCGTGCCACGCGTTTTTGGCCTGCGGACCATGGTGCGGTGCATGGGGTAGTCCGCGGGTCATTTTTTCGTCGGTTCTGGATCAACCCCGTGGCTCCACCCGTGGTACGGGTTTTGACCCTGCAGACCATGGCTGCGGACTAGGAATAGTCCGAGAGGTCGCTTTTAGTTCACAAAATATGAGAAATAGAAAGAAGAAAATAAGATGATATGACAAATTTAAAACATAGCACTTAACCCACATGTTGATGGGAATCCAATCCCAAGACAAGAGGTTGTACTCCCACATGAGATGGAACAAATCAATTTCAATCAAGTTGCACAGGAATTTCAACAACCATTGGGAGGTAATGGAGGTCTTCCTGGACAAAGAGGCCAATTTCGAGTTCAACCATTAGGGATCGCCCTCCAATGGTTACATCTATGAGATTTAAGAGTTATGGAAACTATAGAGAAGTCGCACATAAATATTTGGTCCAAGCAGTCCAGAAGCTAATGGATATATATGACTAATAAAGCCCGGAGTGTGATAAAATACCAATAATAAAAGCACACACCTAGAACCCACGAGATACTTTCGGCAAGTGCTCAGATCATTCGCATGTAACACTTAGTAAAATTTTGTTCTCAGGGATTTATCAGTTAGCTTAGACTCGGTTTCATATATAAGAATAGATGAGTTTACATGTTTAAACTAAAATAGAAATAAAATGAATATTTGCTTGATTTTTTAGAATAAGAATTAAATGCAATAAATAAGATTAAACTAAAATGCAATTAACTAATATGCTTAAGAATGAGATGAGCTATAACTAGGTTCGTAAGTATTTACCTAGCTTACTAAATCATTATTCAATTCATAAGGGTGAATTGAGCAAATATAAGTAGATTTGCTTCAACATCCTTCTAACTTCTGTCAAGGTAGCTTAGAAGGAAACCTCAACACAACTAGGGAACTTGGTTAAGGGGGACCTAGACAATTAGCGAATTTTTTTTTCTAACCTTAATGACTACCTAGTTAGGCAACTCTGTCAGGATCACTACCGCACAATAGATGATTATGAACTGTTTTCTTCCCTAAACCCTTTTCCAAGGTGACAATATAGTTACTTAGGTCAAAATAGAGGTGTACATACTATATTAAGTTTAATTAAAACCATTCATAATACAGTTATAATCCAAGCTAAAATATATTAAAAGGAATTACCAAAAAACAAACTTATAATCTAGGGTTTAAACAAATTGCAAACCCAAGCTATGGGAATATTAATTCATTACTATGGAATTAAAACTACTGAGTAAAAATATTAAAAACATAGTTAAGCGAAGAATATTATACAATTTACCCGAATTGTAGCAGAGAAATGATGTAGAAGTGTTGTTGTGGAGTTCCAGCATCTACTTCTTTCTCCTCTCTGGCGTCTTGCTTTCTATCTCTAGGATGAATTGGTGAATAATATAATAGAAATGACATGTATCTAATATCAAATACGGATACATATCTATATTATATGGGACAACTCGAAAGTCAAAGAGTGGCCATGATTTATCTAGAGCAAAAATATATGGCATCTAAAACCATCTGGATCTTGCCACATGTATTCTAACCATAATACACCCCACTACTATCACCACTACTTCCTTCTTAACTACCAAATATCTAATTAAAAGTACTTATGTTACATTATGAAGAATAATTTAGGAAGAAACACATTATTTAAATATTTCTTTTTTAACTACTAAATATCTCATTATTAAAGATTGACGAAAATCTTCACTAAAATTTTATGTATGTGTTTGTTTGATGTAGAAAATTAGCTTTCTTTTATTAATGATTACTCAAAAATTATTTCTCTGTTTTTTATTTTTTTTAGTTACTGCAAATCCTTAATTTTTTCTGTAATGTTCACTAAAACTTTTCTATATGTTGGTTGTGCAAATAAATTATCTTTCTTTTATTACTGATTACTCTAAAATTATTGATCTATTTTTTTAATTTTTTAGTTATTACAAATCCTTAATATTTTGTGAAAAAATCATTCATTTGTATGTAATTCACTAAAACTTTATGTATGTGTTATTTAGATTTCTTTTAATAATGATTACTCTCAAATCATTCTTCTGGTTTTTAGTTTTCTTTAGTTACTGCAAATTGGTTATATTTTCTGTAATCTTCACTAAACCTTTTCCGTATGTGTTTGTTGTCAACAAACTAGAGCAAAAATATGTGACACCATAAATGATCAAAATCTATCTATTTTTTTAATTCATATCCTCATCATAATTTTATTAACTTCCCACTATCACTCCTACTGAATCTTAACACCTTAAAAAAATCTCCTCCACGCCATATTTTTTAATTAATTTCTTCCTTTGCTTCAAAAAATTATGTATGAATATTATTTAAAGGCGAGTACAGAAGAGAAAGCTTTTTAATGAACTTAAGAGACAAAAGGTGATTTTCTTATTTTAATTTTTTTAATTGTGGAACACCTTAAAAAAATCTCCTCCACCCCATATTTTTTAATTAATTTCTTCCTTTGCTTCAACTAATTATGTATGAATATTATTTAAAGGCGGGTACAGAGGAGAAAGCTTTTTAATGAATTTAAGAGACAAAAGGTGATTTTCTTATTTAAATTTTTTTAATTGTGAAACATTTTAATTTACTGCGAGTTACTGTAAATCCAGGGAATATAGGGGTATTTTGTAGGTTTCGTCCATTAAGTAAAGGAGAAATCTCTTCAAAATGTTCAATGGTGGTTGATTTCGGAGGTGCAAAAGATGGTGAACCTGGTGTTTTATCAAATGCCTCAAAGAAAAAATACATTTAAGGTTGTTTACAAACCAGTTAACATTTAAGAAAGCCCTTCAACTTTAACAAAGTCTTTAGGTTTTTAATTACTAAGGTTGTTTTTAGTATTGGGTGGGTATAATGTATGTATACTAGGGATAACCCGTATCCGAGGGCACTAAATTTTGTTTAACAATATGAAAGAGAATAAAATGCAATAATCATATGTAATCTAATCTTCTAAATAAGTTACATATTATTTGACTTTTACTATTCGAGATTACCTTTTAAATAATGCTAACTTGATTAAAATAGTTTTAGGTGGGTATCATATATATGCTTTAATATATTTGTATGTAATTCACTAAAACTTTATGTATGTGTTTTTTAGCTTTCTTTTAATAATGATTACTCTCAAATCATTCATCTTTGATGTGTGTGCATATAAGCAGCACGGTTATAGAGACACGACATTCTATTGACATGGAAATTTTCTTAATGAGGCTAATAAAGAGTGGAAGAAAGATTATAACTCTTTTTGCATAATAGTAAACCAATATTTTTCATAATTTTCTCATATTTATCTAGATACTATGGTAAAGATAGTAGTGTGTATCATTTTAATATAATTTAATTAAATACTTAACAAATAAAATAGCAATTTAGTAAATATTATGATTGATAAGTTAAGAATAAAGATTGCCCTAATTATGTTATTTTCAATGTTATATGTACAGTTTTTTTCTAGAAATAAAATAGGAAAATTTTATACTCAAATTTTTCTATCATCAATTATTCTCGGCAGTTCCTCCAATATAGAGTGTGGTTCCTTGGGAACTTTAATTTGAATAAATTATTCAAATAAGTTATTTTATCATTACTAATCAACTTTATACTTCTGAAATAACCCACCTAAAACTATTTTAATCAAGTTAGCATTATTTAAAAGGTAATCACGAATAGTAAAAGTCAAAAAATATGTAACTTATTTAGAAGAATAGATTACCTATAATTATTGCATTCTATTCTCTTTCATATTGTTAAACAAAATTTAGTGCCCTCGGGCACGGGTTATCCCTAGTTTTCTCATATTTATCTAGATATTATGGTAAAGATAGTAGTGTGTATCATTTTAATATAATTTAATTAAATACTTAACAAATAAATTAGAAATTTAGTAAATATTATGATTGATAAGTTAAGAATAAAGATTGCCCTAATTATGTTATTTTCAATGTTATATGTACAGTTTTTTTCTAGAAATAAAATAGGAAAATTTTATACTCAAATTTTTCTATCTTCAATTATTCTCGGCAGTTCCTCCAATATAGAGTGTGGTTCCTTGGGAACTTTAATTTGAATAAATGATTCAAATAGGTTATTTTATCATTACTAATCAACTTTATACTTCTGAAATAACCTACCTAAAACTATTTTAATCAAGTTAGCGTTATTTAAAAGGTAATCTCGAATAGTAAAAGTCAAAAAATATGTAACTTATTTAGAAGAATAGATTACCTATAATTATTGGATTCTATTCTCTTTCATATTGTTAAACAAAATTTAGTGTCCTCGGGCACGGGTTATCCCTAGTCTATATTATAAGGGACAACTCAAAAGTCAATTAATGGTCATGATTCACCTAGAACAAAAATATATGACACCCTTGACGGTATAGATTATGCCATGTGTCACAGAATAAGACAATTATTTACCTATATTTTAACCTCACTACTCCATGTGTCACAAAATAAAACAATTATACACCTATATTTTTTACCCCACTACTCAAAACATCTTTCTCCCATTTTAAATTTTACTAACCAATTTTCCTTCTCTAACATTTGTATCTCTTTTAAAATTAATTATGTTTAACTTCTTTTCCAACCTTCTATTACTTCAAGAAATAAATCTTACAATGAGCTTTCTTTTATTAACAATGTGATCCTTCTTACTCAAAAAAAGAAAAGAAAAACATAAGTGTTCTACATCAATGTCCTGAAATAAATAAAATTACTTTCTTATATATTTGCTATAAATAATTAGTTTTGATATCTCACGCACTGAAATTAATTCAACCAACAGTTCTATGATCGTCATTCTATGAGTTATATTTTACATTTTTTAATTTTGGCGTTGTAAAAAAGCAAAGATGTAGGCTACATCACAGGTAACTTATGTTTAAAATTTCTTTGAACAATTACTGAATAAAATATTATTTAGTCTAAATTGCACCATTAGTCTATATGTTATTGAAAATTGTTACATTTATACTTTAATCTTCCATATTAATACTATATTTACTTTGGTTGTGTACTAATTTTTTGAATAACACAGGAATAACAATGTAATTTTTTAGGTCACTGTTTATTGTTGATATCTTTATTTGTAACTTTAATAAAAAGTAATTGCAAGTGATCAAATATGAATGGTTGTAGGTGAAGTTATGAACTTTTCTCTTGGATTCACTGGAAACAAATGCTATGTTTCCTATGTGAGATCAGCCTTCTACAATTTTGTGATTGACTCTCGGGCTCCGCTTAATAAAACACTATGTCTATTATAGTCCTCAATATCAATATTTTGATATTGAGAAGTAGTCATTGATCTCGTTGTTGTAGTTTTCATTTTTCAAGTACACCGAAACACGATCTAAAACCTTCTATCCATCTAGAGTTAAAGTGTGACATTATATCAATGTGGTGCTCTAATTCAATTAATAATTATCATTAATTCAAATAGTTTAAAATTATGCATCCTGAATTTGTTTGTATAATGTGTTGTTTCTACACTATAAATAATTTGTTTTTTTGTTTTTTTTACACTTCTACAAATAAAATATACAAGAAAACAAATTAAATAAGATGTCAGGAACTTATTGTGTAATTAATTATGAAAAATTAATATGGGGCCTTACAATGCAATCGATTAACAAAATGATATTATAGGAATATAGTGCATATTTTTCATAATATAGGGACCTACAACGCAAAAAATTTATTTGGTTATTGACACTGAATCACTTTAGACCCAAACTAAATTTCTTAACTTGGCCACATTCCAAACTTACCTTAGTGAATCTATTTTTTTAATGTATAAGTGGAGATTATGTCTTATACATTAACTCTAGATTAGTTGTATTACTAATAGGAGCACTTTGTGTTTAGAGGCATATCCTTGGACAATACTTTGAACACTTAATGTTATTGTAGTTGTAATATACAAAACCTTTATTAGAGTATCTTCTTTTCAGTTTTTTTTATTTTTAATTATCCGGGAGCTACTTTGAGCTCAGAGCCATTGTCTCGGTTCGAACACTTAGATGGAGAACCAAGGCCCTGTACATTTTAGCTAACCCCAACAAGTTATTATTTTTTTATTTCTTTTTCTATTTTGATGTACTAATTCTATGATTTAAGTATATATGGAGATAACGTTAGAATTTGCAACATGTTATTGATCCTTTCACACTCTATGACAATTATATTTTGTGTGCAGTTTTCCACCAAACTTCTTCATGGCATTGATGCTACAAAGTATTAACAAAATTTATATTACAGGTGCTATGTTCTTTTTATCATTTAATGAAGTATTTTTTGTATTTTAATACATACGAACCTTATACAATAAGTTAAATAAGTTTTTTCTGGTTAAATTATTTTAATAAATATTGTTTTCCAATTTTTTTTGAATTTGTTAACCATTTTTTACCAGCAAGCGATGATAAGCGTTTTTTCTAAATCAATCGATATCTAAAACCAAATCTGCCACCATCAAACTGAAAATCTTTAGGTTTACTAATTGATTAAATGTTTTGGTCAAAATTTTCAATCTTTAATAATAGTTTAATCAGTTAGTATAAAGACTTCTTCAAAAAAGTGCATATATATGTGTATGCCCGACATTCGCGAAAGAGGTTACAAGTGTTTTAATAGAATTTAAAGTTGTCGTATTTTAAAAAAATTTATTGTGTTATATAGGTTTAGAACGACTTAGATTTAATTTTGATATGATATTTATATGTAAATGTATATATAGTTTTCATACTATATACTTATCTCTGCGTCATTAGTTTCTTGCATTATTTGTTGACTTTCTTTAACATTTTGATATTTGTATAAATTATCATTCTATCATTGGCATGAAAAATATTTGGTGTCAAATATATTAAAATTTTGTTTGGCCTAATCATTTGTTAGACTAGGTTTAGTCATATGTAAATTACTACACTCAGGGTTCACATTTGCAGACATTATTTGGAATGTAAACCCATTATTGTAATTTGTAGTCAATGTCATCCCCTGGAGCTACATCTAACATGTTTTTAAGGGACTCAACGAGAGTTCACGATTGGGGATTGATAATGTGGGAGGTTGCGGTTTTGTGTCCATGGATTTGAATGAATCATTGATTGTTAATATTGAGAGGAGATGACCTTCGCAAGCTCAAATTCTCAATGTTGTTAGAGGTACGTTACATTTAGATAGTGACACTACTATGGATGTAAATTTTTCCTCTTCAGAGAATCGATTGAAATAGTTGACACTAGTTGTTAAAGAAGGTCCCCAAGGAAGAAAATCCAAGTTCAAAGTAATTCAAGAGGCATATAATTGTCTGTGTTATGGAGCGAATGATCATAGTTGGAAGAATAACAAGTAAATTTAGATTCTGTGTTTTTTATGTCAAACTAAGTAAGCCACCATTCGGGTAGTCATAGGTTAAACATGAGAATCACAATCGTACAAGTCTCCCATGGTAAAATCTGAATGGAGCTGTGAATCAAGCTAATGCTTACCTAGTTTATTCGTTTCAACCACGACCTCAAGGGAACAATTTTCAGACAATGTCCTAAAATCATTATCAAGTGGGACAAAGCTATGCCAATCAAGCTCCACCACAACCCGTTTATAATTCATTGGTCTTGATAAAAATGCAATCCCAAGTCATCCACAAGAAGGATCCTGTAGTGAGGAACACCAACTTTATAGTCGTTCATGTAGATGACACAAGAGAACTTGAGAGCAAATAACAAGAGGTTCAAGGAGAATTTCGCTTTGTTGATGATATTAATGAATTAAGTCTCACAAATTTTCAACCATCTTCAAGCCCTTCAACAAGGTCCAACAGTTCTAATCGTCCATCATTTGAAAATTAATGTTAAGGGTATTCAAAATATTAATAATAACGTGGAGATTCTATTGATGATTGAACCAAAAAAGACGAATGTAGATGAAGTAACTATTATAGATTGGGTTGAAGAAGAGGTTGATAAGTCGAGAGAGGTAGTTGATGCACCGAGGGTGAAAGAGAAGTCAAGGGAAGAACCGCCGCCACCACACATTCGTTTAGCACCTCCATATTCACTTTGAATCACTTGTGAGAGCGGTGACCTCGATTAAAAGATGCTCATAGATATGTTAAGACAAGTGAAGATCAACATCTGAATACTCAAATACATCAAGAAGTATCTAAAATAGTAATGATACTTCAAGGAAACACTCTCAAAGAACATAAATTTACTAAGAATGAGACTTTGTCTCTAAGAATATAGATATCAATACGAGGTTAGTGGAAGATACCACAGAAACTTCAAGATCCTAGAGGTGTTGACCTCCCAATATAAATGGGTGGTATATTTGAAGGAAAAACGATGTGTTACTTGGGTGTGAGGGTAAATTGATGTCCAAGAGTGTGTTCAAGAAGTTGGGTATTGGAAAGGCTAAACTAACATCCGTCATCTGGCAACTGGCGGATCAATCCACAAAATTTATATGGGGGTATCATCAAGGACATGCTTATCCAAGTAGGTAATCTTGTTTACCCACTGATTTTATTATACTTTATTATGATGCAGATGAAAACGTCTGGTCACGGCAAACCATAATTGACTTAAATAAAGGAATCGTGACCCGTCCGCATTATGATCCCTTCACATAAGGGATTATTTCAACGAGAAATAGAAGAAGGTGTGTGTTGAAGAATTTTACAGTTGGACAATTTATCCTGTTGTACTACATTCATGACAAATTAATTGGTTTTATGCACATATTTAGTATCTGATTTCTATCTTGGTATTTTTAGCCAAGATAACATGTGGAGATAATGCTATTATGTTTAGAAAAAGTAATAAATGGAAAGAAAAACATAGGTGACCTAAAATTAAAATAAGTTGTAATTGCATGCTTGATTGGACTACTTATAACATTAGGGCATACTTTATTAAAATGATTTCAACATTACAGAATTATCTATATAATTATTAGTAAAATTCTTCGATTCTACACCACTTAAATTCATACACGTATCCCATGTTTTAAACTTAAAAAAATAACTAACTTATTAATTAAATGACATGTGTTTTGTTATAATTATCAATGGTTGCCATATAAATATTAGACCATCCAATATTGGATGGAAGTCTTACCCTAATTATTATCTCACTTAACTTCTTGAACAAATTTGATACAGGTCCAGCCCATATACTTTTGTTCTTATAATAATTTTTAAAGGACAAAACATATTTGATACAAGCCCAGCCTATATATACTTAATGTTCGAAATAAAACCGGACTACTTAATCGTTTTTCCATCCCAACATACCCTCAACAACAACAAATAGTAATCCCTAAAATTCCAAAATTCTAATAGTTATATATCACTAATGTTTAATTTGGTAGGATCATGGATTATATTGATCGATCTACTATAAAAATCAACTACGAAGAACTTTTAGCTACCATTATCCTAATCACCATATTCATGTCCCTGAGTCTTGTTTCATCTTAAGTATTATATCCTACTTGGTTAAAGACACCATTTGATTTTTAACTTTTCCACCCTGAAAAATTAATCTATAGAACCATACACCTTTTATATTTAAGATTCACCAAATAGGCGAAAAATACTGGAGAGGAGCACACTTAAATATTCTTAAAATCTAAAATTAAGATCGATGGATAAGATCTTTGGCCATGATATTTCATCAATACTTAAGATTTCATAATTTCATTAGTAAGATTTATATGTCTAATATTCTTGGATACTAAATCTAATTGTTTTAATTGTAGTAAAATTGTGAATTTACTTTCATATGAGAATCTTATAGTTTTAGATTAAAGTAATTGATTTATTTCACACATGGGCACTTGATGATATAAATACATTTTGTGTAAAACTAATTTTAGCAGTTAGTACTTGAGTAATATGAAATATTATAATACAAACCCCATGTTTCAAGAAAAATATAAAATATAAATATGTGCTATAAATATATATGAATGTAAGGTAATGTTATTGTATAGCAAAAGGGCATGGTTGATAGTTATTTAAAGACACTACATCCATGTACCTTAGTGGCCCAATTAACTTATAAGGTATGAAAATGGAAGTTTCTTATTCATCATACCTCTTGAATAAGGGTCAATTAATTCACATACTACAAATAGTTATGTTCTAACTTTAATTTTCGATGCACTACTAAGTACTTATGGGTCAGTGTAATTCCCGTTGTAGATAATTAATGGGATAACTGGTGTATTTGTTCTCTTCAGTTTTCTGTAATATATGGTAAGGTAAATGTAATTTGTAAAATTATTCATATTTGTTCAACATAGAAGCACTTCTGAGTGCTAAAACATCTTCTATGGCATTTTAAGAGCTAAAATAATTTTGTTCAAATTGTTTACTTATTTGGTAGCCCTTCATCTTACAAGACAATATATTTAGTATATGAGGTTTGGATACAGAATAAATTTGAATTTTTGAAATGGGTTTTTCAAATTTAATCGTTTAGAGCAGAAGTGGGGAAATGAGTTAAGGAAATATTTAATGCCAACTCACCTAATGGATACAGCTCCAAGTGATTCTTATAGTATCAATGCAACATATCAGGACAAGTCGATGCTACACAAGATTCATATGACAAGTACTTTCCCACTTCTTTTGACCAATGTTAGTTGTCAAGACTTAAAGAGACATATATGATGATATTTTCTCTTTCTTTGTGTATGTCATTATAGGTATAGGGTAGTGTAGAGGATGACTTCACAAAAGCAACATGTGGGCTCAGCATATGAAGATGATAATCATGATAATGTGGTTCATACATTCCCTCAAACCCATAAAACACTTACTCAGTTCCTGAAGCTTCATATGGTATCTCTGCTCCATCTATGCAGCCACAAGCTTATAGTACTTTTATGCAGCCACAAGCTTATAGTACTTAAATGGTGCATTCACACAAGCTTACTATAGTACTCAAAATGGTGCATTCACAAGAAGCTGTATGGTACTCAAATGGTGCCGCCATAGGAGAATCAGTATGCTACTCAAATGGTGCACTCGCAAGCTACCTATAGGGAATATAGTTGTACAACCACAAGATTCAGCAAATATAACTATACAAGTAAATGCTCCTTTTTCTAGCTATTATTCATATCCCGGTGCCTCGAGGTTACTCCTATTTCAAATAGTTTGCAGCTCAGAACTATGCCAATATGATAGGCGTTACTCCGGGATTATCTCATGAAAATGGACCACCAATACTGAATAATAGTCGTGGCTATCAAATCTTCTAGAGAGATTTGAAAAATTGCTTTGGTGGTTAGCATTCTCATTGAAGTAATATTATATAGTTTTTATGTTTTTATGTTTTTACTGTATTCTTGTTCAAAATGTAATTTACACATGCAAATATTCATTATATTCAGCTCCTTAATATTAAAATATAATTTACACAAGTGACATTCATTTAAATTAGACTTTCCTCTTTAATTTTACTCCTATTTCTTTTCTGTAGGGTTTTAAATATATTTGTTCTTTCACGGGTCTTTCAGGGATTAGTGTTTCAGTTGGACTTAATTATTAATATTATAGTTTAAGTAGTATAATTAGTGTATAAATTTTAAATTAATGAAGAAGTCAGATTTGAATGTTCTGCTAATTTGGTTCTTATACGATTTCAATGACAAGATATCGGAATAAATATGAAGTTAATTCTATATTTGTGCATTTGTATCATAAATAATTTATATTGTAGAAATATGTAAATCTTCGTCTCAAATATGAATCAAAATAAGAATGTTTAATTTAATAGTATTTCTCAAAAGGAAAATAGAAGACAAATATTTTAATTTGGTAGTATTGTTCTACATAACTCATATAGATCTTGGATTTGTGGTTTGGAAGAAATATTTAGGTTTTGATAGAGGTTACTCCTTTTTGAAAGACACTCTGTGGTTTAATTGCTTTGATCGTCAAAACTATTATCACATGATCTAACTGCAGCTAAACGTTTTTTAGGTTATCAAAACTATTATCACTTGGTCTAATATCTATAAGGCTTCTTTGTCCCACTCGGTTTGCTACTAAATAATTTGTAAAAATTATGATGTGTGACTATATGTACTAAAAAACACTAACCTAAACTTAAACTAAAGACATAAAAATATAAAAAATGCGGGTTGTCTTCCGGGCAACACTTTTGTTTAACGTCTTTCAAAGTTAGACGAGTTACTTATATAAGATGTTTTGTATATAGCCTCCCCAACAACGAGCAAGGCTATTCATGTATACTAATCTCCATTCTATACCCCTCTGGGTCTGATCTCAATCACTTTCGCCGAAACAACTTATGTGACGATAAATGATCATATCCATAAATCTTTATGATTTCGTGGCCTATTCTCGGGTTTGTAGGATTTCATAACAACGTCATGGCCTACCCCAAACTCACTCATTGGTCCAATATCCACATGATTTGCATGGATTTCTTCTGGGACTCTGTACTTTATAGCATTGTGGATGACATTAACAGTGGGATCTAACTTCCTTGGTTTCTTACCCAAGAAGTAGAATGTCTCAGATACATTTTTAGCACGGAGAGTAACTGTTCCCTCCTGGAGGTTGATAATGCTTTGACTTGTGGCCAAGAACGACCTTCCCAGTATGATTGAAACCTGCTTATCTGCATCATAATCACGAAGCTTGGACATGAACGCCATCAACTGTTCCCCATGTCTTTGTCACGAAGCTATCCGCATGTTGTAAGTTTACTGGAGCTTTTTCCACCTTTATGATGCCAAGCCTATCGAATATGGACTTGGGCATAAGATTCACACTCGAACCGACATCACACATGGTCTTCACTTTGAGCATACCACTGATTTAAATAGGAAGAGTAAAGCTATTGGATATTTGAGCTTGAGTGGTAATTCCTTTTCAACTTCTCTTGAGACTCTCTCAGTATGAGCCACAGTCTCTTTACTGGATTCTACACTCGCATCTTTATCTAGAATAAGTTGCATGAATGCTTGTTGCGGTGTAAGCCCTTGCTTTGCAATCTCAAGCATTTGGGCATTGATTTTCTCTGGACTGTATGCCTCTACAAATTCCTTGAGTTCATTGTCAACCTTTGCATTTTTCTTAGGAATGGATGGTGACACCTTTTCTTTTTCTTTCTCTTCTTGCACAACAGGTACATCTTCTTCTCACTGCTCTATTGACGCTTCTTCCTTTTCTCTATATTTCTACTAGCTTGTAGTTCAATGACTGGTCTAATATCTTCTTGAATGTCCTTGAGAAGATTTACAATGTCATATTCTTTTGGGCTAGGCTTGGTTGATTCTTCTACAATTTCTAGAACCTCCATGGCAATTTCTGCAACAAGTGCTGATTATTCAATACAGATCTTACCCACACTGGAAATAGATTAGAGAAGATTCGGTTTCACTGAGCAAGGGTCCTCAAGAGCAAGAAATTGTGACTACATAACTGAGACTGCCACAACCGCTACAAGTAGACATTCTGATACACGTGATGAGAGAAAATTCTAAGCGTTTATTAGCTATTTCTTAAAAAAAGATACTTGAATCACATAAGAGAGTATCTGAATGATAAATACAAGGGGGTGAGTATTGAAGAATCTTAGAGTTGGGCAGTTGATTAGGATGTACTACATTCATGACAAATCATTTAGTTTTATGAACATAGTTAGTATCTGAGTTCTATCATGGTCTTTTTAGCCGAGATAACATATGATGAGTTCTGTTTAAAGATAAGTTGATTTCGTTTAGAAAAAATAACAAATGAAAAGAATACCTTAGGTGACCTAAATATAACTGTAATCTTGATTGGACTACTTATAATATTGGTCATATTTTTTTAAAAAGATTCCAACATTACATATAATTATTAACCCATTTAATCCATTGAACAATCTTGATACAGGTCCAGCCCATATACTTGATGTTCAAAACAAAACAATATTACTTTATCATCTTCCCACCATAACCTACCCTCAACAAAAAACAAAATTGATCCCCAAAATTCTAATATTAAAATAGTTATATCTCACCATTGTTGCACTTGGAGATCTAATTGATCTGCTGTTAACTGCTAAACCCTTCTAGCTACCATTCATTCTATCCATCCAATTCATGCCCCTGCCTCTTGTTTAATCTTAATCATTGCATCATACTTGGTTAAAGACACCATCTGGTTTTCCACCGGTAAATGTAAATTTAATCAAGAGAACCTGCCACTTGTATGTTTAAGATTTACTCAATAGTCGAAAAATACTAAAAAGGAGTATGCCTAAACATTCTGAAAATCTAAAATTAAAATAGATGGATAAGATCGTTGGCCATGGTATTTCATCAATAATGAAGATTTTGTAATTTCATTGGTAAGATTTACATGCCTAATATTCTTGGATACTAAAATTAAATTTTTTTTGAAATTGTTGTAAAATTATGAAATCACTTTCAGATGAGAATGTTATAGTTTTCAATTAAAGTAATTGGTTTAGTTCACATGGGCACTTGTTATATAGTTTCATTTTGTGTAAAACTAAATTTCACAATTAGTACTTGACTAATATGAAATATTCTAATACAAAAACCCATGTTTCAAGAAAAATAGAAAATATACCATTTTACTATTCTAAAAGAAACTAGCAAATATATATAAGGGTGGGGTACTGTTATTGTATAGCATAAGGGCATGTTTGCTAGGTTTTTAAAGACATGACATACATGTTTGCACCGCTCAGTTTAGCAATTAACATATAAGGTATGAAATTAGGAGTTTCTTATCTGTCATACCCCTTAAATAAGGGTCAATAATTCACATACCTCAAATATTTATATTCTCATTTTAATTTGAGATGCACTACTTTGTAATTGTGGGTCAGGGTAATTCTCGTAATGGGATAACTAGTGTATTTTTTCTCCAAATTTCTGTAATATATGGAAAGAAAAAAGTAATTTGTAAAATTATTTATATTTGTTCAACAAAGAAGCACATGTGAGTGCTAAAACATTGACATGGCATTTTAAGAGTTAAAATAATTTGGCTCTAGTTGTTTAATTATTTGGTAGCCCTTTATCTTACAAGACAATATCTTTAGGATATGAGGTTTGCATTACAGAATAACAATTATTTTTTAAAATTTTTATTTAAAATTTGATCGTTTAGAGCTGAAGTGGGAAAATGAGTTAGGAATAACTTTAATACCAACTCACCAAATGGATACCACTTCAAGTGATGAACAGTATGATCCAGCTTATCATCATCAATACAACATAACACGACAAGCCGATGCTACACAAGATCCATATGAAAACTACTTGCCCTCTTCTTTTCACTAGTGTTATCAAGACGTAAAGAACATAACTGATGTTATTTGGTACGGCCTAAGGTGTGATAAAAAAATGTATAAAATAAGTGCAAATAAACACCCTAAGCTGAGCACAGTTCTGCAAGTATACAGATCGTATGCAAGTTTTAATGAATAAGTAGAATTCGTTCCACAGGGACTACGAAGGTTAAGAAGAACTTATGCAAATATTCAAGTGCAGATATTGGATGTTAGAACAGATAATACGCAAGTAGAAAGAAGAGATAGACAAATATTTATTTGGTTTTTAAATAAGAAAACTAAACGACTAAATTAAAAAACAGAAAATAATAGAGAAGAAAATAAATAAAAGAGAAGAAGATCATATGAAAGTTTAGCTTTAGTAAATAGCATGTAATCTCCACTAGTTTTGTCGTTCTAAACATGTAAGGGTGAATTATGTAATATTTCAATAATCGGTTCCAATTGCGCTAGGTACTTCTAAATAGGATTTACCTGTGTCAATAAGGAGTCCTAAGCCAACTGTTCTTGCAATTGGTAACATAGCAATACACTAAACCATGGTGATTATCTAGTTAGGTTGATTTGTCAGATCTAAACCGTATACTAGACGTTATGTGTTAAACATGTAATTAAACACCGTTGTCAATGGTGACCTAACTACTAGATGGTAATTCTATATGGGCGCGCTTCCATAAGAACACAGAATATAAATCCAAACACATAAACAGAGAATAAAAACAATAATTCAATTTAAAATATAAAATTCCCAAATTAGATAGATATCAACCAAAACTAGGGTTCATAAATATATGCTAAAAACTCAAGCTAATAGAAATTTAGTTCATACTAAGAGAAGAAAAGAAAGAAATTACAAAATTGAAGGTTGAAGATGACATGATTGATGCACAGCTCCTTCCAGACTACTCTTCTTGTGTTATAGCTTCTTTCTGACCTTAAGTTTTGGTCAAGGATGATTTTCTAATGTTACGAGGCTGTATTTATAGTGTATAGGTTGACCTAATTCATTTTCTTGAAGGAAAAGGTAAATATCGGCTCCTAGCCCAACTCAAATTCGAAGCCTAAAAACATGCAATTAGCCCCGTACTTGTTTTGGTCCTAACAAGTTCAATATTTATCTGATTGATGCGTATGAGTATACCAAATTTATCGTCTCGGAAAGATATTCAACATTGCTCTTGACCGTTTCTCCAAATTTCTCACAGTTTTTAAGATATAAGCTGATTTGTGGTCGTAGGTGCACAAATTCAGATTTAAGGCAGGTGTTCCTTTTCCATGTTTTTAGCTTTTACTTCCTTATCTTCAATTTCCATGTTTATCTTCTTTCCTTTAGCTCTTTTAACCAACTTGGACTTTAATTAATTACCATATATCTCTAAAGCTTCACACTAAATAAATAATTAAACCTAATATGCTCTAAAAATAATAATTAATTAATTCAAGACCCAAAATAGGAAAGTGTACTAAATCATGAGAAATTCGACCTATAAACTAATAAATACGCCTAAAATGATGTCTCTGAGATATATTTTATTATCACAAATGAGGAGACATCAAGACCCCCAACTCAAAGTTGTATCGTCCCGATACAATAAAAGTTAAGAACAGTAGGGTAGTCAAATAAACAAGAAGAAGAAGTCGGAGGAGAATAAGAACAGAACATAATGAATGATCCTATAACATAAATATCTAAAAAGTCTCATGTAGTAATGCTCAAGAAATAATGCACAGGTATGCTTAATACACATGTAATCAACAATCCATAGATTCAAGTCCAGATTAATTTCGCACTACCAGAAGGAGAGGATGATAACTTAGTTCATGGTAATGGCTATAGGTTGTTCATATGTCCTAATATAGCATCCAATGGTCCACTTACCTACTACCTAATAGCTCAATTGTTTCTCCACTAAGTAGTTAGAAATCCTAAGGTCTTTGGTTATAATGTGGCTTAGGGACGGTGTGGTATATTTGGATAAATGAAAAGTGAGATTTTGGCTCTCTCCTCACATTCCATCAACGAATCGCCCTAGAGCTTGAGTTTCCACTCGAAATGTTCTAACTCAACCCAATTTTTTTGATGCTTTTGATGTGCATCCCCAATAATCCCAATTAAACCTTTTGTGATGATATACAAATTCCACCTTGCCGGTCCGAATATATATTCTTTTCATATCACTTTTTTTATATAGCTATGACTCTCTTTTTGATGTTGAGATATCACACTGTTTTTTTTCATATATATATTGTTCTTTTTATGCCCTTGTTGGCAATTTAAGTTCGTAGCTTCTTTTTCATTCACTATTACCCCGACAGAGGGTTACAATATTAACTTTTCCATCATCAATAAAATCACAATTACAATTTCCAAATCCCAATGCTCCCTAAAGATGAAACCCACCATCCCAAACTCAAGCTCTAAAACGACTTGTTTCTGGTTTTGCGATTCGAGTGCAGGTCATATAGATAAGTCCAACAAACTAAGGGTAAGGATTATAATATGGTTAATAAAAGACTTTAGAAAGGCTTAGAGGGGCTAAGATGGATAAATAATAACAAATATCAAAAAAGGGTGAGAAGGTATAAAAGGCTTCAAGTGCCTTCAATATGAAAGAACTGCCTTATTCATCTTTCTAACTACCAGATTCTGTTACTTTTTCACTAATAGTTCGTACATAAGCGGGTTTTCAACTAATTTCAAACCTCACGTTCTACACACCAAATAACTCTCCCTAAGTTTCAACGTACTTCTTAGCATTGCTCATTAACTTTCCTATCTTTTATTTCATGTTTTCATACATGCATCTAAACATATTTATGACATCTTTCAAAAACATACTACTGACTATCATTGACCTAATTAAATCATGCTCAATAGGTACATTCAACATATTCTAAGCCTATATTAACCCCAAAAAAAATTAAATTTTATGGAAAAAAACAAAAAGGAAGATGAGGACAATGCATCCCCACCCCCAACTAAAAAATGAGTCGTGCCCCCACGACTTGAAAAAGACTCAAGAACAATTTTAAAATTAGCATACATATTGCACATAAAGAAATGGTAGGGAAGAAAGAAAACATGCTCTTCGAGGCTATTACCTCGCCTTATCGACATCCAAGATAGGATTTGCTGGATTTTTCTGTAATTGCTCACAGAGTTTTGTGAGGTGCTCCTTTTTTTTAGTTGCGTAATTACTCTAAAAACTTTAATGATCCAAGCATTTTCAATATTGTTACTCATCTTAAACTCGCGTGTTTCTTCTTCACCCAACTTCTTATTCAATTTCCGATCAAGACACGTGATCATTGTATGATATTGAATTAAATAAAGACATGGGAGAGATCGAAAATCGAATCACCAACTCATAGATCAACTATGCCACATCCTCTTTTTCTCCTCACCAAATACAATTCACAAAGAGAACGTCCTACCATTAACGTAGACCAACCCAATCTTTCCAAATCTCCACGAATCTTCTTCTATTCTCTGTTATCAATTTCTTCTTCAAATACATTCTGATAAGCAAAAGGTAGTTCCTTTAATTGTCTTTCTGGAGAATCTATCAGGGCCCTTGAAGCTTTCTCTTTTTCTTCGGGTGTAGGGTCATTGATAGGTAGAGTTTGTGTTGTTTTCTTCACTAAAGTTAGAACCTTTTTGTCCATTGAATCAACACAGCATGCTAACCTCTCTTCTCTTGACTTGTTTTGCCCTTTGAATTGGAACTAGGACTTTTCCCCCTTGATTTCTTCTCAATTAATCCAATACCTTGCTTTTCTTCATCTCCCTTACGGTAGATAATGTTTATGTCCTCTTAATCATCTCAATTGACCCCCAACTCAAAGCTTTAACCACTCTTGAAATTTGAAACTATTGATTATTGTCTGTACAAGCTTTATTTGGGTTAGGAAAGGTGATTTGATGATGATTATCTATGTGGGTAAGATGGATTCTTCATGGATTGGTATGGATTTAAGAAATTGTAGGATGAATTTCTGAAATTTAAGCTTTTGATTCTTGGATTCAAGGTGTTTTGGTATGGTATGGGTGGTTTAATCTTCTTTGTAATGACGTGGAGAATAGATTTGATGTGTTTTCATGGTGATTGGGTAGTGTTTTGATGATCAGGGAAGGTTTTATGAAACTTTAATGGAGTTGGGAGAGGTGTGGAGAAGAAAGAGAGGCTTAAGGATTTGTAAATTCGGAATTGTACCCATCTCTTGCTTCTTGTAACCTAAAACGCAGTTTTTTCTCTATTTAGTCGGCGACCTGCGGTGTACCGGAGCAGTGGTGCGTTGTACAGCAGCTTCTGTTCCTCGAATTTTTTAATCCTTGTCAAAATACCCGCATCTCCTACCCGTGTCACGGGTTTTTGGTCCTGCGGTGCACCGGGGTTATTGTCTGGTATACCGGACCTGGAACCCGGATTTTTTTCTTCTCGGCAAGAAACCCGAGTCACTTACCCGTAGCACGTGTTTTCTCTCCTGCGGTATACCGGGGCTGGGTCCGGTGTACCAGAGAGCTGGTCTGAATATATCCAAAAATTTCGTTTTTTATTTTATCTCCAAGTCGGTTATTTTCCACTCCATTGGATAGATCTCGAAAAAATATGCGATTTAGACTCAAGAAAAAGTGAAATCCGATACCTGAGCGCAAAGTTATGCCAGATCGAAGTTTTTGTTATATTTCTCGCGCTGATAAGTGCGGTGCACCTCGACTACCTGCGGTGTACCGCAAAAAACTTCTGTCCAGCCCTTTTTAACTCCAAAAATTTTCCATTTTTTCACCCAAACTCGAACCGTTGCATACCTACACACCAAAAACACTTATACCTTTCTTATTACTGCAATATTCAGTAAAAACACATAAACTCACTAAAACGAACAAAAACATAAATACTAAAAACATAAAAGAATGTGGGATGTCTCCCAAGAGCACTTTTGTTTAACGTCAATAAGTTTGACGTGTTACCTCGATTACGATCGACGAAATTTCCACCCTTTGCCTCTAATTTCCACGAACTTCTCAGCTCTATTCTTCATAATCATGGATGGTGCCATCCAAGAATTCATGGGTAGAGGTGTGTCTTGTGGTAACTCTATTTCATTTGTAGCATTACACTTATCTGGCAATCCATTCATCTTTTCGGTTTCTAAACTTCGTTTGTTAGAAAGAATGTCCTTCATGAACTGACCATATTTTGACATTCTTGTGAGAGCTTCTACAAACGGGATGTTGATCATCAACTTATTCACCATGTCAAGGAACTTCTTGAATTCTTTTTCATTGTTCTGATTTCTGACACGTGACAGGAATGGTGGAGGAAGACGTGTATTTGTTACCACTGGGCTTTCTTTCTTTTCTAGTGTCTTCTCTGGGACACTTGTTTGTTCAATTACCTCTTCCACCTTGTTTTTAATTGTTTCTTCAACCACTTTTTCAGGAATAGAGGTTGGTTCTGGTTCTACTCTAGGTGGAGGTAATTGTTTTCCACTTCCTAATTCAACTGCATGACAAACATTTTTTTTTGGAGCACTACTATCACTTCGGAGTTGCCCTTTTGCAAAGATTTGAAGTTTATTCACCATTTGTGATATTGTATGCTCAATATTCTTAAGCGCCTTGGATTGGGTTTGGAATTCATGTTGTCTAATCTCCATATCTTCAACTGCTTGCATCAGTTTAACCATACTTGAATTCAAACTCGAAGGTTACTCTTGTATAGTTTGCTGCATTGAATAAGAAAGTGGTTCTTGATAAACTTCATTATAAATTGGCGCTTCTTGATAGATATGTTGTGGAGGATAATAAGATTGTGGCCGCGGTTGATAATATATCTGTTGATTTTCGACCCAATTATAATTATGCGGGGGCTGATAATCAGCGTAATTTACTTGAGATTGATAATAACCATCATAATAATGGTTTCTTTGATAAGGTATGAAGGAAATTAAATCTGGATGATTCTTCTACAATTTCTGGAACATCCATGGCAATTTCTACAGCAAGTGTTGATTATTCAATACAGATCTTACCCACACTGGAAATAGATTCGAGAAAACTCGGGTTCACTGAGCAAGGGTTCTCAAGAGAAAGCAATTGTGACTACATAATCGAGACTGCCACAACCGCTACAAGTAGAGATTCTAATACACGTGATGAGAGAAAATTCTAAGCGTTTATTAGCTATTTCTTAAACAAAGATAATTGAATCACATAAGAGAGTATCTCAATAATAAATACAAGGGGGTGAGTATTGAAGAATCATAGAGTTGGGCAGTTGATTAGGATGTACTACATTCATGACAAATCATTTGGGTTTATGAACATAGTTAGTATCTGAGTTATATCATGGTCTTTTTAGCCGAGATAACATATGATGAGTTCTGTTTAAAGATAAGTTGATTTCGTTTAGAAAAAATAACAAATGAAAAGAATACCTTAGGTGACCTAAATGTAACTGTAATCTTGATTGGACTACTTATAATATTTGGTCATATTTTTTAAAAATGATTCCAACATTACATATAATTATTAACCCATTTAATCCATTGAACAATCTTGATACAGTTCCAGCCCATATACTTGATGTTCAAAACAAAACAATATTACTTTATCATCTCCCCACCATAACCTACCCTCAACAGAAAACAAAATTGATCCCCAAAATTCTAATATTAAAATAGTTATATATCACCATTGTTGCACTTGGAGATCTAATTGATCTGCTGTCAACTGCTAAACCCTTCTAGCTATCATTCATTCTATCCATCCAATTCATGCCCCTGCCTCTTGTTTAATCTTAATCATTGCATCATACTTGGTTAAAGACACCATCTGGTTTTCCACCGGTAAATGTAAATTTAATCAAGCCACTTGTATGTTTAAGATTTACTCAATAGTCGAAAAATACTAAAAAAGAGTATGCCTAAATATTCTGAAAATTTAAAATTAAAATAGATGGATAAGATCGTTGGCCATGGTATTTCATCAATAATGAAGATTTCGTAATTACATTGGTAAGATTTACCTGCCTAATATTCTTGGATATGAAAATTAATTTTTTTTTAAATTGTTGTAAAATTATAAAATCACTTTCAGATGAGAATGTTATAGTTCTCAATTAAAGTAATTGGTTTAGTTCACATGGGCACTTGTTATATAGTTTCATTTTGTGTAAAACTAAATTTCACAATTAGTACTTGACTAATATGAAATATTCTAATACAAAAACTCATGTTTCAAGAAAAATAGAAAATATACCATTTTACTATTTTAAAAAAAAATAGCAAATATATATGAGGGTGGGGTACTGTTATTGTATAGCATAAGGGCATGTTTGCTTGGTTTTTAAAGACATGACATACATGTTTGCACCACTCAGTTTAGCAATTAACATATAAGGTATGAAATTAGGAGTTTCTTATCTGTCATACCCCTTAAATAAGGGTCAATAATTCACATACCTCAAATAGTTATATTCTCATTTTAATTTGAGATGCACTACTTTGTAATTGTGGGTCAGGGTAATTCTCGTCGCAGATAATGGGATAACTAGTGTATTTTTTCCCTCCAAATTTCTGTATTATATGGAAAGAAAAAAGTAATTTGTAAAATTATTTATATTTGTTCAACAAAGAAGCACATGTGAGTGCTAAAACATTGACATGCCATTTTAAGAGTTAAAATAATTTGGCTCTAGTTGTTTAATTATTTGGTAGCCCTTCATCTTACAAGACAATATCTTTAGGATATGAGGTTTGCATAATATAATAAAATTAATTTTTTAAAATTTTTATTTAAAATTTGATCGTTTAGAGCTGAAGTGGGAAAATGAGTTAGGACTAACTTTAATACCAACTCACCAAATGGATACAACTTCAAGTGATGAACAGTATGATCCAGCTTATCATCATCAATACAACACAACACGACAAGCCGATGCTACACAAGATCCTTATTAAAAGTACTTGCCCTCTTCTTTTCACTAGTGTTATCAAGACGTAAAGAACATAACTGATGTTATTTGGTACAGCCTAAGGTGTGATAAAAAGATGTATAAAATAAGTGCAAATAAACACCCTAAGCTGAGCACAGTTCTGCAAGTATACAGACCGTATGCAAGTTTTAATGAATAAGTAGAATTCGTTCTTCAGGGACTATGAAGGTTAAGAAGAACTTATGCAAATATTCAAGTGCAGATATTGGAAGTTAGAACAAATAATACGCAAGTAGAAAGAAGTGATAGACAAATATTTATTTGGTTTTTAAATAAGAAAACTAAACTACTAAATTAAAAAACATATAATAAATAAAAGAGAAGAAAATAAATAAAAGAGAAGAAGATAGTATGAAAGTTTAGTTTGAGTAAATAGCATGTAATCTCCACTAGTTTTGTCGTTCTAAACATGTAAGGGTGAATTATGTAGTATTTCAATAATCGGTTCCAATTGCGCTAGGTACTTTTAAATTGGATTTACCTGTGTCAATAAGGAGTCCTAAGCAAACTGTTCCTGCATTTGGTAAAATAGCAACATTAAACCATTGTGATTATCTAGTTAGGTTGATTTGTCAGATCTAAACCAAATACTAGACGTTATGTGTTAAACATGTAATTAAACACCGTTGTCATTGGTGACCTAACTACTAGATGGTAATTCTATATGGCCGCGCTTCCACAAGTACACAAAATATAAATCCAAACACATAAACAGAGAATGAAAACAATAATTCAATTTAAAATATATAATTCCCAAATTAGATAGATGTCAACCAAAACTAGGGTTCATACATATATGCTAAAAACTCAAGCTAATAGTAATTTAGTTCATACTAAGAGAAGAAAAGAAAGAAATTACAAAATTGAAGGTTGAAGAAGACATGATTGATGCACAACTCCTTCCAGACTTCTCTTCTTGTGTTATAGCTTCTTCCTGACCTTAAGGTTTGGTCAAGGATGATTTTCTAATGTTAAGAGGCTGTATTTATAGTGTATTGGTTGACCTAATTCGTTTTCTTGAAGGAAAAGGTAAACATGGGCTCCTAGCCCAACTCAAAGTCGTAGCCCAAAAACATGCAATCAGCCCCGTACTTGTTTTGGTCCTAACAGGTTCAATATTTATCCGATTGATGCGTATGAGTATGCCAAATTTATAGTCTCGGAAAGATCTTCAACTTTGCTCTTTACCTTTTCTCCAAATTCCTCACTGTTGTTAAGATATAAGCTGATTTGTGGTCGTAGGTGCAGAAATTCAGATTTAAGGCATGTTTTCCTTTTCAATGTTTTTAGCTTTTACTTCCTTATCCTCAATTTCCATGTTTATCTTGTTTTCTTTAACTCTTTTAACCAACTTGGACTCTAATTAATTACCATATATCTCTAAAGCTTCAAACTAAATAAATAATTAAACCCAATATGCTCTAAAAATAATAATTAATTAATTCAAGACCCAAAATAGGAAAGTGTACTAAATCATGAGAAATTCGACCTATACACTAATGAATACGCCTAAAATGATGTCTCAAAGATAGATTTTATTATCACAACTGAGGAGACATCATTATTTTATCTTTTTTCGGTTTATGGCATTACGGGTATAGGATAGTGCAGAGAATGACTCCACAAAACCAACCCATGGGCTCATCGCATGAAGATGAGAATCATGAAACTGTGGTTCCACACATTCCTTTTAACCTATACAACTCTTACTCAGTTCCTGAAACCTCATATGGTACCCCTGCTCCAACTGTGCATCAACAAGCTTACTATAGCACTCAAATTATGCAGAATTAGATTCAGTATAGTACTCAAATGGTGCAGCCATAGGAGAATCAGTATGCTACTCAAATGGTGCAGCCACAAGCTAACTATGGGAATATAGTTGTGCAGCCATAAGATTCAGCATATATAACTATACAAGTAAATGCTCATGTTCATGCTCCTGCTCCTGGTCAGCTATTATTCATATCCCGGTGCAGGTCAAGGTTACCCAGGTTTCAAATAGTTTGTAGCTCCGAACTATTACAATAGGACAGGTGTTGCTACGGGAGTATCTAATGAGACTAGATCACTAATACTGAATATTAGTTGTGGCTATCAAAGCTTCTAGAGAGATTTGAAAAAATGCTTTGAAGTGGGATTTTACTGATGTGGTCTAGTCATCCCAGTTCATAGCTCAAGTAAACTTATTTTTCGTATCTCTCTATATATATAGTCTTACTTCTTAAATATTTACTGAATAAAATTTTATATATGCAAATAAATTCTACATGTCCAAAACAATATAGTTTATAAAGATTGTACTAGAAGAATATTTTCCGATCATAAGGACATATTTACCGATTTATGCACCGAATTGATCGATAGTTACTTTAGTGGTTAGCACTATTTGTGAAGTGATATTATATAGTTTTTATGTTTCTACTGTATTCTTGTTCAAGATGTAATTTACACAAGCAAACATTCCTCGCACCTTAATATTAAAAATTTAATTTACACTAGAGACATTCATTTAAATTGGACTTTCCTCTTTAATTTTACTCCTGTTTCTTTTCTTTAGGGTTTGAATTTTGAAATATATTTGTACTTCCAGGGATGTTAGTGTTTTAGTTGGACTTAATTACTAATCTTCTAGTTTAAGTAGTCTACTTAGTGTATAAATTTTGAATTGATGAATAACTCAGATTTGAATGTTTTTTTAATTTGGTTACTTATGTTCTTGTATGGCTTCTATGACAAAATATTGGAATAAATATGAATTTAACTATATCTTTGCACTTTTGTATCACAAATAAATTATATGGTAACAATTTGTCAATCTTGGTCTCCAATATGGATTAGAATAAGAATGTTTAATTTAATGGTATTTTTCTCTAAAATAAATTAGAAGACAAATATTTTAATTAGGTAGTATAGCTCTACATACTGATTTACATCTTGGATTTGAGGTTTGAAGGAAATATTTTAGGTTTTTATAGAGGTTACACCTTTATGAAAGACTATACGTGGTTTAATTGCTTGGATGTTCGTCAAAACTATCATCACACGATATAATTGCGGTTGAACATTTTTTAGGTTATGAAAACTATTATCACTTGGTCTAATGTCCATAACCGCTTCTTCATCCCACCCGGTTTGTTGCTAAACAATTTGTAAAAATTATGATAAGTGTGACTATTTAGGATGTATTGATGATTGTGTTTACTTTGGATATTGAAGGTTCAAAAAATAATTGTCAATCAATTTATATTTTTCCTCTTACTCTACGTTATGCTTATTACCATCTAAAAAATGTTGATTTGTTTGCCATAAGAATAGTTTAGAGATTCTCCATTCGAGCGTTTCAAATTTTAGGCTTTACTTTTCAGTAAAATGAAACTCAAAAATATATCATTAGCTTAATAAAAATCCTTGATTTCAGAAGCTTAATGAATCTATAAGAGCCACATCATAATTTCACATATTCTTCTAGGAAATTGAATTTTTCCTTTGGTCGATTTATACGTTTATTAAATTATTTTAGGGAATAGAGCCAAAGGTTATCAAAATTTTAATGAATCTAAGTTATGGTTTCATAGAGAATATGTCTGAATTCTTAAATCTAAAAAAAGCCGTGATTTTGGATTATATATTTACATATTGAGCGTATAGTCTTGGATTAATGAAAATTTTGGTTCTTCTTTTCCCATTAAGTTGGTTAATATTCGAATATTTCTTTGAGAATTAGCTAAACATCGCCATATCCTCTGGCTTCTAAGGCTCTTATTCATAAGATACACTGAATACTTAGTATCTTCTCCAAAACTATCCAACAACATAGCTCGACTAATTCAAGAGTCATCAATAACTTTGGTTACCAAACAACAGTTGAACGCTTCTAGTTACATTTTAGGAGGAATGATAAGGTCTAGTAATATTAAAGTTAGACTCATATGAGATTGTTTAAATAGACTCATACAATAATAGTTCAAATTAGGTTATATATTTAGTGTAGGTGTATTGTCTCCTATATAGTCAATTTAGTTTTTGAGCTAAACTCTCATAAATTTATCCTTCGTGTATTGCTTTTTGTCTTATATTCGAGTCTTATTTTATTAATTGTTAATTATATATCGTAGTTATCTCTAGGTGTGTGTTCAAATTATCAGTCTATTTATTATACTTTGGGCCCTATCAAGTTTTTTGCACCTGTGTCGAAGTCTATATTGTTAGTTTTGTATTTTTAATTAGTGTTTTACTTTTAGTTCTTCTGTTTTATACTTTTATTTTTGTTTTTGTCTGTTTCAGATTATTTAATGGTTGTTCAGCAAAACCTAGGAATGCCAGGTGCATTTCGAGTGCATTGCATGGGGATTTGCACCCCGGCTATTCAAGTCACTAGATTTAGGCTTGACATAGGCATGCTAAATGCATTCTTAAGTTTTGGGTAATATAGCGGCTCTACGTATCAAGGCCTGGTCCATTCTATTTAGAATATTATGCAAAATGTGATTTGTATATCACTGAAGGTATCACAATGAAACAACTATACTATTGCATGTTACAATTCTTCTTGACTGGATGTGAGAGTGATTTGTATGATATTCTACACCCTGATTCTATCCCAACCTGGGATAAGCTCCAGGAAAAGTTCCTTAATCGGTTTTATCCGTTGAGTATGTGATTAACATATATGTTTTTGCTTGCAAATTTCTTAAAAGAAGACGAGGAGAGTGTTGGTGAAGTATGGAAGGAATTTCCAATGAAGATAGAAAAGTGTCCACTACATGGATCGACGCCTAAATATAAGATGTCCATGTTTTACAAGGGACATAATGCATAGTATAGATTGAGAGTAGATGGCCTCAGTGGTGGGAGTTTTGTCTTGATGAATCCTAAGGATGTCAACTTGTGCTCGAAGAGGATTGTTGAGACCAAGCGAGGTTGGCCATCACTGAAAGATACAACTCCAGTAGATACGTTTCAAGTAGGGGAACTATTGTTATGATGGCAAGGTTCAAGAATTTGAACAAGAAAATAAAGCGTTAACCTCAACCTTGGAGAAAGGGTTCGCTAGAAGAAAATACAAGGTGAATAATGTTAAAAAGATGGATAGTTGTTAGAGTTATGGAATAATTGATCATTGTTGGGAGAATTGTGAAAAAGATCCAGCTTCGATTTTCTTCATCTCTCATCATTGGACCTATCATTGAAATCGTCCAACTATTGTTCGAGGGAATCGCAACTATTCAGTTTCCCAATAAATGTATCAATGAGGGGTCACATGTCAAAACAATCCATATCATCCTGGACCTCAAGATAATATGTATCCATCTCAATCTCAACCATTATATAAATGGGTCTGAGATATGGTGTTCATGCTCCACCGCAGCCTGCATAAAAACCATATGCGCCGAATTTAAGAAACAAGTAAGCCTTCCTCCTCCTCCTCCTCCTCCTCCTCCTCCTCGAGAAGCACCCATGAGTAACCTTTAGCAATAAGTGGTTGAATTTTTAAAGAGGATGGAGGAGAGTGTGAAGGTTGGTCAAGAAAGGCGCAATTAACAATCCACGATCTTAAAACAATTGGAAAATTAAATGTCACGTCTAGCCGATCTCTTCCAAACTCGACCTTTGGGTCAACTTCCGAGCAATAATGTTAATACAAAAGAAGATGATGAATGTAAGATGATTGGACTAAGGAGTGGGAAACAACTACCTCTACCCTTGGTCATTGTTGATCAAAAGGAATTTTTTTACCAAAATAGTAAACGAGTTGAAGATTACTTGATTAATACGTTTATCTAATTGTAAATACTTACCTAATATATTCACTTGGTTAATAATTATTTGAATTTGAATGAGAAATTGATTCATGACATTTTAGAAGAATATAAATAAATAATTTTTTTTTATTTATTTATATATTTATATGCATAGTAAAGGTGAAAGAAAGAAAAAAATATAAAAAAAAATTAAACAATTTTTTACTGTTGGGCCAAGCCCATAAATAGAACATATAACATTATATTTCTTTTCAAATAACAAGCATACAACCAACTTTGATCAAAACTGTGTCTGCTAAATTATTCACGTAAATTGAAGAAACCGATAAAGGAAACTATGGAAGCTGCCATCGTCTACTTTGGTAAAAATGCATGACAATCGTGACTATCATCAACTCACTGGGTTTTTTTTCTTCTGTGAAGAGTCTTGTATGTCTAAATAAGACTATCTTGATCATATCTTATAAATATAACGCTTATATTGGAAATCCCCACACCCTATTTGATATATGTTTTAGGTTGTAGCATGTTATTTGTCGATGCTTCTCATTCTAGAATTAATAACTCTCAATTTCCATGTTTTAAAACATACAACCAATTACACCGATGGTCCCTGCTTGATGCAAAATAGTCATATATGTGACATGTACTACATATATTGCAATAGGGTGTATGTTCATATTTTTGTATGTTTCGTATTACTTAATAACTACATGTGCAATAGACCTTAATGCATAAGGCTTTGTTTTAAATAACTATCTCAATATGATTCTAAATGCGAAGCAAATGATTCTCGAGGTTGCTTTCATCACGCGTCTCTAGAATAAGGATCTAAATATCTTCTAGAAATCAATATCTCTCCACATGCTACATAAGTAAAACTAGAGAACTCTATCTTAATGTTTTGATTTAGTTGTGCCTCAATTTATTTCTTTTATAATTGATTTATCTTGAAGGTGTTTGAGGTATTGACCAAAGAAGGAGTCTGGAGTTGTTTCTTTCTACTACATGAAAGGGGGATATTGGCTTCAAGAACATCAAAGGAAAACTCAAATATGATAATGATCTTATTGATAATTACAAGGAGAAAGATTCTTATGACCTCAAATGGATTAGAGAACAATATAATAATACAAGAGAACATATGGGGATGGAGTTGGCCCATAAACCTCCCTTACCCTACTTGTAAATTTCACAAAAGCATGCTTTGTGGGTCCATGTTTGACCCGACTGAGAGCAATCAAACAAAGGGGTCATGCAAACAGAATCCTAGAATAACAACTCATGAATGAGATATAAGCTTAACTTAGTTGCATCTCATGTACAAAAAAGACTAAATTGCATTATTAGTCCTTTTGTTATTTGAATTAGCCAAATGGATTATTATCCAACTCACACAACCCCCCTCCCCCATTAATTTTTTCTAAGTTTTATTATCTAATACATGGACGAATAGTATAATCAACCCTTTTTTCTTCTCCTTAGTAAATTGGGAGAAATTTTTGATTAGAATTATGGAAATATCATCATGCATATAGGAGGTGCATTAGTTCAATTATATTTTTTTCATTGTAGGGTGCTTTATCTTTACAAAATTTTGATCTTTTTATTCTTTGTCTTTCATTATTTTAGCTTGGCTAACTTACCTATTGGTAGGTGGTATTGAATACTAGCAAAGCCAATTTTTGGACTTACATGATTTTCCAATGAACTATGGTTCCTTGGGTTACAAGAAATAACTAAGTATAACCATGTGTTTTTAAAAGGAATCATATATTACCATTGTTTACAATATAAACTTAACCTCCTAATTCTGCCACTGAGTTGAAACTAGTAGTGCATTTTCAAATAACACATATGTATATTTGGATATTTTCATAACATGAGGACCAAACGGGCAATTTTCCAAAGTTCAAATAAATATTATTTATTCAGCATTTGTTAAGCTTATTATTTTATTTTATTCACAAAACAAAATAATTTAAAAAAATTGAAAACAAAACTTGGACTAGATATTGATGAATCATTGGTATTATTTTGTTTATATATGAATAATTCTTGTTCATTTATTACATTATCCATTTGTAAGTAGTATAATTAGATCTAAACATACACAAGAGGTTGATTGATAATATTTACCTTTTGAAAGTAGCAAAAATTTGATCACTTCTACTCGTGGATCATCTTATAAGAGAAGAAGAATCTTTGTTTGCCACCTAAAAATCTTTTGATCTTTTGATATCTGTGTTTTTATTGAAGAATAGAAGAGAAAAGAAGAAAAAATTATAGAAGCATACAATTTCTTATGAATATTTGACATCCCTCAACTTTATATCAGGGAAGTTATCAAAAACTCAAAAAATGGTGCTTATCAAATAATATATAATTGCATATAATCAAATATTAAAAAATAAACTTCCACATCATTGGTGACATCGGAAATAAAATATTATTTAATATTTTTTAATTTCCCAATCGCATATGAAAGGGTAATAACTGTATTTAACGTACTTGTATCACAATGTCCCATATCTTTTAATATACATGCTTGCATAAAAAATAATCATACTTGTCAAATAGGTCATGCGATTGACAAGTATACGATCATATGTTACTATTAATGTGTTATGTTACATAGTTGTTGAAATATAATCTTATTTCTGAAATATCTTGCAGTACCCCATATTTAGAATATGTTGTATCATATCACAATAACTTTAAACCTTTTAAAATTCATATACATAATTTTCGTGATTATAGGAGTTAACTATAATTACATTATGTGCATAACTATAATGTCATAGTCTTTATTGACTTACATGAATTGTTAACCTACAAGCACACACTTTGAGACAAAATTTTGGTTTTCCTTTTATATTGACTTGGTTTCTTTCTCAAGAGGTAAATATTATAAATAAACCTCATGTATATGTTTAGGCCTAATTATACTACTTACAAATGGATAATAGAAAAAGTAAACGAGAATATATTAATATATAAATAAAAGAATACCAATAATTCATCACCGTCTAGTCCAAATATTTAATTTAGAATTTTTTATTATTATTTTATTCGTCAAAAAAAATAATAAACCTAACTAAGGAAGAATGTATAATATTTTATTTGAACTTTATCTTTGTTGTTGGGAAAATTGTACGTTGGTCCTTGTGTTATAAGAATATCCTAATATACCGAGTGTTATTTGAGAACACGTGGTGTCGGACACTATTAGTTTCAGGTTATTGGCAAAACTGAGAGTTTAATTCGTTATGTAATTAATGGGTATATATGACACCTTTAAAAAGAACATGGGTATACCCTGTTATTTCTTGTAACACAAGGAAAAATGTATCATTGTCCAATGCACATATATAAAAATAGTTCATTGTCAAATTATGTATGTCCAGAGATTGTCTTGGATAGTATTTAATATCACTACCCATGAGACAGTTAGATAATATAAAATAATGAAAAACAATGAATAAAAACATTAAAAATTTAAAAAATAAGGCACCCTACAATGAAGACCTAGTGGACCTACTTTATGGGCGGATATTTCCACAATTCTAATCACAATATTTTTTAGAATTTATTAAGAAGATGAAAAAAGGCTTGATTGAACTATTCATCCATGTATTACATAATAATAAACGAACAAAACTTAGAAAAAATCAAATGGAGAAGAGCGGTTAAATGAGTTTGAATAACAATCGATTTTGCTAATCCAAATAACACAAGGAATAATAATGCAATTTACCCTTTATTGTACATGAGATGAAACTACCTTCAACTTTTATCTCATTACATAGGTTTTTTTTTGTTTTTTTCAATATCCCCTTTGTTTTATTGTTCTCAGTCAATGAAAGATGGACACTCAAGGCTATACTTTTGTGTAATTTACAAGCACATTAAGGAATTCTTTAAGCCCCACCTCCATCCCCATATGTTCTCTTAAATTTCATATTACTCCCTAAGCTAGTTGAGGGAATAAGAATCTTTCTACTTATACTATCAATAATCTCAATGTAATATTTGAGTTTCCCTTTGACGTTCATGGAGTCAACATCCCTCTTTCACGTAGTATAAATACACTAGTTGAGATTCCCTCTATGGTAATTACATCAAACACCTTCAAGACAAATAAATTATAAAAAATGGAAATTGATGTACACCTACACAAAAAAAAAACAAGATAGATTTTTCTTACTTTACTTATATAGCATGTGGAGAGATATTGATTTTTAGAATATATATAGCTCTCTATTCTAGAGATGCAGAATGAAAACCACCTCGAGAATCATTTTCTCTGCATTTAGAATCATATTGAGATCGTTATTTAAACCAAATCATCTTGCATCAAGGTGAATTGCACAATTAGTAATTGAGTAATAAGAAATATCTGAACAACTTACACAATACATTCTATTTCAAGAAAATTAGTACATGACACATATATGAAAATCTTGCATCAATAATGGACAAACGATGCAATTTACTGTATTCTTTATAACATGGAAACAGAGAGTTTTTATATCTAGAACGAGAAGCATGGACAAATAACATTCTACAACCTAGAACATATATAAAATACGTTGTGTGGGGATTTAAAATCTAAGTTTGAAATTAATATATTACGATCAAGATAGGCTTCTTTCGACACGCAGGACTCTTCACAGATTAAATAAGATCAAGTGCGTTTATGCTAGTCACGATGTTCATACATAGGTTACCAGATCAAAGGATGCCAGCTTTGAGTTTCCTTCATCGGTTTCTTTGATTTTTGTTGACGATTTGACCAACAAATATTTTACCAAAGTTGGTGGTATGCTTGTTCTTTTGAGACACCAATGCCGCAGTACATCTTGGAAGTCGTACCAATATTGTTCTTTTTTTGTTATTTATTATTGGAGTAAAAATAATATAAACTTTTTGGTTTATAATATATATGTGTATTTGTCATATTTTATTAACAAATAGTAAATGACTAGGAAATATTGGGTGACCTATAATAAAAAATAAAATAGAATTGTAGGCTTGATTGGAAAACTTATAATCATTTGACATATTCCCTATATTTCACAAATAATATCCTCTTAATTTTTCAAACATATTAAAAATACCATCATTACAATAACCATTACTGAAATATTTCTTGTAAAATGTCTTGATATTTTAAATATTCATTGTAAATATAAAATTTAAATATCTTAATAAAGATAATATAGAAAAAAATTAAAAAAAATATCATACTATAACTAGATAATAATTTTATAACATTTTTAATAAGTGAACATCATTTTTTAAATAGAAAGAGTATTATTTTAGGTTATTATAGCCTTACTCTAAATTGTATTATTCATATAATTACCATATCAAACATATTTGATACATGGCCAACCATATACACATGTTTTTATAAAAATAGTTTTAAGACAAAATAACTTTTATACAAGCCAACCCATATATACTTGATGTTCCAAACAAAGCTAGATTTACTTTATCTCTTCACATCACCTAAATTTTCGTACCTACCCTCAACAACAAACAAAAATTGATCCCCAAAATTCTATTATTACAACAATTCTACAACATTATTGTTGTAATTATTCATTCTTTAAGTTTATTGATCCTATGCGAAAATTAACCACCAAACATTTTTTGCTAAAATCCAATCTTGACCACTCAATTTACATCCCTTTTTCTAAATTATAATTAATCATTTTCTCCCTACATGTTATTTGCTTAAAATAAGAAGAGTATGCCTAAATATTCTTAGATACTAATTAAGATCCTTGGTCATGACATTTAATCAATAATAAAAATTCTATAATTTATGTGGTAAGATTAACACACCGACTATTTTTGGATATTAAAGTGAAAAGTTTTTAAATTGCTGTAAAATTATGTAGACACTTGCCGAAGTAAATTGTATAGTTAGTACTTGAGTAATATGAAATATCCCAATACAAACAACCATATGTCAAAAAAATTGAAAATATACAAAGAGTAGAAGGTAATGCTATTATATAGTATAAGGGAATATTTGCTAGTTTTTGAAAGGAATAATATACAAATATGGTTATTTGGCATCACTCATTGACCAATGGTGCAATTAACTAATAATGGTACAAAATTTGGGAATTGCTTATATGCTATACCTCTTGAATAAGGTTAAATCTTTCACATACTTTAAAAAGTTATATTCTAATTTTAATTTGAGATAAACTACTTGCACTTGTCGGTCAAGGTAATTCTCATTGTAAATAATTAATGCGATAACTATTATATTTGTTTCATTTAGTTTTCTTTAATATATGGAAAACAAAAGGTGGTTTGTACAATTATGTATATTTGTTTAACAAATAAGAACTTTTGAGTGCTACAACATTGTCATGGAATTTTAAGAGTTATAATAATTTTGTTCTAGTTGTTTAATTATTTGGTAGGCCTTCATCTTACAATACGTCACCTATAGAATATGAGACTTGCATTACATAATGAAATTAAGTTTCTGAAATTGTATTTTCTAATTTGATCAGTTAGTCTGGAAGAGAAAGAAGCATGTAAGTGGGGAACAAAGTTGTAGTTGTGGCTAAGCCTATAGAGTTCGAAACTTCCTTAGAGTTGGCTCTAATTCATGGGGTAATATCTTTTCATAGCTCAAGTAAACTTCTATTTATATCTCTCTCTAAAAAATATTTCTTCTTAATAATTCTCTAAGTTGAATTCTATATATGCAAATGAATTATACAGATCCAAACTAATGAGTTAATTATCGATTAATGCACATAAATAATGATTTAGCTCCACTTGATTTACGTTCCCAGTGGTATCATCGATAGTTTCTGTAGTAATTAGCACTATCAATGAAGTGTTATTCTATAGTGTTTATGTTTTATTGTGTTCTTTTTAAATATGTAATTCGCATAAGCGATCATTTATTACATTGAGCTCATTAATATTAAAATTTTATGTACACAAGTGAAACTGACATTTATTAAGTATACTTTCGACTTTTATTTTACTTGCCTATTTAATTTCTAATTCTTCATTGCAGGGTCTGAAATATCTTTGTATGGTGTACTTTCTCTTTTTGTCAGCTATAGTAGTGTTTGATTTAGCACCATTCACAAATAGTCTAGCTTAGGCAGTTTACTTAGTGCATAAATTTTTAATTGACGAAAGACGTTGGTTTGAATGATCTCACGTTTTGGTATCTTGTGTTTGTTGTTCATTAATATCAATAATTATTGTATTGGAGTTATTCTCAGTTCCTTAAGTTGGTATGCCATTAGTATATTCTCGTACTACTTCTATGACACAATATTTAAATAAATATGAAAGTAACTATATATTTGCATCTTTGTATTCCAAGTATCTACAAGGTAGCAACTTGTAAACTTAGTCTCAACTCTCTATTAGAAATTAGAAGATTAATACTTAATTTGATGATATTGGTCCAATATAGAAATTAAAAGACGAATGTTGTAATTTTGTGGTAATGTGGTATATACAAATATAGATTTTATATTTGTATCTGGGAAGAAATATTTCCGGTTTTGATCGAGACTTTTCCTTTATAAAAAAAAATCTTTGTCGTTGAATAGGTTGGATGTTTTCTATTAAAGAAGTAAAGTTTATGGTTAGTTCAAATCTTTAGGAACCCACCACCCTACTGAACGCAACCTTATAATAACCTCAACACATAATCCCACCCAACCAAATAAAGCGAACCTACACATGCATGGCCTGTTAAGGTCCAAATTTATTTATTTATGGGTATGGGCCGCCCAAACCATAGTTTCTTCACCCGGTCCAACACTTTGGGTCGAATAACTATTTTTATATATATATATATATATATAATACATAATATTTACTTATATACTACTACATGTATAATACTCTTTTTAATAAGTTGGCTCATTATCATATCTACGAATTCTTATCTTTTCTCTCTTTACTCGACAACCCTAACCAAACAAACTCCACCTACCTCTTCCAATCACATAGGTATTCACCGGTAAAATGGGGAGGGAGTGTACACTGTATTAAAGACGAGTGTACACTGCATTAAAGATCCTCACTTAGATATATGGTCTTCATTTATGACCCTCATTATAACATATGATAGATGTGTAATCGGTTGATGTTTCAACCACGGTTTAGCGTCTTTAATTCTTTTAATGGGTTCCAAAATGCATATAAAAGGTACGACTAGGGTTTCTAAATCTTAATACCTCTCTTTTCAGACAAGATTTTTTTCAAAACCCTAATTATTTTAGTTTGATAATTATTTAAGGTAATTGAATGTTAGATTTATTAGATTACAGTTGTTTTATGTATTTTCCAATAATTTAAAATATATTTTATAATTTATTTAATGACAATAGAGTAGTTTAAATGTTTAATGGTGATTTTTGAATTGATTTAAGGTTAATTGAATAGTTTAAATGTTTAATGATGATTTTTGAATAATTTAAGGTTAATAGATTAGTCAGATATGATATAAATCATTTACATAATAGATTAATAAATTGCGATTTAATGGTTATTTGAGAATTGATTTACTAATTTAGGGTTTTGGGATTTGTCAATTATGTTATAAATGAGTATTAATTTGTATAATGTCAATTTGTATAGTGTTTGTTTGTAGACTCACTACTTAGTCAATTAGTGTAATCTTCTTCGTTGATTACACTTAAGAATTAAGTGTTTGACACTTACACAATCATCAATGATTGTCTAAGTGTGAAAGACTTAACACTTAAGTGAAATTAGTGAAGATCACACCAATTTGTGAGTTGTTTTACACCTAAACACTAAATGTGGATTGTTCAAGTGTTAAATACTAAACACTTATGTGAAATCTTCACTAGTTTCACTAAAGTATTCAGTGTTTAACTCTTAAACAATCAACATCAATTATTTAGGTGTTAAATAATAAAAACCTTAGTGTAATATTTTAATATATCACTCAAGTTTTTAGTGTTTAACACATGAACAATCCTTACACTTTAGTAAATTCTAAAATAATTGTTTAATGTTTGACACCTAAACACTTGATTTTTCAAGTGTTAAACACTAAACAATTAAATGAAATTTTCATTGGTTTCACTAAAGTGTTTAGTACTTTAGTGTTTAACACTTGAACAATTTACCCTTGTTGCTTAGGTATTAAACACTAAAACCTTAAATAAATAATCACAAGTATTCGCAGCCTCCCTACTTGGACAAATGAGTTTTCCAAGGTCTTTGATTTGTAATGTCTATATTGCAACATCTATTTTGCATCCTTTCTATCTATTATCTTCAGTTCTTCGAGTCTCTGTATCTCATTCTTTGATGTTCGCATGCGTCGAGTTTTCAAATATTGATGAAAAAGGAAGATGTACTTAGTTCATCTAATTAGAGGTCTGGTCTATAGTTTTCTTGGCTCGTCATCAAATGCTCTTTGGCAATCAAGTCCTTGGTATTATCGAGTTTTAGAGGATTCTTGTTTTCTAAGCTCTTCATATTGATGCTCGACAACAGTCCGGTCCTCTAGCAGCTTGGGGGTTTGATGACCTTCTTCCTTAGCTTTTTTATTAGATCCATCTTATTTGATATGGATAAAATTTATGATGACATTCTTCCTTGCATCTCTCTTTGAATTCTCTTGGTTATCTAGTGCATTTCCCTTAAAAGGTATGACGTCCCATCTTCTGCACCCAATCCATGTCTCTTTTATCCTCTCGTATGATAAGGAAAATATGTTCATAATTTTTTGTCAATGATGCGACAATAAAAATCATGGACAATAGACCATCATAGTTCCCTCATTCTGATGAAGGTAGATTTTGGAACCATCATTATTTATTAGTAATGTATTACTCTTATCTCTCAACCATTGTCGAATGCCAAAATTTTCGTTAACGTTTATCATTTATAAATCACATATTGTATAATTGATTTCACCTTTTATGTGCTAGATTAACTTTTTCATGGTACATCTTTTTAAGGATTAATTATTAATATTTGAGGGAGTATTCCCTATATTTATACATATTTTCATTTCTTGTCTAGTTTGGGATATTTACTAATTTTAAAGTTATTTGTATGTAATGTGTGTCTCAAGGCTGCAACTTTTAGGCACATCGATGATTCGAAATGCTGAGACGAGGATAAGAAGCTAAGAAAGGAAGTTCAAAACCATGTAAGGCGTTAAAGGACCGAAAATCCACTTTTGAAAAGTGAAAACGTTTACCATCAAATTTTCAAATCAGAAAGATAGTGTCACCACATGCAATTGACAAATATTTTTGGGGAGCCATTAGGTTTCATGGTGGAACTTTAAGTCATGTTCGCATGAGAGTTGAAAGATCTTGATCTAGCTCGAGTTTCTTAATTGGATGACCCTTAAATGACGATTGATTGCTTTAATGTTATTTTGGATACTTTAATTTAAATGAATTGGATATTTAAATTATGTTGCATTTGAGTTTCTTTTGTTAGTTTTTTTATAACCTGATCAAATATACACAGCCCATTTACTACCTAGACTGACGGGGTTAGGGAATAATAATAATTCTTATTCGTCTGGTGTATGATAGTGATCATGTCGAGAATGACCTACCAGATAATCATATTGGTTAATTACTTTTAGCGCTGAGAATTGCTTAGAACTACCTCAATGGAGGACTCTTGTAATTGTTAGGCAGACATCAAAGCTACCTTGGCAGGAGTTAAAAGAAAAAGAGAATTTCGATTAACAATAATTTTAACCAAATTCACCCATAAGCATAATCAATCATTATCACGATAGGCGCAAATACTTTCACCTTGATCTATACTCTAATCATCAACTCTTTGTTAGTTTATTTTCTTTAGTATTTTAATCCTTAATTAGTTTATTTAATTGCATGTTAGACCTTTAATTATAAAAATTGAACAAATATATCTTTAAATTTCAGACGTTTTGTAATAGCAACTAAATCATCTATGCTTTATCGAAACACGGTATTAAGATTAATAAACATACTTCACGTGGAGAGATAACTCATAATATTCACATTTACCACTTGACAACTATTTGTACACTTTTGTTTAATTAGCTACTTAGGGATGGCGAAGTTTAGTTATATTATCACACCTTTGGAGACAGACAAGTTTTTGGCGCCGGCTGTTTGAGACTATTTTGTTAATTATTGTATATTTGTTTAGTGTAGTAGAGTTAGTTCTTTACCCATCTATGATTGCTTTTGTTTTTATCTCTTTAACCCATTCTTAGATTTGGTGTATGGTCTTTGATGCTGAGAGGTCGCTTTTAGTTCACAAAATATGAGAAATAGAAAGAAGAGAATAAGATGATATGGTAAATTTGAAATATAACATTGAACCTATATGTTGATGGGAATCCAATCCCAAGACAAGGTTGTACTCCCACATGAGATGGAACAGATCAATTTCAATCAAGTTGCACCGGGATTTCAACCACCATTGGGAGGTAATGGATGTCTTCCTGGACAAAGAGGCCAATTTCGAGTTCAACCATTAAGGATCCCCCTCCAGTGGTTACATCTATGAGATTTAAGAGTTATGGAAACTATAGAGAAGTCGTACATCAATATCTGATCCAAGCAGTTCAGAAGCTAATGGATATATATGACTAATAAAGCCCGGAGTGTGATAAAATAACAATAATAAAAGCACACACCTAGAACCCATGAGATACTTTCGGCAAGTGCTCAGATCATTCGCATGTAACACTTAGTAAAATTTTGTGCTCAGAGATTTATCAGTTAGCTTAGAATCGGTTTCATACATAAGAATAGATGGGTTTACATGTTTAAACTAAAATAGAAATAAAATTAGTATTTGGTTGATTTTTGAAATTAAGAATTAAATGTAATAAATAAGATTAAACTAAAATGCAATTAACTAATATGCTTAAGAATGAGATGAGATATAACTTAGGTTCGTAAGTATTTACCAAGCTTACTAAATCATTATTCAATTCATAAGGGTGAATTGAGCAAATATAAGTAGATTTGATTTAACATCCTTCTATCTTCTGTCAAGGTAGCTTAGAAGGAAACCTCAACACAATTAGGGGACTTGGTTAAGGGGGCCCTAGACAATTAGCAATTTTTTTTTCTAACCCAAATGACTACCTAGTTAGGCAAGCCTGTCGAGATTACTACTGCACACTAGATGATTATGAACTATTTTCTTCCCTAAACCCTTTGCCAAGGCGACAATATAGTTACTTAGGTCAAACTAGAGGTGTACATACTATATTAAGTTTAATTAAAACCATTCATAATACAATTATAAATCCAAGCGAAAATATATTAAAAGGAATTACCAAATAACATTAAAATAACAACCTTATAATCTAGGGTTTAAACAAATTACAAACCCAAACTATGGGAATATTAATTCATTACTATGGAATTAAAACTAATGAGTAAAAATATTAAAAACATAGTTAAGCAAAGAATCTAATACAATTTACCCTAATTGTAGCAGAGAAATTATGTAGAAGTGTTGTTGTGGGGCTCCAGCATCTACTTCTTTCTCCTCTCTGGCGTCTTGTTTTCTATCTCTAGGATTAATTGGTGAATAATATAATAGAAATGACATGTATCTAATATCAAATAATGATACATATCTATATTATAATATAACTTGTAGAATGACGATCATAGAACTGTTTAAAATTCTACAAAGTTATATTGAACATTTTTTTTTATTTTGGCTTTGTAAAAAAGCAAAGATGTAGGCTACATCACAGTGACTTATGTTTAAAATTTCATTAAACAATTACTGAATAAAATTTTATTTAGCCTAAATTGCACCGTTAGTTCATGTGTTATTGAAAATAGTTACATTTATACTTTAATCTTCCATATTAATACTATATTTACATTGGTTGTGTACTATTTTTTTGAATAACACAGAAATAACAATGTAATATTTTAGGTCCCTGATTATTGTTGATACAACATTATTTGTAACCTTAATAAAAAATAATTGCAAGTGATCAAATATGAATGGTTGTAGGTGAAGTTATGAACTTTTCTCTTGGATTCACTGGAAACAAATGCTAAGTTTCCTATGTGAGATCAGTCTTCTACAACTTCGTCATTGACTCTCAGGCTCCGCTTAATAAAACATTGGATCTGTCTATTACAGTCCTCAATATCAATATTTTGATATTAAAAAGTAGCCATTGATCTTGTTGTTGTAGTTTTTATATTTCAAGTAAACCGACAACAACTATCTAAAACCTTCTATCCATCTAGAGTTAATGTGTGACATTATATCAATGTGGTGCTCTAATTCAGTTAATAATTATCATTAATTCAAATAGTTTAAAATTATGCATCGTTAATTTGTTTATATAATGTGTTGTTTCTACACTATAATTTTTGTTTTTTTTTTGTTTTTTTTACACTTCTACAAATAAAATAAACAAGAAAACAAATTAAATAAGTTGTCAGGAACCTATTGTGTAATTAATTATAGAAAATTAATATAGGGCCTTACAATGCAATTTATTAACAAAATGATATTATAGAAATATAGTGCATATTTTTCATAATATAGGGACCTACAACGCAAAAAATATATTGGGTTATGACACTGAATCACTTCAGACCCAAACTAAATTTCTTAGCTCGGCCACATTCCAAACTTACCTTCCTGAATCTAATTTTTTAAGGTATAAGTGGAGATTCTATCTTATACATTAACTCTATATTAGTTGTATTACTAATAGGAGCACTTTGTGTTTAGAGGCATATGTTTGTACAATACTTTGAACACTTAATGTTATTGTAGTTGTAATATACAAAACCTTTATTAGAGTATGTTTTTTTCAGTTGTTTTTATTTTTAATATATCGGGGAGCTACTTTGAGCTCAGAGCCATTGTCTCAGTTCGAACCTGTAAGACATAGATGGAGAACCAAGACCCTGGACATTTAAGCTAACCCCAAGAAGTTATTATTTTTTTATTTCTTTTTCTATTTTGATGTATTAATTCTATGTTTTAAGTATATGGAGATACCGTTAGAATTTGCGACATGTTATTGATCTTTTAACACTCTATGAAAATTATATTTTTTGTCCAGTTTTCCACCAAACTTCTTCATGGCATTGATGCTATAGAGTATTATCTAACCCTATATTACAGGTTATATGTTCTTTTTATCATCTAATGAAGTATTTGTTGTATATTAATACGTACGAACCTTATAAAATAAGTTAAATAAGTTTTTTCTGGTTAAATTATTTTAATAAATATTATTTTTCAACTTTTTCTGAATTTGTTAACCATGTTTTACCGGCGAGCAATGATAAGTGTTTTTTCTAAATCAATCGATATCTAAAACCAAATCCGCCACCATCAAACTTAAAAAATTTAGGTTGACTAATTGATTAAATGTTTTGGTCACAATTTTCAATCTTTAATAATAGTTTAATCAGTTAGTATAAAGACTTCTTAAAAAAAGTGCGTATATATGTGTATGCCCGACATTCGCGAAAGAGGTTGAAAGTGTTTTAATAGAATTTAAAGTTGTCGTATTTTTAATAATATTTATTGTGTTATATAGGTTTAGAACGACTTAGATATTATTTTGATATGATATTTATATGTAAATGTATATATAGTTTCCTACTATATACTTATCTCCGCATCTTTGCTTTCTTACCTTATTATTTATTGACTTTCTGTAATATTTTGATATTTGTATAAATGATCATTCTATCATTGGCATGACAAATTTTTGGTGTCAAATATATTAAAATTTTATATGGTCTAATCATTTGTTAGACTAGGTTTAGTCATATGCAAATTACTACTCTCAGGGTTCACATTTGCAGAAATTATTTGGAATGTAAACCCATTATTGTAATTTGTAGTCAATGTCATCCCCTGGAGCTACATCTAGCGATATATTTTAAAGGACTCAACGAGAGTTCACGACTAGGGATTGATAATGTGGGAGGTTGCGATTTTTTGTCCATGGATTTGAATGAATCATTGATTGTTATGGAGAAGACAGTTAATTTTGAGAGGAGATGACCTTCGCAAGCTCAAATTCTCAATGTTGTTAGAGTTACGTTACATTTAGATAGTGACACTACTATGGATGTAAATTTTTCCTCTTCAGAGAATCAATTGAAACAGTTGACACTAGTTGTTAAAGAAGGTCCCCAAGGAAGACAATCCAAGTTCAAAGTAATTCAAGAGGCATATGATTGTCCACGTTATGGAGTGAATGATCATAGTTGGAAAAGTACAACTTTATCTAGATTATGTGTTTTCATGTCAAACTAAGTGAGCCACCATTCGGGTAGTCATGGGTAAAACATGGGAATCACAATCGTACAAGTCTCCAATGGTAAAATTTGAATAGAGCTGTGAATCAAGATAAGGCATACCTAGTTTATTCCTTTCAACCACGACTTCAAGTGAACAATTTTCAGCCAATGTCCTAAAATCATTATCAAGTGGGACAACGCTATGCAAATCAAGCTCCACCACAACCCGTTTATAATTCATATGTCTTGATAAAAATGCAATCTCAAGTCATCCACAAGAAGGCTCCAGTAGTGAGGAACACCAACTTTATAGTCGTTCATGCAGATGACACAAGAGAACTTGAGAGCAAATAACAAGAGGTTCAAGGAAAATTCCGCTTTGTTGATGATATTAGTGAATTAAGTCTCACAAATTTCCAACCATCTTCAAGCCCTTCAATAAGGTCTAACAGTCTTAATCGTCCATCATCTGAAAACTAATGTTAAGGGCATTCAAAATATTAATAATAATGTGGAGATTCTTAGGAATATTCAACCAACAAAGACGAATGTAGATGAAGTAACTATTATAGATTCGGTTGAAGAAGAGGTTGATAAGTCGAGAGAGGTAGTTGATGCACCGATGGTGAAAGAGAAGTCAAGGGAAGAACAACCGCCACCACACATTTGTTTAGCACCTCTATATCCACTTTGAATCACTTATGAGAGCGATGACCTCGATTAAAAGATGCTCATAGATATGTTAAGACAAGTGAAGATCAACATCTCAATACTAAAATACATCAAGAAGTAGCTAAAATATCAATTATACTTCAAGGAAACACTCTCAAAGAAAAATAAGTTTACTAAGTATAAGACTTTGTCTCTAACAAAATAGATATCAACACGATTTACGTGGAAGATACCACATAAACTTCAAGATTCTAGAGGTGTTAACCTCCCAAAAGAAAGGGTTGATATATTTCAAGGAAACACGATGTGTTACTTGGGTGTGAGTGTAAATGATGTCTCCTTATTTGTTCTAATTCTTAGCCCATTGGAGACATCCTTTTAGGTGAATAAATGAGTTATTTGATAGACTTTTAAGCTTATTTGATCATATTGCACTGTCTCCCCTTGGAAATTAACTATTTGCAGAATCTGAGCTTTTGTGCGTAAATTTGACTATTTTTAATGCAAAGTTAATAGGTTCTTGAATTTCATGAAAGACCAATCCAAGGAGAAGAAGTGAGAATAGAGTCTTAGTGTATTTTCGAATTTTAGGAAATGATTTTGAGTCGAGTTTCTATTTTTAGAGTACACTTTCCTGTTTCGGTTTCTTGATTTATTGATTTATTCTTTTTAAGCATATGCGGTTTAATTATTTATTTAATGTGAAACTTTAAGAGATAAATGGTAATTACTTAGAGACCAAGTCAAGATAAAGATGAAAGGAAAGAAGATTTACATGGAAATAAGAAGATTTAGGAAAGATTTATTCAAAGGAGGAAAAGATAAAAACGAATGGTCTGCACGAATAGAAAGAGCTTTCCAAGACAAGCAGTTTCATATATTGGAACTTCTCAAACGGATAAGTATTGAAAAAGATATGACGCAAATCTTACCTTTTCTAGAATTTAGGGCTACGAATTTGAGAGTCTTTGACTTGTCTTCCACTCCAAGAAAATTCGACCTAGGGTCTTCTAACACCTATAAATACACCCCTTAGACCTCATAATTCAGTACCTCTCAATTATCATTCAATATATACATCCTTAGAGAGAGAGTCAACCACTTCAGAGCAAGAAGGCAAAGGAGAAGCTAGTGCTGGAGGGATTCTGTTCTTCCATCAACAGTCATCTAATCTTTGGGTTATATATTTCTTTTCTGTAATTAAATATGATGTCTTTCTATTTTGTTTCAGTCTTTAATATTGCTATGAGCTAAACTTTTATATACTTGAGAATCGCAATAAAGGGATGAACCCTAATTAATTTAATCTTTGTTTTGAATTTGGGATTGTATGATTTAAATTTGAATTGAGTCTTAGATATTGGATATTACTTTGTTCTTAATTACTATTTCTTTTCCGTACAACTAGAATTAGATTTTATTATTTAGGCTATTCCATATAGTGGCGTATGGATCATCCGACAGGGGGGTTTGAATACAGATCTAAGTAATACCCGTGTAATGTCCGTTATTGACCGACAGGCTTAACTAGTTACATAGCTAAAGAGGTAAAATAGTATTCATCTGAAAGTAGCTTATATTCACCCTGACGGGGTTTGTAATACCGTAGGATAGCTTCGAGGTCCACCCTGACGGGGGCTAGGAGATATTAGATTCCCGACTAGTATACTAATACCAATTCTACCCTTAAACATAACATAGATTATATTAGTTAGGAGGATTCCTTGCGAGACTCAAGTATCTCTCTTATCTGAAGTCAGTCTTTTATTTTCTTTTATTTCAATTTAGTCTTTATTTATTTACATCTTAGAAAACCAAACAAAAATCTATTATTTACTTTTCTGTTAAACAAATATTCTTACTACTTGATTAATATTTGGGTTGAACCTAATCCGTCCCTGAGAACGAACTCGATTTATCGAATATTACTTGGACAACCGTACACTTGCGGTAATTGTGGTTCCTTTATTTTCGCACTTAATTTAATAACACACCAGGACCCACCAGTAAATTGATGCCCAAGAGTGTGTTCTAGAATTTGGGTATTGCAAATGCCAAACCAACATCCGTCATCCTGCAACTGGAAGATAAATGCACAACATTTATATGGGGAATCATCGACGACATGCTTGTCCAAGTAGGTAATCTTGTTTTTCCCTTTGATTTTATTATACTTGATTATGATGCAGATAAAAACATCTGGTCGTGGAAAACCATTATTGACTTAAATAAAGGAATCGTGACCCGTCCGCATTGAAGATAAATAACAAACATCTTATGTTTTGTGAAAGAAGTACAAGAAGGAGTCACAATATGTTTCGGTAACCTGAATTGTGACCAAAAAATCAAATGCAATGAGCCTCCAAGAAACAATGATTAAGAAAAAAGAAGATTAGTTTTAGGTAAGAGACGATGTAGTGTTGAAACGTCCTAAAATACAGACCACATAAGTAAAAGGATGCTAGGATTGGGCCATTTCTTTTATCTCGAGTCGTTATAGAAAAGGTGATTGAGGTACGAGCAAAGAAAGGCTGCAAGTTTTGATTGGTTGATGTGAATAGTCTCGCCTGTTGCTCGGGAGGCTATATAAAGATGAAATTAGGAAGTAATAAATTTCAAACTTTGAACTATTTAAAATAAAAATGCTCATTGAAGACAATCCACTTTCTAATAAGTTATCATGCAAATTTTCTTTTTAGTAGTGTGAATTTGTTAATTTTCGTGTATATTATGGTACATGAGAAAGGTATTAGTTTATTTTGGTGTCGATAGAAAAATATTTTAGTTTGTTGTGCAATAAATGAGAAAAAGTAATTTGTAGGCTGCATCAGGTATATGCGGTGCACCACACCATAGCCGCAGTGCACTGCATCCCTATCGTGGTGACGGGTGAATTTTTAATTCGAATAAGTAGGAGCATTACGAGAGTTTAAACGTTATACCATATACCTACCATTATGCATCACATGAGCAAAGTATCGGCACAGTATGTGTTTAATTGGTAATACGACTTTAAGTGCGAGAGCAATGGTTGACCTTGCGGTATACCACGCTTACATGCGCTACATTAGGGGCCTGTATCAGTGACTATTATATTGAGGGAAGAAATATAATGTACTAGGGTATTGCTAGATATAGGACAAGGTATACGAAACCAAGATTTGTGGTAGACCACAAATGAGTGCTAAAACCAGTCCAAGAAGAGAAGGGTTTTATACCGGAAGAACAATTTATTAAGCCTTCTTTTTCTCCAAATCCCAAAACCCCATTGAAATTTCATCAAACCTTCACCACACAGATAAACATCATGGTATCACATCCAAAAATCATTTTTCCACTCCATAAAATAAATATCCACCATCATCAAAATCAGCCCATAATACATAGAAATCAAAGAAAATTTCTAAATTTCCTTAAATTCCTTAAATTTGTCTTCACCCAATAGAAATCCCACCACACCTATATCACTAATAATAATACCAATAAAATATACCCAATCAAATAACACCTGAACCACCCAGAATCAAGGAATTCTTTCAAGAGTGGTGCAACTTTGAGTTGGAGATCCATTGAGATGGCGTGTAGAATGATAATATTATCTAGTGCTCAAGAGATGGCTAATAATTGAGAAAAAAAATGAGTTGAGGTGATTAAATATAAAAAGAATTATGTAAATTCGAAGAAAAAGTGAAAGGATAATTCGAGTAAAGATATGAGAGAAGAAACGGTTTCGGTGAGTAAGGTCCTCAAGAGCAAGCAATTGTGATTTCAGAATTGAGAGTGACACACCGCTACAAGTAGAGATTCTTATACCAGTGATGAGACCTTCATCTTAAGGGCATAAGGGCATGTTATTATATAGCATAAGGGCATGTTTGATAGTTTTTTAAAGAGATGACATCCATGTCACTTAGTGGCCCAATGAACATATAAGGTATGAAATTGGGAGTTTCTTATTCGTCATACCTCTTTAATAAGGGTCATTAATTCACATATTACAAATAGTTATATTCTAACTTTTTTTTTGAGATGCACTGCTTAGTACTTCTAGGTCAGGGTAATTCTCGTTGTAGATAATTAATGGGATAACTGGTTTATTTGTTCTGTTAAGTTTTTTGTAATATATGAAAAGAAAAAAAAATTATAACTATTCATATTTGTTCAACATAGAATCACTCGTGAGTGCTAAAACATTTCCATGGAATTTTAAGAGATAAAATAATTTGGTTCTAGGTGTTTACTTATTTTGTAACCTTTCATCTTACATGACAATATCATTAGAATATGAGGTTTGGATATAGAATAAAATTGAATTACTGAAATGGTTTTTTAAATTTTGATTGCAAACTTTAAAACCAACTCACGTAATGGATACAACTCCAAGTGATGCTTATAGCATCAAGACAACACAACAAGACAAGCCTACACAAGATCTATATGACAAGTACTTCCCCTTTTCTTTTGACTAGTGGTAGTTGTCAAGACTTAAAGAGACAAAAATAATGATATATAATATTTTTTTGGTTTATGGCATTACAAGTATATGGGAGTGCAGAGGATGACTCCACAAAACCAACCCATGGGCTCAACGCATGAAGATGAGGATCATGAAATTGTGGTTCTATGCATTCCCTCCAATCCATACAACACTTAATCAGATCCTGAAGCCTCATATGGTACCCTTTCTCCAGTTGTGCAGCCACAAGCTTACTATAGTACTCAAATGTTGCATCCACAGGCGAATCAGTATGCTACTCAAATGGTGCAGGAGAATCAGTATGCTACTCAAACGGTGCAATCACAAGCTACCTATGGGAATATAGTTGTACAACCACAACAGTAAGCCTATACAAGGAAATGCTCCTATCTCCAGCTATTATTCATATGCCGGTGCAAATATTCACTGAATGAAATTCCATATATGCAAATATATTCTACAGGTCCAAACTATGGAGTTTAAAAAGATCGTACTGGAAAAATTTTCTGCTCAAAAGGACATACTTACCAATTCATGCACCGAATTGATTGATAGTTGCTTTAGTGGTTAGCACTTTCAGTGAAGTGATATTATATAGTTTTTATATTTTTACTGTATTCTTGTTCAAGATGTAATTCATACAAACAAACATTCATTACATTCAGATCCTTAATATCAATACGCAATTTACACAATTGACATTTATTTAAGTTAGACTTTCCTCTTTTATTTTACTCCTATCTCTTTTTGTAGGATGAAGAAGTCAAATTCGATTGATCTCCTAATTTGGTTACTTGTGTTCTTGTACGGCTTCTACGAACAGAATCTTGCAATAAATATGAAGTTAACTATATATGTTCACTTTTATATCGCAAATAAATTGTATGGTAGCAACATGTTAATCTTGGTCTCAAATATGAATTAGAATAAGAATGTTTAATTTGGTCGTATTGGTCTCAAAAAGAAATTAGAAGAAAAATACTTTAATTTAGTAATATTGTTCTACATACTAATATACTTCTTGGATTTGTGTTTTGAAGAAATATTTTAGGTTTTGATAGAGGTTTTTCTTTTGTGAAAGACTCTTTGTGGTTTAATTGGCTGGATGTTTATGGCTAAACTTTTTTTAGGTCATCAAAACTATTTTCACTTGATCTTATTGCGGCTAAACGTTTCTTAGGTTATCAAAAGTATTAACACTTGGTCTAATATCTGTAAAGGCTTCTTTATCCCAACCGGTTTGCTGCTAAACAAATAGTAAAAATTATGATAAGTGTGACTTTGTAGGATGTATTGATGATTGTGTTTACTTTCGATATTGAAGGCTCAAGAAATAAGTGTCAAACAATTTATATTTTGCCCAATTACTCTAGGTTATGCTTATTACCATATAAAAAATGTTCAATATTATGTCATAAGAATAGTTTAGAGAATCTCCATTTTGAGTGTTTCGAATTTTAGGCTTTATTTTCAATAAAATAAAAACTCAAAAATATATCATTAGCTTCATACAAAGCCTCTATTTAAAAACCATAATTGTTCTATAAGAGCCACGTCATAATTTAAGATATTCTTGTGTGAAATTTATTTTTCTTTGATCGATTTATACTTTTATTAATTTCTTTTAGGGAATAGAGCCAAAGGTAATCAAAATCATAATTGATCTAAGTCTTGGTTTCATAGAAAATCTATCTTAATTCTTAAATCTATTAAAAGTTGTGATTTTGGGAAATATATATTTACATGGAGTCTTGGAGTAATGAAAATGTTGTCTCTCCTTTTATCATTAAGTTGGGCAATATTAGAATATTTCTGTGAGAATCGGCTAAACATCCCCCGTTTCCTTTGGGTGCTAGGCTCTTATTCATAAAACACACTGAATACGTAGTATCTTCTCCAAAAGTATCCAATAAAATAACTCGTCTAATATAATACGCATCTAACAACTTTGGTTTCCAAACACAAGTTGAATTCTTCTATTTTCATTTTAGGAGGAATGATAAGGTCTAGTAATGTTCAATTTAGACTCATATGATATGCTAAATAGACTCATTCAATTATATTTCTAATTAGGCTATGTATTTAGTGTAGGAATTTATCTCCGATATAGTCAAACAATCTAGTCAATTTAGTTTTCGATCTAAACACTCATAACTTTTTCCTCCATGTATTACTTTTTTCTTCTATTCGAGTCTTATTTTATTAATTGTTTATTATTTATCGTAGTTCTCTCTAAATGTGTGTTTAATTTATCGCCTATCTATTACACCTTGGACCTTGTCAAGTTTTTGACACCGGTGTCGAGGACTACATCGTTAGTTTTGTATTTTTACTTAGTGTTTTACTTTTAGTTCTTCTGCTTTATACTTTTCCTTTTATTTTTATCTATTTCAGATTATTTAGATGGTTGGACAACATAACCTAGGAAAGCCATGTGCATTTCGAGTGAAATGCATGGGGATTTGTATTCTACCTATTCAAGCCACTCGATTTAGGCTTGACCCAGACATGCTAAATCCATTCTTGAGTTTTGGGTGATATAGTGGCGCTAAACATCAAGGCCTTGTCTATTCCATTCAATAAATTGTGCGAAATTGTGATTCGTACATCACTAAAGGTGTCACAATCTAACATTTTTGCTACTGCATGTTCCGATTCTTCTTGACTGGATGTGAGAGCGATTGGTATGGTATTCAACACTCTAATTCTATCGCAAGCTGGGATAAGCTCCAAGGAAAGTTCATTGATCGGTTTTATACGTTGAGTATATAATTGACAGATATGTTGTTGCTTGCAAATTTCTTAAAAGAAGACGGGGAGAGTGTTGGCGAAGAATGGACAAAATTTTAAATCAATATAGAAAAGTGTCCACTATATGGATCCACGCCTAAATATAAGATATTAATGTTTTTAAAGGGACTCAGTGCAGAGTCTAGATTGAGAGTAGATGGCCTCGGTGGTGGGAGTTTTGTGTTGATGAGTCCTAAGGATGTCAAATTGTTCTTGGAGAGAATTGTCGAGACCGAGCGAAGTTGGCCATCATTGAAGATACAACTCTAGTAGATACATTTCAAGTTGAGGGAACTATTTTTATGAAGGCAAGGTTCAAGAAATTGAACAAGAAAATAAAAGCGTTAACCTCAACCTTGAAGAAAGGGTTCGCCAGTAGAGAACCCCGAGTGAATAATTTTAACAAGATGTATAGTTTTTAGAGTTGTGGCATAATTGATCATTGTTGGAAGAACTGTGCAAAAGATCAATCTTTGATTTTGCTTCATCACTCATCATGGGACCTATCATTCAAATGATCCAAATTATGTTCGAGGGAATCGCAACCGTTTTGTTTACCATTAAATGAATCAATTAGGGGTCACATTGGTGTCGGCTAAGGTGTGATAAAAATAAGATATAAATAAAACCAGTAATCACCCTAGACTAAACACGGTATTGCAAGTATTACAGGACGTATGCAAGTTTTAATGATAAGAAGATTCGTTCCTCAAAGACTTAAGTGTGTTAAACATATGGGTAATTAAATCAAAATAGTAAAGATTAACTAACAGACAAGAAACGTAAATAAATAAGATGGGAAGATTAGTGATTAACTAAATAAATTAAAAGTAAAGACAATAAAATAAATATGAGATAATAAAGATGAGAAAATATAGCTCAGGTTTTTCTCGTATGCACTAATACTTCTATTTATTCTACTAGTTAATAAGGGTGATAACAACTCTTAGATAAGTAGTCAGGATTCTATATTCCTCCCTACCCCCTTCCAGGTGGATTAGGGTGGCGACCTCACAATCACGAGGGGACTTAAATAGGGTGCTCCTACGCCACTAGGTTCCGAAATGAGACTGACCTTCTAATGATGATCGTTATTTAAATCAAACCCTAATGACTATCTTGTTAGGCAAGCCCTTCTGGATCACTACTGCACACTAGACGCTTATGTGGTATTTCAGACACCCCTTCAAGGTGACAATCTAACTACTATTAGGACATCCTTAAATTAATTAGCTTTAAGACAACCAATAAATCAAAGCACATAAAACAAATATATGGTTAAGCAGCTAATATCAATTTAAAATAATTCTCCCAAAGAAACATAGATAGAAGAAAATATAATTCATAGATTATACATATAGAAAACCAAGTTATGGGAATATTAGTTCATACTATAAAGAAACAAACAAAAAGAAAGATACATACTGTCAACTTGCTCTAAGGATTGATCTCTAATGATGAATAAACTTGAGGAAGGGCAAGGACATGTTTACAATAGTTAAAGGGTGTATTTATAGGAAGCCCTAATTTGTTTTCTTGGAGTGGAAGACAAGTAATTGGACTTCTAGTCGAACTCAAATTCGTCGCCCTAAAATATAGAAAAGGTAATAAAAAATAATTGTCTCTGAAATCGATACACTTTTTCAATATTGCTCCGATTGACATGTTTATTATATCAAAACTAATCGTCTCGGAAATCGATACACTTTTTCTACATAAACATTCTTCCAAATTCCTAGCCAATCTTTAGTATAACTAATTTTAATGGACATGGCTGCTAGAATTCGGATTTATTTGGCAACTTTTCTTTTCCTAATTTATCTTTTCCTTCCTTTATCTCCAATTTCCATTATTATCTTCTTTACTTTATCTCTTGGAATTGATTCGGCATCTAACTAATTACCATATATCTTTAAACCTTCACAATTAAAAAACTATTGAACCAAATATGCTATAAAAATAATAAATCATCAAATCAAACAAGAAATAAGAAAATAGTAAAAATCGAGTATAAATTCCTAATAATTCCTTACAATGATGTCTCCAACTAAGACTAAATCATCACAAATGGGAAATATCAAGACGCCCAACTCAAAGGTGTATCGTCCGGATACAATAAAGATAAGAACAAAGGGAAGTCTCTAAATACACACCTAGGTCATTTAAGCACAGTGGGAGAAAAGATAGCAGAATATATAGAATAGACTCAAAGCAACTACTCAAAAAAATTCATGTAATAATATTTACAAACTACATACCTCCACACTTGTCATATCTACCATCAACACGGCTTGAATTCAAGATTAGATTACCTTCGCAATGTAAGAAGGAGAGGATCTTTACTCAGATCACCAAGGACGCTATAGATTGTTCATCGAACTTCACTAGTATCCAAAGATCCACTTAACTACTCTCTATTGACTCAAATACTTCTAGATCACATAACAAAGAATCATAAGGTCTTTAAGGTTGTAATGCTGTCTTAGGGACGGTATGATAGTATATTTAGATAATTTAGAGTGAGCTTTTGGCTCTCTCCTCACTAACCATCAACGAATCTCCCTAGAGTTTGAGTTACTCTAATAAAAATGTTTTTCACTCAACCCAATGATTTTTCTTGCTTCACAAAGTAGCATCCCCAATAACCCATTAAAAGCATAAATATGTTCACATAAAAATTCCACTTTGCTGGTCAAAATATTTATATTCTTTTCATATCAATTTGTTTCTTTTTTATAGCTATGACTCTCTTTTTGATGTTGAGATATGATGCTATTTTTTTCTCATAAATTATTTCTTTTCATGCTTTTCAGTAATTTTCATTATTATTACCCTGGCAAAGGGTTACAATATAAGAAACTGCGAATCATCATCAAAATATAGAACATAGCACAATTAATAAGCTCAAAAATCTCAACCCAATAATAATTCTCATAATGGTGTACCCACACCCCAAACTCAAGCGCTAAAATAATTGTCTATGCATCGTGATTCGAGTGCGGGTCATGTAGAAAAGTCCTATAATCTAAAGAGTATGATTTATAATGTGGCTAATAAAGGTTTTAGAAATGCTAAAAGGGGCTGAGAAGGATATAAAATAGTAATTTGGACAACAAGGTAAAAGTCAACAAGGGGCTTATGAAAGAGTCGCCTTAATCACTTTCTAAACTATGAAATTTCGTTATTCTCTTACCTTTAGAACGTTCATTAAATATGCACTACTCATGGCTCTCTGAGATCGAACATACTTTCTGTCGCATTGTTTACTAATCCTAAATGTGTGTTTTCTTGCAAATACTCAAAGCATACAAAATAAAGCAGATTATAAACATACTACTTTCTATTATTAACTTACTGAGCTCATGCTTTCAAGCTATTAAACACACTCTACATCTAAATCCTATGTATCAAAAAATTTAATTTCTACCTTAAAATAAAAAATAAAATAAAAATGGAGATGAGAGAGAACGAATCCCTACACCCCAAACTCAAAAATGAGACGTGTACTCACGACTCGAAAAAGACTCTAAAAAGAAATTAAAGTAAGCAGATAAGGCATATACAAAAATGTTAAGGAAGAAAGAGAACATACTCTCGAGGCTATTGCCTCACATTATCGACATCCAAGATAGGATTTACTTGATCTTTCTTTAATTTCTCAAGGATTGTCATGATTTGCACTTGATTAGCTTTGATTTGTGCCACATCATTGGCCAAGAAAGTATGATCTGCTTCGACTTTCTTTAATCGCTCCTCCATATTTTCTTTCAAAATACGATCATTTTCTTCTTTTGAAAGTTGCGTAACTTCCGCTACACTCAAAACTGTCTTGATCTAGTTTTTGTCAATATTGTTCACCAAATTATACATTAGCTTCTCTTCTTTTCCCGGAATCACACTCGCTTTCCTAACAAGACATGTTATCATAGTAGGATATTTCAAACTAAATAACAAAGTAGGACAAACCGAGAATCACATCACCTCCTCAAAGATCAACTGTGCCACATCCACTTCTTCCCCCCTTAAAATACAATTCAAAAAGATTGCGTTCTTTTAGTTACCTCTGAAGTTCTCAAATTTCCAAAGACATTTGTTGTAAGGAAATGGTGCAAAACCTTTTTATCTGCTTAAAGATATTTGTAAGGCCAAGGTTCCATAAATCCTCCCTTATTTGCTTGCACTTTCTCCTTATCTAATACATGCTCAAAAAGTAGAATCCAATCGAAAGTCTTGATATTCTCCACCGCTTCTCGATACTTTCATGGGCCGACTAATTTCTTGAACTGGAAGTGGTTTTGAATCTCTTCAACTGTAAAAGGAACTAAGTTGCCTCTAACTGGAACAAAACCATTACTATCTCGGCTAGAGAGGCCTAAATAGAAACCGGAAACTAACTCTCTACATAAATTCGATCTTCGCAACATGAACGTATAGCAACCTAATCTATCTCCCATCTCTATGAAACTCTTGTATTCACTTTCACAACTTTGTTTTCAAATACTCTCTTATAAGCCAAAGGAAGTTACGCTAAGTATTTCTCTGTTGAAGCTAACAAGACCTTGGAAGCTTCGTTAATCTTGGGCATAGGACTCTCGATCTGTACAAGTTGTGGTGTCTTCCTTATGAAAATTGAAATCTTTTGTCCTTTTGAATTTAACACATCTAGCGTCCTTTTACTTCCTGTACCTGTTTTACCCTTCAAACTAGAAGTTGAACTTTTCTCAATTGATTTCTTCTCACTAGAACCCAATACCTGATTTTGATTCTTCTTCATCTCCCTAGAAGTAGATAATGTTTCTGATCTTTTTGTCATCTCAATTGAGCTCCAACTCAAAGCTTTAACAACTCTTGAAATTTGAAACTCTTGATTATAGGTTGAACAAGCTTTATCTGGGTTAGGAAAGGTGTTATGAAGATGAATCTCTATGTGGGTAGGATGAATTCTTCATTGACTGCTTTGGGTCTAAGAAATTGTTAGGTGAATTTTTTGAAATTTAGGCTTTGTTTTTTGGATTCTAGTGTTGGTATGATATGGGTGGTTGAATCTTCTTTGCAATGATATGGCGGCGCCGTGTGGTGCATCGGACGTGAGGTGGGGTATACCAGACTCAAGGGTTGACAAACTGTATTCGTGAGTTGTCGATACGGTTTTGGGCAGCTAGTCTCGGCAATGTACCGTATTGGAAACCGTCGCCACATATTTAGATGGTGTGGTACACCGGAAGGTTGGTGCAGGTCACCGGAAGTTTGGTGCGGTACAACGGAACCTTCTGTTGTTCAGACCATATTCGTGCTTCTTGATACGGTTTTGGCTCCCTTGTCTTTGCATTGGACCGTAGGTGAAAACCGTCCCCACGGTTTTTTACCTGCGTTGTACCGCATAAGTGGTCTGGTTTTTACCAAATTGTTGTCTTTCTTTTCCTAACTCGATTTCTTAAGTACCTTGACATATAAAACACTCATACCTTTCTCAATAATTAAATATCAACCAAACCAAGTAAACCAAACAAAGCTTAAAGACATAAAAACGTAAAAAATTGCGGGTTGTCTCATGTACAACACTTTTATTTAACCTCTTTTAAAGTTAAATGTTTTAGCTCTATCAAGATTTGTAAATATAGTCTCCCCAACAATGAGCTAGGCTATTAACATATACTAACCATTGTTTGATGCCCCTCTTCTGCTTGATCTCAATCACCTTAGCTGAAAAAATCTCAGTGATTATGAATGGTCCCATCTACGAGTTTTTGTGACTTCATGGCCTATTGTTTGGCTTGTGGGCTTCCCATACAGCTTCATGTCCAACCCCAATCTCAATCTTTGGCTCAGTAACCACAGTCTTTGTGTGGATCTTTTCTTTAGGGACACAATGATGTGAATGGCTGTGGATGATAGGAAAGGTGGGGTATAACTTCCTTTGTTTCTTTCCCCAGACATGGAATGTCTCGGATATGTTTTTAGTTTGAAGGGTATCTGTCCCTTCCTGGAAGTTGATAATGCTCTGACTTGTGGCCATGAAGGGCCTTCCAAGTATAATTGGAACCTGCTTATCTGCATCGAAATCAAGTATAACAAAGTCAACAGGGATAGTGATATTACCTGTTCGGGCGTGTACGTCTTCCACTGTTTCCCATGTCTTGGTTAGTGAGTTGTCAGCAAACTACTACTTCACTAGAGCTTTTGCTACTTTCTGAAGTCCAAGTCTATCAAATACGGATTTCGGCATAAGATTCACACCTGAATCCATATCACACATATCTTTCATCTTGAGCATACCATTTATTTTAATAGGAAGATTAAAGCTTCCTAGATCTTTGAGTTTCAATGACAACTCTTTCTCTACTTTTCTCGAGACTCTCTCAATATGAGCCCGGTGGTCCTTTGTGTGTTTTAAAATAAATGCAATGAATAATCGAACCACAACCGCAAGTGTACGGCTGTCCCAAGTAGTATAACTGATAATACAGATTCGTTCCAAGGACAGGATGGTTGACTACAATGCTTATCTATTAATGATTGATGCACTTATGAAAGCAAGTAAAGATAATATGTTTGTTTGGTTTTGTATTAATGCTAAGTAAATGAAAGACAATTATTAAAATGCAAATAAAAGCTAAGACGCAAGTAAAATGATGTAAAACGCAATATGAGAAGTAGCACTTGAGAACGCAAGGATCCTCCCAATCCTATTTCCTAACTTATGTTGTTTAACGGCTAAATTGGTCAATTACAAAATGTCGGGATTCTAAATTCCTTATACCCCCGTCAGGGTAGACTAGAAGGCGATCCTAGAGTGTCACTAGTCCCGTCAGGGTAAATATGATCCACTTTAATACTAGAAAGAAATAAACTAAAAGAAAGATACATATTGTCATCTTGCTCTAAGGATTGATCTCTAATGATGAATAAACTTATGGAAGGGCAAAGACATGTTTACAATAGTTAAAGGGTGTATTTATAGGAAGCCCTAATTTGTTTTCTTGGAGTGGAAGACAAGTAATTGGACCTCTAGTCGAACTCAAATTCGTAGCCCTAAAATATAGAAAAGGTAATAAAAAATAATCGTCTCTGAAATCGATACACTTTTTCAATATTGCTCCGATTGACACGTTTATTATATCAAAACTAATCGTCTCGGAAATCGATACACTTTTTCTACATAACATTCTTCCAAATTCCTAGCCAATCTTTAGTATAACTAATTTTAATGGACATAGCTACTAGAATTCGGATTTACTTGGAAACTTTTCTTTTCCTAATTTATCTTTTCCTTCCTTTATCTCCAATTTCCATTATTATCTTCTTTAATTTATCTCTTGGAATTGATTCGGCATCTAACTAATTACCATATATCTTTAAACATTCACAATTAAAAAACTATTGAACCAAATATGCTATAAAAATAATAAATCATCAAATCAAACAAGAAATAAGAAAATAGTAAAAATCGAGTATAAATTCCTAATAATTCCTTACAATGATGTCTCCAACTAAGACTAAATTATCACAAATGTGGAATATCAAGACCCCCAACTCAAAGGTGTATCGTCCGGATACAATAAAGATAAGAACAAAGAGAAGTCTCTAAATACACACCTAGGTCATTTAAGCGCAGTGGGAGAGAAGATAGCAGAATATATAGAATAGACTCAAAGCAACTACTCAAAAAAATTCATGTAATAATATTTACAAACTACATACCTCCACACTTGTCATATCTACCATCAACACGGCTTGAATTCAAGATTAGATTACCTTCGCAATGTAAGAAGGAGAGGATCTTTACTCAGATCACCAAGGAGGCTATAGATTGTTCATCGAACTTCACTAGTATCCAAAGATCCACTTAACTACTCTCTATTGACTCAAATACTTCTAGATCACATAACAAAGAATCATAAGGTCTTTAAGGTTGTAATGCTGTCTTAGGGACGGTATGATAGTATATTTAGATAATTTAGAGTGAGCTTTTGGCTCTCTCCTCACTAACCATCAACGAATCTCCCTAGAGTTTGAGTTACTCTAATAAAAATATTTTTCACTCAACCCAATGATTTTTCTTGCTTCACAAAGTAGCATCCCCAATAACCCATTAAAAGCATAAATATGTTCACATAAAAATTCCACTTTGCTGGTCAAAATATTTATATTCTTTTCATATCAATTTGTTTCTTTTTTATAGCTATGACTCTCTTTTTGATGTTGAGATATGATGCTATTTTTTTCTCATAAATTATTTCTTTTCATGCTTTTCAGCAATTTTCATTTATTATTACCCCGGCAAAGGGTTACAATATAAGAAACTGCGAATCATCATCAAAATATAGAACATAGCACAATTAATAAGCTCAAAAATCCCAACCCAATAATAATTCTCATAATGGTGTACCCACACCCCAAACTCAAGCGCTAAAATAATTGTCTATGCATCGTGATTCGAGTGCGGGTCATGTAGAAAAGTCCTATAATCTAAAGAGTATGATTTATAATGTGGCTAATAAAGGTTTTAGAAATGCTAAAAGGGGCTGAGAAGGATATAAAATAATAATTTGGACAACAAGGTAAAAGGCAACAAGGGGCTTATGAAAGAGTCGCCTTAATCACTTTCTAAACTATGAAATTTCGTTATTCTCTTACCTTTAGAACGTTCATAAAATATGCACTACTCATGGCTCCCTGAGATCGAACATACTTTCTATCGCATTGTTTACTAATCATAAATGTGTGTTTTCTTGCAAATACTCAAAGCATACAAAATAAAGCAGATTATAAACATACTACTTTCTATTATTAACTTACTGAGCTCATGCTTTCAAGCTATTAAACACACTCTACATCTAAATCCTATGTATTAAAAAATTTAATTTCTACCTTAAAATAAAAAATAAAATAAAAATGGAGATGAGAGAGAACGAATCCCTACACCCCAAACTCAAAAATGAGACGTGTACTCACGACTCGAAAAAGACTCTAAAAAGAAATTAAAGTAAGCAGATAAGGCATATACAAAAATGTTAAGGAAGAAAGAGAACATACTCTCGAGGCTATTGCCTCACATTATCGACATCCAAGATAGGATTTACCGGATCTTTCTTTAATTTCTCAAGGATTGTCATGATTTGCACTTGATTAGCTTTGATTTGTGCCACATCATTGGCCAAGAAAGTATGAGCTGCTTCGACTTTATTTAATCGCTCCTCCATATTTTCTTTCAAAATACGATCATTTTCTTCTTTTGAAAGTTGTGTAACTCCCGCTACACTCAAAACTGTCTTGATCTAGTTTTTGTCAATATTGTTCACCAAATTATACATTAGCTTCTCTTCTTTTCCTGGAATCACACTCGCTTTCCTAACAAGACATGTTATCATAGTAGGATATTTCAAACTAAATAAAAAAGTAGGACAAACCGAGAATCACATCACCTCCTCAAAGATCAACTGTGCCACATCCACTTCTTCCCCCCTTAAAATACAATTCAAAAAGATTGCGTTCTTTTAGTTACCTCTGAAGTTCTCAAATTTCCAAAGACATTTGCTGTAAGGAAATGGTGCAAAACTTTTTTATCTGCTTAGAGATATTTGTAAGGCCAAGGTTCCATAAATTCTCCCTTATTTGCTTGCACTTTCTCCTTATCTAATACATGCTCAAAAAGTAGAATCCAATCGAAAGTCTTGATATTCTCCACCGCTTCTCGATACTTTCATGGGCCGACTAATTTCTTTAACTGGAAGTGGTTTTGAATCTCTTCAACTGTAAAAGGAACTAAGTTGCATCTAACTGGAACAAAACCATTACTATCTCGGCTAGAGAGGCCTAAATAGAAACCGGAAACTAACTCTCTACATAAATTCGATCTTCGAAACATGAACGTATAGCAACCTAATCTATCTCCCATCTCTATGAATCTCTTGTATTCACATTCACAACTTTGTTTTCAAATACACTCTCATAAGCCAAAGGAAGTTATGCTAAGTATTTCTCTGTTGAAGCTAACAAGACCTTGGAAGCTTCGTTAATCTTGGGCATAGGACTCTCGATCTGTACAAGTTGTGGTGTCTTCCTTATGAAAGTTGAACTCTTTTGTCCTTTTGAATTTAACACATCTAGCGTCCCTTTACTTCATGTACCTGTTTTACCCTTCAAACTAGAAGTTGAACTTTTCTCAATTGATTTCTTCTCACTAGAACCCAATACCTGATTTTGATTCTTCTTCATCTCCCTAGAAGTAGATAATGTTTCTGATCTTTTTGTCATCTCAATTGAGCTCCAACTCAAAGCTTTAACAACTCTTGAAATTTGAAACTCTTGATTATAGGTTGAACAAGCTTTATCTGGGTTAGGAAAGGTGTTATGAAGATGAATCTCTATGTGGGTAGGATGAATTCTTCATTGACTGCTTTGGGTCTAAGAAATTGTTAGGTGAATTTTTTGAAATTTAGGCTTTGTTTTTTGGATTCTAGTGTTGGTATGATATGGGTGGTTGAATCTTCTTTGCAATGATATGGCGGCGCCGTGCGGTGCATCGGACGTGAGGTGCGGTATACCAGACTCAAGGGTTGACAAACTGTATTCGCGAGTTGTCGATACGATTTTGGGCAGCTAGTCTCGGCAACGTACCGTATTGGAAACCGTCGCCACATATTTAGATGGTGTGGTACACCGGAAGGTTGGTGCGGGTCACCGGAAGTTTGGTGCGGTACACCGGAACCGTCTGTTGTTCAGACCATATTCGTGCTTCTTGATACGGTTTTGGCTCCCTTTTCTTTGCATTGGACCGTAGGTGAAAACCGTCCCCACGGTTTTTTACCTGCGTTGTACCGCATAAGTGGTCTGGTTTTTACCAAATTGTTGTCTTTCTTTTCCTAACTCGATTTCTTAAGTACCTTGACATATAAAACACTCATACCTTTCTCAATAATTAAATATCAACCAAACCAAGTAAACCAAACAAAGCTTAAAGACATAAAAACGTAAAAAATTGCGGGTTGTCTCATGTACAACACTTTTATTTAACCTCTTTTAAAGTTAAATGTTTTACCTCTATCAAGATTTGTAAATATAGTCTCCCCAACAATGAGCTAGGCTATTAACATATACTAACCATTGTTTGATGCCCCTCTTCTGCTTGATCTCAATCACCTTAGCTGAAAAAATCTCAGTGATTATGAATGGTCCCATCTACGAGTTTTTGTGACTTGATGGCCTATTGTTTGGCTTGTGGGCTTCCCATACAGCTTCATGTCCAACCCCAGTCTCAATCTTTGGCTCAGTAACCACAGTCTTTGTGTGGATCTTTTCTTTAGGGACACGATGATGTGAATGGCTGTGGATGATAGGAAAGGTGGGGTATAACTTCCTTTGTTTCTTTCCCCTGACATGGAATGTCTCGGATATGTTTTTAGTATGAAGGGTATCTGTCCCTTCCTGGAAGTTAATAATACTCTGACTTGTGGCCATGAAGGGCCTTCCAAGTATAATTGGAACCTGCTTATCTGCATCGAAATCAAGTATAACAAAGTCAACAGGGATAGTGATATTACCTGTTCGGGCGTGTACGTCTTCCACTGTTTCCCATGTCTTGGTTAGTGAGTTGTCAGCAAACTACTACTTCACTAGAGCTTTTGCTGCTTTCTGAAGTCCAAGTCTATCAAATACGGACTTCGGCATAAGATTCACACCTGAATCCATATCACACATATCTTTCATCTTGAGCATACCATTTATTTTAATAGGAAGATTAAAGCTTCCTAGATCTTTGAGTTTCAATGACAACTCTTTCTCTACTTTTCTCGAGACTCTCTCAATATGAGCCCGGTGGTCCTTTGTGTGTTTTAAAATAAATTCAATGAATAATCGAACCACAACCGCAAGTGTACGGTTGTCCCAAGTAGTATAACTGATAATACAGATTCGTTCCAAGGACGGGATGGTTGACTACAATGTTTATCTATTAATGATTGATGCACTTATAAAAGCAAGTAAAGATAATATGTTTGTTTGGTTTTGTATTAATGCTAATTAAATGAAAGACAATTATTAAAATGCAAATAAAAGCTAAGACGCAAGTAAAATGATGTAAAACGCAATATGAGAAGTAGCACTTGAGAACGCAAGGATCCTCCCAATCCTATTTCCAAACATATGTTGTTTAAGGGCTAAATTGGTCAATTACAATGGTCGGGATTCTAAATTCCTTATACCCCCGTCAGGGTGGACTAGAAGGCGATCCTAGTGTGTCACTAGTCCCGTCAGGGTAAATATGATCCACTTTAATACTAGAAAGAAATAAACTAAAAGAAAGATACATATTGTCATCTTGCTCTAAGGATTGATCTCAAATGATGAATAAACTTATGGAAGGGCAAAGACATGTTTACAATAGTTAAAGGGTGTATTTATTGGAGTCTATGAAGTCCTAATTCATTTTCTTGGAGTGGAAGACAAGTAATTGGACTTCTAGTCAAACTCAAATTGGTAGCCCTAAAATATAGAAAAGGTCATAAACTATTCTTGTCTTATTTTGGTCATCACGTCTTCAATATTGCTCCGATTGGCGTGTTTTGTATTCAAAACTGATCGTCTCGGAATGCTTTACACTTTTGCTTCAAACAATTGACGCGTTCTGTATATCGAAACTTATCGTCTCAGAAAGCTCTACACTTTTGCTTCAAACCATTCTTTCAAATACCTTACCAATCTTGAGTTATGATCACTTTAATGGACATAATTTCTAAAATTCAGCTTTACTTGACAACTTTTCTTTTCCTAATTTATCTTTTCCATCCTTTATCTCCAATTTCCATCATTATCTTATTTCCTTTATCTCCTAGAATTGATTTTGCATCTAACTAATTACCATATATCTTTAAGGTTTCATAATTAACAAACAATTAAACTAAATATTCTCTAAAAATAATAAATCATCAATTCAAAACAAGAAATAAGAAAAAACGATAATTCTAATAAAAAATTAGTATAACTTCCTAATGATTCCTAAAAATGATGTGTACAACTAAGATTAAATCATCACAAATGGGGAGACATCACGCATATCAAGGCAATCCATATCATCCTTGACCTCAAGATAATTTGTATCAATCTCAATCTCAACCATTATATCAAGGTTTTGAGCTATGGAGTTCAAGCTCCACCGCAGCTTGCATTCAAGTTATGTGTAATGGATTTCATGTAACAAGTAAGCCTTCATTCTCCTCCTCCTCGAGAAGCACCCATCAGTAAAATATAGCAAAAAATGGTTGGATTTTTAAAGATGACGGAGGATAGTGTGAAGGTTGGTCAAGAAAGGCTCGATTAACAATCCACAGTCTTAAATCAATTGGAAAATCAAGTGTCGCGGCTTTCCAATCTCTAACAAACTCGACCTTTAGGTCAACTTTCGAGCAATATTGTTAATCCAAAAGAAAATGATGCTTGTTAGACGATTGGACTAAGCAGTGAGAAATAACTACCTCTACTCTTGGTCATTGTTGGTCTAATGGAATAATTTTTCCCAAATATTGACCGAGTTGACGATAACTTGATTATATGTTCATCTAATTGTAAATACTAACATAATATATTCACTTAGTTAATAATTATTTGAAGTTTAATGAGAAATTGAGTCATGAAATTTTGGATGAAAATAAATAAATAAACATTTTTAATTTATTTATATGTTTATACGCATAGTAAAGTTGAAAGAAAAATAAAATTTTCTGTTTGGCCAAGCTCAATATACAGAATATAATATTACATTCTAATTTTTTTTTAAATACCAAGCATACAACCAACTTTGGTCAAAAATTTGTCTGCCAAATTATTCACGTATATCGAAGAACTGATGAAGGAAACTCTGGAAGCTACCATCATATACTTAGGTAACCAATGCATGACCATCGTGACTAGCATAAACTCAATGGATCTTTTTTCTTTTGTTAAAGGTCTTGTATGTTGAAATAAAACTATTTTGATCATATCTTATGAATCTAAATATTATATTGGAAATCTACACACCAGGTATTTGGTATCTGTTTTAAGTTGTTGCACGTTATTTGTCCATGCTCCTGGTTCTAGAATTTAATAACTCTCATTTTCCATGTTTTAAAGCATATAATCAATTGCACCTCTGGTCCCTACCTAATGCAAAATAGTCATATATGTGTCATGTACTACATTTATTGCAATAGAGTGTATGGTGTATGTTTTTGGATAATTCGTATTACTCAATAACTACCTGTGCAATTTACCTAATGCATAAGACTATGTTTTAAATAACATCTCAATATTATTCTAAATGTGAAGCAAATGATTCTCGAGGTGGCTTTCATCCCGCTTCTCTAGAATAAGGATCTAAATATCTTCTAGAAATAAGTATCTCTCCATAGGCTAAATAAGTAAAGTTAGAAAACTCTATTTTGATTTTTTGGTTTAGTTGTGCCTCAATTTATTTTTTTTTATAATTGATTTATCTTGAAGGTGTCTGAGATAATGCCCGAAGAAGGAGTCTCGACTGGTTCCTTATTATACAACATGAAAGGGAGATATTAGCTCCAAGAACATCAAAGGAAAACTCAAAGTTAATAATGAGCTTATTGATAATTAAAAGGAGAAAGATTCTTATATCGTCAACTGGCTCAGGGAACAATATAAGAATACAAGAGAACATACGAGGATGGAGTTTGGGCTTAAACCTCCCATACACAAAAGAATAGATTTGCGGGTCATGTTTACCAACTTAGAGCAATTAAACAAAGGAAACATGCAAAAAAATCCTAGTATAACAACTTATGTAATGAGATATAAGTTTAGGTTAGTTGCATTTGATGTACAATAAAGAGTAAATTGCATTATTAGGCCTTGTGTTATTTGAACTAGGCAAATAGATTATTATCCAAACTCACTCAACCCCCCCCCCCCCTCCCGGCCCCTCCCCAATTGATTTTTTCTAAGTTTTATCCCTTATAATTATCTAATACATGGACTAATAGGTCAATCAACCCTTTTTTCTTCTTAGTAAAAGGTGAAAAAAATTGTTGTTAGAATTGTTGAAATATAATCATACATAAAGGAGGTTCCCTAGTTTAATCAAGTATTCTTCATTGTAAGGGTGATTTATTTTTTAAAATTTTAACTTTTTTATTCATTGTCTTTCATTATTTTAACTTGGCTAACTTACCCATGGGTAGGTGATATCGAATACTAGCCAAGACAATTTCTAGACAGACATGATTTGCTAATGAACTATTGTTCGTTATGTTACAAGAAATAACTAAGTATAACAATGTGATTTTAACAGGTGTCAAATATTAACATTGTTTACATAAAAACTTAACATCGCAATTCTAACACTCAGTTGACACTAGTAGTGTGCGACATCATGCGTTTGTAAATAACACATATGTATATTTGAATATGCTCATAACATAAAGGACCAAACATGCAGTTTCCCCGACATCAAAGATAAAGTTCAAATAAAAATATTATTTATTTTTCCTTTGTTAAGCTTATTATTTTATTTTATTCGGAAAACTAAATAAATAAATAAAAAATTGAAACAAACGTTGGACTACACGATGATGAATCATTTGTATTCTTTTGTTTATGTATGAATATATTCTTGTTAAGTTTTTAACATTATCAATTTGTAAGTAGTATAATTAGATCTAAACATATGAAATAGGTTGATTGATAATATTTAACTCTAGAAAGTAGCGAACAGTTGATCGCTTCTTCTCGTGGATCTCCTTATAAGAGAAGAATCTTTTTTACCACCTAAAATTATTTTGATCTTTTGATGTGTGTGTTTTTAGTGATGAAGAGCAGAGAGAAAAAATTATAGATGCATACAATTTCTTATAAATATCTTACATCCCTCAACTTTATATCAGGAAATTATCAATAATCCAAAAATGGTGGTTATCAGATAATGCATAACTGCATTTCAAATATTCGAAAAGAAACATCCACATCATTGGTGACATGGAAAATAAAACATTATTAAATTATTTTTTTTCGCTCGCCCATGATGGGGTTATAACTGTACTTAAGGTACTTGTATCACAATGTCCTCTATCTTCTAATATACATGCTTTCATAAAAAAATATCATACTTGACAAATAGGTCGTGTGACCGACAAGTGTACAAGCATAAGTTACTAAAAACGTATTATGGTACATAGTTGTTGAAATAAAAACTTATTTCTTAAATATCTTGCAGTACACCATGCTAAGAATATGTTGTACAATATCACAATAACTTTAATCCCTTTAATATTAATATACATAATTTATGTGATTAGAGGAGTTCAGTATAATTACATTTTATGTCTCACTATAATCTTATAGTCTATATTGACTTACACGAGTTGTTAACCTACAAGCACACACTTTGATACAAAATTTTGGTCATTATTTTATATTGACTTGATTGCTTTCTCAAGCATATCCCATTATATTGAATCATTCATGACCACTGATAACATACTGAGGGAGAAAATACCAAGTCCTGATATCAAGATATAGTCAAAAGTAATAAGGTCACATCATAAAAGGATCACACATTGAATAATCAAGGATCAATTCTTCACTTTCTTTAGTGATAAGCACAAGTGGTATGACATATATGTTATGATATTTTTAATATATTTCTCACATTGTATGTCATTTTTTTTCTAAATACTATATACATATAATTAGACAAGTCTCGTTGCCTAAAATCAGCATTGCGATCAATCAAACATTCTATAAAATCAATGAAATACCTTATGTTTGGAGATTATAGACTAAGTGGAAAGTTGTTATCTTCATTAATCATAATACAAATTCAACATGTATCATCCATGTTTATGATCTCAGCTTAACACTTACTTAAGTCAACTATGTTAACTTAAGTTCTTTTAAGAGATCCTTTCTACTATGAGTTAGACTCATATTTGCGCATTTCTTCTTTCAAAGGAAATTCTTTGTGTGTCAAGGACAATCTTTTTCTATCTTATATATATAAAATTATTTATATTATCAAAAAAATAATTATACATATATAATAACGAAAATATACTTAAATACACATCAAAATGCAATATTCATAAATTATATCTACCTTAATACTATAAATATAACATGTTCTGAATTCATCCCTTGTTATAGACTTTGTTATTGGATCACCAAGCATATTGTGTGTGAGTAAATATTGTAAAATGACTTCCCTTTTGTTAAAGTATATCTCTAACAAATTTTTACTGTATATCAATTTGTTTGGTCTTATTGTGGTACTTAGAAGTTTTAACATAAGCCATACAAACATGACAACCATAGTGTATCATAATTGGACTTCTACTATCACTTGAAAATAAAAAATGTTTAAAGAACCTTTTTAACAAAACGACTTCTTGAACCACAATTAAGCATGCTATAAATTTAGCTCTCATCGGGGACAAACCTACTTATGTTTGTTTCTTTCTACTCCAAGATGTAATGCAATTATTCAACAAGCATACATAGCCCGAATTAGATTTAAGCCCATCAGTGTTACTATAAAAATAAGTATCTGTATATCCTTCTTGCATAATCTATTATTTTTGAAAGCATAAGGCATGATCCTTAGTTCCTTTTGAGTATCTGAAATTCCTTTTTACAGCTTTCTAATGCAAGAATATTGCTTTTGCATCCTTCGTTACTTTTAATAAACAACAAAACTTATAATATATTTGATCAATGAATGGCAATGGAAAGGGGTCGTTATTTTTAGATTCATTTAGCTTGTAGTAGTCCATGCATACTCTCCATCCCACAACTGTTCTTGTTTGGATGACTTTATTATTTGAATTAAGGGTGGTAGTTATACCTCTTTTCATTGGAACACGCTAAACTGGACTAACTCACTTCTTATTTTAGATTGATAAATGATTAGCACATCTAATAACTTGATCACCTCTTTTCTCACCACCTCCTTCATCAAAAGCTTGAGTCTTCTTTTCCCTTCAATAAATTATACATTTTTATCTTTAGGAAGTATCTTGTGTTGGTAAATAGTAGGACTAATCCTTTAGATATCAAAAATAGTCCAGCCGATTGCCTCTTTATTGGCTTTAAGCACTACAAAAACATATCTTCTTGACAACCTGAAAGGTAAGAGAAAATAATACCAAGAAAAGTATTGTTCAAACCTAGATATGCATACCTCAAATGAGATGGAAGTGGTTTCTCCTCGAGTGTGGGAGGTAGTGCATAGATGGTTGCTTTTTTATTCAATGCCCCCCTCCTTGCAGATCCTTTCATTACTTTTCATCTTAGGTTTTCAGCTTCAGAGCTTAAAGCAGCCACAACATCAACTAACTCAATATATAATTTTGGTGATTCAAGTGCTAAGGCTTCCTACAAGATGTGATCAAAACATTTTTCATTGTATAACTCTTCTGTAATACGATCCATGACAACTATGCGTAAACAATCATCCTTAGGATCTAGAAACATCATAGCCTTAAACACATTGAATTTAACCTACTCATCTTGGATTCCAATAATCAATTCACCATTATCAACATCAATTAATGTATGCACTGGAATGAGAATGGTCTACCCAAAATGATGGGCACATTCTTATCCGTGTCGTATTCAAGAATAATTAAATTGAATGAAAACATAAAAATACCATCTTTAACTAAACCTATTCAAATTGCCTTCAGGTTAGGGAAGAGACCAATCTGCCATTTACGAGACAACATGTATTGCGTTTCACCTCCCAAATGTACAACTTCTCAAACAGAGACGTTGGCTTCAGATTGTTACTTGCACCCAAGTCACACAATGATTTCCCGGTCCCTCCTTCACCAATCACAATAGTTTTGTCTCGAAAGGTGTCATATAAAATTCAAAACTAAAGGAGGGTGACTCCTCGCAAGTGGACGGGTCGTTGACATGTAATAAAAAGTAAGTTCCAGTATGTATCGTCTCCACAAGGACTATCATGATTATCATTTATTTGTTTAATAGTATGATAGTTTAGATGCAAGGTAAATGATAAATAATATAAATAAAATATTTGTTTGGTTTTTGATAATTAAAACTAATATGAAATTGATTAAAAAGTAAATGTAAATAAAGTAATACGAAAGAAATGAGTATGAGAATTATATGCTTGAGACTTGCTAGTAATCCCCGAAATTAAATAATTCTATGTTTCTAGATATAAGGGTAAATTTGATATTTCACGTTCATCGAGATTCAATATTCTTCCCAACTCCCTTCTGAGAAGACTTTATAAGCTAACTTAGCATAATTCAGATGCAATTGATTTCGAACCTTAATGACTACATGACGAGTCAAGACCTACCGGCTCACTAACGCACACTAGGCACCTAAATACTATGTTTATAACCACCCCCTTCGGTTGATAATTCGATTACCATGATTACCAAATATGTGATAAAAATATGATTAGGAATTAAGCACAAAACATATATATTCAACGGAATTAAAAAGAAATTTTAAAGAAATGTTCATTTCATGCTCAAATAATAAAAACCACTAGTCAATAATAGAAAAATCTGTTATAAACTAAAAAAAAGAAGTAGAGAGAATTATATTCGTGTAATACAAAATCGTGAACTAACTCTATTACAATGAAAAAAGTACTATATTTATAGGATAATAAGTGACTATTCAATTGCCCTATTTATAAGAACTAATTTAGAAACCTTTGGCCTTTGGACATCCACATAATAAAATATATTATTCATAACACTCCCCTTGGATGTCCATCCATTAGAAAATATGCCTCGTTAAAACCTTGGTGAAGAAAAAAGAGTACAATACGCAAATATCACATCCTTTTCATTATGACAACAATTACCGAGTATCCTTTCATAATTCAGACACTTTTCTCTTGTGCTTTAAATAAATTACGTTCTTCGAGAACTTTTATACTCCAGAAACTTTTATATTTCCGGAGCATATCAATCTTCGATAATTTCATATTTAAACGCTCTAAGTAATTCAAGTACCTATCGTGTTTCAGGCACTTGTTGTGCTTCTAAACACCTTTCTTGTTTGGGTGCATGTCATGCTTCTAGCACCTATTTTGTTAATAAAAAACTTTAATATCCATCTAATAGCCACTACACTGTATAAATAACATAAGAATGAGGACGTCTCCCCATAGTTAAATCAAGGTTTCTGCAGGAACCTTTGTGATATAAGTAGTGTTTTTTTATTTCAGAATTCACTATTACATTTTCTATTGTCGTCGACATATTTCACCACTTTTTGGTTTAGGATGCTTATTATTTATTTCAAGCGCTATATTAAATATTAATATATTAACCCCATGGATTGTCTAACAGTTTTAAATATTTTCAGTTGACTAATTTTCTCTTATTTAGGTACCTAGGTCCTTTCATGATCATTACTTTCTTTAAGAGAAATGCATGTTCCAACATTAGTTGGCTTAATAATTCCTGTCGTATCACGTGGAGTGCACATTCCATAATTTTTACCATTTAATCATTTACACATGATATTTTCTTCTTTGGGGCATGGTGTACTTTACACCGATAGGCTTACCACGCTTCATGCGTTGGTTTGATACATTCGCTAAAATATTTGTATGTTTCTATATGGGACAATAACATATGTTGGAGCGTTACAAAATATTCTGGGATTTTAAAATATTCTACTTGCGAATGTATTAGGTATATTATTTGCAATACTTTGTACATAGATATTCCTTTTAACATCAAGTTCCCATTCTTTAGTCTATGGATATAAATGATATAATAAACTGTATTCCACCATGCGTCACATAACTTCAGGTTGACTTATCTCTCCCCCCCTAATAATGGGGTAATCACTTGGTAAAATGAATCTTTTAGTTCTTTTACTTTGAGACGAAGTGAATAATATATTAGTCGACCTATCATTACTATCACTAGGTGACCAAATCAGTCATTTAATAATACAAAGTTCTTTGGATTATGTCATCTTTTCTTTTGCACAATGAGCGTTTCAACTGCTCGAATCTGTTTATTATATAACCCCAAAGAAATAGCATATTTTATTTTCATACATAGTTTTGGTGAGACTTTTAGTAAATAATGCAAAAGATATACATTGTTATAGACACTTGTGGCTTATACAAAATACTAATTTGGATATTATCCTTTAAATTTAGTAAAATTTTCTGTATTTACTTCTAACATAATTTGCCAATTTTGTAACACAAGGTAACATAACTTTTAAGCATCCTAAAACTTTCAATTAGATCAACTAAATGTCTTAGTATTCCAAGAGTAGGCGAACACTATATAATTCCACTTTATCGAGAATATTCATGCTTATCATTTCATGATAGGTTATTTACCGTGAAGTTTTACTTTCAAGATATTCCTTAATATCCACTTCTGGTGGAAAGGATTTTTTTCTTACCTTAACCTCGTCTGGAGTTTGAGTCACCAAGATGCCAATTTCTGACACATTGAAACACATTGCATTTTCTTCTAGAAACTCACTTCCATTCACTTTAAGGAATGGTTTTTAGTTAGGAAAAATAATATTTAGGTCACTCCAGGTCAATTTTTGTAAAAGCTGAAAATAATGAATTTCCTATAGAGAATGTAATTCTGTATCTCCTGGGAATTATTTTCAATCAGGGAATACAACATGAATTCACTTGTTTTGTCAACCACACGTCTATTTATTTAGATAATGAAAACAGTTACATTCACTTTATGGAATGTAACTTCGTTCACTTCGAGGAATGAAACATTATACTTTGCAAGAAAATGTAATGTTAAACCTTAATATTGGGATAAAAATCTACTTAAGATATTACTACTTCAGGAGTACTTTCATGACATGAAATCTGTAAAAGGTCTTAACATTATCTTCTTCTTTTTTTCAAAAAAACTTGTAGTTACAGTAATATCTACTTCTGGAGAATAATTATGTAACCTTGAAATTTAGAAGTATAGCGGTGGTATCCTATTTTCCTTTGTATTCTCATGAAATAATTGACCTCGTCCTTTTTCGGTATGTTTTGCATATAATCTTTTTTTCAGGATAAATATTGTTGTCCTCACCTCCCTTTTTTTCTTAAACAAACATTCTAGTAAAAGGAATCATATATATATATATATATATATATAAATTATATATACATTACAAAAACATACCAGCAAAGCAAACTCTAAAACACTATTATGATTTTCAACCTCAGGTGGAGTTATGATCTCCACAACGCTGATTCCAATACACATCAGAAGATGTAGCATTTTCTTCAGGAAATGCAGTTTTATTCACTATAATGAATAATTTAGTTAGAAAATACAATATTTAATTGTATTTGACCCTACCAGTTTTGTTTACATATCCATTTTCAAAGATATTGAAAAAAAAATAACAATCGTGACAAGGAATGCAATTTCATCCACTACATGGAACGGTTTTGAGCCAGAAAATGTGATTATATTCAATCAAATTTTGTTACCACAATTGTTTATTTCGATACGCATTTGAAAGTTATTGCATTTGTTTACGAAATGTAATTCTAATCACTTCAGGAAATATTAGTATGTAAATGGAACACGAATTATGATTATATCAATAAATCCTTACTTTGCATGCTTACGAGACAAACAATCTCATAATATTCTGTAAAACTTTTATTCTCGCTATAACTACGTCAGGAGTATATGCGTGATCTTATACAAGGAGACGTATATTTGTTCCACTTGATAATATTACATTTGCCCGATTGAAATCCTCACTAAATATAGTACTACCTTAATTGTACTAACATTTCATTTTGTCCAATTTACTAACAAATAATTAGATTGTCCAAATGGTAAGACTGTTAACATTCATAAAGAAGGTTGAAAGTTCAAAACCTTTACCATGCAAATCATGCATAAATTATCGCAAATGTTGGTTCACTTCATAAAACTATTTGGTTTAACTTTTCTCCCTAATTTTATGTAACTTTTATGAACGAAATCATTGTTTTACACATGACACAATTTGATTTTTAAATATCCATGATATCGATATGAGTTTTTATATCATATATTACCTTTCTTTTTCAAATCCATAAATTTGAATTAAGACTTCAAATATTTGCAATTCTTTTAGATTTTGAGCTGTTGAAATTTAATCTAGCGTTTAAGACTTAAAAAAATCCATATAGGTTTCGAGTCTTAAGAATTTAATCCCGACTTCACCCTTTAAAAATTCGACCTAGTCTTTGAGCCTTTAGAGTTTTTTCTTTACAAGTTAAATTTTGTTAATCAATTCTTTTGTGGAAATTATAACAAAATTGATATAGGTTTTACACTTTTAAAATTTGATCTAGGCTTCAAGCCTTTAATAATTTTTTTATGCTTCAGGAATATAAATTGTATTCAAGACTTCAAGCCTATGAGATATATTATATTTTTCTGGCATATAAAATTTGTGATAGGTTTTTGGCCTAAAAAATTTGTTATATACTTTTGGCATATAAATTGAGTTCTAGGCATCAGGCCTATAATTTATGGTATATGCATCCTGTAATATAATTTTCAATTTAGGCTTCGGGCCAATAAATTGTATAATGTAAATAATATTTATAAAAAAATGTAGAATTGTAGAGTATATTGTTCAAAAATTACTCTTATAAGACAAAATAAATGTATAACCAAGCGGTTATACCCAAATACTTTAATATCTGAAGTCTCAAGTTCAAATCACCCATACTTCAGAAAGTTATACCAATTCTATTTTTTTTTTCGAGATGATAGATAAATCTACATAAACATCATCTATATTAATCGAAATTGAGACTTTAAGTTTACACCATTAATTTTTATAGTTTCAGGGTTTTGCATTTTATTAAGGGTTCAAACCCTTTAAAATAAATAATTAGCTTTAGGCTTTCTAAAAATGCATATATGCTTCAAGCCTTTAAATTTTAGTATATGCTTCAGACATATAGAATTTTGTTTTAGTCGTACCTATAAATTGAAAATGCTTCATATGTTACTCCATATGATATAATTTTCGGCCTCTACAGCGTTAGTTTCTGAATTTCTTTTTATGCTTCGGGCATATATTTTATTTCCTAGGCTTCTGGCCTATAATATAAAATTTAGGCTTCAAGCCTATATGATTATTTTTCCATGCTTCGGGCTTTTCCATGCTTGAATAGTATAATAGTATTGTATAGGATTCAATGGAAGTCCATATCATATTTATCGGTTGCAATGGAAAGTTCTTATCATACTCTCTCGTATTTTCTTTGTGAAAAGATATGTATATATGTAAATTAGAACAATATAAATCATACCTGAAAATATTTTTCCTTGACTCGAACGGCAGAGACTCATATTGATAACTTGTTATAAACTAAAGAAAAGAAGAAGAGAGAATTATATTATTGTATTCCAAAATCATGAACTAACTCTATTACAATGAAAGAAGTCATGTATTTATAGGATAATAAGTGACTCTTCACTTGCCCTATTTATAATAAATAAGTACGAAACTTTTTGCCTTTGGACATCCACATGATACAATATATAATTCGTACCAAAATCATGTTTTCTATAGTTGTTCCTTAACTTCTCCCGTGATTAATGGCGACTCCAAGATATTTCAAGACCCAATTCTAATGTTTTTGCGTGGTTTATATAGGTTCAGAAACGTTCATGGGATGTGGGCCTTTTTAAGTGATGTAGTCCAAACCATAAATGTTTTACTCTACAAATTTCTGGTTCGAACCACGGCAGCTGCATTTAGCATAACTTCTTAATTTCAGCTCCAACATGAAATCCGTCAAATCCCACATAATACTGAAATCAAATACTCTCTTGATATGAAACGAACCCTCCATAATCATTGACAATATTTAGTGGCACCTTGAACAATTCACTTTCTAATTCTGGCCGGCACAAGCTTTCATTTTTTTAAAATGGTCGAATCTTTCTTTTGTGTCGCGACTAAAGGGTAGTCTTGTTTTCTTCATTTATTTTCATCATATAAAGGTGTCATAGCTTTGAAGTACTTAAGGGCTACACAAATAACAGAAGAATTACGCAAAACTTCTAGAAATGACATAAACGCCAAAACTTGACAAACCACGACAAGAAAGTGTAAAATATCAAATAATAGAGAAAAATATGTCCTTTAGGCCCGACAAAACCTCAAAAATATGTATCATGAATGGATAAATTCATCAAAAAAAGAGACATCAAATAGGAATTGTGAAACTTCCAGGATCCTTCATCTTTGATTGCAACCTGGTTTGACATATAACACTACAATACTCATGTAAAAGGCTAATCACCTACTTCCATACATTCATTTTTTAGACATGATATATTTCATAGATAATTTGAAATTCATTTAACGGCTTCCACAAACGGTATGTTAATATCAAGCTTACTAACCATGTCTATGAATTTTTCGAATTATTGATCAGTTTTCTTTTTTTTTTGGACACGGGAAGGGAATGGAGGTGGAGGATGAGTCTCGTTCACCACTAATTCTTTTTTTTCTTCGGTGCTTTCTCTTTATGAGCACTCACCGGCTCAACTACTTTTTCAACGACATCTTCAACCACCTCTTCTAGAACAGGGATTGGCTTTTTTCTCGTTATATTGTTGTACTTGTCTAATGAAAAAAAAATGTTATTGAATAATTTACTTTACTTGTCGAGACTCTGATTGGATCCGATATTTTTAAGGTATTTAGGCCACGTACCGGTGTCGTGAGTGTGTTGGCTTCAACCTCTAGGACAAGAAGACAAGACTATTTAGTAGAAACAGACACATGAATTCTTAACAATTTCAAGGAACTCAATGAATATGCTTCTTTTCTACCTCTCTTTTATGAATTTTTCAATGATTAATGCTTTAAAAACTTTACCAATATAATGTTTGAGTTAGTCAACTATTTATTGAAAATTAATAGGTTGCTAGACATCAATTATATTGGGATTTGACGATAAACTTTTGAGTGATGTCTTTTAAATATAAGACACGTTAGTTAGTAAAACACAACTATTGAGCTTGACCCAATATTAATGGATCTTTATTATTTATTAAGTATTGGGTCAGACCCAATTGTAATACCAATGACTTGCTTCTGTCTCTCTATTTGTATCAAATTAATCTATGCTTGAGACATCATTTTATAGTTATTTAGTTATTAAATTTGGGATTTCCCCATTTATTCATACATTACACTTACTTATCTAGTTTTAGGTGTTTAGTTATTTTATGAGCTTTTGCGCGTATTTTGTGTGTTATTTGTGTAGCACTTAGAATTATGGAAGCTATTACACCTGTGGAAACTGATTTGAAAAGGAAAAATAAAGGAAAAACAGAGTTTAGATATATTGGAATGTAAAGAAGGTGTCAAAACTGCATATACGTCTACCAATTAATTCACTGCAGAAAAACGGTTTGGAATTTTTGAGATATTTTTATATGAACAGCTAGATCTTTTCAACGCAGTTTTCCATATGAAGAACGTCAAAATCCTATAAGTAAAAAACGAGATATGACCACAACAAAATCTGTTAAGGTTTATCCCTTCCTAAGAGTTAGGAATACGAATTTTGGTAAGATCTGGACTTCTTAACTTAGGGATTAATCCTAATTTCTACTAAGGGCTTATAAAACTCATTTCTACCCTACAAAAATCATCATGGGTCAGCCTTTAATCATCAAAAGACCAAGAAGAAGATTACATCAAGAGAAGAGAAGATCAGAAGGAGTTAGACAACAAATCATGCATTTCTAATTCTTCAAATTTTAATTGTTTTTATTCCTTTGTCTAGAATGAACTAATTTATTTTAACTTGAGATTAGCATATGGGTATGAACGCTATACTTTGTTTATATCTATTTTAATTTTGGATGTTTACTTTTAATTGAAATTAGTGTTCTATTCTATGCTTTTATGTGTTTTAATTTATTTTCGGTAGTTCTTGTGGTTGCAAACGTACAAGATTGCCTTAATAGTTGTTAGATGGTCACGTGGAAGGGGTGTCTAATTATAAATCATCACATAAACGTCTAGTGTGTGGTAGTGATTCAGAAGGGCTTGCCTAACTAAATAGTCATTAGGGTTTGAGGTTAACCACTGATCATTGCCAAGGGTCCTCTTACCCAAGTCCCCTACTAATTGTTAGGTCGCGACCTAATTCCTCCCGGAAAGGGGTTAGGAGGAATATAGAATCCCGGCTATTGCATATCACACAATTCTCCCTTACATAAATGGGTTATAACAAGGCTAGTGTCGATTAATTGCTAGTGTCGATTAATTGCTAGATATCGAGCTAAACTCTCATACTATCTGCTTCTCTTTATTGAGCTAAACTCTCACGTTGAGCCCTTTTTCGTGGATGATACTAGATGCTCATATGTCGCGTAGGCTCAAACTACCGACTATCCCTACCTTTGATGGTTCAAAAATTCTAGACGCACACATCAACACCTTTTTAAGGTACATGGATTTCATCATAAGGTAGGATGTTATTGTCGAGATTTCCCTTCAACTTAATATGCCAACGCCCAAATATGGTATTCTGACTTAAAGTCACATTCTATAGAGACTTTTTCCTAGATATCCTAAAAATCATATGTTTCTAAACATGATGACTAGCAAAACAAATGTTTCCTTACTCGACCTCGTACAAGGAAAGAGAGAAAGCCTACAGTCTTTCATGGATCAGTTTTCTAACGTCACTTATAACATTTAGGATTTAGATCAGTCCATTGTTTATCATGTCTTCACTCGAAGTTTAGACAACTAAGAATTCTAGATATACTTAGCTTCGTGACCCAAACATAGCATGTATTACATAATTACTGAGGTCAATGAACAAACTCAAGATAGAGAAAAGTACGCTTAAGAGAGCATGAACCAAAGGAAACACGAAAGACAAGACCGATCTAGAGGATGATCAAATAACTCAAGGAAGCATAAAAATATAAAGGAAAAGGTTCATCGAAATCAAACCTTCCGAGAGCATAATCGAGATCCCCAATAGACTATTTCAAATTGAAGATAATCATGACCGAAGGTGGTCACCAGAGAAACACGTTAACAACTAAAGAAGGATAAATAGGGTAACTCAACCCGAGAAAAATCAAAAGTAAAGGCCACACCAATATCGATCTCCTAAGCGACGTGTATCACGTAGATGAGCCAACTGGAGACTATGTTGTAGATCTTCCCGACTAGGCGCGCCGAGGCGCCAACTCCCCCTTCAGTTGCTTACGCCTAGTTAAAATTCTAGGCGGTTTTTCCTAGCGCCTTTGTCGCCATGGAATAGGCTCCTAGCCCGTCTAGGTGTCGGTTAATGACAAAGAATGGCCACCTAGGTGTCGATTAATGGCAAAACATGCCCGGATAGGCCTTCTTGTTATTTTTATTATTCTTGCGAATTATTTAACTAATATTATAACTCAATTTTTAGTATTTTTTTATTGACTATAGTGTTGTCGGATGAATTTTATGACTCAAATAGTTAAAATTGCTATAATTACTACATATATATTACTAAACATACAAAATTATACAGCGGTATTCAAAACCGTATAATTCCGCCTAGGCCCCGTGTAATCCCGCCTAGGCCCCGTGTAATCCCGCCTAGGCACTAGGCCCTGGTCGACCGCCTAGGCCGCAAAACCGAGATCTACATCATAGAATGGAGTTGCAATGGACCAGTCCAACAAACTCTTAATGCACTAGCTCTAGATACAAGTTTGAGGTAAACACCAAAGTAGAGGGCCTAGAGTCTAGATAAATAACATTGTGTTGACGACGAGTTAAAAATCAAGCCTCGCCCAAGTTTCCCATGAATGAACATAACTTTGTTTCACTAACCAAGATGAAAGTATGGTATTTTTCCCATGAGGACCCGTTTGTCATACCAGCAATTATAATTAATGTCTTGATGTGTCAACTGCTACTCAATATTGGGTGCTTAGTGAATATACTATATACGAGCACGTTCAAATATTTGAAGATCAACCATGATTCCATAAAGGCTTATCGTGATCCAATATGAGAATTCTCAAGCAAAATCTTTCAACTCTCTAGATGCATCAAATTACCAATCCAAAACCATATTGGTACGATCCGTTATAGCGTAATGTGAATTTGCATACAATGCATTCTTGGATAGACAACTATCAATAAACTCTGTACGGTGGTACCTACTTACAACCTCACCATGAAGTTTACAATTGGAAGAGGAATGAAGTTATTCGAGAGAGACAAGTGCGCACTCGAGAATGCTACTTAAATTTGCTAAAAGGAACATTATCTTGATGATATTGCATACCGTTTGGGTAAATCTTAGAGGAATCCTCACTTCTAAAATTCAAGCTTTAATTGTCTGCACTTGATTATTGCATAAGATTCCCCTAACTTTCGTAGTCTCTACGGAACGAATGTTACTTATCTTCTAAAACTTGCATACGATCTGTATACTTGCAGAACCGTGCTAGCTTTAGGGTGTTTATTTGCATCTAATTATTATATCTTTTTATCACACCCTAGGCCGTACCAATACTCAACAAAATCTCTAAGTATCATTTAGATTTACTAAGTATTAACACAAGATCACTAATTATAAAACACAAATAATTAAAGGTATGTTTGTATTCATAAGGGAAAAGATAATAAAAGAAAAAGGATAAAAATTATAAAAGAAAAGAAAGAGAGCGAAAAATGTTATTTGAATTACAAATTTTCAAGAAAGAAGACATCATAAAAGATTTTGAGTATTTTTAGCTTAAATTGGAAGAAAAAAATAAGTAAAGAACAAAAATATATTAACATATTTCCATTTTTATCATTATTTATAAGATGTCAAAGTTATTTTCTTTCTTACTTTTTTATTAAAATCATTTCTTTCCATTCGAACCTGATTTAGAGTGATTATAAAATTATGGTATATAGATGATTTTAATAATCACATAGAGCCCGTTTGGGATTGATTATTTAAGACGTTAAAGCTCTTTTCAATTAATATTAAATATTTGTAAAAAATATTAAAAATTATTTTGACATCTAAAATAACTTTAATGGATTATTTTAATAATCACATATCTAGTGCTTTTCCTAAATTCACATCAAGTGATTATTTTAAAAAGTAATCCCAAACGGCCCCTTAAGCTACTTTAATTAAAAAAATCTCAATACAAACGATAGAAAATAACAAAAATCACTTCCTTGCATATCTTTTCATCTTAATACCCTTAATCCAATCATACCAAAAGTATTAACAGATAATCACTGAATATTAACACAAAAGTCACTGAGTATTGAAAAATCATTGAAGTTGCAATATCTTAATAGATATTACACAAAATTACTGAGTACTAATCAAAAAATCACTGAGTATTACTCGAAATCAATGAATATTAACACAAAACCTAAGCTTCCTACTGGATCTTCCACGGATAAAAATAAACGGTACTCAAACCACTCCCCTACTGCTTCTCAATGGTTCGTTGCTTTAATGCTTCCATGGAACCTGATCTGAGCTTCAAACAAGCCATTAAAGAAGATGTGAGAATTATGATTTTGGCGAATAAAGAAGAGAAGAGAGAAGCAGATCTCGCTGTTTTGTTGTCGTGAGACTCGCAAAAAAATAACATTCATTACCACGGAAGGGGAGTGTGTTGTCGTGAGTAACCACTTCTGATAGATTAGTATGGAGAGAGGAGAGAGAAGAGATATAAGAGAGAGTTTTAGGATTTGTAGATGTGAAATGTGCTTTATGTGTATTTATTTAGTATATATAATGGATAAACATTTGAGGGTATAATAGATAGTGGGAAAATAGGTCTATAATGTTAAATCTTATACTTGACCTTCATAAAAAGAGTGAATTGAGTAGGGGTGCTTGAGTCTTGAATAGAGGTCTCCAAGACCCTTGGGTAAAATCTCTTTATTTTTCTTGGAGTCCAAAATTCAAATTAGACACTTCACTAAGGTAGTCTTGATTTGTTTGGACTTTCCATTCTATCAAACAATAATCAAACACATATTTTCAGCTTAACTGATAATATTCAGAAAATAAATTTTTTAGTGTCAAACCTTTTTAGGCACACACAAGGTTTACCACTACCACCTTGATCCTAGTTCAACATGGCACACGTTCTATTAACTTGCATCATAAGTGCTACTTATTTCTAACTGGATTTCATACGTTATTAGACCGTCTAACTGATAAACTAAGTATCCACGACACTTTATAAATTGTTGCCCACTTTATTCTTGTAAAAGTAACTGGTATTTTATTATCTTTACTTTTAAATTACTTACAAGTTAGTTTCTTGCACGAATTAATATTTGAGGCCTCTATCCAAAATTTCTGCTAACATAAGAATCATAATACTTTCAAAAAATTACTCTAAATGTATTAATATGTGTGTCTCATTTTATAGTTTCATTTATAACACTTACTCAAATAAATAATCCAAACAATCAAGTAGTAGCCTTCAGAAGTATTAACTAAATTATAAAAGTTGGGGATGGCAGATAAAACTAAAGATAAAGATACAGATGATTTTTTTGGGTAAACCTATGGAGAGAACCTTTGTGGCCTATAGGAAACATGTGGTTAGTTTTTTCTTCAAAAAGGCTACCATCTAATCTTATGGGTGATCAAATACTAAAATACCATCAAATAAAACAATTACCACATAAAGACAAAAAAAAGTGGCATTAAGCATGAATCACCAAATTAGTGAGTCAAGAGTATCAACTCACTTAGTATCGATACTTTCTAGCTCCGGCCACCGAACATCACCAATGCCACCGGGAAAAGAACTGAGTTCATAACAGAATTGAGTGCTCGGAAATTTTATTGAGTGCTTGGGAATTTAAATGAGTCCTCTAATGTTTTACAAGTATTCATACGAATTCACTGAGTTTTGGAAAAGAATTATCAGTTAAATTTACAAAGTGGCGAGGGAAAACACTTAGTATGGTCCTCACACTAAGTAATAAAGATTAAACAGGCAAAAATAGAATTAATAATACAAGAATTATCAATATACATGGAGAAAATTATTACAATAAACTAAGTTACATTTATTTATACAAATAAAAAATTAATATAATACAAGAATAGGAAAAAAAGTACACATAGTTGCAATACACAATATCAACAGAAATAAAATTAAAATATTAAAATTTGTACTCACTATGAATTCAAATGCAAAAAAAAAAAAAAACTACAATATCGAAGCACAACTCAGCATTTGAAGCTTAGCTCAAGCACAACCTTCAGAGCACAACCTTCTCTGTTCCGTTCACTTCACTCCATGGCTTCATTTCACAGCTCCTCCGTTCATCTCATATGTCGAGGCTTAACTGAGCCTCGAAACAAAATTTCCGGACGTTCTTCATAGTGAAGCTCGATGGAAGCCATGGAAGACTAGCAGACCAAGGACGGATAGACCAGCAACTTCACTTCGACTTGGGAGCTTCAGACCAGCAACTTCTGTATTGATGTAAGCGAGCTTCAAACCATCTCTAGATCTCCGACGAAGAACTAAACTTCACCTCGAAGTTCTATATCTGACGAAAAACGTAATCTGCACAAATCTCCGGCCCCAGCATTCCTGCACATATCTCCGCCTGCGAATAATGGTTTGCCAAAGAAGTTTTGAATTTCGGCGCTGCTGGTGGTTGTTGCCACGAGTTCCCTCATCTTTTTGCATTGTCGTCCATGGTAGCTTAGACAAGGAAGCCAGATGATATGGCTTCACTGCTTTACATGGTAGATCTTGAAGAGAAAGACTAAAAAAAGCTTCAAAATGTTAGGTTTATGGTGGAGAGAGGAGAGGGGATATATATTTTATTAGTGTTTTAAAACCATGGGTAGAATTATTATATATATAGTAGTTAAAAAACAAAAAAGAGTATAATTAGTAGAGGATTTTTTTTGGCATTTAGTGTTAAATCTTAATTTGTAGCCTTTCGTTAGAAGAATAGAGTGGCTAGAAGGTGCTCAGGTCTACAGTGGTATATTCTAGAGTCGTTAGGTAATAATCTCAAAAGACATTTACCATACGACCTACTTCCCACCGATCTTGATTAATAAAAAAAGTTGCATTAACAACATGGATGAGATACCCAAGATCAATACGAAGGGTTCTAGTCTTGAATACGAGTAAGCGAAGTCCAAAATCTGTAATGATAGAAACTATCATTTACCATCATACCTATCCCCAAATGAGTTGGACTTGTAAGAAATATAGATTTGAAGGAAAAATCGTATGATAATCGTTTCGAAAGATATTGTTGTTGAAATATGTTAAGAACCGGCGAACATCTAACGGTAGCAACATCCAACCCTCATAACTTCATTGAAAAAACAGAATTTGCCATTATCAATGACATTTCCACCCTGACTCGACTAGCTAATGGTCCCACCGGTCTGGTTCTTATCTTGTGTGTGTTCGGGTATACCGGTTCTAATCGGTTTCGGTTCGGTTCCTTAGACCGGTTCTAGAGGTAATTTTTTTTAATATAGGAGCGGTTCTTAAACCCTATAATTTTTTTTTTCTGAAAAAAGAACGAACCGAAATATATTTACCGCTTCATGCAAGTACTGTATCCCTGTAATGTAACGGTTCCGGTCCTGATATGTAACCCGGTTCGGTCCGAGAACCTGTAAGGACCGGGCCAAATACACACAAAGTTTTAATTTTTGTTTTCAAAAGTATACGCACGACACTAGTAATGAAAAATCGAAAAATCGAAAAATCGATAATTTCTAGCAAGACTACATTTTAAAAGAAAACAAAAATTGCCGAAACCCACCAAGAAAACCGTCTCCCCTCTCTCTCTCACACACACACGCATACTCATATTTAAGGAATTGTATGAAAATGTCAAGTAAACAGCAAATAATATCAAGCTGGCCATGGTTTCTCGATGTCGTACCTCTCTTAGTCTTTATTCTAATAGTTGCACATGTCCTTGCTTTGGTACCAATTCAATTTCACTTTAATCTTTATAGGTGTATATATGTGTGTTAATGAGCATGTGATTTTATTGCAGGTGTACTGGATTTACAGAGTTGCTACTGAAAAACAGCCCCAAAAGCAGCCCCAGAGGACAAAGAAGCACTAACGAGTCAAAGTTAATAGCTCAATTTGTAAACTGTAAGAAGGTAACTATAGTATAAATATACCCAGATTATATTTTGTTTAATTTTCATTTCGATCTCGTCTGTAGTTAATATTTGGATCATTTGAACATAGGCTATTGCTATTATTTGTTTGATTAATGCTTTGCAGCATACCTTTTGCTTATTTGTAAATGTAGTTGATTTGATCTTTGATTTGTATAAGTTATAAGTTTAAAATTCCTTAAATATATGAAAATGTGGCTTCAATATCCAAATACTAACTAACCCATGCTCCACATCTAAAGGTTTATCATCATATTAGTGATAATTCTTAATTTGTGGGATTAACATTATTAAGATCTTGTTATTTATCTATATATGCTTTTTTCCATCTATATTCATTTGGAGTTTGATGGAAATTTTAATCATTTGTCATATTTGTTATTGCAATTGTTATAACCTTTAATTTTCAATATATTGTTTTCTTAATGACTCTACAAAAATTTTTTATCTTGTAATAGTTGTTAAGTTAAGAGGCTAGGCTAATATATTTAAATAATTTTTATCCATTTGCTTACTCTTAAACTTAAAAGTACATCAGATACTAGACTAGTTCGATATTTGGTAAGCTAATCCTAGTAAAGCTCAATTAATCACACAATTTTACCTATTTTCCACCAACAAACTAGTCTCATTCTTGAGAAGAAAGTACAATCCAACTTATGTAGAGTTTTATATTTACCGAAATCATACGTTACAATTTAATTTTGAATTTATTTTCTAAAGTATTACCCGGATTTGGAATTTACATGAATTGCATTAAATGGTAATGAGTGGTAAGGTATAATTTGGTATATCCCTTTTTACGTGTTAATTGAGCAAGATAAGTCAGATAAACTTTTTCTTTCTAAAAGCCTAGTTATTTAAATAATAATAAACATATATGGTCAAACATTAATCCCTTACCTCACCATTTCCAAAACAAACCATATATAGAAAATCAAAAACTATGATTCATTGTGGTTTAGTTAGATTTGTTCACAGCTAAATGGAATATCATAATTGTAAAAAATAACATTGATGGCGAAAAGACATAATATTCCTGGTCAAACTCTTTTAAGAGTCATAAACCAAAAAATCAAACTTTATTTACCAAAATAAGCATTCGAGTAATGGCGCTTTATGGCGTTTGACGTAAAATAATAAATCGTTCTAATATTTATATTATGGACATATCCTTCAAAGAAAAAGGTGTAAAATACATACGTACCCTATAAATAAAGGCTTACCACAATCCAAAATTCACAATCCACACTCAAACTTTGCAAAATGGTAAGACCATCAGGTCGAAAGAGAATCCTTATGCAAATGATCGCTTCGAAGACAGCTCGAAGTGTTGCTTTTTCGAAGCGGAGAGCTAATTTGTTCAAGAAAGTTTCAGAGCTTGCGATAATAACAGGGACTAAACTAGCAATTATAGTGATGTCACCAAGTGGTAAGCCATATTCATATGGCCACCCTTCTATGATTGTGACGAATGATGGAGCTAGTACTAGTAGTGGGCTCCACACTGAGGCTAATAATGCTGCACTTTGATGACTGACGAGATTATTTTTTTTATTATTCCACCATAGATGAAAAAAAAACTGAAATCTCTTCAGTCGTCAAAGCACAGCATTATTAGCCTCAGTGTGGAGCCCGCTACTAGTACTAGCTCCATCAGTCGTCACAATCATAGAAGGGTGGCCATATGAATATGGCTTACCACTTGGTGACATCACTATAATTGCTAGTTTAGTCCCTGTTGTTATCGCAAGCTCTGAACCTTTCTTGAACAAATTAGCTCACCGCTTCGAAAAAGCAACACTTCGAGCTGTCTTCGAAGCAATCATTTGCATAAGGATTCTCTTTTAACCTGATGGTCTGAACATTTTGCAAAGTTTGAGTGTGGATTGTGAATTTTGGATTGTGGTAAGCCTTTATTTATAGCGTACATATGTATTTTACACCTTTTCCTTTAAAGGATATGTCCATAATATAAATATTAATACGATTTATTATTTTACGTCAAACGCAATAAAGCGCCATTACTCGAATGCTTATTTCGGTAAATAAAGATTGATTTTTTGGTTTATGACTCTTAAAAGAGTTTGACCAGAGTTAGGAATATTATGTCTTTTCGCCATTAATGTTATTTTTTACAATTATGATATTCCATTTAGCTGTGAACAAATCTAACTAAACCACAATGAATCATAGTTTTTGATTTTCTATATATGGTTTGTTTTGGAAATGGTGAGGAAAGGGTTTTATTTTTGACCATATATGTTTATTATTATTTAAATAACTTGGCTTTTAGAAAAAAAAGTTTATCTGACTTATCTTGCTCAATTAACACGTAAAAAGGGATATACCAAATTATACCTTACCACTCATTACCATTTAATGCAATTCATGTAAATTCCAAATCCGGGTAATAATTTAGAAAAGAAATTCAAAATTAAATTGTAACGTATGATTTCGGTAAATATAAAACTCTACTCAAGATGGATTGTACTTTCTTCTAAAAAATGAGACTAGTTTGTTGGTGGAAAATAGGTAAAATTGTGTGATTAATTGAGCTTTACTAGGATTAGCTTACCAAATATCGGACTAGTCTAGTATTAGATGTACTTTTAAGTTTTAAGAGTAAGCAAATGGATAAAAATTCTTTAAATATGTTAGCCTAGCCTCTTAACTCAACAACTATTACAAGATAAAAAATTTCTGTAGAGTTATTAAGAAAACAATATATTGAAAATTAAAGGTTATAACAATTGCAAAAACAAATACGACAAATGATTAAAATTTCCATCAAACCCCAAATGAATATCAATGGAACAAAGCATATATAGATAAATTAAGAATTATCACTAATATGATGATAAACCTTTAGATGGGGAGCATGGGTTAGTTAGTATTTTGATCTTGAAGCCACATTTTCATATATTTAAGGAATTTTAAACTTATAACTTATACAAATCAAAGATCAAATCAACTACTTATACAAATAAGCAAAAGGTATGCTGCAAAGCATTAATCGAACAAATAATAGCAATAGCCTATGTTCAAATGATTCAAATATTAACTACAGACAAGATCTAAATGAAAATTAAACAAAATATAATCTGGGTATATCTATACTATAGTTACCTTCTTACAGTTTACAAATTGAGCTATTAACTTTGACTCGTCAGTGTTTCTTTGTCCTCTGGGGCAGCTTTTGGGGCTGTTAGCAACTCTATAAATCCAGTACACCTGCAATAAAATCACATACTCATTAACACACATATATATACCTATAAAGATTAAAGTGAAATTGAATCGGTACCAAAGCAAAGACATGTGCAGCTATTAGAATAACGACTACGAGAGGTACGACATCGAGAAACCATGGCCAGCTTCTAATTATACTCTTTTTTGTTTTTTAACTACTATATATATATATATAATAATTCTACCCATAGTTTTAAAACACTAATAAAATATATATCCCCTCTCCTCTCTCCACCATAAACCTAACATTTTGAAGCTTTTTTTAGTCTTTCTCTTCAAGATCTACCATGTAAAGCAGTGAAGCCATATCATCTGGCTTCCTTGTCTAAGCTACCATGGACGACAGAGCAAAAAGATGATGGAACTCGTGGCAACAACCACCAGCATCGCCGAAATACAAAACTTCTTAGGCAAACCATTATTCGCAGGCTGAGATATGTACAGGAATGCTGGGGCCGGAGATTTGTGCTTCCGTTTTTCGTCAGATATAGAACTTCGAGGTGAAGTTTAGTTCTTCGTCGGAGATCTAGAGATGGTTTGAAGCTCGCTTACATCAATACAGAAGTTGCTGGTCTGAAGCTCCGAAGTCGAAGTGAAGTTGCTGGTCTATCCGTCCTTGGTCTGCTAGTCTTCCATGGCTTCCATAAGCTTCACTATGAAGAACGTCCGGAAATTTTTTTTCGAGGCTCAGTTAAGCCTCGATATATGAGATGAACGGAAGAGCTGTGAAATGAAGCCATGGAGTGAAGTGAACGGAAGTGCTGTGAAGTGAACAGAGGAGGTTGTGCTTTGAAGGTTGAGCCCTTTTTCGTGGGTGATACTAGATGCTCATATGTCGCGTAGGCTCAAACTACCGACTATCCCTACCTTTGATGGTTCAAAAATTCTAGACGCACACATCAACACCTTTTTAAGGTACATGGATTTAATCATAAGGTAGGATGTTAATGTCGAGATTTCCCTTCAACTTAATATGCCAACGCCCAAATATGGTATTCTGACTTAAAGTCACATTCTGTAGAGACTTTTTCCTAGCTATCCTAAAAATCATATGTTTCTAAACATGATGATTAGCAAAACAAATGTTGCCTTACTCGACCTCGTACAAGGAAAGAGAGAATGCCTACAGTCTTTCGTGGATCAGTTTTCTAACGTCACTTATAACATTTAGGATTTAGATCAGTCCATTGTTTATCATGTCTTCACTCGAAGTTTAGACAACTAAGAATTCTAGATATACTTAGCTTCGTGAACCAAACATAGCATGTATTACATAATTACTGAGGTCAATGAACGAACTCAAGATAGAGAAAAGTACCCTTAAGAGAGCATGAACCAAAGGAAACACGAAAGACAAGACCGATCGAGAGGATGATTAAATAGCTCAAGGAAGCATAAAAATATAAAGGAAAAGGTTCATCGAAATCAAACCTTCCGAGAGCATAATCGAGATCCCCCAATAGACTATTTCAAATTGAAGATAATCATGACCGAAGGTGGTCACCAGAGAAACACGTTAACAACTAAAGAAGGATAAATAGGGTAACTCAACCCGAGAAAAAACAAAAGTAAAGGCCACCCCAATATCGATCTCCTAAGCGACGTGTATCACGTAGATGAGCCAACTGGAGACTATGTTGTAGATCTTCCCGACTAGGCGCGCCTAGGCGTCAACTCCCCCTTCAGCCGCTTACGCCTAGTTAAAATTCTAGGTGGTTTTTCCTAGCGCCTTTGTCGCCATGGAATAGGCTCCTAGCCCGTCTAGGCGTCGGTTAATGACAAAGAATGGTCACCTAGGTGTCGATTAATGGCAAAACATGTCCGCATAGGCCTTCTTGTTATTTTTATTATTCTTGCGAATTATTTAACTGATATTATAACTCAGTTTTTAGTATTTTTTTATTGACTATAGTGTTGTTGGATGAATTTTATGACTCAAATAGTTAAAATTGCTATAATTACTACATATATATTACTAAACATACAAAATTATACAGCGGCATTCAAAACCTTATAATTCCGCCTAGGCACTAGGCCCTGATCGACCGCCTAGGCCGCAAAACCGAGATCTACATCATCGACTGGAGATGCAATGGACTAGTCCAACAAACTCCTAATGCACTAGCTCTAGATACAAGTTTGAGGTAAACACCAAAGTAGAGGGCTCAGAGTCTAGATAAATAAGATTGTGTTGACTCGACGAGTTAAAAATCAAGCCTCGCCCAAGTTTCCCATGAATGAACATAACTTTGTTTCACTAACCAAGATGAAAGTATGGTATTTTTCCCATGAGGACCCGTTTGTCATACCAGCAATTATAATTAATGTCTTGATCTGTCAAGTGCTACTCAATATTGGGAGCTTAGTAAATATACTATATACGAGCACGTTCAAATATTTGAAGATCAACCATGATTCCATAAAGGCTTATCGTGATCCAATATGAGAATTCTCAGGCAAAATCTTTCAACTCTCTAGATGCATCAAATTAACAATCCAAAACCATATTGGTACGATCCGTTATAGCGTAATGTGAATTTGCATACAATGCATTCTTGGATAGACAACTGTTAATAAACTCCATACGGTGGTACCTACTTACCACCTCACCATGAAGTTTACAATTGGAAAAGGAATGATGTTATTCGACAGAGACAAGTGCGCGCTCGAGAATGCTACTTCAATTTTCTAAAAGGAACAGTATCTTGATGATATTGCATACCATTTGGGTAAATCTTAGAGTAATCCTCACTTCTAAAATCCAAGCTTTAATTATCTGCACTTGTTTATTGCATAAGGTTCCCCTAACTTTCGTAGTCTCTACGGAACGAATGTTACTTATTTTCTAAAACTTGCATACGATCTGTATACTTGCAGAACCGTGCTAGCTTTAGGGTGTTTATTTGCATCTAATTATTATATCTTTTTATCACACCCTAGGCCGTACCAATACTCAACAAAATCTCTAAGTATCATTTAGATTTACTAAGTATTAACACAAGATCACTAAGTATAAAAAACAAATAATTAAAGGTATGTTTGTATTCATAAGGGAAAAGATAATAAAAGAAAAAGGAAAAAAATTATAAAAGAAAAGAAAGAGAGAGAAAAATGTTATTTGAATTACAAATTTTTAAGAAAGAAAACATCATAAAAGATTTTGAGTATTTTTAGCTTAAATTGGAAGAAAAAAATAAGTAAAGAACAAAAATATATTAACATATTTCAATTTTTATCATTATTTGTAAGATGTCAAAGTTATTTTCTTTGTTACTTGTTTATTAAAATCATTTCTTTCCATTCGAACCTGATTTAGAGTGATTATAAAATTATGGTTTATAGATGATTTTAATAATCACATAGAGCCCATTTGGGATTGATTATTTAAGAGGTTAAAGCTCTTTTCAATTAAAATTAAATATTTGTAAGAAATATTAAAAATCATCTTGACATCTAAAATAACTTTAACGGATTATTTTAATAATCACATATCTAGTGCTTTTCCTAAATTCACTTCAAGTTATTATTTTAAAAAGTAATCCCAAACGGTCCCTTAAGCTACTTTACTTAAAATAATCTCAATACAAACGATAGAAAATAACAAAAATCACTTCCTTTCATATCTTTTCATCTTAATACCCTTAATCCAATCATACCAAAAGTATTAACAAAAAATCACTGAATATTAACACAAAAGTCACTGAGTATTGAAAAATCATTGAAGTTGCAATATATTAATAAATATTACACTAAATTACTGAGTACTAATCAAAAAATCACTGATTATTACACGAAATCAATGAATATTAACACAAAACCTAAGCTTCCTACTGGATCTTCCACGGATAAAAATGAACGGTACTCAAACCACTCCCCAACTGCTTCTCAATGGTTCGTTGCTTTAATGCTGCCATGGAACCCGATCCGAGCTTCAAACAAAGCCATTAAAGAAGATGTGAGAATTATGATTTTGACGAATAAAGAAGAGAAGAGAGAAGCAGATCTCGCTGTTTTGCTGCCGTGAGACTCGCAAAAAAAACATTCATTGCCACGGAAGGGGAGTGTGATGTCGTGAGTAACCACTTCTGATAGGTTAGTATGGAGAGAGGAGAGAGAAGAGATATAAGAGAGAGTTTTAGGATTTGAAGATGTGAAATGTGATTTATGTGTATTTATTTAGTATATATAATGGATAAACATTTGAGAATATAATAAATAGTGGGAAAATAGGTCTATAATGTTAAATCTTATACTTGACCTTCATAAAAAGAGTGAATTCAGGAGGGGTGCTTGAGTCTTGCATAGAGGTATCCAAGACCCTTGGGTAAAATCTCTTTATTTTTCTTGGAGTTCAAAATTCAAATCAAACACTTCACTAAGGTAGTTTGGATTTGTTTGGACTTGCCATTCTATCAAACAATAATCAAACACATATCTTCATCTTAACTGATAATATTCAGAAAATAAATTTATTAGTGTCAAACCTTTTTAGGCACACACAAGGTTTACCACTACCACCTTGATCCTAGGTCAACATGGCACACGTTCTATTAACTTCCATCATAAGTGCTACTTATTTCTAAATGGATTTCATACTTTATTAGAACGTCTAACTGATAAACTAAGTATCCACGACACTTTATAAATGGTTGCCCACTTTATTCTTGTAAAAGTAACTGGTATTTTATTATCTTTACTTTTTAATTACTTACAAGTTAGTTTCTTGCACGAATTCATATTTGAGGCCACTATCCAAAATTTCTGCTAACATAAGAATCATAATACTTTCAAAAAATTACTCTAAATGTATTAATATGTGTGTCTCATTTTATAGTTTCATTTAAAACACTTACTCAAATAAATAATCCAAACAGTCAAGTAGTAGACTTCAGAAGTATTAACTAAATTATAAAAGTTGGGGATGGCAGATAAAACTAAAGATAAAGATACATATGATTTTATTGGGTAAACCTATGGAGAGAGCCTTTGTGGCCTATAGGAAACATGTGGTTAACTTTTTCTTCAAAAAGGCTACCATCTAATCTTATGGGTGATCAAATACTAAAATACCATCAAATAAAACAATTACCACATAAAGACAAAAAAAAAGTGGCATTAAGCATGAATCACCAAATTAGTGAGTCATGAGTATCAACTCACTTAGTATCGATACTTTCTAACTCCGGCCACCGAACATCACCAATGCCACCGGGAAAAGAACTGAGTTCATAACAGAATTGAGTGCTCGGAAAGTTTATTGAGTGCTTGGGAATTTAAATGAGTCCTCTAATGTTTTACAAGTATTCATACAAATTCACTGAGTTTTGGAAAAGAATTATCAGTTAAATTTACAAAGTGGCGAGGGAAAACACTGAGTATGGTCCTCACACTAAGTAATAAAGATTAAACAGGCAAAAATAGAATTAATAATACAAGAATTATCAATATACATGGAGAAAATTATTACAATAAACTAAATTACATTTATTTATACAAATAAAAAATTAATATAATACAAGAATGGAAAAAAAAGTACACATAGTTGCAATACACAATATCAACAGAAATAAAATTAAAATATTAAAATTTGTACTCACTATGAATTCAAATGCAAAAAAAAACTACAATATCAAAGCACAACTCAGCATTTGAGGCACACTCGAGCAATAGTCTTCGAAGCTCCGGTGAAGCATATCTTGACATTTGAAGCGTAGCTCAAGCACAACCTTCAGAGCACAACCTCCTCTGTTCCGTTCACTTCACTCCATGGCTTCATTTCACAGCTCCTCCGTTCATCTCATATGTCGAGGCTTAACTGAGCCTCGAAACAAAATTTCCGGACGTTCTTCATAGTGAAGCTCGATGGAAGCCATGGAAGACCAGCAGACCAAGGACGGATAGACCAGCAAATTTACTTCGACTTCGGAGCTTCAGACCAGCAACTTCTGTATTGATGTAAGCGAGCTTCAAACCATCTCTAGATCTCCGACGAAGAACTAAACTTCACCTCGAAGTTCTATATCTGACGAAAAACTTAATCTGCACAAATCTCCGGCCCAGCATTCCTGCGAATAATGGTTTGCCTAAGAAGTTTTGAATTTCGGCGTTGCTGGTGGTTGTTTCCACGAGTTCCCTCATCTTTTTGCACTGTCGTCCATGGTAGGTTAGACAAGGAAGCCAGATGATATGGCTTCACTGCTTTACATGGTAGATCTTGAAGAGAAAGACTAAAAAACGCTTCAAAATGTTAGGTTTATGGTGGAGAGAGGAGAGGGGATATATTTTATTAGTGTTTTAAAACCATGGGTAGAATTATTATATATATAGTAGTTAAAAAACAAAAAAGAGTATAATTAGTAGAGGATTTTTTTTGGCATTTAGTGTTAAATCTTAATTTGTAGTCTTTCGATAGAAGAATAGAGTGGCTAGAAGGTGCTCAGGTCTACAGTGGTATATTCTAGAGTCGTTAGGTAATAATCTCAAAAGACATTTACCATACGACCTACTTCCCACCGATCTTGATTAATAAAAAAAGTTGCATTAACAACATGGATGAGATACCCAAGATCAATACGAAGGGTTCTAGTCTTGAATACGAGTAAGCGAAGTCCAAAATCTGTAATGATAGAAACTATCATTTACCATCATGCCTATCCCCAAATGAGTTGGACTTGTAAGAAATATAGATTTGAAGAAAAAATCGTATGATAATCATTTCGAAAGATATTGTTGTTGAAATATGTTAAGAACCGTCGAACATCTAACGGTAGCAACATCCAACCCTCATAACTTCATTGAAAAAACAGAATTTACCATTATCAATGACATTTCCACCCTGACTCGACTAGCTAATGGTCCCACCGGTCTGGTTCTTATCTTGTGTGTGTTCGGGTATACCGGTTAATTTTTTTTAATATAGGAGCGGTTCTTAAACCCTATAATATTTTTTTTGAAAAAAGAACGAACCGAAATATATTTACCGCTTCATGCAAGTACTGTATCCCTGTAATGTAACGGTTCTGGTCCTGATATGTAACCCGGTTCGGTCCGAGAACCTGTAAGGACCGGGCCAAATACGCACAAAGTTTTAATTTTTGTTTTCAAAAGTATACGCACGACACTAGTAATGAAAAATCGAAAAATCGATAATTTCTAGCAAGACTACATTTTAAAAGAAAACAAAAATTGCCGAAACCCACCAAGAAAACCGTCTCCCCTCTCTCTCTCACACACACATGCATACTCAGATTTAAGGAGTTGTATGAAAATGTCAAGTAAACAGCAAATAATATCAAGCTGGCCATGGTTTCTCGATGTCGTACCTCTCTTAGTCTTTATTCTAATAGCTGCACATGTCCTTGCTTTGGTACCGATTCAATTTCACTTTAATCTTTATAGGTGTATATATGTGTGTTAATGAGTATGTGATTTTATTGCAGGTGTACTGGATTTACAGAGTTGCTAGTGAAAAACAGCCCCAAAAGCAGCCCCAGAGGACAAAGAAGCACTAACGAGTCAAAGTTAATAGCTCAATTTGTAAACTGTAAGAAGGTAACTATAGTATAAATATACCCAGATTATATTTTGTTTAATTTTCATTTCGATCTTGTCTGTAGTTAATATTTGGATCATTTGAACATAGGCTATTGCTATTATTTGTTTGATTAATGCTTTGCAGCATACCTTTTGCTTATTTGTAAATGTAGTTGATTTGATCTTTGATTTGTATAAGTTATAAGTTTAAAATTCCTTAAATATATGAAAATGTGGCTTCAATATCCAAATACTAACTAACACATGCTCCACATCTAAAGGTTTATCATCATATTAGTGATAATTCTTAATTTGTGGGATTAACATTATTCAGATCTTGTTATTTATCTATATATGCTTTTTTCCATCTATATTCATTTGGGGTTTGATGGAAATTTTAATCATTTGTCATATTTGTTATTGCAATTGTTATAACCTTTAATTTTCAATATATTGTTTTCTTAATGACTCTACAGAAATTTTTTATCTTGTAATAGTTGTTAAGTTAAGAGGCTAGGCTAATATATTTAAAGAATTTTTATCCATTTGCTTACTCTTAAACTTAAAAGTACATCAAATACTAGACTAGTCCGATATTTGGTAAGCTAATCCTAGTAAAGCTCAATTAATCACACAATTTTACCAATTTTCCACCAACAAACTAGTCTCATTCTTGAGAAGAAAGTACAATCCAACTTATGTAGAGTTTTATATTTACCAAAATCATACGTTACAATTTAATTTTTAATTTATTTTCTAAATTATTACCCGGATTTGGAAATAACATGAATTGCATTAAATGGTAATGAGTGGTAAGGTATAATTTGGTATATCCCTTTTTACGTGTTAATTGAGCAAGATAAGTCAGATAAACTTTTTCTTTTTAAAAGCCAAGTTATTTAAATAATAATAAACATATATGGTCAAACATTAATCCCTTACCTCACCATTTCCAAAACAAACCATATATAGAAAATCAAAAACTATGATTCATTGTGGTTTAGTTAGATTTGTTCACAGCTAAATGGAATATCATAATTGTAAGAAATAACATTGATGGCGAAAAGACATAATATTCCTGGTCAAACTCTTTTAAGAGTCATAAACCAAAAAATCAAACTTTATTTACCAAAATAAGCATTCGAGTAATGGCGCTTTAGGGCGTTTGACGTAAAATAATAAATCGTTCTAATATTTATATTATGGACATATCCTTTAAAGAAAAAGGTGTAAAATACATACGTACCCTATAAATAAAGGCTTACCACAATCCAAAATTCACAATCCACACTCAAAGTTTGCAAAATGGTAAGACCATCAGGTCGAAAGAGAATCCTTATGCAAATGATCGCTTCGAAGACAGCTCGAAGTGTTGCTTTTTAGAAGCGGAGAGCTAATTTGTTCAAGAAAGCTTCAGAGCTTGCGATAACAACAGGGACTAAACTAGCAATTATAGTGATGTCACCAAGTGGTAGGCCATATTCATATGGCCACCCTTCTATGATTGTGACGAATGATGGAGCTAGTACTAGTAGCGGGCTCCACACTGAGGCTAACTAAAAAGTTTATCTGACTTATCTTGCTCAATTAACACGTAAAAAGGGATATACCAAATTATACCTTACCATTCATTACCATTTAATGCAATTCATGTAAATTCCAAATCCGGGTAATAATTTAGAAAAGAAATTCAAAATTAAATTGTAACGTATGATTTCGGTAAATATAAAACTCTACTCAAGTTGGATTGTACTTTCTTCTTAAAGATGAGACAAGTTTGTTGGTCGAAAATAGGTAAAATTGTGTGATTAATTGAGCTTTACTAGGATTAGCTTACCAAATATCGGACTAGTGTAGTATTAGATGTACTTTTAAGTTTTAAGAGTAAGCAAATGGATAAAAATTCTTTAAATATGTTAGCCTAGCCTCTTAACTTAACAACTATTACAGGATAAAAAATTTCTGTAGAGTTATTAAGAAAACAATATATTGAAAATTAAAGGTTATAACAATTGCAAAAACAAATATGACAAATGATTAAAATTTCCATCAAACCCCAAATGAATATCAATGGAATAAAGCATATATAGATAAATTAAGAATTATCACTAATATGATGATAAACCTTTAGATGAGCATGGGTTAGTTAGTATTTGGATCTTGAAGCCATATTTTCATATATTTAAGGAATTTAAAACTTATAACTTATACAAATCAAAGATCAAATCAACTACTTATACAAATAAGCAAAAGCTATGCTGCAAAGCATTAATCAAACAAATAATAGCAATAGCCTATGTTCAAATGATCCAAATATTAACTACAGACAAGATCTAAATGAAAATTAAACAAAATATAATCTGGGTTTATCTATACTATAGTTACCTTCTTACAGTTTACAAATTGAGCTATTAACTTTGACTCGTCAGTGCTTCTTTGTCCTCTGGGCTGCTTTTGGGGCTGTTAGCAACTCTGTAAATCACATACTCATTAACACACATATATATACCTATATAGATTAAAGTAAAATTGAATCGGTACCAAAGCAAGGACATGTGCAGCTATTAGAATAACGACTACGAGAGGTACGACATCGAGAAACCATGGTTAGCTTCTAATTATACTCTTTTTTGTTTTTTAAGTACTATATATATATAATAATTCTACCCATAGTTTTAAAACACTAATAAAATATATATCCCCTTCCTCTATCCACCATAAACCTATCATTTTGAAGCTTTTTTTGGTCTTTCTCTTCAAGATCTACCATGCAAAAAGATGAGGGAACTCGTGGCAACAACCACCAGCAGCGCCGAAATACAAAACTTCTTAGGCGAACCATTATTCGCAGGCTGAGATATGTGCAGGAATGCTGGGGCCGGAGATTTGTGCAGCTTCCGTTTTTCGTTAGATATAGAACTTCGAGGTGAAGTTTAGTTCTTCGTCGGAGATCTAGAGATGGTTTGAAGCTCGCTTACATCAATACAGAAGTTGCTTGTCTGAAGCTCCGAAGTCGAAGTGGAGTTGCTGGTCTATCCGTCCTTGGTCTGCTAGTCTTCCATGGCTTCCATCGAGCTTCACTATGAAGAACGTCCGGAAATTTTGTTTCGAGGCTCAGTTAAGCCTCGATATATGAGATGAACGGAGGAGCTGTGAAATGAAGCCATGGAGTGAAGTGAACGGAAGTGCTGTGAAGTGAACAGAGGAGGTTGTGCTTTGAAGGTTGAGCCCTTTTTCGTGGGTGATACTAGATGCTCATATGTCGCGTAGGCTCAAACTACCGACTATCCCTAACTTTGATGGTTCAAAAATTCTAGACGCACACATCAACACCTTTTTAAGTTACATGGATTTCATCATAAGATAGGATGTTATTGTCGAGATTTCCCTCCAACTTAATATACCAACGCCCAAATATGGTATTCTGACTTAAAGTCACATTCTGTAGAGACTTTTTCCCAGCTATCCTAAAAATCATATGTTTCTAAACATGATGACTAGCAAAACAAATGTTGCCTTACTCGACCCCGTACAAGGAAAGAGAGAAAGCCTACAGTCTTTCATGGATCAGTTTTCTAACGTCACTTATAACATTTAGGATTTAGATCAGTCCATTGTTTATCATGTCTTCACTCGAAGGTTAGACAACTAATAATTTTAGATATACTTAAATTCTTGAACCAAACATAGCATGTATTACATAATTACTGAGGTAAATGAACGAACTCAAGATAGAGAAAAGTACCCTTAAGAGAGCATGAACCAAAGGAAACACGAAAGACAAGACCGATCGAGAGGATGATCAAATATCTCAAGGAAGCATAAAAATATAAAGGAAAAGGTTTATCGAAATCAAACCTTCCGAGAGCATAATCGAGATTCCCCAATAGACTATTTCAAATTGAAGATAATCATGACCGAAGGTGGTCACTAGAGAAACACGTTAACAACTAAAGAAGGATAAATAGGGTAACTCAACCCGAGAAAAAACAAAAGTAAAGGCCACACCAATATCGATCTCCTAAGCGACGTGTATCACGTAGATGAGCCAACTGGAGACTATGTTGTAGATCTTCCCGACTAGGCGCGCCTAGGCGTCAACTCCCCCTTCATCTGCTTTCGCCTAGTTAAAATTCTAGGCGGTTTTTCCTAGCGCCTTTGTCGCCATGGAATAGGCTCCTAGCCCATCTAGGCGTCGGTTAATGACAAAGAATGGCCACCTAGGTGTCGATTAATGGCAAAACATGCCCACATAGGCCTTCCTGTTATTTTTGTTATTCTTGCGAATTATTTAACTGATATTATAACTCAATTTTAGTATTTTTTTTTTATTGACTATAGTGTTGATGGATGAATTTTATGACTCAAATAGTTAAAATTGCTATAATTACTACATATATATTACTAAACATACAAAATTATACAGCGGTATTCAAAACCGTATAATTCCGCCCAGTCCCCGTGTAATCCCGCCTAGGCACTAGGCCCTGGTCGACCGCCTAGGCCGCAAAACCGAGATCTACATCATAGACTGGAGATGCAATGGACCAGTCCAACAAACTCCTAATGCACTAGCTCTAGATACAAGTTTGAGGTAAACACCAAAGTAGAGGGCCCAGAGTCTAGATAAATAAGATTGTGTTGACTCGACGAGTTAAAAATCAATCCTCGCCCAAGTTTCCCATGAATGAACATAAATTTGTTTCACTAACCAAGATGAAAGTATGGTGTTTTTCCCATGAGGACCCGTTTGTCATACCAGCAATTGTAATTATTGTCTTGATGTGTCAAGTGCTACTCAATATTGGGAGCTTAGTATATATACTATGTACGAGCACGTTCAAATATTTGAAGATCAACCATGATTCCATATAGGCTTATCGTGATCCAATATGAGAATTCTCAGGCAAATTCTTTCAACTCTCTAGATGCATCAAATTACCAATCCAAAACCATATTGGTACGATCCGTTATAGCGTAATGTGAATTTGCATACAATGCATTCTTGGATAGACAACTGTCAATAAAATCTGTACGGTGGTACCTACTTACCACCTCACCATGAAGTTTACAATTGGAAGAGGAATAAAGTTATTCGAGAGAGACAAGTGAGCGCTCGAGAATGCTACTTACATTTTCTAAAAGGAACAGTATCTTGATGATTTTGCATACCATTTGGGTAAATCTTAGAGGAATCCTCACTTCTAAAATCCAAGCTTTAATTATCTGCACTTGATAATTGCATAAGATTCCCCTAACTTTCGTAGTCTCTACGGAACGAATGTTACTTATTTTCTAAAACTTGCATACGATCTGTATACTTGCAGAACCATGCTAGCTTTAGGGTGTTTATTTGCATATAATTATTATATCTTTTTATCACACCCTAGGCCGTACCAATACTCAACAAAATCTCTAAGTATCATTTAGATTTACTAAGTATTAACACAAGATCACTAAGTATAAAACACAAATAATTAAAGGTATGTTTGTATTCATAAGGGAAAAGATAATAAAAGAAAAAGGATAAAAATTATAAAAGAAAAGAATGAGAGAGAAAAATGTTATTTGAATTACAAATTTTTAAGAAAGAAAACATCATAAAAGATTTTGAGTATTTTTAGCTTAAATTGGAAGAAAAAAATAAGTAAAGAACAAAAATATATTTACATATTTCCATTTTTATCATTATTTGTAAGATGTCAAAGTTATTTTCTTTCTTACTTGTTTATTAAAATCATTTCTTTCCATTCGAACCTGATTTAGAGTGATTATAAAATTATGGTTTATAGATGATTTTAATAATCACATAGAGCCCGTTTGGGATTGATTATTTAAGAGGTTAAAGCTCTTTTCAATTAAAATTAAATATTTTTAAAAAATATTAAAAATTATTTTGACATATAAAATAACTTTAACGGATTATTTTAATAATCACATATCTAGTGCTTTTCCTAAATTCACATCAAGTGATTATTTTAAAAAGTAATCCCAAACGGGCCCTAAAGCTACTTTACTTAAAAAAATCTCAATACAAACGATAGACAATAACAAAAATCACTTCCTTTCATATCTTTTCATCTTAATACCCTTAATCCAATCATACCAAAAGTATTAACAAAAAATAACTGAATATTAACACAAAAGTCACTGAGTATTGAAAAATCATTGAAGTTGCAATATATTAATAGATATTACACAAAATTACTGAGTACTAATAAAAAAATCACTGAGTATTACACGAAATCAATGAATATTAACACAAAACCTAAGCTTCCTACTGGATCTTCCACAGATAAAAATGAAAGGTACTCAAACCACTCCCCTACTGCTTCTCAATGGTTCGTTGCTTTAATGCTGCCATGGAACCTGATCTGAGCTTCAAACAAGCCATTAAAGAAGACGTGAGAATTATGCTTTTGGCGAATAAAGAAGAGAAGAGAGAAGCAGATCTCGCTGTTTTGTTGCCGTGAGACTCGCAAAAAAATTACATTCATTGCCACGGAAGGGGAGTGTGTTGTCGTGAGTAACCACTTCTGATAGGTTAGTATGGAGAGAGGAGAGAGAAGAGATATAAGAGAGAGTTTTAGTATTTGTAGATGTGAAATGTTATTAATGTGTATTTATTTAGTATATATAATGGATAAACATTTGAGGGTATAATAGATAGTGGGAAAATAGGTCTATAATGTTAAATCTTATACTTGACCTTCATAAAAAGAGTGAATTGAGTAGGGTTGCTTGAGTCTTGAATAGAGGTCTCCAAGACCCTTGGGTAAAATCTCTTTATTTTTCTTGGAGTCCAAAATTCAAATCAGACACTTCACTAAGGTAGTCTTGATTTGTTGGGACTTTCCATTCTATCAAAAAATAATCAAACACATATCTTCAACTTAACTGATAATATTCAGAAAATAAATTTATTAGTGTCAAACCTTTTTAGGCACACACAAGGTTTAGCACTACCACCTTGATCCTAGGTCAACATGGCACACGTTCTATTAACTTGCATCATAAGTGCTACTTATTTCTAACTGGATTTCATACGTTATTAGAACGTCTAACTGATAAACTAAGTATCCACGACACTTTATAAATGGTTGCCCACTTTATTCTTGAAAAAGTTACTGGTATTTTATTATCTTTACTTTTCAATTACTTACAAGTTAGTTTCTTGCACGAATTCATATTTGAGGCCTCTATCCAAAATTTCTGCTAACATAAGAATCATAATACTTTCAAAAAATTACTCTAAATGTATTAATATGTGTGTCTCATTTTATAGTTTCATTTAAAACACTTACTCAAATAAATAATCCAAACAATCAATTAGTAGCCTTCAGAAGTATTAAATAAATTATAAAAGTTGGGGATGGCAGATAAAACTAAAGATAAAGATACAGATGATTTTTTTGGGTAAACCTATGGAGAGAACCTTTGTGGCCTATACGAAACATGTGGTTAGCTTTTTCGTCAAAAAGGCTACCATCTAATCTTATGGGTGATCAAATACTAAAATACCATCAAATAAAACAATTACCACATAAAGACAAAAAAAAATGGCATTAAGCATGAATCACCAAATTAGTGAGTCATGAGTATCAACTCACTTAGTAGCGATACTTTCTAGTTCCGGCCACCGTACATCGCCAATGCCACCGGGAAAAGAACTGAGTTAGTAACAGAATTGAGTGCTTGGAAATTTTATTGAGTGCTTGGGAATTTAACTGAGTCCTCTAATGTTTTACAGAGTATTCATACGAATTCACTGAGATTTGGAAAAGAATTATCAGTTAAATTTACAAAGTGGCGAGGGAAAACACTGAGTATGGTCCTCAAACACTAAGTAATAAAGATTAAACAGGCAAAAATAGAATTAATAATACAAGAATTATCTATATACATGGAGAAAATTATTGCAATAAACTAAATTACATTTATTTATACAAATAAAAAATTAATATAATACTAGAAAAGAAAAATAGTACACATAGTTGCAATACACAATATCAAAAGAAATAAAATTGAAATATTAAAATTTGTACTCACTATGAATTCAAATGCAAAAAAACTACAATATCGAAGCACAACTCCGGTGAAGCACAACTCAGCATTTGAAGCACGACTCGAGCAATAGTCTTCGAAGTTCCGGTGAAGCATATCTTGACATTCGAAGCGTAGCTCAAGCACAACCTTCAGAGCACAACCTCCTCTGTTCCGTTCATTTCACTCCATGGCTTCATTTCACAGCTCCTCCGTTCATCTCATATGTCGAGGCTTAACTGAGCCTCGAAACAAAATTTCCGGACGTTCTTCATAGTGAAGCTCGATGGAAGCCGTGGAAGACTAGCAAACCAAGGACGGATAGACCAGCAACTTCACTTCGACTTCGGAGCTTCAGACCAGCAACTTCTGTATTGATGTAAGCGAGCTTCAAACCATCTCTAGATCTCCGACGAAGAACTAAACTTCACCTCGAAGTTCTATATCTGACGAAAAACGTAATCTGCACAATCTCCGGCCCCAGCATTCCTGCACATATCTCCGCCTGCGAATAATGGTTTGCCTAAGAAGTTTTGAATTTCGGCGCTGCTGGTGGTTGTTGCCACGAGTTCCATCATCTTTTTGCACTGTCGTCCATGGTAGCTTAGACAAGGAAGCCAGATGATATGGCTTCACTGCTTTACATGGTAGATCTTGAAGAGAAAGACTAAAAAAAGCTTCAAAATGTTAGGTTTATGGTGGAGAGAGGAGAGGGGATATATATTTTATTAGTGTTTTAAAACCATGGGTAGAATTATTATATATATATATATAGTAGTTAAAAAACAAAAAAGAGTATAATTAGTAGAGGATTTTTTTGGCATTTAGTGTTAAATTTTAATTTGTAGCCTTTCGTTAGAAGAATAGAGTGGCTAGAAGGTGCTCAGGTCTACAGTGGTATATTCTAGAGTCGTTAAGTAATAATCTCAAAAGACATTTACCATACGACCTACTTCCCACCGATCTTGATTAATAAAAAAAGTTGCATTAACAACATGGATGAGATACCCAAGACCAATACGAAGGGTTCTAGTCTTGAATACGAGTAAGCGAAGTCCAAAATCTGTAATGATAGAAACTATCATTTACCATCATACCTATCCCCAAATGAGTTGGACTTGTAAGAAATATAGATTTGAAGGAAAAATCGTATGATAATCATTTCGAAAGATATTGTTTTTGAAATATGTTAAGAACCGTCGAACATCTAACGGTAGCAACATCCAACCCTCATAACTTCATTGAAAAAACAGAATTTGCCATTATCAATGACATTTCCACCCTGACTCGACTAGCTAATGGTCCCACCGGTCTGGTTCTTATCTTGTGTGTGTTCGAGTATACCGGTTCTAACCGGTTTCAGTTCGGTTCCTTAGACCGGTTCTAAAGGTAATTTTTTTTAATATAGGAGCGGTTCTTAAACCCTATAATTTTTTTTTTGAAAAGAACGAACCGAAATATATTTACCGCTTCATGCAAGTACTGTATCCCTGTAATGTAACCCGGTTCCGATATGTAACCCGGTTCGGTCCGAGAACCTGTAAGGACCGGGCCAAATACGCACAAAGTTTTAATTTTTATTTTCAAAAGTATACGCACGACACTAGTAATGAAAAATCGAAAAATCGATAATTTCTAGCAAGACTACATTTTAAAAGAAAACAAAAATTGCCGAAACCCACCAAGAAAACCGTCGCCCCTCTCTCTCTCTCACACACATGCATACTCATATTTAAGGAGTTGTATGAAAATGTCAAGTAAACAGCAAATAATATCAAGCTGGCCATGGTTTCTCGATGTCGTACCTCTCTTAGTCTTTATTCTAATAGCTGCACATGTCCTTGCTTTGGTACCGATTCAATTTCACTTTAATATTTATAGGTGTATATATGTGTGTTAATGAGTATGTGATTTTATTGCAGGTGTACTGGATTTACAGAGTTGCTACTGAAAAACAGCCCCAAAAGCAGCCCCAGAGGACAAAGAAGCACTAACGAGTCAAAGTTAATAGCTCAATTCGTTAACTGTAAGAAGGTAACTATAGTATAAATATACCCAGATTATATTTTGTTTAATTTTCATTTCGATCTTGTCTGTAGTTAATATTTGGATCATTTGAACATAGGCTATTGCTATTATTTGTTTGATTAATGCTTTGCAGCATACCTTTTGCTTATTTGTAAATGTAGTTGATTTGATCTTTGATTTGTATAAGTTATAAGTTTAAAATTCCTTAAATATATGAAAATGTGGCTTCAATATCCAAATACTAACTAACCCATGCTCCACATCTAAAGGTTTATCATCATATTAGTGATAATTCTTAATTTGTGGGATTAACATTATTCAGATCTTGTTATTTATCTATATATGCTTTTTTCCATCTATATTCATTTGGGGTTTGATGGAAATTTTAATCATTTGTCATATTTGTTATTGCAATTGTTATAACCTTTAATTTTCAATATATTGTTTTCTTAATGACTCTACAGAAATTTTTTATCTTGTAATAGTTGTTAAGTTAAAGGCTAGGCTAACATATTTAAAGAATTTTTATCCATTTGCTTACTCTTAAACTTAAAAGTACATCAGATACTAGACTAGTCCGATATTTGGTAAGCTAATCCTAGTAAAGCTCAATTAATCACACAATTTTACCAATTTTCAACCAACAAACTAGTCTCATTCTTGAGAAGAAAGTACAATCCAACTTATGTAGAGTTTTATATTTACCGAAATCATACGTTACAATTTAATTTTGAATTTATTTTCTAAATTATTACCTGGATTTGGAATTTACGTGAATTGCATTAAATGGTAATGAGTGGTAAGGTATAATTTGGTATATCCCTTTTTACGTGTTAATTGAGCAAGATAAGTCAGATAAACTTTTTCTTTCTAAAAGCCAAGTTATTTAAATAATAATAAACATATATGGTCAAACATTAATCCCTTACCTCACCATTTCCAAAACAAACCATATATAGAAAATCAAAAACTATGATTAATTGTGGTTTAGTTAGATTTGTTCACAGCTAAATGGAATATCATAATTGTAAAAAATAACATTGATTGCGAAAAGACATAATATTCCTGGTCAAACTCTTTTAAGAGTCATAAACCAAAAAATCAAAATTTATTTACCAAAATAAGCATTCGAGTAATGGCGCTTTAGGGCGTTTGACGTAAAATAATAAATCGTTCTAATATAAATATTATGGACATATCCTTTAAAGAAAAAGGTGTAAAATACATACGTACCCTATAAATAAAGGCTTACCACAATCCAAAATTCACAATCCACACTCAAAGTTTGCAAAATGGTAAGACCATCAGGTCGAAAGAGAATCCTTATGCAAATGATCGCTTCGAAGACAGCTCGAAGTGTTGCTTTTTCGAAGCGGAGAGCTAATTTGTTCAAGAAAGTTTCAGAGCTTGCGATAACAACAGGGTCTAAACTAGCAATTATAGTGATGTCACCAAGTGGTAAGCCATATTCATATGGCCACCCTTCTATGATTGTGACGACTGATGGAGCTAGTACTAGTAGCGGGCTCCACACTGAGGCTAATAATGCTGCGCTTTGACGACTGAATAGATTTCAGTTTTTTTTTCATTGATGGTGGAATAATAAAAAAAATAATCTCGTCAGTCGTCAAAGTGCAGCATTATTAGCCTCAGTGTGGAGCCCGCTACTAGTACTAGCTCCATCATTCGTCACAATCATAGAAGGGTGGCCATATGAATATGGCTTACCACTTGGTGACATCACTATAATTGCTAGTTTAGTCCCTGTTGTTATCGCAAGCTCTGAACCTTTCTTGAACAAATTAGCTCACCGCTTCGAAAAAGCAACACTTCGAGCTGTCTTCGAAGCGATCATTTGCATAAGGATTCTCTTTCGACCTGATGGTCTGAACATTTTGCAAAGTTTGAGTATGGGTTGTGAATTTTGGATTGTGGTAAGCCTTTATTTATAGCGTACATATGTATTTTACACCTTTTCCTTTAAAGGATATGTCTATAATATAAATATTAATACGATTTATTATTTTACGTCAAACGCAATAAAGCGCCATTACTCGAATGCTTATTTTGGTAAATAAAGATTGATTTTTTGGTTTATGACTCTTAAAAGAGTTTGACCAGATTTAGGAATATTATGTCTTTTCGCCATTAATGTTATTTTTTACAATTATGATATTCCATTTAGCTGTGAACAAATCTAACTAAACCACAATGAATCATAGTTTTTGATTTACTATATATGGTTTGTTTTGGAAATGGTGAGGTAAGGGTTTTATGTTTGACCATATATGTTTATTATTATTTAAATAACTTGGCTTTTAGAAAGAAAAAGTTTATCTGACTTATCTTGCTCAATTAACACGTAAAAAGGGATATACCAAATTATACCTTACCACTCATTACCATTTAATGCAATTCATGTAAATTCCAAATTCGGGTAATAATTTAGAAAAGAAATTCAAAATTAAATTGTAACGTATGATTTCGGTAAATATAAAACTCTACTCAAGTTGGATTGTACTTTCTTCTTAAAGATGAGACTAGTTTGTTGGTCGAAAATAGGTAAAATTGTATGATTAATTGAGCTTTACTAGGATTAGCTTACGAAATATCGGACTAGTCTAGTATTAGATGTACTTTTAAGTTTTAAGATTAAGCAAATGGATAAAAATTCTTTAAATATGTTAGCCTAGCCTCTTAACTTAACAACTATTACAGGATAAAAAATTTATGTAGAGTTATTAAGAAAATAATATATTGAAAATTAAAGGTTATAACAATTGCAAAAACAAATATGACAAAGGACTAAAATTTCCATCAAACCCCAAATGAATATCAATGGAACGAAGCATATATAGATAAATTAAGAATTATCACTAATATGATGATAAACCTTTAGATGGGGAGCATGGGTTAGTTAGTATTTGGATCTTGAAGCCACATTTTCATATATTTAAGGAATTTTAAACTTATAACTTATACAAATCAAAGATCAAATCAGCTACTTATACAAATAAGCAAAAGGTATGCTGCAAAGCATTAATCGAACAAATAATAGCAATAGCCTATGTTCAAATGATCCAAATATTAACTACAGACAGGATCTAAATGAAAATTAAACGAAATATAATCTGGGTATATCTATACTATAGTTACCTTCTTACAGTTTACAAATTGAGCTATTAACTTTGACTCGTCAGTGCTTCTTTGTCCTCTGGGGCTGCTTTTGGGGCTGTTAGCAACTCTGTAAATCCAGTACACCTGCAATAAAATCACATACTCATTAACACACATATATATACCTATAAAGATTAAAGTGAAATTGAATCGGTACCAAAGCAAGGACATGTGCAGCTATTAGAATAACGACTACGAGAGGTACGACATCGAGAAACCATGGCTAGCTTCTAATTATACTCTTTTTTGTTTTTTAAGTACTATATATATAATAATTCTACCCATAGTTTTAAAACACTAATAAAATATATATCCCTTTCCTCTATCCACCATAAACCAAACATTTTGAAGCTTTTTTTAGTCTTTCTCTTCAAGATCTACCATGTAAAGCAGTGAAACCATATAATCTGGCTTCCTTGTCTAAGCTACCATGGACGACAGTGCAAAAAGATGAGGGAACTCATGGCAACAACCACCAGCAGCGCCGAAATACAAAACTTCTTAGGCGAACCATTATTCGCAGGCTGAGATATGTGCAGGAATGCTGGGGCCGGAGATTTGTGCAGCTTCCGTTTTTCTTCAGATATAGAACTTCGAGGTGAAGTTTAGTTCTTCGTCGGAGATCTAGAGATGGTTTGAAGCTCGCTTACATCAATACAGAAGTTGCTGGTCTGAAACTCCGAAGTCGAAGTGGAGTTGCTGGTCTATCCGTCCTTGGTCTGCTAGTCTTCCATGGCTTCCATCGAGCTTCACTATGAAGAACGTCCGGAAATTTTGTTTCGAGGCTCAGTTAAGCCTCGATATATGAGATGAACGGAGGAGCTGTGAAATGAAGCCATGGAGTGAAGTGAACGGATGTGCTGTGAAGTGAACAGAGGAGGTTGTGCTTTGAAGGTTGAGCCCTTTTTCGTGGTGATACTAGATGCTCATATGTCGCGTAGGCTCAAACTACCGATTATCCCTAACTTTGATGGTTCAAAAATTCTAGACGCACACATCAACACCTTTTTAAGTTACATGGATTTCATCATAAGGTAGGATGTTATTGTCGAGATTTCCCTCTAACATAATATGCCAACGCCCAAATATGGTATTCTGACTTAAAGTCACATTCTGTAGAGACTTTTTCCCAGCTATCCTAAAAATCATATGTTTCTAAACATGATGACTAGCAAAACAACTGTTGCCTTACTCGAACTCGTACAAGGAAAGAGAGAAAGCCTACAGTCTTTCATGGATCAGTTTTCTAACGTCATTATAACATTTAGGATTTAGATCAGTCCACTGTTTATCATGTCTTCACTCGAAGGTTAGACAACTAAGAATTTTAGATATACTTAAATTCGTGAACCAAACATAGCATGTATTACATAATTACTGAGGTCAATGAACGAACTCAAGATAGTGAAAAGTACCCTTAAGAGAGCATGAACCAAAGGAAACACGAAAGACAAGACCGATCGAGAGGATGATCAAATAGCTCAAGGAAGCATAAAAATATAAAGGAAAAGGTTCATCGAAATCAAACCTTCCGAGAGCATAATCGAGATCCCCCAATAGACTATTTCAAATTGAAGATAATCATGACCGAAGGTGGTCACCAGAGAAACACGTTAACAACTAAAGAAGGATAAATAGGGTAACTCAACCCGAGAAAAAACAAAAGTAAAGGCCACACCAATATCGATCTCCTAAGCGACGTGTATCACGTAGATAAGCCAACTGGAGACTATGTTGTAGATCTTCCCGACTAGGCGCGCCTAGGCGTCAACTCCCCCTTCATCCGCTTACGCCTAGTTAAAATTCTAGGCGGTTTTTCCTAGCGCCTTTGTCGCCATGGGATAGGCTCCTAGCCCATCTAGGCGTCGGTTAATGACAAAGAATGGCCACCTAGGTGTCGATTAATGGCAAAACATGCCCACATAGCCTTCTTGTTATTTTTGTTATTCTTGCGAATTATTTAACTGATATTATAAGTCCATTTTAGTATTTTTTTATTGACTATAGTGTTGTTGGATGAATTTTATGACTCAAATAGTTAAAATTGCTATAATTACTACATATATATTACTAAACATACAAAATTATACAGCGGTATTCAAAACCGTATAATTCCGCCTAGGCCCCGTGTAATCCCGCCTAGGCACTAGGCCCTGGTCGACCGCCTAGGCCGCAAAACCGAGATCTACATCATAGACTGGAGATGCAATGGACCAGTCCAACAAACTCCTAATGCACTAGCTCTAGATACAAGTTTGAGGTAAACACCAAAGTAGAGGGCCCAGAGTCTAGATAAATAAGATTGTGTTGACTCGACGAGTTAAAAATCAAGCCTCGCCCAAGTTTCCCATGAATGAACATAACTTTGTTTCACTAACCAAGATGAAAGTATGGTGTTTTTCCCATGAGGACCCGTTTGTCATACCAGCAATTGTAATTAATGTCTTGATGTGTCAAGTTCTACTCAATATTGGGAGCTTAGTAAATATACTATGTACGAGCACGTTCAAATATTTGAAGATCAACCATGATTCCATAAAGGCTTATCGTGATCCAATATGAGAATTCTCAGGCAAAATCTTTCAACTCTCTAGATGCATCAAATTACCAATCCAAAACCATATTGGTACGATCCGTTATAGCGTAATGTGAATTTGCATACAATGCATTCTTGGATAGACAACTGTCAATAAACTCTACGGTGGTACCTACTTACCACCTCACCATGAAGTTTACAATTAGAAGAGGAATAAAGTTATTCGAGAGAGACAAGTGAGCGCTCGAGAATGCTACTTACATTTTCTAAAAGGAACAGTATCTTGATGATATTGCATACCGTTTGGGTAAATCTTAGAGGAATCCTCACTTCTAAAATCCAAGCTTTAATTATCTGCACTTGATTATTGCATAAGATTCCCCTAACTTTCGTAGTCTCTACGGAACGAATGTTACTTATTTTCTAAAACTTGCATACGATCTGTATACTTGCAGAACCTTGCTAGCTTTAGGGTGTTTATTTGTATATAATTATTATATCTTTTTATCACACCCTAGGCCGTACCAATACTCAACAAAATCTCTAAGTATCATTTAAATTTACTAAGTATTAACACAAGATCACTAAGTATAAAACACAAATAATTAAAGGTATGTTTGTATTCATAAGGGAAAAGATAATAAAAGAAAAAGGATAAAAATTATAAAAGAAAAGAATGAGAGAGAAAAATGTTATTTGAATTACAAATTTTTAAGAAAGAAAACATCATAAAAGATTTTGAGTATTTTTAGCTTAAATTGGAAGAAAAAAATAAGTACAGAACAAAAATATATTAACATATTTCCATTTTTATCATTATTTGTAAGATGTCAAAGTTATTTTCTTTCTTACTTGTTTATTAAAATCATTTCTTTCCATTCGAACCTGATTTAGAGTGATTATAAAATTATGGTTTATAGATGATTTTAATAATCACATAGAGCCCGTTTGGGATTGATTATTTAAGAGGTTAAAGCTCTTTTCAATTAAAATTAAATATTTGTAAAAAATATTAAAAATTATTTAGACATCTAAAATAACTTTAACGGATTATTTTAATAATCACATATCTAGTGCTTTTCCTAAATTCACATCAAGTGATTATTTTAAAAAGTAATCCCAAACGGGCCCTTAAGCTACTTTACTTAAAAAAATATCAATACAAACGATAGAAAATAACAAAAATCACTTCCTTTCATATCTTTTCATCTTAATACCCTTAATCCAATCATACAAAAAGTATTAACAAAAAATAACTGAATATTAACACAAAAGTCACTGAGTATTGAAAAATCATTGAAGTTGCAATATATTAATAGATATTACACAAAATTACTGAGTACTAATAAAAAAATCACTGAGTATTACACGAAATCAATGAATATTAACACAAAACCTAAGCTTCCTACTGGATCTTCAACAGATAAAAATGAAAGGTACTCAAACCACTCCCCTACTGCTTCTCAATGGTTCGTTGCTTTAATGCTGCCATAGAACCTGATCTGAGCTTCAAACAAGCCATTAAAGAAGACGTGAGAATTATGCTTTTGGCGAATAAAGAAGAGAAGAGAGAAGCTGATCTCGCTGTTTTGTTGTCGTGAGACTCGCAAAAAAATAACATTCATTGCCACGGAAGGGGAGTGTGTTGTCGTGAGTAACCACTTCTGATAGGTTAGTATGGAGAGGAGAGAGAAGAGATATAAGAGAGAGTTTTAGGATTTGTAGATGTGAAATGTGATTAATTTGTATTTATTTAGTATATATAATGGATAAACATTTGAGGGTATAATAGATAGTGGGAAAATAGGTCTATAATGTTAAATCTTATACTTGACCTTCATAAAAAGAGTGAATTGAGTAGGGTTGCTTGAGTCTTGAATAGAGGTCTCCAAGACCCTTGGGTAAAATCTCTTTATTTTTCTTGGAGTCCAAAATTCAAATCAGACACTTCACTAAGGTAGTCTTGATTTGTTGGGACTTTCCATTCTATCAAACAATAATCAAACACATATCTTCAACTTAACTGATAATATTCAGAAAATAAATTTATTAGTGTCAAACCTTTTTAGGCACACACAAGGTTTACCACTACCACCTTGATCCTAGGTCAACATGGCACACGTTCTATTAACTTGCATCATAAGTGCTACTTATTTCTAACTGGATTTCATACGTTATTAGAACGTCTAACTGATAAACTAAGTATCCACGACACTTTATAAATGGTTGCCCACTTTATTCTTGAAAAAGTAACTGGTATTTTATTATCTTTACTTTTCAATTACTTACAAGTTAGTTTCTTGCACGAATTCATATTTGAGGCCTCTATCCAAAATTTCTGCTAACATAAGAATCATAATACTTTCAAAAAATTACTCTAAATGTATTAATATGTGTGTCTCATTTTATAGTTTCATTTAAAACACTTACTCAAATAAATAATCCAAACAATCAAGTAGTAGCCTTCAGAAGTATTAACTAAATTATAAAAGTTGGGGATGGCAGATAAAACTAAAGATAAAGATACAGATGATTTTTTTGGGTAAACCTATGGAGAGAACCTTTGTGGCCTATACGAAACATGTGGTTAGCTTTTTTTTTCAAAAAAAATACTAAAATACCATCAAATAAAACAATTACCACATAAAGACAAAAAAAAGTGGCATTAAGCATGAATCACCAAATTAGTGAGTCATGAGTATCAACTCACTTAGTAGCGATACTTTCTAGTTCCGGCCACCGAACATCGCCAATGCCACCGGGAAAAGAACTGAGTTAGTAACAGAATTGAGTGCTTGGAAAGTTTATTGAGTACTTGGGAATTTAACTGAGTCCTCTAATGTTTTACAGAGTATTCATAAGAATTCACTGAGATTTGGAAAAGAATTATCAGTTAAATTTACAAAGTGGCGAGGGAAAACACTAAGTATGGTCCTCAAACACTAAGTAATAAAGATTAAACAGGCAAAAATAGAATTAATAATACAAGAATTATCTATATACATGGAGAAAATTATTGCAATAAACTAAATTACATTTATTTATACAAATAAAAAATTAATATAATACAAGTAAAGAAAAAAAGTACACATAGTTGCAATACACAATATCAACAGAAAAAAATTGAAATATTAAAATTTGTACTCACTATGAATTCAAATGCAAAAAAAACTACAATATCGAAGCACAACTCCGGTGAAGCACAACTCAGCATTTGAAGCACGACTCGAGCAATAGTCTTCGAAGTTCCGGTGAAGCATATCTTGACATTCGAAGCGTAGCTCAAGCACAACCTTCTGAGCACAACCTCCTCTGTTCCGTTCATTTCACTCCATGGCTTCATTTCACAGCTCCTCCGTTCATCTCATATGTCGAGGCTTAACTGAGCCTCGAAACAAAATTTCCGGACGTTCTTCATAGTGAAGCTCGATGGAAGCCGTGGAAGACTAGCAGACCAAGGACGGATAGACCAGCAACTTCACTTCGACTTCGGAGCTTCAGACCAGCAACTTCTGTATTGATGTAAGCGAGCTTCAAACCATCTCTAGATCTCCGACGAAGAACTAAACTTCACCTCGAAGTTCTATATCTGACGAAAAACGTAATCTGCACAATCTCCGGCCCCAGCATTCCTGCACATATCTCCGCCTGCGAATAATGGTTTGCCTAAGAAGTTTTGAATTTCGGGCTGCTGGTGGTTGTTGCCACGAGTTCCATCATCTTTTTGCACTGTCGTCCATGGTAGCTTAGACAAGGAAGCCAGATGATAAGGCTTCACTGCTTTACATGGTAGATCTTGAAGAGAAAGACTAAAAAAAGCTTCAAAATGTTAGGTTTATGGTGGAGAGAGGAGAGGGGATATATATTTTATTAGTGTTTTAAAACCATGGGTAGAATTATTATATATATATAGTAGTTAAAAAACAAAAAAGAGTATAATTAGTAGAGGATTTTTTTTGGCATTTAGTGTTAAATTTTAATTTGTAGCCTTTCGTTAGAAGAATAGAGTGGCTAGAAGGTGCTCAGGTCTACAGTGGTATATTCTAGAGTCGTTAGGTAATAATCTCAAAAGACATTTACCATACGACCTACTTCCCACCGATCTTGATTAATAAAAAAAGTTGCATTAACAACATGGATGAGATACCCAAGACCAATACGAAGGGTTCTAGTCTTGAATACGAGTAAGCGAAGTCCAAAATCTGTAATGTTAGAAACTATCATTTACCATCATACCTATCCCCAAATGAGTTGGACTTGTAAGAAATATAGATTTGAAGGAAAAATCGTATGATAATCATTTCGAAAGATATTGTTTTTGAAATATGTTAAGAACCGTCGAACATCTAACGGTAGCAACATCCAACCCTCATAACTTCATTGAAAAAACAGAATTTGCCATTATCAATGACATTTCCACCCTGACTCGACTAGCTAATGGTCCCACCGGTCTGGTTCTTATCTTGTGTGTGTTCGAGTATACCGGTTCTAACCGGTTTCGGTTCGGTTCCTTAGACCGGTTCTAAAGATAATTTTTTTTAATATAGGAGCGGTTCTTAAACCCTATAATTTTTTTTTGAAAAAATAACTAACCGAAATATATTTACCGCTTCATGCAAGTACTGTATCCCTGTAATGTTCGGTCCGAGAACCTGTAAGGACCGGGCCAAATACGCACAAAGTTTTAATTTTTGTTTTCAAAAGTATACGCACGAGACTAGTAATGAAAAATCGAAAAATCGATAATTTCTAGCAAGACTACATTTTAAAAGAAAACAAAAATTGCCGAAACCCACCAAGAAAACCGTCGCCCCTCTCTCTCTCTCACACACATGCATACTCATATTTAAGGAGTTGTATGAAAATGTCAAGTAAACAGCAAATAATATCAAGCTGGCCATGGTTTCTCGATGTCGTACCTCTCTTAGTCTTTATTCTAATAGCTGCACATGTCCTTGCTTTGGTACCGATTCAATTTCACTTTAATCTTTATAGGTGTATATATGTGTGTTAATGAGTATGTGATTTTATTGCAGGTGTACTGGATTTACAGAGTTGCTACTGAAAAACAGCCCCAAAAGCAGCCCCAGAGGACAAAGAAGCACTAACGAGTCAAAGTTAATAGCTCAATTTGTTAACTGTAAGAAGGTAACTATAGTATAAATATACCCAGATTATATTTTGTTTAATTTTCATTTTGATCTTGTCTGTAGTTAATATTTGGATCATTTGAACATAGGCTATTGCTATTATTTGTTTGATTGATGCTTTGCAGCAAACCTTTTGCTTATTTGTAAATGTAGTTGATTTGATCTTTGATTTGTATAAGTTATAAGTTTAAAATTCCTTAAATATATGAAAATGTGGCTTCAATATCCAAATACTAACTAACACATGCTCCACATCTAAAGGTTTATCATCATATTAGTGATAATTCTTAATTTGTGGGATTAACATTATTCAGATCTTGTTATTTATCTATATATGCTTTTTCCATCTATATTCATTTGGGGTTTGATGGAAATTTTAATCATTTGTCATATTTGTTATTGCAATTGTTATAACCTTTAATTTTCAATATATTGTTTTCTTAATGACTCTACAGAAATTTTTTATCTTGTAATAGTTGTTAAGTTAAGAGGCTAGGCTAACATATTTAAAGAATTTTTATCCATTTGCTTACTCTTAAACTTAAAAGTACATCAGATACTAGACTAGTCCGATATTTGGTAAGCTAATCCTAGTAAAGCTCAATTAATCACACAATTTTACCAATTTTCCACCAACAAACTAGTCTCATTCTTGAGAAGAAAGTACAATCCAACTTATGTAGAGTTTTATATTTACCGAAATCATACGTTACAATTTAATTTTGAATTTATTTTCTAAATTATTACCTGGATTTGGAATTTACGTGAATTGCATTAAATGGTAATGAGTGGTAAGGTATAATTTGGTATATCCCTTTTTACGTGTTAATTGAGCAAGATAAGTCAGATAAACTTTTTCTTTCTAAAAGCCAAGTTATTTAAATAATAATAAACATATATGGTCAAACATTAATCCCTTACCTCACCATTTCCAAAACAAACCATATATAGAAAATAAAAAACTATGATTAATTGTGGTTTAGTTAGATTTGTTCACAACTAAATGGAATATCATAATTGTAAAAAATAACATTGATGGCGAAAAGACATAATATTCCTGGTCAAACTCTTTTAAGAGTCATAAACCAAAAAATCAAACTTTATTTACCAAAATAAGCATTCGAGTAATGGCGCTTTAGGGCGTTAGACGTAAAATAATAAATTGTTCTAATATAAATATTATGGACATATCCTTTAAAGAAAAAGGTGTAAAATACATACGTACCCTATAAATAAAGGCTTACCACAATCCAAAATTCACAATCCACACTCAAAGTTTGCAAAATGGTAAGACCATCAGGTCGAAAGAGAATCCTTATGCAAATGATCGCTTCGAAGACAGCTCGAAGTGTTGCTTTTTCGTAAATATGTTAGCCTAGCCTCTTAACTTAACAACTATTACAGGATAAAAAATTTATGTAGAGTTATTAAGAAAATAATATATTGAAAATTAAAGGTTATAACAATTGCAAAAACAAATATGACAAATGACTAAAATTTCCATCAAACCCCAAATGAATATCAATGGAACAAAGCATATATAGATAAATTAAGAATTATCACTAATATGATGATAAACCTTTAGATGGGGAGCATGGGTTAGTTAGTATTTGGATTTTGAAGCCACATTTTCATATATTTAAGGAATTTTAAACTTATAACTTATACAAATCAAAGATCAAATCAGCTACTTATACAAATAAGCAAAAGGTATGCTGCAAAGCATTAATCGAACAAATAATAGCAATAGCCTATGTTCAAATGATCCAAATATTAACTACAGACAAGATCTAGATGAAAATTAAACGAAATATAATCTGGGTATATCTATACTATAGTTACCTTCTTACAGTTTACAAATTGAGCTATTAACTTTGACTCGTCAGTGCTTCTTTGTCCTCTGGGGCTGCTTTTGGGGCTGTTAGCAACTCTGTAAATCCAGTACACCTGCAATAAAATCACATACTCATTAACACACATATATATACCTATAAAGATTAAAGTGAAATTGAATCGGTACCAAAGCAAGGACATGTGCAGCTATTAGAATAACGACTACGAGAGGTACGACATCGAGAAACCATGGCTAGCTTCTAATTATACTCTTTTTTGTTTTTTAAGTACTATATATATAATAATTCTACCCATAGTAAAAAAAAACACTAATAAAATATATATCCCTTTCCTCTATCCACCATAAACCAAACATTTTGAAGCTTTTTTTAGTCTTTCTCTTCAAGATCTACCATGTAAAGCAGTGAAACCATATAATCTGGCTTCCTTGTCTAAGCTACCATGGACGACAGTGCAAAAAGATGAGGGAACTCGTGGCAAAAACCACCAGCAGCGCCGAAATACAAAACTTCTTAGGCGAACCATTATTCGCAGGCTGAGATATGTGCAGGAATGCTGGGGCCGGAGATTTGTGCAGCTTCCGTTTTTCGTCAGATATAGAACTTCGAGGTGAAGTTTAGTTCTTCGTCGGAGATCTAGAGATGGTTTGAAGCTCGCTTACATCAATACAGAAGTTGCTGGTCTGAAGCTCCGAAGTCGAAGTGGAGTTGCTAGTCTATCCGTCCTTGGTATGCTAGTCTTCCATGGCTTCCATCGAGCTTCACTATGAAGAACGTCCGGAAATTTTGTTTCGAGGCTCAGTTAAGCCTCGATATATGAGATGAACGGAGGAGCTGTGAAATGAAGCCATGGAGTGAAGTGAACGGAAGTGCTGTGAAGTGAACAGATGAGGTTGTGCTTTGAAGGTTGAGCCCTTTTTCGTGGGTGATACTAGATGCTCATATGTCGCGTAGGCTCAAACTACCGACTATCCCTAACTTTGATGGTTCAAAAATTCTAGACACACACATCAACACCTTTTTAAGTTACATGGATTTCATCATAAGGTAGGATGTTATTGTCGAGATTTCCCTCTAACATAATATGCCAACGCCCAAATATGGTATTCTGACTTAAAGTCACATTCTGTAGAGACTTTTTCCCAGCTATCCTAAAAATCATATGTTTCTAAACATGATGACTAGCAAAACAACTGTTGCCTTACTCGACCTCGTACAAGGAAAGAGAGAAAGCCTACAGTCTTTCATGGATCAGTTTTCTAACGTCACTTATAACATTTAGGATTTAGATCAGTCCATTGTTTATCATGTCTTCACTCGAAGGTTAGACAACTAAGAATTTTAGATATACTTAAATTCGTGAACCAAACATAGCATGTATTACATAATTACTGAGGTCAATGAACGAACTCAAGATAGTGAAAAGTACCCTTAAGAGAGCATGAACCAAAGGAAACACGAAAGACAAGACCGATCGAGAGGATGATCAAATAGCTCAAGGAAGCATAAAAATATAAAGGAAAAGGTTCATCGAAATCAAACCTTCCGAGAGCATAATCGAGATCCCCCAATAGACTATTTCAAATTGAAGATAATCATGACCGAAGGTGGTCACCAGAAAAACACGTTAACAACTAAAGAAGGATAAATAGGGTAACTCAACCCGAGAAAAAACAAAAGTAAAGGCCACACCAATATCGATCTCCTAAGCGACGTGTATCACGTAGATAAGCCAACTGGAGACTATGTTGTAGATCTTCCCGACTAGGCGCGCCTAGGCGTCAACTCCCCCTTCATCCGCTTACGCCTAGTTAAAATTCTAGGCGGTTTTTCCTAGCGCCTTTGTCGCCATGGAATAGGCTCCTAGCCCATCTAGGCGTTGGTTAATGACAAAGAATGGCCACCTAGGTGTCGATTAATCGCAAAACATGCCCACATAGGCCTTCTTGTTATTTTTGTTATTCTTGCGAATTATTTAACTGATATTATAACTCAATTTAGTATTTTTTTTATTGACTATAGTGTTGTTGGATGAATTTTATGACTCAAATAGTTAAAATTGCTATAATTACTACATATATATTACTAAACATACAAAATTATACAGCGGTATTCAAAACCGTATAATTCCGCCTAGGCCCCGTGTAATCCCGCCTAGGCACTAGGCCCTGGTCGACCGCCTATGCCGCAAAACCGAGATCTACATCATAGACTGGAGATGCAATGGACCAGTCCAACAAACTCCTAATGCACTAGCTCTAGATACAAGTTTGAGGTAAACACCAAAGTAGAGGGCCCAGAGTCTAGATAAAAAAGATTGTGTTGACTCGACGAGTTAAAAATCAAGCCTCGCCCAAGTTTCCCATGAATGAACATAACTTTGTTTCACTAACCAAGATGAAAGTATGGTGTTTTTCCCATGAGGACCCGTTTGTCATACCAGCAATTGTAATTAATGTCTTGATGTGTCAAGTTCTACTCAATATTGGGAGCTTAGTAAATATACTATGTACGAGCACGTTCAAATATTTGAAGATCAACCATGATTCCATAAAGGCTTATCGTGATCCAATATGAGAATTCTCAGGCAAAATCTTTCAACTCTCTAGATGCATCAAATTACCAATCCAAAACCATATTGGTACGATCCGTTATAGCGTAATGTGAATTTGCATACAATGCATTCTTGGATAGACAACTGTCAATAAACTCTGTACGGTGGTACCTACTTACCACCTCACCATGAAGTTTACAATTAGAAGAGGAATAAAGTTATTCGAGAGAGACAAGTGAGCGCTCGAGAATGCTACTTACATTTTCTAAAAGGAACAGTATCTTGATGATATTGCATACCGTTTGGGTAAATCTTAGAGGAATCCTCACTTCTAAAATCCAAGCTTTAATTATCTGCACTTGATTATTGCATAAGATTCCCCTAACTTTCGTAGTCTCTACGGAACGAATGTTACTTATTTTCTAAAACTTGCATACGATTTGGTATACTTGCAGAACCATGCTAGCTTTAGGGTGTTTATTTGTATATAATTATTATATCTTTTTATCACACCATAGGCCGTACCAATACTCAACAAAATCTCTAAGTATCATTTAGATTTACTAAGTATTAACACAAGATCACTAAGTATAAAACACAAATAATTAAAGGTATGTTTGTATTCATAAGGGAAAAGATAATAAAAGAAAAAGGATAAAAATTATAAAAGAAAAGAATGAGAGAGAAAAATGTTATTTGAATTACAATTTTTTAAGAAAGAAAACATCATAAAAGATTTTGAGTATTTTTAGCTTAAATTGGAAGAAAAAAATAAGTAAAGAACAAAAATAAATTAACATATTTCCATTTTTATCATTATTTGTAAGATGTCAAAGTTATTTTCTTTCTTACTTGTTTATTAAAATCATTTCTTTTCATTCGAACCTGATTTAGAGTGATTATAAAAATATGGTTTATAGATGATTTTAATAATCACATAGAGCCCGTTTGGGATTGATTATTTAAGAGGTTAAAGCTCTTTTCAATTAAAATTAAATATTTGTAAAAAATATTAAAAAATATTTTGACATCTAAAATAACTTTAACGGATTATTTTAATAATCACATATCTAGTGCTTTTCCTAAATTCACATCAAGTGATTATTTTAAAAAGTAATCCCAAACGGGCCCTTAAGCTACTTTACTTAAAAAAATCTCAATACAAACGATAGAAAATAACAAAAATCACTTCCTTTCATATCTTTTCATCTTAATACCCTTAATCCAATCATACCAAAAGTATTAACAAAAAATAACTGAATATTAACACAAAAGTCACTGAGTATTGAAAAATCACTGAAGTTGCAATATATTAATAGATATTACACAAAATTACTGAGTACTAATAAAAAAAATCACTGAGTATTACACGAAATCAATGAATATTAACACAAAACCTAAGCTTCCTACTGGATCTTCCACAGATAAAAATGAAAGGTACTCAAACCACTCCCCTACTGCTTCTCAATGGTTCGTTGCTTTAATGCTGCCATGGAACCTGATCTGAGCTTCAAACAAGCCATTAAAGAAGACGTGAGAATTATGCTTTTGGCGAATAAAGAAGAGAAGAGAGAAGCAGATCTCGCTGTTTTGTTGCCGTGAGACTCGCAAAAAAATAACATTCATTGCCACGGAAGGGGAGTGTGTTGTCGTGAGTAACCACTTCTGATAGGTTAGTATGGAGAGAGGAGATAGAAGAGATATAAGAGAGAGTTTTAGGATTTGTAGATGTGAAATGTGATTAATGTGTATTTATTTAGTATATATAATGGATAAACATTTGAGGGTATAATAGATAGTGGGAAAATAGGTCTATAATGTTAAATCTTATACTTGACCTTCATAAAAAGAGTGAATTGAGTAGGGTTGCTTGAGTCTTGAATAGAGGTCTCCAAGACCCTTGGGTAAAATCTCTTTATTTTTCTTGGAGTCCAAAATTCAAGTCAGACACTTCACTAAGGTAGTCTTGATTTGTTGGGACTTTCCATTCTATCAAACAATAATCAAACACATATCATCAACTTAACTGATAATATTCAGAAAATAAATTTATTAGTGTCAAACCTTTTTAGGCACACACAAGGTTTACCACTACCACCTTGATCCTAGGTCAACATGGCACACGTTCTATTAACTTGCATCATAAGTGCTACTTATTTCTAACTGGATTTCATACGTTATTAGAACGTCTAACTGATAAACTAAGTATCCACGACACTTTATAAATGGTTGCCCACTTTATTCTTGAAAAAGTAATTGATATTTTATTATCTTTACTTTTCAATTACTTACAAGTTAGTTTCTTGCACGAATTCATATTTGAGGCCTCTATCCAAAATTTCTGCTAACATAAGAATCATAATACTTTCAAAAAATTACTCTAAATGTATTAATATGTGTGTCTCATTTTATAGTTTCATTTAAAACACTTACTCAAATAAATAATCCAAACAATCAAGTAGTAGCCTTCAGAAGTATTAACTAAATTATAAAAGTTGGGGATGGCAGATAAAACTAAAGATAAAGATACAGATGATTTTTTTGGGTAAACCTATGGAGAGAACCTTTGTGGCCTATACGAAACATGTGGTTAGCTTTTTCTTCAAAAAGGCTACCATCTAATCTTATGGGTGATCAAATACTAAAATACCATCAAATAAAACAATTACCACATAAGGACAAAAAAAAGTGGCATGAAGCATGAATCACCAAATTAGTGAGTCATGAGTATCAACTCACTTAGTAGCGATACTTTCTAGTTCCGGCCACCGAACATCGCCAATGCCACCGGGAAAAGAACTGAGTTAGTAACAGAATTGAGTGCTTGGAAAGTTTATTGAGTGCTTGGGAATTTAACTGAGTCCTCTAATGTTTTACAGAGTATTCATACGAATTCACTGAGATTTGGAAAAGAATTATCAGTTAAATTTACAAAGTGGCGAGGGAAAACACTGAGTATGGTCCTCAAACACTAAGTAATAAAGATTAAACAGGCAAAAATAGAATTAATAATACAAGAATTATCTATATACATGGAGAAAATTATTGCAATAAACTAAATTACATTTATTTATACAAATAAAAAATTAATATAATACAAGAAAAGAAAAAAAGTACACATAGTTGCAATACACAATATCAAAAGAAATAAAATTGAAATATTAAAATTTGTACTCACTATGAATTCAAATGCTAAAAAACTACAATATCGTAGCACAACTCCGGTGAAGCACAACTCAGCATTTGAAGCACGACTCGAGCAATAGTCTTCGAAGTTCCGGTGAAGCATATCTTGACATTCGAAGCGTAGCTCAAGCACAACCTTCAGAGCACAACCTCCTCTGTTCCGTTCATTTCACTCCATGGCTTCATTTCACAGCTCCTCCGTTCATCTCATATGTCGAGGCTTAACTGAGCCTCGAAACAAAATTTCTGGACGTTCTTCATAGTGAAGCTCGATGGAAGCCGTGGAAGACTAGCAGACCAAGGACGGATAGACGAGCAACTTCACTTCGACTTCGGAGCTTCAGACCAGCAACTTCTGTATTGATGTAAGCGAGCTTCAAACCATCTCTAGATCTCCGACGAAGAACTAAACTTCACCTCGAAGTTCTATATCTGACGAAAAACGTAATCTGCACAAATCTCCGGCCCCAGCATTCCTGCACATATCTCCGCCTGCGAATAATGGTTTGCCTAAGAAGTTTTGAATTTCGGCGCTGCTGGTGGTTGTTGCCACGAGTTCCATCATCTTTTTGCACTGTCGTCCATGGTAGGTTAGACAAGGAAGCCAGATGATATGGCTTCACTGCTTTACATGGTAGATCTTGAAGAGAAAGACTAAAAAAAGCTTCAAAATGTTAGGTTTATGGTGGAGAGAGGAGAGGGGATATATATTTTATTAGTGTTTTAAAACCATGGGTAGAATTATTATATATATATAGTAGTTAAAAAACAAAAAAGAGTATAATTAGTAGAGGATTTTTTTTGGCATTTAGTGTTAAATTTTAATTTGTAGCCTTTCGTTAGAAGAATAGAGTGGCTAGAAGGTGCTCAGGTCTACAGTGGTATATTCTAGAGTCGTTCGGTAATAATCTCAAAAGACATTTACCATACGACCTACTTCCCACAGATCTTGATTAATAAAAAAAGTTGCATTAACAACATGGATGAGTTACCCAAGACCAATACGAAGGGTTCTAGTCTTGAATACGAGTAAGCGAAGTCCAAAATCTGTAATGATAGAAACTATCATTTACCATCATACCTATCCCCAAATGAGTTGGACTTGTAAGAAATATAGATTTGAAGGAAAAATCGTATGATAATCGTTTCGAAAGATATTGTTTTTGAAATATGTTAAGAACCGTCGAACATCTAACGGTAGCAACATCCAACCCTCATAACTTCATTGAAAAAACAGAATTTTCCATTATCAATGACATTTCCACCCTGACTCGACTAGCTAATGGTCCCACCGGTCTGGTTCTTATCTTGTGTGTGTTCGAGTATACCGGTTCTAACCGGTTTCGGTTCGGTTCCTTAGACCGGTTCTAAAGGTAATTTTTTTTAATATAGGAGCGGTTCTTAAACCCTATAATTTTTTTTTGAAAAAGAACGAACCGAAATATATTTACCGCTTCATGCAAGTACTGTATCCCTGTATCCCTGTAATGTAACGGTTCCGGTCCTGATATGTAACCCGGTTCGGTCCAAGAACCTGTAAGGACCGGGCCAAATACGCACAAAGTTTTAATTTTTGTTTTCAAAAGTATACGCACGACACTAGTAATGAAAAATCGAAAAATCGATAATTTCTAGCAAGACTACATTTTAAAAGAAAACAAAAATTGCCGAAACCCACCAAGAAAACCGTCTCCCCTCTCTCTCTCTCACACACATGCATACTCATATTTAAGGAGTTGTATGAAAATGTCAAGTAAACAGCAAATAATATCAAGCTGGCCATGGTTTCTCGATGTCGTACCTCTCTTAGTCTTTATTCTAATAGCTGCACATGTCCTTGCTTTGGTACCGATTCAATTTCACTTTAATCTTTATAGGTGTATAAATGTGTGTTAATGAGTATGTGATTTTATTGCAGGTGTACTGGATTTACAGAGTTGCTACTGAAAAACAGCCCCAAAAGCAGCCCCAGAGGACAAAGAAGCACTAACGAGTCAAAGTTAATAGCTCAATTTGTTAACTGTAAGAAGGTAACTATAGTATAAATATACCCAGATTATATTTTGTTTAATTTTCATTTCGATCTTGTCTGTAGTTAATATTTGGATCATTTGAACATAGGCTATTGCTATTATTTGTTTGATTAATGCTTTGCAGCATACCTTTTGCTTATTTGTAAATGTAGTTGATTTGATCTTTGATTTGTATAAGTTATAAGTTTAAAATTCCTTAAATATATGAAAATGTGGCTTCAATATCCAAATACTAAATAACCCATGCTCCACATCTAAAGGTTTATCATCATATTAGTGATAATTCTTAATTTGTGGGATTAACATTATTCAGATCTTGTTATTTATCTATATATGCTTTTTTCCATCTATATTCATTTGTGGGTTTGATGGAAATTTTAATCACTTGTCATATTTGTTATTGCAATTGTTATAACCTTTAATTTTCAATATATTGTTTTCTTAATGACTCTACAGAAATTTTTTATCTTGTAATAATTGTTAAGTTAAGAGGCTAGGCTAACATATTTAAAGAATTTTTATCCATTTGCTTACTCTTAAACTTAAAAGTACATCAGATACTAGACTAGTCCGATATTTGGTAAGCTAATCCTAGTAAAGCTCAATTAATCACACAATTTTACCAATTTTCCACCAACAAACTAGTCTCATTCTTGAGAAGAAAGTACAATCCAACTTATGTAGAGTTCTATATTTACCGAAATCATACGTTACAATTTAATTTTGAATTTATTTTCTAAATTATTACCTGGATTTGGAATTTACGTGAATTGCATTAAATGGTAATGAGTGGTAAGGTATAATTTGGTATATCCCTTTTTACGTGTTAATTGAGCAAGATAAGTCAGATAAACTTTTTCTTTCTAAAAGCCAAGTTATTTAAATAATAATAAACATATATGGTCAAACATTAATCCCTTACCTCACCATTTCCAAAACAAACCATATATAGAAAATCAAAAACTATGATTAATTGTGGTTTAGTTAGATTTGTTCACAGCTAAATGGAATATCATAATTGTAAAAAATAACATTGATGGCGAAAAGACATAATATTCCTGGTCAAACTCTTTTAAGAGTCATAAACCAAAAAATCAAACTTTATTTACCAAAATAAGCATTCGAGTAATGGCGCTTTAGGGCGTTAGACGTAAAATAATAAATTGTTCTAATATAAATATTATGGACATATCCTTTAAAGAAAAAGGTGTAAAATACATACGTACCCTATAAATAAAGGCTTACCACAATCCAAAATTCACAATCCACACTCAAAGTTTGCAAAATGGTAAGACCATCAGGTCGAAAGAGAATCCTTATGCAAATGATCGCTTCGAAGACAGCTCGAAGTGTTGCTTTTTTGAAGCGGAGAGCTAATTTGTTCAAGAAAGCTTCAGAGCTTGCGATAACAACAGGGACTAAACTAGCAATTCTAGTGATGTCACCAAGTGGTAAGCCATATTCATATGGCCACCCTTCTATGATTGTGACGAATGATGGAGCTAGTACTAGTAACGGGCTCCACACTGAGGCTAATAATGCTGCACTTTGACGACTGACGAGATTATTTTTTTTATTATTCCACCATCAATAAAAAAAAACTGAAATTTATTCAGTCGTCAAAGCGCAGCATTATTAGCCTCAGTGTGGAGCCCGCTACTAGTACTAGCTCCATCAGTCGTCACAATCATAGAAGGGTGGCCATATGAATATGGCTTACCACTTGGTGACATCACTATAATTGCTAGTTTAGTCCCTGTTGTTATCGCAAGCTCTGAACCTTTCTTGAACAAATTAGCTCACCGCTTCGAAAAAGCAACACTTCGAGCTGTCTTCGAAGCGATCATTTGCATAAGGATTCTCTTTCGACCTGATGGTCTGAACATTTTGCAAAGTTTGAGTGTGGGTTGTGAATTTTGGATTGTGGTAAGCCTTTATTTATAGCGTACATATGTATTTTACACCTTTTCCTTTAAAGGATATGTCTATAATATAAATATTAATACGATTTATTATTTTACGTCAAACGCAATAAAGCGCCATTACTCGAATGCTTATTTTGGTAAATAAAGATTGATTTTTTGGTTTATGACTCTTAAAAGAGTTTGACCAGATTTAGGAATATTATGTCTTTTCGCCGTTAATGTTATTTTTTACAATTATGATATTCCATTTAGCTGTGAACAAATCTAACTAAACCACAATGAATCATAGTTATTGATTTTCTATATATGGTTTGTTTTGGAAATGGTAAGGTAAGAGTTTTATGTTTGACCATATATGTTTATTATTATTTAAATAACTTGGCTTTTAGAAAGAAAAAGTTTATCTGACTTATCTTGCTCAATTAACACGTAAAAAGGGATATACCAAATTATACCTTACCACTCATTACCATTTAATGCAATTCATGTAAATTCCAAATCCGGGTAATAATTTAGAAAAGAAATTCAAAATTAAATTGTAACGTATGATTTCGGTAAATATAAAACTCTACTCAAGTTGGATTGTACTTTCTTCTTAAAGATGAGACTAGTTTGTTGGTCGAAAATAGGTAAAATTGTATGATTAATTGAGCTTTACTAGGATTAGCTTACCAAATATCGGACTAGTCTAGTATTAGATGTACTTTTAAGTTTTAAGAGTAAGCAAATGGATAAAAATTCTTTAAATATGTTAGCCTAGCCTCTTAACTTAACAACTATTACAGGATAAAAAATTTATGTAGAGTTATTAAGAAAATAATATATTGAAAATTAAAGGTTATAACAATTGCAAAAACAAATATGACAAATGATTAAAATTTCCATCAAACCCCAGATGAATATCAATGGAACAAAGCATATATAGATAAATTAAGAATTATCACTAATATGATGATAAACCTTTAGATGGGGAGCATGGGTTAGTTAGTATTTGGATCTTGAAGCCACATTTTCATATATTTAAGGAATTTTAAACTTATAACTTATACAAATCAAAGATCAAATCAACTACTTATACAAATAAGCAAAAGGTATGCTGCAAAGCATTAATTAAACAAATAATAGCAATAGCCTATGTTCAAATGATCCAAATATTAACTACAGACAAGATCTAAATGAAAATTAAACAAAATATAATCTGGGTATATCTATACTATAGTTACCTTCTTACAGTTTACAAATTGAGCTATTAACTTTGACTCGTCAGTGCTTCTTTGTCCTCTGGGGCTGCTTTTGGGGCTGTTAGCAACTCTGTAAATCCATTACACCTGCAATAAAATCACATACTCATTAACACACACATATATACCTATATAGATTAAAGTGAAATTGAATCGGTACCAAAGCAAGGACATGTGCAGCTATTAGAATAACGACTACGAGAGGTACGACATCGAGAAACCATGGCTAGCTTCTAATTAAACTCTTTTTTGTTTTTTAAGTACTATATATATAATAATTCTACCCATAGTTTTAAAACACAAATAAAATATATATCCCCTTCCTCTATCCACCATAAACCTAACATTTTGAAGCTTTTTTTAGTCTTTCTCTTCAAGATCTACCATGTAAAGCAGTGAAACCATATAATCTGGCTTCCTTGTCTAAGCTACCATGGACGACAGTGCAAAAAGATGAGGGAACTCGTGGCAACAACCACCAGCAGCGCCGAAATTCAAAACTTCTTAGGCGAACCATTATTCGCAGGCTGAGATATGTGCAGGAATGCTGGGGCCGGAGATTTGTGCAGCTTCCGTTTTTCGTTAGATATAGAACTTCGAGGTGAAGTTTAGTTCTTCGTCGGAGATCTAGAGATGGTTTGAAGCTCGCTTACATCAATACAGAAGTTGTTGGTCTGAAGCTCCGAAGTCGAAGTGGAGTTGCTGGTCTATCCGTCCTTGGTCTGCTAGTCTTCCATGGCTTCCATCGAGCTTCACTATGAAGAACGTCCGGAAATTTTGTTTCGAAGCTCAGATAAGCCTCGATATATGAGATGAACGGAGGAGCTGTGAAATGAAGCCATGGAGTGAAGTGAACGGAAGTGTTGTGAAGTGAACAGAGGAGGTTGTGCTTTGAAGGTTGAGCCCTTTTTCGTGGGTGATACTAGATGTTCATATGTCACGTAGGCTCAAACTACCGACTATCCCTACCTTTGATGGTTCAAAAATTCTAGACGCACACATCAACACCTTTTTAAGGTACATGGATTTCATCATAAGGTAGGATGTTATTGTCGAGATTTCCCTTCAACTTAATATGCCAACGCCCAAATATGGTATTCTGACTTAAAGTCACATTCTGTAGAGAATTTTCCCAGCTATCCTAAAAATCATATGTTTCTAAACATGATGACTAGCAAAACAAATGTTGCCTTACTCGACCTCGTACAAGGGAAGAGAGAAAGCCTATAGTCTTTCATGGATCAGTTTTCTAACGTCACTTATAACATTTAGGATTTAGATCAGTCCATTGTTTATCATGTCTTCACTCGAAGGTTAGACAACTAAGAATTCTAGATATACTTAGCTTCGTGAACCAAGCATAGCATGTATTACATAATTACTGAGGTCAATGAACGAACTCAAGATAGAGAAAAGTACCCTTAAGAGAGCATGAACCAAAGGAAACACGAAAGACAAGACCGATCGAGAGGATGATCAAATAGCTCAAGGAAGCATAAAAATATAAAGGAAAAGGTTCATCGAAATCAAACCTTCCGAGAGCATAATCGAGATCCCCCAATAGACTATTTCAAATTGAAGATAATCATGACCGAAGGTGGTCACCAGAGAAACACGTTAACAACTAAAGAAGGATAAATAGGGTAACTCAACCCGAGAAAAAACAAAAGTAAAGGCCACACCAATATCGATCTCCTAAGCGACGTGTATCACGTAGATGAGCCAACTGGAGACTATGTTGTAGATCTTCCCGACTATGCGCGCCTAGGCGTCAACTCCCCCTTCGGCCGCTTACGCCTAGTTAAAATTCTAGGCGGTTTTTCCTAGCGCCTTTGTCGCCATGGAATAGGCTCCTTGCCCGTCTAGGTGTCGGTTAATGACAAAGAATGGCCACCTAGGTGTCGATTAATGGCAAAACATGCCCGCATAGGCCTTGTTGTTATTTTTATTATTCTTGCGAATTATTTAACTGATATTATAACTCAATTTTTAGTATTTTTTTATTGACTATAGTGTTGTTGGATGAATTTTATGACTCAAATAGTTAAAATTGCTATAATTACTACATATATATTACTAAACATACAAATTTATACAGCGGTATTTAAAACCGTATAATTCCGCCTAGGCCCCGTGTAATCCCGCCTAGGCACTAGGCCCTGGTCGACCGCCTAGGCCGCAAAACCGAGATCTACATCATAGACTGGAGATGCAATGGACCAGTCCAACAAACTCCTAATGCACTAGCTCTAGATACAAGTTTGAGGTAAACACCAAAGTAGAGGGCCCAGAGTCTAGATAAATAAGATTGTGTTGACTCGACGAGTTAAAAATCAAGCCTCGCCCAAGTTTCCCATGAATGAACATAACTTTGTTTCACTAACCAAGATGAAAGTATGGTGTTTTTCCCATGAGGACCCGTTTGTTATACCAGCAATTATAATTAATGTCTTGATGTGTCAAGTGCTACTCAATATTGGGAGCTTAGTAAATATACTATATACGAGCACGTTCAAAAATTTGAAGATCAACCATGATTCCATAAAGGCTTATCGTGATCCAATATGAGAATTCTCAGGCAAAATCTTTCAACTCTCTAGATGCATCAAATTACCAATCCAAAACCATATTGGTACGATCCGTTATAGCGTAATGTGAATTTGCATACAATGCATTCTTGGATAGACAACTGTCAATAAACTCTGTACGGTGGTACCTACTTACCACCTCACCATGAAGTTTACAATTGGAAGAGGAATGAAGTTATTCGAGAGAGACAAGTGCGCGCTCGAGAATGCTACTTAAATTTTCTATAAAGGAACAGTATCTTGATGATATTGCATAACGTTTGGGTAAATCTTAGAGGAATCCTCACTTCTAAAATCCAAGCTTTAATTATCTGCACATGAATATTGCCTAAGATTCCCCTAACTTTCGTAGTCTCTACGGAACGAATGTTACTTATTTTCTAAAACTTGCCTACGATCTGTATACTTGCAGAACCGTGCTAGCTTTAGGGTGTTTATTTGCATCTAATTATTATATCTTTTTATCACACCCTAGGCCGTACCAATACTCAACAAAATCTCTAAGTATCATTTAGATTTACTAAATATTAACACAAGATCACTAAGTATAAAACACAAATAATTAAAGGTATGTTTGTATTCATAAGGGAAAAGATAATAAAAGAAAAAGGATAAAAATTATAAAAGAAAAGAAAGTGAGAGAAAAATGTTATTTGAATTACAAATTTTTAAGAAAGAAAACATCATAAAAGATTTTGAGTATTTTTAGCTTAAATTGGAAGAAAAATATAAGTAAAGAACAAAAATATATTAACATATTTCCATTTTTATCATTATTTGTAAGATGTCAAAGTTATTTTCTTTCTTACTTGTTTATTAAAATCATTTCTTTCCATTCGAACCTGATTTAGAGTGATTATAAAATTATGGTTTATAGATGATTTTAATAATCACATTGAGCCCGTTTGGGATTGATTATTTAAGAGGTTAAATCTCTTTTCAATTAAAATTAAATATTTGTAAAAATATTAAAAATCATTTTGACATCTAAAATAACTTTAACGGATTATTTTAATAATCACATATCTAGTGCTTTTCCTAAATTCACTTCAAGTGATTATTTTAAAAAGTAATCATGATGTCTCCTCATTTGTGATAATATAATATACTTCAGAGACATCATTTTAGGCCTATTTATTAGTTTATAGGTTGATTTTAGCTTAGTTTAGTGCACTTTCCTATTTCGAGTCTTGATTTGTAGAATTATTATTTTTAGAGCATATTGGCTTTAATTGTTTATTTAGTGTGAAGCTTTAAAGATAATTATGGAGATTAATTAGAGTCCAAGTCAAATACAACAACTTATGGAAAGAGGTTTGCATGGTAATTGGAAATAAGAAAACAAAAGCTAAAAAGATGGAAAAAGAAAAAGCTGCCTAAATCTGGAATTCTGCATACACGTCCAAAGATATGCGTTTTTACCTAAGAAATAGGCCGAATTTGGTAATTTCCTTCTTTAGGGTCAAGATAATTCTGTTGCGATTCTTTTGGTATCTTATGGAGCTTAAACCGACCAATAACGAAGAAGATATGCTCAAAACGGCCCAGCAGTGTTTATCTTTATTTCCATACGAATTTGAGTTGGACTAGGAGTCTATTACTTTCCTTCTACTTCAAGAAAACGAATTAGTTCTTCCTATACCCTATAAATACAGCCTCTTAACACTCTAAAATCATCCTTGGCCAGACCCTAAGGCCAAGAGGAAGCTGCAACACAAGAGAAGAAGTCTGGAGGGAGCTGTGCATCAATCATGTCTCCTTCAACCTCTTATTTTGTAATTCTTTTCTCTTCTTTTCTTTGTATGAATTAATTCTATTAGCTTAGGTTTTGCATAATGTATAAACTATTAATTCTATTTCTTCTATCTAAGTTCTTCGGGAATTATATGTTTTAATCTGATATTAGCTACTAACCTTTATATTTGATTATGTGTTTTGATTTAATGATTGTTTTCCTTGCGAATGCATGCGTATTGGATTACCTTAATAGTGGTTAGATGGTCTCCTTGACAGGGTGTTTAACTATTGAACCACCACATAACGTCGAGTGTCGATAGCAGTTCTGACAAAACATACTTCTAACTAGATACTCATTAGGGTTTGTTTTAATCACCATATCACCAATTGATTGTAGTGTGCTGGATAGGGCCTTAGTGGAGTTTGATAACCCTATTTGAGTCCTCGTCTTGGTTGTGCCGTAGCCCCCTTAGTCGCTCTCAAGGTCTAAGATTGGGGAATTTAGAATCCTGACTAAGTAAACCAAGAGCTAATATTCTTCCTTATAAATTAGATCAAATAGATAGAATTAGAAGGATTAGTGCATACTAGTAAAACCTAAGCTAATACTTTCTTACTATCCTCTTTCCTTTTCTTTTATTTATTTTCTGTCTTTAGTTTATTAGTTTAGTTTTATTATTGAAAAACAAAATAAAAATCTATTTTTCCTTTTCTTTCTTTGCGTATTATCTTTTCTATCTTTAATATCTGCACTTGATATATTGCATAAGTTCTCTCTAACTTTCGTCAGTCCCTGAGGAACGAATCTTCTTATCATTAAAACTTGCATACGTCCTGTAATACTTGCAGTACAGTGTTAGTTTAGGGTGTGTATTCGCACTTATTTATATCATTATTTTATCACACCTTAGGCCACACCAAGTTTTTGGCGCCGCTGCCGGGGACTACATCGTTAGTCCTTGTGCAATTATCTTGTGCTTTTATTTTAGTTAGTTCTATTTTACGCTTTTCTTTTTAGTTTTTGTTTTACAGATTTTTTTTTAGGCGAAAGCAGATGTATTAGGAGATAAAGGTTTCGTGTTATTAGATCCTAAGAAGCTAATACTATTATGGAGAATTTTCTTGAAACCCAGAGAAGTTGGTCGTTCGAATCAGAAAAACAAACAGAGTCTCTAAAGCTCAAGGAGTTAAGCCAACAACTTGAGGATTTACGAGAACAAGCGCGAGAAATAGCTCGGAGGAATCTAGTACATACATCACCTTCATGTCCTAGTTGTGGAGCAAGAGATCACTCGTGGGGACATTGCATGAACAATCCAGCCTCAATTTCCTTCATGCCTTATCAAAGAGACCATTATTATGATGGTTATTATCAATCTCAAGGAAATTACGCTGATTATCAACCCCCACAGAGTTACAATTGGGTCGGAGAATAACAGAATTATTACCATAATAACCATTATTATGATGATTATTATCAACCACGACCACAATCTTATTATCCTCCACAACCTATCTATCAAGAAGCGCCGATTTATGATGAAGTTTATCACGAACCACCTCCTTATTCAATGCAGCAAACCGTACAAGAACAGAATGAGCTTATGGAGTTGGTGAAGACAGTGTCACAAAAGGTGAATCTCCAAATCTTTGCAAAAAGGCAACTCCGAAGTGATACTAGTGCTCCAGCAAACACAGGTTGTCATGCAGTTGAATTAGGAAGTGGAAAACAACTACCTCCACCAAGACCAGAACCAGCACCAGTCCCTATTCCCGAGGTCAAAGAGGTAGTTGAATAAAAAAGTGTCCAAGAGAAGACACCAGAAAAGAAAGAGAGCCCAGTGGTAACCAACACATCTCCTCCTCCACCATTCCCTTCACGTGTCAGAAAGGACAATGACCTGGAATTCAAGAAGTTCGTTGACATGATGAACAAATTAAAGATCAGCAGCCCGTTTGTAAAAGCTCTCACAAGAATGTCAAAATACGATCAATTCATGAAGGACATTCTTTCTAACAAACGAAGATTCGAGATGAATGGATTACCAGAGGAGTGTAATGCTACACTTGAAATCGAGTTACCACCAGATTCAACTCTTCCCACGACATCTTGGATGGCACCATCCATGATTATTAAGAATCGAGCTGAAAAGTTCGTGGGAATTAAAGGCAAAGGGTGGAAATTTCGTCATCCTTAATCGAGGTAACACGTCTAACTTTGAAAGACGTTAAACAAAAGTGCTAAACGGGAGACAACCCGTAATTTCTTTTATGGTTTTACGTTTCCAGTTGTTAATTTTATGTTTAGTTTAGTTAATTTTAGTTGATATTGAATATTTGAGAAAGGTATTAGTGTTTTTGATGATTAGGTATTGGAGAAATCGAGTTAGGGAAGCGAGCAAAATTTTTCGGAACAGAGAAACTTCGGCAAGTCATATCTTTGCGCTCGGATGTCGAAATCAGGTGATCTTTGAGCCTAAACTGCATAACTTTTCGAGATCTAGCTGATGGCGAGGTTTTTGACGAGTGCGGTACACCGGACCTCAGCCGCGGTGCACCGCATGGTAAAAACCCGTACCACGGGTGGAGCCACGGGTCGTGACCAGAAACCAAGAAACATTGTCCCGCGGACTACCCCATGCACCGTGCCCTGGTCCGCAGGTCAACACGTGCCACGGGGTAGGTGCCACGGGTATTTTGACGTAGAAGCCACGGACTACCCCCGCGGTACACCGCGCCATGGTCCGCAGAGCAAAAACACGTGCCACGGGTATTATCCAGTGGGTAAAAATTCGATCATCAGATGCTATGGTGTACCCCGCGGTACACCCCATGGTCCGCAGCATGGTCCGCACGAGTCGCCAGAGAGAGAAAAGAAGGGGTTTCAAGTGTATAAAGGAGGTATTAAGCTTTTAATTCCGAATTTAATAAACCTTAAGCTTCTCCTTCTTCCCCAAAACTCTCCCAACTCCATTGAAGCTCATAAAAACCTTCACCAATCATCAAAACACTACCCAATCACCATAAAAACACATCTAATTCATTCTCCACATCATTACAAGGAAGATTCAACCACCTATATCATCCCAAAACACCTTGAATCCAAGAATCAAAAGCTTAAATTTCAAAAATTCATCCTACAATTTCTTAAATCCATACCAATCCATGAAGAATCCATCTTACCCACATAGAGAATCATCGTCAAATCACCTTTCCTAACCCAAATTAAGCTTGTACAACCAATAATCAAAAGTTCAAATTTTAAGAGTGGTTAAAGCTTTGAGTTGAGGGTCAATTGGGATGATTAAGAGAACATTAACATTATCTACTGTAAGGGAGATGAAGAATCAAGGTATTGGATTTAATTGAGAAGAAATCAAGTGAGAAAAGTCCTAGTTCCAATTCAAAGGGCAAAACAAGTCAAGAGAAGAGAGGTTAGCTAGCTGTGTTTGATTCAATGAGCAAAAAGATTCCAACTTTAGTGAAGAAGACAACACAACCTCTGCAAATCAAAGACCTTATACCCAAAGAAAAAGAGAAAGCTTCAAGGGCCCTGATAGCTTCTCTGAAGTAGCAATTAAATGAGCTACCTTTTTCTTATAAGAAAGTATTTGAAGAAGTTGAAGGAGAATAATGAAGATTCGTGGAGATTTGGAATGATGGGGTTGTTTGTGAATTGTATTGTGTGAGGAGAAGAAAAAGATGTGGCATAGTTGATCTATGAGGAGGTGATACGAATTATCGATCTCTCCCATGACGTTATATAATGCAATATCCTATTATGATCATGTGTCCTGAACAAAAAGCGAATAAGAAGTTGGGTGAAGAAGATACATTAGATTTAATCCGAGTATCAACAAGGCGAGGTAATAGCCTCGAAGAGTATGTTTTCTTTCTTCCCTACCATTTCATTATGTGCAATATGTATGCTAATTTTAAATTTTATTTTTCTTGAGTCTTTTTCGAGTCGTGGGGACACGGCTCATTTTTGAGTTGGGGGTGGGGATTCGTTGTCCTCATCTTCCATTTTGTTTTTTCATAAAATTTAAAATTTTTTGGGTTGAATTAGGCATAGAATATGTTGAATGTACCTATTTGAGCATGATTTTATTAAATTAATGATAGTAGGTAGTATGTTTTTGAAAGATGTCATAAGTTTGTTTAGATGCATGCATGAAAACAGGAAATAAAAGATAGAAAAGTTAATGAGCAATGCTAAGAAGTCACGTTGAAACTTAGGAAGAGTTGTTGGTGTGTAGAACGTGAGGTTTAAAATTAGTTGAAAACCCACTTATCTATAAACTAGTAATGAAAAAGTAACAAAATCCGATAGTTAGAAAAATGAATAAGGCAGTTCTTTCATGATTAAAACACTTGAAGCCTTTTATACCTTCTCACCCTTTTGCTTGATATTATTGTTATTATCCGTCTTAGCCCCTCTGAGCCTTTCTAAAGCCTTTATTGAAACACATTATAATCCATACTCTAGTTTTAAGGACTTATCTATATGACCCGCACTCGAATCGCAAAACCTGAGACAACTCGTTTTAGAGCTTGACTTTGGGGTGGTGGGTTTCATAATTAGGGAACGTTAGGAAATTGGGAATTATCTTTGTGATTTTATTGATGATGAAATTGTTATTATTGTAACCCTTTGCCGGGGTAACAGTGAATGAAAAAGAAGCTACGAGCTAATTTTGCCAACAAGGGCATAAAAAGAATATATATATGAAAAAGAAAATAGTGTGATATCTCAACATAAAAAGAGAGTCATAGCTATACAAAAGAAAAAATTGATGTGAAAAGAAATTATATATTCGGACCGGCAAAGTGGATTTTATATCATCAAAGGTTTTAATTGGGATTATTGGGGATGCAAATCAAAAGCATCAATAAATTGGGTTGAGTGAGAACATCTTCTAGTGAAAACTCAAGCTCTAGGGAGATTCGTTGATGGCTAGTGAGGAGAGAGCCAAAAGCTCACTTTTCATTATCCAAATATACCACACCCGTCCTTAAGCCACGTTATAACCAAAGACCTTAGGATTTATAACTACTAGATGGAGAAACAATTGAGTTATTAGGTAGTAGGTAAGTGGACCATTGGATGCTGTATTTGGGACCTATGAACAACCTATAGCCATTAACATGAACTAAGTTATCATCCTCTTCTTCTGGCATTGCGAAATAAATCTGGACTTGAATTTATGGATTGTTGATTACATGTATATTAAGCATCTCTGTGCATTATTTCTTGAGCATTACTACATGAGACTTTTTAGATATTTTTGCTCTAGGATCATTCATTATGTTCTGTTCTTATTCTCCTCCTACTTCTTCTTCTTGGTTAAATTGACTACCCTACTGTTCTTTACTTTTATTGTATCGGGACGATACAACTTTGAGTTGGGGGTCTTGACGTCTCCTCATTTGTGATAATATAATATACTTCAGAGACATCATTTTAGGCTTATTTATTAGTTTATAGGTTAATTTTAGCTTAGTTTAGTGCACTTTCTGATTTTGAGTCTTGATTTGTAGAATTATTATTTTTAGAGCATATTGGCTTTAATTGTTTATTTAGTGTGAAGCTTTAAAGATAATTATGGAGATTAATTAGAGTCCAAGTCAAAGACAATAACTTATGGAAAGAGATTTGCATGGTAATTGGAGATAAGGAAACAAAAGCTAAAAAGATGGAAAAGGAAAAAACTGCCTAAATCTAGGATTCTGCATACACGTCCAAAGATATGCGTTTTTACCTAAGAAATAGGCCGAATTTGGTAATTTCCTTCTTTAGGGTCAAGATAATTCTGTTGCGATTCTTTTGGTATCTTATGGAGCTCAAACCGACCAATAACGAAGAAGATATGCTCAAAACGGCCCAGCAGTGTTTATCTTTATTTCCATACGAATTTGAGTTGGACTAGGAGTCTATTACTTTCCTTCTCCTTCAAGAAAACGAATTAGGTCTTCCTATACCCTATAAATACAGCCTCTTAACACTCTAAAATCATCCTTGGCCAGACCCTAAGGCCAAGAGGAAGCTGCAACACAAGAGAAGAAGTCTGGAGGGAGATGTGCATCAATCATGTCTCCTTCAACCTCTTATTTTGTAATTCTTTTCTCTTATTTTCTTTGTATGAATTAATTCTATTAGATTAGGTTTTGCATAATGTATAAACTATGAATTCTATTTCTTCTATCTAAGTTCTTTGGGAATTATATGTTTTAATCTGATATTAGCTACTTACCTTTATATTTGATTATGTGTTTTGATTTAATAATTGTTTTCCTTGCGAATGCATGCGTATAGGATTACCTTAATAGTAGTTAGATGGTCTCCTTGACAGGGTGTTTAACTATTGAACCACCACATAACGTCTAGTGTCGATAGCAGTTCTGACAAAACATACTTCTAACTAGATAGTCATTAGGGTTTGTTTTAATCACCATATCACCAATTGATTGTAGTGTGCTAGATAGGGCCTTAGTGGCGTTTGATAACCCTATGTGAGTCCTCGTCTTGGTTGTGCCGTAGCCCCCTTAGTCGCTCTCAAGGTCTAAGATTGGGGAATTTAGAATCCTGACTAAGTAAACCAAGAGCTAATATTCTCCCTTATAAATTAGATCTAATAGATTGAATTAGAAGGATTAGTGCATAGTAGTAAAACCTAAGCTAATACTTTCATACTATCCTCTTTCCTTTTCTTTTATTTATTTTCTGTCTTTAGTTTATTAGTTTAGTTTAATTATTGAAAAACCAAATAAAAATCTATTTTTCCTTTTCTTTCTTTGTGTATTATCTTTTCTATCTTTAATATCTGCACTTTATAAATTGCATAAGTTCTCTCTAACTTTCGTCAGTCCCTGAGGAACTAATCTTCTTATCATTAAAACTTGCATACGTCCTGTAATACTTGCAGTACAGTGTTAGTTTAGGGTGTGTATTCGTATTTATTTATATCATTATTTTATCACACCTTAGGCCACACCAAATCCCAAACGGGCCCTTAAGCTACTTTACTTAAAAAAATCTCAATACAAACGATAGAAAATAACAAAAATAACTTCCTTTCATATCTTTTCATCTTAATACTCTTAATCCAATCATACCAAAAGTATTAACAAAAATTCACTGAATATTAAAACAAAAGTCACTGAGTATTGAAAAATCATTGAAGTTGCAATATATTAATAAATATTACACAAAATTACTGTGTACAAATCAAAAAATCATTGAGTATTACACTAAATCAATGAATATTACCACAAAACCTAAGCTTCCTACTGGATCTTCCACGGATAAAAATGAACGGAACTCAAACCACTCCCCTACTGCTTCTCAATGGTTCGTTGCTTTAATGCTGCCATGGAAACTGATCCGAGCTTCAAACAAGCCATTAAAGAAGACGTGAGAATTATGCTTTTGGCGAATAAAGAAGAGAAGAGAGAAGCAGATCTCGCTGTTTTGTTGCCGTGAGACTCGCAAAAAAATAACATTCATTGCCACGGAAGTGGAGTGTGTTGTCGTGAGTAACCACTTCTGATAGGTTAGTATGGAGAGAGGAGAGAGAAGAGATATAAGAGAGAGTTTTAGGATTTGAAGATGTGAAATGTGATTTATGTGTATTTATTTAGTATATATAATGGATAAACATTTGAGGGTATAATAGATAGTGGGAAAATAGGTCTATAATGTTAAATCTTATACTTGACCTTCATAAAAAGAGTGAATTGAGTAGGGTTGCTTGAGTCTTGAATAGAGGTCTCCAAGACCCTTGGGTAAAATCTCTTTATTTTTCTTGGAGTCCAAAATTCAAATCAGACACTTCACTAAGGTAGTCTTGATTTGTTGGGACTTTCCATTCTATCAAACAATAATCAAACACATATCTTCAACTTAACTGATAATATTCAGAAAATAAATTTATTAGTGTCAAACCTTTTTAGGCACACACAAGGTTTACCACTACCACCTTGATCCTAGGTCAACATGGCACACGTTCTATTAACTTGCATCATAAGTGCTACTTATTTCTAACTGGATTTCATACGTTATTAGAACGTCTAACTGATAAACTAAGTATCCACGATACTTTATAAATGGTTGCCCTCTTTATTCTTGTAAAAGTAACTGGTATTTTACTATCTTTACTTTTCAATTACTTACAAGTTAGTTTCTTGCACGAATTCATATTTGAGGCCTCTATCCAAAATTTCTGCTAACATAAGAATCATAATACTTTCAAAAAATTACTCTAAATGTATTAATATGTGTGTCTCATTTTATAGTTTCATTTAAAACACTTACTCAAATAAATAATCCAAACAATCAAGTAGTAGCCTTCAGAAGTATTAACTAAATTATAAAAGTTGGGGATGGCAGATAAAACTAAAGATAAAGATAAATATGATTTTTTTGAGTAAACCTATGGAGAGAACCTTTGTGGCCTATAGGAAACATGTGGTTAGCTTTTTCTTAAAAAAGGCTACCATCTAATCTTATGGGTGATCAAATACTAAAATACCATCAAATAAAACAATTACCACATAAAGACAAAAAAAAAGTGGCATTAAGCATGAATCACCAAATTAGTGAGTCATGAGTATCAACTCACTTAGTATCGATACTTTCTAGCTCCGGCCACCGAACATCACCAATGCCACCGGGAAAAGAACTGAGTTCATAACAGAATTGAGTGCTCGGAAAGTTTATTGAGTGCTTGGGAATTTAACTGAGTCCTCTAATGTTTTACAAGTATTCATACGAATTCACTGAGTTTTGGAAAAGAATTATCAGTTAAATTTACAAAGTGGCGAGGGAAAACACTGAGTATGGTCCTCACACTAAGTAATGAAGATTAAACAGGCAAAAATAGAATTAATAATACAAGAATTATCTATATACATGGAGAAAATTATTGCAATAAACTAAATTACATTTATTTATACAAATAAAAAATTAATATAATACAAGAATAGAAAAAAAAGTACACATAGTTGCAATACACAATATCAACAGAAATAAAATTAAAATATTAAAATTTGTACTCACTATGAATTCAAATGCAAAAAAAAAACTACAATATCAAAGCACAACTCCGATGAAGCACAACTCAGCATTTGAAGCACGACTCGAGCAATAGTCTTCGAAGCTCCGGTGAAGCATATCTTGACATTCGAAGCGTAGCTCAAGCACAACCTTCAGAGCACAACCTCCTCTGTTCCGTTCACTTCACTCCATGGCTTCATTTCACAGCTCCTCCGTTCATCTCATATGTCGAGGCTTAACTGAGCCTCGAAACAAAATTTCCGGACGTTCTTCATAGTGAAGCTCGATGGAAGCCATGGAAGACCAGCAGACCAAGGACGGATAGACCAGCAACTTCACTTCGACCTCGGAGCTTCAGACCAGCAACTTCTGTATTGATGTAAGCGAGCTTCAAACAATCTCTAGATCTCCGACGAAGAACTAAACTTCACCTCGAAGTTCTATATCTGACGAAAACCGTAATCTGCACAAATCTCCGGGCCTAGCATTCCTGCACATATCTCCGCCTGCGAATAATGGTTTTCCTAAGAAGTTTTGAATTTCGGCGTTACTGGTGGTTGTTGCCACGAGTTCCCTCATCTTTTTGCACTGTCGTCCATGGTAGCTTAGACAAGGAAGCCAGATGATATGGCTTCACTGCTTTACATGGTAGATCTTGAAGAGAAAGACTAAAAAAAGCTTCAAAATGTTAGGTTTATGGTGGAGAGAGGAGAGGGGATATATATTTTATTAGTGTTTTAAAACCATGGGTAGAATTATTATGTATATATAGTAGTTAAAAAACAAAAAAGAGTATAATTAGTAGAGGATTTTTTTTGGCATTTAGTGTTAAATTTTAATTTGTAGCCTTTCGTTAGAAGAATAGAGTGGCTAGAAGGTGCTCAGGTCTACAGTGGTATATTCTAGAGTCGTTAGGTAATAATCTCAAAAGACATTTACCATACGACCTACTTCCCACCGATCTTGATTAATAAAAAAAGTTGCATTAACAACATGGATGAGATACCCAAGACCAATACGAAGGGTTCTAGTCTTGAATACGAGTAAGCGAAGTCCAAAATCTGTAATGATAGAAACTATCATTTACCATCATATCTATCCCCAAATGAGTTGGACTTGTAAGAAATATAGATTTGAAGGAAAAATCGTATGATAATCGTTTCGAAAGATATTGTTTTTGAAATATGTTAAGAACCGTCGAACATCTAACGGTAGCAACATCCAACCCTCATAACTTCATTGAAAAAACAGAATTTGCCATTATCAATGACATTTCCACCCTGACTCGACTAGCTAATGGTCCCACCGGTCTGGTTCTTATCTTGTGTGTGTTCGAGTATACCGGTTCTAACCGGTTTCGGTTCGGTTCCTTAGACCGGTTCTAAAGGTAATTTTTTTTAATATAGGAGCGGTTCTTAAACCCTATAATTTTTTTTTGAAAAAAGAACGAACCGAAATATATTTACCGCTTCATGCAAGTACTGTATCCCTGTAATGTAACGGTTCCGGTCCTGATATGTAACCCGGTTCGGTCCGAGAACCTGTAAGGACCGGGCCAAATACGCACAAAGTTTTAATTTTTGTTTTCAAAAGTATACGCACGACACTAGTAATGAAAAATCGAAAAATCGATAATTTCTAGCAAGACTACATTTTAAAAGAAAACAAAAATTGCCGAAACCCACCAAGAAAACCGTCTCCCCTCTCTCTCTCACACACACATGCATACTCATATTTAAGGAGTTGTATGAAAATGTCAAGTAAACAGCAAATAATATCAAGCTGGCCATGGTTTCTCGATGTCGTACCTCTCTTAGTCTTTATTCTAATAGCTGCACATGTCCTTGCTTTGGTACCGATTCAATTTCACTTTAATCTTTATAGGTGTATATATGTGTGTTAATGAGTATGTGATTTTATTGCAGGTGTACTGGATTTACAGAGTTGCTACTGAAAAACAGCCCCAAAAGCAGCCCCAAAACAGCCCCAGAGGACAAAGAAGCACTAACGAGTCAAAGTTAATAGCTCAATTTGTAAACTGTAAGAAGGTAACTATAGTATAAATATACCCAGATTATATTTTGTTTAATTTTCATTTCGATCTTGTCTGTAGTTAATATTTGGATCATTTGAACATAGGCTATTGCTATTATTTGTTTGATTAATGCTTTGCAGCATACCTTTTGCTTATTTGTAAATGTAGTTGATTTGATCTTTGATTTGTATAAGTTATAAGTTTAAAATTCCTTAAATATATGAAAATGTGGCTTCAATATCCAAATACTAACTAACCCATGCTCCACATCTAAAGGTTTATCATCATATTAGTGATAATTCTTAATTTGTGGGATTAACATTATTCAGATCTTGTTATTTATCTATATATGCTTTTTTTCATCTATATTCATTTGGGGTTTGATGGAAATTTTAATCATTTGTCATATTTGTTATTGCAATTGTTATAACCTTTAATTTTCAATATATTGTTTTCTTAATGACTCTACAGAAATTTTTTATCTTGTAATAGTTGTTAAGTTAAGAGGCTAGGCTAATATATTTAAAGAATTTTTATCCATTTGCTTACTCTTAAACTTAAAAGTACATCAGATACTAGACTAGTCCGATATTTGGTAAGCTAATCCTAGTAAAGCTCAATTAATCACACAATTTTACCAATTTTCCACCAACAAACTAGTCTCATTCTTGAGAAGAAATTACAATCCAACTTATGTAGAGTTTTATATTTACCGAAATCATACGTTACAATTTAATTTTGAATTTATTTTCTAAATTATTACTCGGATTTGGAATTTACATGAATTGCATTAAATGGTAATGAGTGGTAAGGTATAATTTGGTATATCCCTTTTTACGTGTTAATTGAGCAAGATAAGTCAGATAAACTTTTTCTTTCTAAAAGCCAAGTTATTTAAATAATAATAAACATATATGGTCAAACATTAATCCCTTACCTCACCATTTCCAAAACAAACCATATATAGAAAATCAAAAACTATGATTCATTGTGGTTTAGTTAGATTTGTTCACAGCTAAATGGAATATCATAATTGTAAAAAATAACATTGATGGCGAAAAGACATAATATTCCTGGTCAAACTCTTTTAAGAGTCATAAACCAAAAAATCAAACTTTATTTACCAAAATAAGCATTCGAGTAATGGCGCTTTAGGGCGTTTGACGTAAAATAATAAATCGTTCTAATATAAATATTATGGACATACCCTTTAAAGAAAAAGGTGTAAAATACATATGTACCCTATAAATAAAGACTTACCACAATCCAAAATTCACAATCCACACTCAAAGTTTGCAAAATGGTAAGACCATCAGGTCGAAAGAGAATCCTAATGCAAATGATCGCTTCGAAGACAGCTCGAAGTCTTGTTTTTTTCGAAACGGAGAGCTAATTTGTTCAAGAAAGCTTCAGAGCTTGCGATAACAACAGGGACTAAACTAGAAATTATAGTGATGTCACCAAGTGGTAGGCCATATTCATATGGCCACCCTTCTATGATTGTGACGACTGATGGAGCTAGTACTAGTAGCGGGCTCCACACTGAGGCTAATAATGCTGCGCTTTGACGACTGAATATGGCTTACCACTTGGTGACATCACTATAATTGCTAGTTTAGTCCCTGTTGTTATCGCAAGCTCTGAACCTTTCTTTAACAAATTAGCTCACCGCTTCGAAAAAGCAACACTTCGAGCTGTCTTCGAAGCGATCATTTGCATAAGGATTCTCTTTCGACCTGATGGTCTGAACATTTTGCAAAGTTTGAGTGTGGGTTTTGAATTTTGGATTGTGGTAAGCCTTTATTTATAGCGTACATATGTATTTTACACCTTTTCCTTTAAAGGATATGTCCATAATATAAATATTAATACGATTTATTATTTTACGTCAAACGCAATAAAGCGCCATTACTCGAATGCTTATTTTGGTAAATAAAGATTGATTTTTTGGTTTATGACTCTTAAAAGAGTTTGACCAGATTTAGGAATATTATGTCTTTTCGCCATTAATGTTATATTTTACAATTATGATATTCCATTTAGCTGTGAACAAATCTAACTAAACCACAATGAATCATAGTTTTTGATTTTCTATATATGGTTTGTTTTGGAAATGGTGAGGTAAGGGTTTTATGTTTGACCATATATGTTTATTAATATTTAAATAACTTGGCTTTTAGAAAGAAAAAGTTTATCTGACTTATCTTGCTCAATTAACACGTAAAAAGGGATATACCAAATTATACCTTACCACTCATTACCATTTAATGCAATTCATGTAAATTCCAAATCCGGGTAATAATTTAGAAAAGAAATTCAAAATTAAATTGTAACGTATGATTTCGGTAAATATAAAACTCTACTCAAGTTGGATTGTACTTTCTTCTTAAAGATTAGACTAGTTTGTTGGTCGAAAATAGGTAAAATTGTGTGATTAATTGAGCTTTACTAGGATTAGCTTACCAAATATCGGACTAGTCTAGTATTAGATGTACTTTTAAGTTTTAAGAGTAAGCAAATGGATAAAAATTCTTTAAATATGTTAGCCTAGCCTCTTAACTTAACAACTATTACAGGATAAAAAATTTCTGTAGAGTTATTAAGAAAACAATATATTGAAAATTAAAGGTTATAACAATTGCAAAAACAAATATGACAAATGATTAAAATTTCCATCAAACCCCAAATGAATATCAATGGAACAAAGCATATATAGATAAATTAAGAATTATCACTAATATGATGATAAACCTTTAGATGGGGAGCATGGGTTAGTTAGTATTTGGATCTTGAAGCCATATTTTCATATATTTAAGGAATTTAAAACTTATAACTTATACAAATCAAAGATCAAATCAACTACTTATACAAATAAGCAAAAGCTATGCTGCAAAGCATTAATCAAACAAATAATAGCAATAGCCTATGTTCAAATGATCCAAATATTAACTACAGACAAGATCTAAATGAAAATTAAACAAAATATAATCTGGGTATATCTATACTATAGTTACCTTCTTACAGTTTACAAATTGAGCTATTAACTTTGACTCGTCAGTGCTTCTTTGTCCTCTGGGCTGCTTTTGGGGCTGTTAGCAACTCTGTAAATCCAGTACACCTGCAATAAAATCACATACTCATTAACACACATATATATACCTATATAGATTAAAGTGAAATTGAATCGGTACCAAAGCAAGGACATGTGCAGCTATTAGAATAACGAGTAAGAGAGGTACGACATCGAGAAACCATGGCTAGCTTCTAATTATACTCTTTTTTGTTTTTTAAGTACTATATATATAATAATTCTACCCATAGTTTTAAAACACTAATAAAATATATATCCCCTTCCTCTATCCACCATAAACCTAACATTTTGAAGCTTTTTTTGGTCTTTCTCTTCAAGATCTACCATGTAAAGCAGTGAAACCATATAATCTAGCTTCCTTGTCTAAGCTACCATGGACGACAGTGCAAAAAGATGAGGGAACTCGTGGCAACAACCACCAGCAGCGCCGAAATTCAAAACTTCTTAGGCGAACCATTATTCGCAGGCTGAGATTGTTGGAAAAATAACAATCACTGGTTTTAATAAATGAAGAAATGGAATTCCAAAAGAAAAACAAAATAATTCTCAATTAAAGTAATACTACTCTATTACAATGAATTGAAAATAATGAAACTTTCACCGAAAATATGAGAAAAGAACTATTACACGGAATGTAAATGGCGTTAAAAAGATATTCCGGTCGTGCCGGTTATCTCTTACAAAAGTTCTATTCTATAGAAATATTATACTAGAATATTTGAGAGAGAAATATAATAGTATTTATAATTCTTAGTTTCATTTTACATTCTATTCTTTATTCTCTCTAGAATATTTTTTTTCCTTTCTATTCTCTCTATATTTTTCCATTCTCTCAAGAATAATCTTTTTTCTTCTTCTCTTGAAATGAAAGTGACAAAGTCACTATTTATAGAAGAAATAGCAAGACAAGAAACCGTCACATTAATGCTCGTCAATGCTCATTAAAGTCGTCCGTTTTTTTTCTTTATCAAGTTTTTGTAACTCCTATAACAACTAATACATAAAGAACCATTAATCCATAATGAAGAATAAGGAATAATTCTAATGGTTTTTTTCCATTTCTTCCAAAAACATGAAAGAATTAATAAAATAAATTGTCTTTATTTAAAAAATTTCAACAATCCCCCACTCATGTTCTTTGGGAAAGAAGGTGAACAGGTTTCCATAAATATCAGCATTTGGGTGAATTGTACTTAAGTGTCAATATCTTTCGATTTGAATTGACACGTAGTGAAGTGAGGCAACCACCAAAAACATATCAAGTGAACGTACTCTTGAACTTGATAGTTTTCGATCGAGACCCTCACAGCACATACTCTACCCGACTGATAGTTACAGATTCCTCAAACATCACCCTTTCCATGCACATAGGTGATCTCCAAGAGCGTCTAGCCTCATTAGCCGACCCTCTCGGATTTCGAGATCATTAAGAGCAATAAAGCTCATCCTCATTATGTGTCTCTCTAATTCATCAAGTCCCTTCTCTTTAGGACCAACCTTACAGGCTATGAATTTGTGGTGATTCTAACAACTCATCCCTTGGGAACATCAATGACGTCTCCTTGTAATCATATTATGAGCAATATACAACAACCTCAACGGTGAATTCATCAAATCCATCTCAAAAGGACCACCACGCATGGCTATGAATTCATTAAGTATGAGGAATATATAACAACCTAAACGGTGAATTCATCAAGTCCGTCTCAATAGGACCACCACACATGGCTATGAATTCATTAAGTTTTAATTTGCTCATGTATGCACAATTTACATTATATGGATGAGAAGTTAGTGAATCATATAGATCAATAGTACATCTCTCGTACTTTATTAAATAAAAAATAATAATAACCCAATGGTCACCACTTTAGTCTCTTTACAATATGGACAATACCAAGTTGGGTTTTATTCATTAAGAGCATCATAATCATTATAATTATTTTATATCCATTAAGGGGTACACACCCCCCACAATTCTCTTATTTATGAATACTAGTATTATAAGGAATTTCTTTTTTACTAGATATTATATCAATGGAGTCAAACCTTTCCAACAAAGTGAGACTAACTAAGGTAAATTCTATAATTGACTCTAACAAATTTTTCCCTTAGGCTCATCTTTCCCCACATATTTTATTCACAAATAGAAGAATAAAAGAAGTAAGTCCCATGAATGAAAGTACAAAAAGTGGATCACGTCGTACACATATTGATAAAAGTGTAGCACAAACCGATCCATCTTTTATTAGGATTCTATTTCATTAACACGGTGCCCATTATAAAAAACACAAAACAATTTCCTTAGTTTTCATACTTTGTCCCCTTAATCCAAAACCACCAACCCTTCATGTTGCACCATATAGATCTCTTCACATAGATCTTCATTCACACATATATTTAATATCCAATTGATATATATTCATGTTTGTGAATGAAATTTAGGGCAACAAGAGTTAAAAAGTGATAATATAAGGGGCCAAAGTAATCATTAAACTCATAAAAACGAGGAAACCTAAGGACTTATCCATGAGTCGATTCACTTTTCGACTTGTATGAGACTAATTAGATCTTGTTAGGTCATTTCCCGGTGACGTACTTATTCTCATCAGAATCATCACCCTCATGCCTTTTCTAAACCGTTTCACAGATAGTCTTTGTTGACTTCTCAACGGTACACAAATGAAAGGAGGGTTTCGTCACATTATCCAAGATCCATCCTCTAACCACTGAATTAGCTTTCTTGAACCCAATTTTAGAGCCAGAAACCTAGCATGTAGTTCTTTGGTATATTCCCCATTGGCCTCAATGGCAGGGAATACCTTGAGAACGGCAAGGTCTAGTTCATGTTGTTCAAGACATATCAGTGGCTTTTGTGCCCAACGTTTGTAGTTGGAACCATTGAAAGGCTCCAACATAGTCACGTCGGAAAGGCATTTGCATTCAATAATGAAGCAACTGCCAAGATAGGAAAACCATTTCAAAAAAACAACAACCAGTGATATAAAAGTAATATCTTTTTAAATTGTTGGAAAAATAACAATCACTGGTTTTAATAAATGAAGAAATGGAATTCCAAAAGAAAAACAAAATAATTCTCAATTAAAGTAATACTACTCTATTACAATGAATTGAAAATAATGAAACTTACACCGAAAATATGAGAAAAGAACTATTACACGGAATGTAAATGGCGTTAAAAAGATATTCCGGTCGTGCCGGTTATCTCTAAAAAAAGTTCTATTCTATAGAAATATTATACTAGAATATTTGAGAGAGAAATATAATAGTATTTCTAATTCTTAGTTTCATTTTACATTCTATTCTTTATTCTCTCTAGAATATTTTTTTCCTTTCTATTCTCTCTATATTTTTCCATTCTCTCAAGAATAATCTTTTTTCTTCTTCTCTTGAAATGAAAGTGACAAAGTCACTATTTATAGAAGAAATAGCAAGACAAGAAACCGTCACATTAATGCTCGTCAATGCTCATTAAAGTCGTCCGTTTTTTTTCTTTATCAAGTTTTTGTAACTCCTATAACAACTAATACATAAAGAACCATTAATCCATAATGAAGAATAAGGAATAATTCTAATGGTTTTTTTCCATTTCTTCCAAAAACATGAAAGAATTAATAAAATAAATTGTCTTTATTTAAAAAATTTCAACAGAGATATGTGCAGGAATGCTGGGGCCGGAGATTTGTGCAGCTTCCGTTTTTCGTTAGATATAGAACTTCGAGGTGAAGTTTAGTTCTTCGTCGGAGATCTAGAGATGGTTTGAAGCTCGCTTACATCAATACAGAAGTTGTTGGTCTGAAGCTCCGAAGTCGAAGTGGAGTTGCTGGTCTATCCGTCCTTGGTCTGCTAGTCTTCCATGGCTTCCATCGAGCTTCACTATGAAGAACGTCCGGAAATTTTGTTTCGAGACTCAGTTAAGCCTCGATATATGAGATGAACGGAGGAGCTGTGAAATGAAGCCATGGAGTGAAGTGAACGGAAGTGCTGTGAAGTGAACAGAGGAGGTTGTGCTTTGAAGGTTGAGACCTTTTTCGTGGGTGATACTAGATGTTCATATGTCGTGTAGGCTCAAACTACCGACTATCCCTACTTTTGATGGTTCAAAAATTCTAGACGCACACATCAACACCTTTTTAAGGTACATGGATTTCATCATAAGGTAGGATGTTATTGTCGAGATTTCCCTTCAACTTAATATGCCAACGCCCAAATATGGTATTCTGACTTAAAGTCACATTCTGTAGAGAATTTTCCCCAGCTATCCTAAAAATCATATGTTTCTAAACATGATGACTAGCAAAACAAATGTTGCCTTACTCGACCTCGTACAAGGAAAGAGAGAAAGCCTATAGTCTTTCATGGATCACTTTTCTAACGTCACTTATAACATTTAGGATTTAGATCAATCCATTGTTTATCATGTCTTCACTCGAAGGTTAGACAACTAAGAATTCTAGATATACTTAGCTTCGTGAACCAAGCATAGCATGTATTACATAATTACTGAGGTCAATGAACGAACTCAAGATAGAGAAACGTACCCTTAAGAGAGCATGAACCAAAGGAAACACGAAAGACAAGACCGATCGAGAGGATGATCAAATAGCTCAAGGAAGCATAAAAATATAAAGGAAAAGGTTCATCGAAATCAAACCTTCCGAGAGCATAATCGAGATCCCCCAATAGACTATTTCAAATTGAAGATAATCATGACCGAAGGTGGTCACCAGAGAAACACGTTAACAACTAAAGAAGGATAAATAGGGTAACTCAACCCGAGAAAAAACAAAAGTAAAGGCCACACCAATATCGATCTCCTAAGCGACGTGTATCACGTAGATGAGCCAACTGGAGACTATGTTGTAGATCTTCCCGACTAGGCGCGCCTAGGCGTCAACTCCCCCTTCGGCCGCTTACGCCTAGTTAAAATTCTAGGCGGTTTTTCCTAGCGCCTTTGTCGCCATGGAATAGGCTCCTAGCCCGTCTAGGTCTCGGTTAATGACAAAGAATGGCCACCTAGGTGTCGATTAATGGCAAAACATGCCCGCATAGGCCTTGTTGTTATTTTTATTATTCTTGTGAATTATTTAACTGATATTATAACTCAATTTTTAGTATTTTTTTATTGACTATAGTGTTGTTGGATGAATTTTATGACTCAAATAGTTAAAATTGCTATAATTACTACATATATATTACTAAACATACAAATTTATACAGCGGTATTCAAAACCGTATAATTCCGCCTAGGCCCCGTGTAATCCCGCCTAGGCACTAGGCCCTGGTCGACCGCCTAGGCCGCAAAACCGAGATCTACATCATAGACTGGAGATGCAATGGACCAGTCCAACAAACTCCTAATGCACTAGCTCTAGATACAAGTTTGAGGTAAACACCAAAGTAGAGGGCCCAGAGTCTAGATAAATAAGATTGTGTTGACTCGACGAGTTAAAAATCAAGCCTCGCCCAAGTTTCCCATGAATGAACATAACTTTGTTTCACTAACCAAGATGAAAGTATGGTGTTTTTCCCATGAGGACCCGTTTGTCATACCAGCAATTATAATTAATGTCTTGATGTGTCAAGTGCTACTCAATATTGGGCGCTTAGTAAATATACTATATACGAGCACGTTCAAAAATTTGAAGATCAACCATGATTCCATAAAGTCTTATCGTGATCCAATATGAGAATTCTCAGGCAAAATCTTTCAACTCTCTAGATGCATCAAATTACCAATCCAAAACCATATTGGTACGATCCGTTATAGCGTAATGTGAATTTGCATACAATGCATTCTTGGATAGACAACTGTCAATAAACTCTGTACGGTGGTACCTACTTACCACCTCACCATGAAGTTTACAATTGGAAGAGGAATGAAGTTATTCGAGAGAGACAAGTGCGCGCTCGAGAATGCTACTTAAGTTTTCTATAAAGGAACAGTATCTTGATGATATTGCATAACGTTTGGGTAAATCTTAGAGGAATCCTCACTTCTAAAATCCAAGCTTTAATTATCTGCACTTGAATATTGCCTAAGATTCCCCTAACTTTCGTAGTCTCTACGGAACGAATGTTACTTATTTTCTAAAACTTGCCTACGATCTGTATACTTGCAGAACCGTGCTAGCTTTAGGGTGTTTATTTGCATCTAATTATTATATCTTTTTATCACACCCTAGGCCGTACCAATACTCAACAAAATCTCTAAGTATCATTTAGATTTACTAAGTATTAACAAAAGATCACTAAGTATAAAACACAAATAATTAAAGGTATGTTTGTATTCATAAGGGAAAAGATAATAAAAGAAAAAGGATAAAAATTATAAAAGAAAAGAAAGAGAGAGAAAAATGTTATTTGAATTACAAATTTTTAAGAAAGAAAACATCATAAAAGATTTTGAGTATTTTTAGCTTAAATTGGAAGAAAAATATAAGTAAAGAACAAAAATATATTAACATATTTCCATTTTTATCATTATTTGTAAGATGTCAAAGTTATTTTCTTTCTTACTTGTTTATTAAAATCATTTCTTTCCATTCGAACCTGATTTAGAGTGATTATAAAATTATGGTTTATAGATGATTTTAATAATCACATTGAGCCCGTTTGGGATTGATTATTTAAGAGGTTAAAGCTCTTTTCAATTAAAATTAAATATTTGTAAAAATATTAAAAATCATTTTGACATCTAAAATAACTTTAACGGATTATTTTAATAATCACATATCTAGTGCTTTTCCTAAATTCACTTCAAGTGATTATTTTAAAAAGTAATCCCGATGTCTCCTCATTTGTGATAATATAATATACTTCAGAGACATCATTTTAGGCTTATTTATTAGTTTATAGGTTGATTTTACCTTAGTTTAGTGCACTTTCCTATTTTGAGTCTTGATTTGTAGAATTATTATTTTTAGAGCATATTGGCTTTAATTGTTTATTTAGTGTGAAGCTTTAAAGATAATTATGGAGATTAATTAGAGTCCAAGTCAAAGACAACAACTTATGGAAAGAGGTTTGCATGGTAATTGGAAATAAGGAAACAAAAGCTAAAAAGATGGAAAAGGAAAAAGCTGCCTAAATCTGGAATTCTGCATACACGTCCAAAGATATGCGTTTTTACCTAAGAAATAGGCCGAATTTGGTAATTTCCTTCTTTTGGGTCAAGATAATTCTGTTGCGATTCTTTTGGTATCTTATGGAGCTTAAACCAACCAATAACGAAGAAGATATGCTCAAAACGGCCCAGCAGTGTTTATCTTTATTTCCATACGAATTTGAGTTGGACTAGGAGTCTATTACTTTCCTTCTCCTTCAAGAAAACGAATTAGGTCTTCCTATACCCTATAAATACAGCCTCTTAACACTCTAAAATCATCCTTGGCCAGACCCTAAGGCCAAGAGGAAGCTGCAACACAAGAGAAGAAGTCTGGAGGGAGCTGTGCATCAATCATGTCTCCTTCAACCTCTTATTTTGTAATTCTTTTCTCTTCTTTTCTTTGTATGAATTAATTCTATTAGCTTAGGTTTTGCATAATGTATAAACTATGAATTCTATTTCTTCTATCTAAGTTCTTCGGGAATTATATGTTTTAATCTGATATTATCTACTTACCTTTATATTTGATTATGTGTTTTGATTTAATGATTGTTCTCCATGCGAATGCATGCGTATAGGATTACCTTAATAGTAGTTAGATGGTCTCCTTGACAGGGTGTTTAACTATTGAGCCACCACATAACGTCTAGTGTCGATAGCAGTTCTGACAAAACATACTTCTAACTAGATAGTCATTAGGGTTTGTTTTAATCACCATATCACCAATTGATTGTAGTGTGCTGGATAGGGCCTTAGTGGAGTTTGATAACCCTATTTGAGTCCTCGTCTTGGTTGTGTTGTAGCCCCCTTAGTCGCTCTCAAGGTCTAAGATTGGGGAATTTAGAATCCTGACTAAGTAAACCAAGAGCTAATATTCTCCCTTATAAATTAGATCTAATAGATATAATTAGAAGGATTAGTGCATACTAGTAAAACCTAAGCTAATACTTTCTTACTATCCTCTTTCCTTTTCTTTTATTTATTTTCTGTCTTTAGTTTATTAGTTTAGTTTTATTATTGAAAAACCAAATAAAAATCTATTTTTCCTTTTCTTTCTTTGCGTATTATCTTTTCTATCTTTAATATCTGCACTTGATAAATTGCATAAGTTCTCTCTAACTTTCGTCAGTCCCTGAGGAACGAATCTTCTTATCATTAAAACTTGCATACGTCCTGTAATACTTGCAGTACAGTGTTAGTTTAGGGTGTGTATTCGCACTTATTTATATCATTATTTTATCACACCTTAGGCAACACCAAGTTTTTGGCGCCGTTGCCGGGGACTACATCGTTAGTCCTTGTGCAATTATCTTGTGCTTTTATTTTAGTTAGTTCTATTTTACGCTTTTCTTTTTAGTTTTTGTTTTACAGATTTTTTTTAGGCGAAAGCAGATTTATTAGGAGATAAAGGTTTCGTGTTATTAGATCCTAAGAAGCTAATACTATTATGGAGAATTTTCTCGAAACCCAGAGAAGTTGGTCGCTCGAATCAGAAAAACAAACAGAGACTTTAGAATCTCTAAAGCTCAAGTAGTTAAGCCAACAACTTGAGGAATTACGAGAACAAGCGCGAGAAATAGCTCGGAGGAATCTAGTACATACATCACCTTCATGTCCTAGTTGTGGAGCAAGAGATCACTCGTGGGGACATTGCATGAACAATCCAGCCTCAATTTCCTTCATGCCTTATCAAAGAGACCATTATTATGATGGTTATTATCAATCTCAAGGAAATTACGCTGATTATCAACCCCCACAGAGTTACAATTGGGTCGGAGAACAACAGAATTATTACCATAATAACCATTATTATGATGATTATTATCAACCACGACCACAATCTTATTATCCTCCACAACCTATCTATCAAGAAGCGCCGATTTATGATGAACCTTATCACGAACCACCTCCTTATTCAATGCAGCAAACCGTACAAGAAGAGAATGAGCTAATGGAGTTGGTGCAGACAGTGTCACAAAAGGTGAATCTCCAAATCTTTGCAAAAAGGCAACTCCGAAGTGATACTAGTGCTCCAGCAAACACAGGTTGTCATGCAGTTGAATTAGGAAGTGGAAAACAACTACCTCCACCAAGACCAGAACCAGCACCAGTCCCTATTCCAGAGGTCGAAGAGGTAGTTGAACAAAAAAGTGTCCAAGAGAAGACACCAGAAAAGAAAGAGAGCCCAGTGGTAACCAACACATCTCCTCCTCCACCATTCCCTTCACGTGTCAGAAAGGACAATGACCTGGAATTCAAAAAGTTTGTTGACATGATGAACAAATTAAAGATCAGCAGCCCGTTTGTAGAAGCTCTCACAAGAATGTCAAAATACGGTCAATTCATGAAGGACATTCTTTCTAACAAACGAAGATTCGAGATGAATGGATTACCAGAGGAGTGTAATGCTACACTTGAAATCGAGTTACCACCAGATTCAACTCTTCCCACGACATCTTGGATGGCACCATCCATGATTATTAAGAATCGAGCTGAAAAGTTCGTGGGAATTAAAGGCAAAGGGTGGAAATTTCGTCATCCTTAATCGAGGTAACACGTCTAACTTTGAAAGACGTTAAACAAAAGTGCTAAACGGGAGACAACCCGTAATTTCTTTTATGTTTTGACGTTTCCAGTTGTTAATTTTATGTTTAGTTTAGTTAATTTTAGTTGATATTGCATATTTGAGAAAGGTATTAGTGTTTTTGATGATTAGGTATTGGAGAAATCGAGTTAGGGAAGCGAGCAAAATTTTTCGGAACAGAGAAACTTCGGCAAGTCATATCTTTGTGCTCGGATGTCGAAATCAGGTGATCTTTGAGCCTAAACTACATAAATTTTCGAGATCTAGCTGATGGGGAGGTTTTTGACGAGTGCGGTACACCGGACCTCAGCCGCGGTGCACCGCATGGTAAAAACCCGTACCACGGGTGGAGCCACGGGTCGTGACCAGAAACCAAGAAACATTGCCCCGCAGACTACCCCATGCACCGTGACCTGGTCCGTAGGTCAACACGTGCCACGGGGTAGGTGCCACGGGTATTTTGACGTAGAATCCACGGACTACCCCCGCGGTACACTGCGCCATGGTCCGCAGAGCAAAAACACGTGCCACGGGTATTATCCAGTGGGTAAAAATTCGACCATCAGATGCTATGGTGTACCCCGCGGTACACGCCATGGTCCGCAGCATGGTCCGCACGAGTCGCCAGAGAGAGAAAAGAAGGGGTTTCAAGTGTATAAAGGAGGTATTAAGCTTTTAATTCCGAATTTTATAAACCTTAAGTTTCTCCTTCTTCCCCAAAACTCTCCCAACTCCATTGAAGCTCATAAAAACCTTCACCAATCATCAAAACACTACCCAATCACCATAAAAACACATCTAATTCATTCTCCACATCATTACAAGGAAGATTCAACCACCTATATCATCCCAAAACACCTTGAATCCAAGAATCAAAAGTTTAAATTTCAAAAATTCATCTACAATTTCTTAAATCCATACCAATCCATGAAGAATCCATCTTACCCACGTAGAGAATCATCGTCAAATCACATTTCCTAACCCAAATTAAGCTTGTACAACCAATAATCAAAAGTTCAAATTTTAAGAGTGGTTAAAGCTTTGAGTTGGGGGTCAATTGGGATGATTAAGAGAACATTAACATTATCTACTGTAAGGGAGATTAAGAATCAAGGTATTGGATTTAATTGAGAAGAAATCAAGTGAGAAAAGTCCTAGTTCCAATTCAAAGGGTAAAATAAGTCAAGAGAAGAGAGGTTAGCTAGCTGTGTTTGATTCAATGAGCAAAAAGATTCCAACTTTAGTGAAGAAGACAACACAACCTCTGCAAATCAAAGACCTTATACCCAAAGAAAAAGAGAAAGCTTCAAGGGCCCTGATAGCTTCTCTGAAGTAACAATTAAAGGAGCTACCTTTTTCTTATAAGAAAGTATTTGAAGAAGTTGAAGGAGAATAATGAAGATTCGTGGAGATTTGGAATGATGGGGTTGTTTGTGAATTGTATTATGTGAGGAGAAGAAAAAGATGTGGCATAGTTGATCTATGAGGAGGTGATACGAATTATCGATCTCTCCCATGACGTTATATAATGCAATATCCTATTATGATCACGTGTCCTGAACAAAAAGCGAATAAGAAGTTGGGTGAAGAAGATACATTAGATTTAATCCGAGTATCAACAAGGCGAGGTAATAGCCTCGAAGAGTATGTTTTCTTTCTTCCCTACCATTTCTTTATGTGCAATATGTATGCTAATTTTAAATTTTATTTTTCTTGAGTCTTTTTCGAGTCGTGGGGACACGGCTCATTTTTGAGTTAGGGGTGGGGATTCGTTGTCCTCATCTTTCTTTTTGTTTTTTCATAAAATTTAAAATCTTTTGGGTTAAATTAGGCATTGAATATGTTGAATGTACCCATTTGAGCATGATTTTATTAAATTAATGATAGTAGGTAGTATGTTTTTGAAAGATGTCATAAGTTTGTTTAGATGCATGCATGAAAACAGGAAATAAAAGATAGAAAAGTTAATGAGCAATGCTAAGAAGTCACGTTGAAACTTAGGAAGAGTTGTTGGTGTGTAGAATGTGAGGTTTAAAATTAGTTGAAAAACCACTTATCTATAAACTAGTAATGAAAAAGTAACAAAATCCGGTAGTTAGAAAAATGAATAAGGCAGTTCTTTCATGATTAAAACACTTGAAGCCTTTTATACCTTCTCACCCTTTTGCTTGACATTATTGTTATTATCCGTCTTAGCCCCTCTGAGCCTTTTTAAAGCCTTTATTGAAACACATTATAATCCATACCCTAGTTTTAAGGACTTATCTATATGACCCGCACTCGAATCGCAAAACCTGAGACAACTCATTTTAGAGCTTGAGTTTGGGGTGGTGGGTTTCATAATTAGGGAACTTTAGGAAATTGAGAATTATCTTTGTGATTTTATTGATGATGAAATTGTTATTATTGTAACCCTTTGCCGGGGTAACAGTGAATGAAAAAGAAGTTACGAGCTAATTTTGCCAACAAGGGCATAAAAAGAATATATATATGAAAAAGAAAATAGTGTGATATCTCAACATAAAAAGAGAGTCATAGCTATACAAAAGAAAAAATTGATGTGAAAAAAAATTATATATTCGGACCGGCAAAGTGGATTTTATATCATCAAAGGTTTTAATTGGGATTATTGGGGATGCAAATCAAAAGCATCAATAAATTGGGTTGAGTGAGAACATCTTTAAGTGAAAACTCAAGCTCTAGGGAGATTCGTTGATGGCTAGTGAGGAGAGAGCCAAAAGCTCACTTTTCATTATCCAAATATACCACACCCGTCCTTAAGCCACGTTATAACCAAAGACCTTAGGATTTATAACTACTAGATGGAGAAACAATTGAGTTATTAGGTAGTAGGTAAGTGGACCATTGGATGCTGTATTTGGGACCTATGAACAACCTATAGCCATTAACATGAACTAAGTTATCATCCTCTCCTTCTGGCATTGCGAAATTAATCTGGACATGAATTTATGGATTGTTGATTACATGTATATTAAGCATCTCTGTGCATTATTTCTTGAGCATTACTACATGAGACTTTTTAGATATTTTTGCTCTAGGATCATTCATTATGTTCTGTTCTTATTCTCCTCCTACTTCTTCTTCTTGTTTAAATTGACTACCCTATTGTTCTTTACTTTTATTGTATCGGGACGATACAACTTTGAGTTGGGGGTCTTGACGTCTCCTCATTTGTGATAATATAATATACTTCAGAGACATCATTTTAGGCTTATTTATTAGTTTATAGGTTAATTTTAGCTTAGTTTAGTGCACTTTCTGATTTTGAGTCTTGATTTGTAGAATTATTATTTTTAGAGCATATTGGCTTTAATTGTTTATTTAGTGTGAAGCTTTAAAGATAATTATGGAGATTAATTAGAGTCCAAGTCAAATACAATAACTTATGGAAAGAGATTTGCATGGTAATTGGAGATAAGGAAACAAAAGCTAAAAAGATGGAAAAGGAAAAAACTGCCTAAATCTAGGATTCTGCATACACGTCCAAAGATATGCGTTTTTACCTAAGAAATAGGCCGAATTTGGTAATTTCCTTCTTTAGGGTCAAGATAATTCTGTTGCGATTCTTTTGGTATCTTATGGAGCTCAAACCGACCAATAACGAAGAAGATATGCTCAAAACGGCCCAGCAGTGTTTATCTTTATTTCCATACGAATTTGAGTTGGACTAGGAGTCTATTACTTTCCTTCTCCTTCAAGAAAACGAATTAGGTCTTCCTATACCCTATAAATACAGCCTCTTAACACTCTAAAATCATCCTTGGCCAGACCCTAAGGCTAAGAGGAAGCTGCAACACAAGAGAAGAAGTCTGGAGGGAGTTGTGCATCAATCATGTCTCCTTCAACCTCTTATTTTGTAATTCTTTTCTCTTCTTTTCTTTGTATGAATTCATTCTATTAGCTTAGGTTTTGCATAATGTATAAACTATGAATTCTATTTCTTCTATCTATGTTCTTTGGGAATTATATGTTTTAATCTGATATTAGCTACTTACCTTTATATTTGATTATGTGTTTTGATTTAATGATTGTTTTCCTTGCGAATGCATGCATATAGGATTACCTTAATAGTAGTTAGATGGTCTCCTTGACAAGGTGTTTAACTATTGAACCACCACATAACGTCTAGTGTCGATAGCAGTTCTGACAAAACATACTTCTAACTAGATAGTCATTAGGGTTTGTTTTAATCACCATATCACCAATTGATTGTAGTGTGCTGGATAGGGCCTTAGTGGCGTTTGATAACCCTATGTGAGTCCTCGTCTTGGTTGTGCCGTAGCCCCCTTAGTCGCTCTCAAGGTCTAAGATTGGGGAATTTAGAATCCTGACTAAGTAAACCAAGAGCTAATATTCTCCCTTATAAATTAGATCTAATAGATAGAATTAGAAGGATTAGTGCATACTAGTAAAACCTAAGCTAATACTTTCATACTATCCTCTTTCCTTTTCTTTTATTTATTTTCTGTCTTTAGTTTATTAGTTTAGTTTAATTATTGAAAAACCAAATAAAAATCTATTTTTTCCTTTTCTTTCTTTGTGTATTATCTTTTCTATCTTTAATATCTGCACTTTATAAATTGCATAAGTTCTCTCTAACTTTCGTCAGTCCCTGAGGAACTAATCTTCTTATCATTAAAACTTGCATACGTCCTGTAATACTTGCAGTACAGTGTTAGTTTAGGGTGTGTATTCGCATTTATTTATATCATTATTTTAGCACACCTTAGGCCACACCGAATCCCAAACGGGCCCTTAAGCTACTTTACTTAAAAAATCTCAATACAAACGATAGAAAATAACAAAAATAACTTCCTTTCATATCTTTTCATATTAATACTCTTAATCCAATCATACCAAAAGTATTAACAAAATTCACTGAATATTAACACAAAAGTCACTGAGTATTGAAAAATCATTGAAGTTGCAGTATATTAATAAATATAACACAAAATTACTGTGTACTAATCAAAAAATCATTGAGTATTACACTAAATCAATGAATATTAACACAAAACCTAAGCTTCCTACTGGATCTTCCACGGATAAAAATGAACGGAACTCAAACCACTCCCTACTGCTTCTCAAAGGTTCGTTGCTTTAATGCTGCCATGGAACCTAATCCGAGCTTCAAACAAAGCCATTAAAGAAGATGTGAGAATTATGCTTTTGGCGAATAAAGAAGAGAAGAGAGAAACAGATCTCGCTGTTTTGTTTCCGTGAGACTCGCAAAAAAATAACATTCATTGCCACGGAAGGGGAGTGTGTTGTCGTGAGTAACCACTTCTGATAGGTTAGTATGGAGAGAGGAGAGAGAAGAGATATAAGAGAGAGTTTTAGGATTTAAAGATGTGAAATGTTATTTATGTGTATTTATTTAGTATATATAATGGATAAACATTTAAGGGTATAATAGATAGTGGGAAAATAGGTCTATAATGTTAAATCTTATACTTGACCTTCATAAAAAGAGTGAATTGAGTAGGGTTGCTTGAGTCTTGAATAGAGGTCTCCAAGACCCTTGGGTAAAATCTCTTTATTTTTTTTGGAGTCCAAAATTCAAATCAGACACTTCACTAAGGTAGTCTTGATTTGTTGGGACTTTCCATTCTATCAAACAATAATCAAACACATATCTTCAACTTAACTGATAATATTCAGAAAATAAATTTATTAGTGTCAAACCTTTTTAGGCACACACAAGGTTTACCACTACCACCTTGATCCTTGGTCAACATGGCACACGTTCTATTAACTTGCATCATAAGTGCTACTTATTTCTAACTGGATTTCATACGTTATTAGAACGTCTAACTGATAAACTAAGTATCCACGACACTTTATAAATGGTTGCCCACTTTATTCTTGTAAAAGTAACTGGTATTTTATTATCTTTACTTTTCAATTACTTACAAGTTAGTTTCTTGCACGAATTCATATTTGAGGCCTCGATCCAAAATTTCTGCTAACATAAGAATCATAATACTTTCAAAAAATTACTCTAAATGTATTAATATGTGTGTCTCATTTTATAGTTTCATTTAAAACACTTACTCAAATAAATAATCCAAACAATCAAGTAGTAGCCTTCAGAAGTATTAACTAAATTATAAAAGTTGGCGATGGCAGATAAAACTAAAGATAAAGATACAGATGATTTTTTTGGGTAAACCTATGGAGAGAACCTTTGTGGCCTATAGGAAACATGTGGTTAGCTTTTTCTTCAAAAAGGCTACCATCTAATCTTATGGGTGATCAAATACTAAAATACCATCAAATAAAACAATTACCACATAAAGACAAAAAAAAGTGGCATTAAGTATGAATCACCAAATTAGTGAGTCATGAGTATCAACTCACTTAGTATTGATACTTTCTAGCTCTGGCCACCGAACATCACCAATGCCACCTGGAAAAGAACTGAGTTCATAACACAATTGAGTGCTCGGAAAGTTTATTGAGTGCTTGGGAATTTAAGAGTCCTCTAATGTTTTACAAGTATTCATACGAATTCACTGAGTTTTGGAAAAGAATGATCAGTTAAATTTACAAAGTGGCTAGGGAAAATACTGAGTATGGTCCTCACACTAAGTAATAAAGATTAAACAAGCAAAAATAGAATTAATAATACAAGAATTATCTATATACATGGAGAAAATTATTGCAATAAACTAAATTACATTTATTTATACAAATAAAAAATTAATATAATACAAGAAAAGAAAAGAAGTACACATAGTTGCAATACACAATATCAACAGAAATAAAATTGAAATATTAAAATTTGTACTCACTATGAATTCAAATGCAAAAAAAACTACAATATCGAAGCACAACTCCGGTGAAGCACAACTCAGCATTTGAAGCACGACTCGAGCAATAGTCTTCGAAGCTCCGGTGAAGCATATCTTGACATTCGAAGCGTAGCTCAAGCACAACCTTCAGAGCACAACCTCCTCTGTTCCGTTCACGTCACTCCATGGCTTCATTTCACAGCTCCTCGGTTCATCTCATATGTCGAGGCTTAACTGAGCCTCGAAACAAAATTTCCGGACGTTCTTCATAGTGAAGCTCGATGGAAGCCATGGAAGACTAGCAGACCAAGGACGGATAGACCAGCAACTTCACTTCGACTTCGGAGCTTCAGACCAGAAACTTCTGTATTGATGTAAGCGAGCTTCAAACCATCTCTAGATCTCCGACGAAGAACTAAACTTCACCTCGAAGTTCTATATCTGACGAAAAACGTAATCTGCACAAATCTCCGGCCCCAGCATTCCTGCACATATCTCCGCCTGCGAATAATGGTTTGCCTAAGAAGTTTTGAATTTCGGCGCTGCTGGTGGTTGTTGCCACGAATTCCCTCATCTTTTTGCACTGTCGTCCATGGTAGCTTAGACAAGGAAGCCAGATGATATGGCTTCACTGCTTTACATGGTAGATCTTGAAGAGAAAGACTAAAAAAACCTTCAAAATGTTAGGTTTATGGTGGAGAGAGGAGAGGGGATATATATTTTATTAGTGTTTTAAAACCATGGGTAGAATTATTATATATATAGTAGTTAAAAAACAAAAAAGAGTATAATTAGTAGAGGATTTTTTTTGGCATATAGTGTTAAATTTTAATTTGTAGCCTTTCGTTAGAAGAATAGAGTGGCTAGAAGGTGCTCAGGTCTACAGTGGTATATTCTAGAGTCGTTACGTAATAATCTCAAAAGACATTTACCATACGACCTACTTCCCACCGATCTTGATTAATAAAAAAAGTTGCATTAACAACATGGATGAGATACCCAAGACCAATACGAAGGGTTCTAGTCTTGAATACGAGTAAGCGAAGTCCAAAATCTGTAATGATAGAAACTATCATTTACCATCATACCTATACCTAAATGAGTTGGACTTGTAAGAAATATAGATTTGAAGGAAAAATCGTATGATAATCGTTTCGAAAGATATTGTTTTTGAAATATGTTAAGAACCGTCGAACATCTAACGGTAGCAACATCCAACCCTCATAACTTCATTGAAAAAACAGAATTTGCCATTATCAATGACATTTCCACCCTGACTCGACTAGCTAATGGTCCCACCGGTCTGGTTCTTATCTTGTGTGTGTTCGGGTATACCGGTTCTAACTGGTTTCGGTTCGGTTCCTTAGACCGGTTCTAAAGGTAATTTTTTTAATATAGGAGCGGTTCTTAAACCCTATAATTTTTTTTTTTGAAAAAAGAACGAACCGAAATATATTTACCGCTTCATGCAAGTACTGTATCCCTGTAATGTAACGGTTCCGGTCCTGATATGTAACCCGGTTCGGTCCGAGAACCTGTAAGGACCGGGCCAAATACGCACAAAGTTTTAATTTTTGTTTTCAAAAGTATACGCACGACACTAGTAATCAAAAATCGAAAAATCGATAATTTCTAGCAAGACTACATTTTAAAAGAAAACAAAAATTGCCGAAACCCACCAAGAAAACCGTCTCCCCTCTCTCTTTCTCTCACACACATGCATACTCAGATTTAAGTAGTTGTATGAAAATGTCAAGTAAACAGCAAATAATATCAAGCTGGCCATGGTTTCTCGATGTCGTACCTCTCTTAGTCTTTATTCTAATAGCTGCACATGTCCTTGCTTTGGTACCGATTCAATTTCACTTTAATATTTATAGGTGTATATATGTGTGTTAATGAGTATGTGATTTTATTGCAGGTGTACTGGATTTACAGAGTTGCTACTAAAAAACAGCCCCAAAAGCAGCCCTAGAGGACAAAGAAGCACTAACGAGTCAAAGTTAATAGCTCAATTTGTAAACTGTAAGAAGGTAACTATAGTATAAATATACCCAGATTATATTTTGTTTAATTTTCATTTCGATCTTGTCTGTAGTTAATATTTGGATCATTTGAACATAGGCTGTTGCTATTATTTGTTTGATTAATGCTTTGCAGCATACCTTTTGCTTATTTGTAAATGTAGTTGATTTGATCTTTGATTTGTATAAGTTATAAGTTTAAAATTCCTTAAATATATGAAAATGTGGCTTCAATATCCAAATACTAACTAACCCATGCTCCACATCTAAAGGTTAATCATCATATTAGTGATAATTATTAATTTGTGGGATTAACATTATTAAGATCTTGTTATTTATCTATATATGCTTTTTTCCATCTATATTCATTTGGGGTTTGATGGAAATTTTAATCATTTGTCATATTTGTTATTGCAATTGTTATAACCTTTAATTTTCAATATATTGTTTTCTTAATGACTCTACAGAATTTTTTTATCTTGTAATAGTTGTTAAGTTAAGAGGCTAAGCCCAAAATCCCGTAACTGCTGATACCAGAAAATAAAATACTAATTAAATGTCCAAGCCCAAATTCTAAGCCCAAAATCCCGGCTTTTCCCGATGCGTTATGACTCCGATTGACCTCATTCCAGTTGCTAAAGTTCCGTAACTCGATGAGGAATGATTTCTCCTCAAAGGTCAGCGGCTAAATCATCGCTTAAGCACCTCGAAATCAGAAATCTATGGCCTGGAAAATGGATTTTCAGCTCTAAAAATAATATCTTCGGGATTTATCTCCAAGTCTTGACTCTAATTCACGATCTTTGACTTTCTCCTCGGATTCCTCTCCTAGCTAAAATCTAAAACCTGTAAACTTTTCACTAAAAATACCAATATTACGCGCAAAAGCTTAATAAATTAAAAATGCTAGAAATAAAAAGGAAATTCCGGATTATTGCATATTAAGTCCAAAAGTCTATCAAATTAATTAAATAAACACCAAAAATGATGTCTCCCAAGGGTCGAAAATAAGAACAATTAGGGAGACATCAAGACCCCCAACTCAAACCTTTGTCGTCCCGACAAAGTAAAACAAAACAAAGGGGTGTAAGTAAGCGTATAAACAAGTAGAAGCTAACAAATAAACCCTAAAGCAATTCTTAAAATAAATCTCATATAGCAAACTCTAGAAACTAATATACACATACACTAATCATGCAACATCAAACCTAAATAATCTCAATCATAAAATTAAAGTCGCAATGCTTGAAGGTTACACTTGTACTCGTCTCTGTATGATGGGTATAGGGTGGTCATTAATCCTACCTCGCTTTGAACGCTCCACTTAGTGTATTCCCTATCAACATAATTATAAATTCACTATGCACTTAGGAATCACGAGGTCTTTACGGTTATAATATTGGCTTAAGGACGGGTGTGGATGTATATTTGGTAAATTTGAAGTGAGCTTTTGGCTCTCTCCTCACTTACCATCAACAGTGTCCTCGAGCTTGAGTTAACGCTCAAAAAGATGTTCTCACTCACCCATATACGCAACAATTTAGCGTCCCATGTCTACCCACTATAAACAAGATGATTTTCAGAAAAATTCCACTTTGCCGGATGTTTATTCATTCATATTTTTCTTTTTATTTTCTTTTCTCTTTTTCTCTTTTTTTTGTACAGAAGCAAACCGGGTTCCGGTTCCTACTGTATGGATTTTTTCATTTTTTCTCATTTCCGGCAAAGGGTTACAATTATAAATCATCTGCAATTGTGCTACAATACAAAGCACATCAATTCCAACCCATTAAATTCCCCATATGTGGTCCCACCACCCCAAATTCAAGCTCGAGACATGTCTCAGGATTGTGATTCAAGTGCGGGTCATATGGTCATGCCTAATAATCTAAGGGATAATGACTTATATCGTGGCTACAAAGAAAAGGTTAAGGCTCAAAGTGGGCTAAGACGGATAATAATTAATACAAGGGATAGAAAGCTAAAAAGGCACAAATGGCTAACAAAGAACTGCCCCTATCATTTTCCTAAGTACATAGCTTGTCTTTAGTTCATATCTAGGTAGGTTCTCTACTAATTAGGATTTCACGTTCTACACACCAAACATATTCCTTGAGTACAAGCTTACTTCATTTGCATTGTTCATTAATTTTTCCTATCAATTACCTATGTACGCATGCAATTGTAAGTGCGTTTTATATCAATCCCTAAAGTCCACTATTTACTATCATAGATTCATCAAAAGTATGCTTAAAGGGACATTTAAAATCTTCTACAGTCAAACGCAACTCCGAAAATTATTTTATTGAAAGCAAATAAAACATATAACACATAAAAACTGGGATGAGGCAACGAACCCCACCCCAAACTCAAAAATGAGTCGTGTCCCCACGACTCGAAAGGACTCAAAGCAATAAAATAATATACACTAAATGAGAAGGGATAGAAAACGTATCTTAACCAACGCGAGGTTGGTTGTCGGTGTTGCGTCCATGAACTTTATCTCGCGTCTAGACATCGTAAGTTGTGCTTTGAACAAATAAAGTTCTACTTCTTTGTAACGTTTCCCAAATAGGGCACCTCGTATCCTGATTCTCTTCCAACACCTTGATTTTCGATTCCAACTCATCATCGGATCATTTTCTTCCTCACTTTCAGGTTCCTCAATCACTCCTCTATTATTAGGATTAGCTTTAAATTTTAGCCTCTTCAGTCTTGTGTTTGCAACGCGCATTAGGAATCTTAACAGCTGGTTCTTGAATAACACCAAAAGTGTTTCTGTTTCTAGGAGACTTCCTTTGATAAGTGCACATGAACACGGTTCTGATAAGCATCTCTTTCCACCCCAAACTCAAAACTTCAAATAGTGAGAAGCTAAGGCTTAGAACTTTGATGTTTTGAGGCTTAAGACTTGAAGATTATGGTGGAATATGAGATAGGTAAAGGCTAATTGATGTGTGGGAAGAGGGAATTGGATTTAATTTGAAGCTTGGATGAAGAACAATTGGAGAAAAGTGGGAATTTCATGGTGATTTGGATAGGAGATGAATTGATTGTATGTTATTGTGGTGGAAGAGAGTAAGATTTGAGGATTGTATGGTTGTAGATGATGATGTTCAGGAAATTCTGGGTTTTGGGAGTGTTTTTGGAGGCTAGGTTGAAGAAGGAGGTAAAAATCTAAGGCTAAAAATCTTCAAAACGGCCCTATCACAGATGCAAACCGGGTTCCCGGTTTCGAAAATCCGGGTTCTCGGTTCCGCGTCGCTGTGACGGCGCGGAAAAAATAAAAATACTCTTTTTTTTTTTACCTCGAGACGCACCAAAACGCTGGACCCAAGACGCGGGGTCAGAACTTTTGTTCACCGAAACCTGGTTCTCGGTTCTGAAGAATGCGGGTACCCGGATTTTCTCGATGGCGCGAGTCAAGACGCGCCAAAACGCAGCTACTCAAAACGCCAGGTCAGAGAATTCCACCAGTTACAGCTCCAAAACCGGGTACCCGGTTCTGCCAAATGCGGGTTCCCGGTTTTGTGTCGATGCGCGAATCAAAACGCTGCAAAACGCAAGCCACCAAGACGCTGGGTCAGAAAATTTCAGAAGTTACAGCACCAAAACCGGGTTCCCGGTTTCGAAAAACCGGGTACCCGGTTCCGACGCTGTGTCGTGAACCAAGACGCCAAGTGTTGCGTGTATAAGGTTGGTACCAGCTCCAAAACCGGGTTCCCGGTTTCTCCTGGACATCCAACCTATTTTTCTCCTATTTTCGCCTCATCGACCCCAAACTCGTGACCTTTCTACCCCTGAAATCATCAAAAACAACTACCCTTCCTCATTTCTTAATAATAAACACTAAAATTACGAAAATCAAACTAATCTAAATTGCAAAAATTTAAAAACTCAGCTAATATACAAAGAATTGGCTTTTGTTTAACGTCGTTAAGCTCGACGGGTTACCTCATTCATTAGTCATTGACATAACCTCCCCAGCAGTGAGTGAGGTTGTCAATATTTGCAACTCGGAATTTGCATCCCTTAGCTTTTATGCCCACTAGTTTGTCTGAGATAACCTTTGCGACCATGAATGGTCCTATCCAAGAACTTTTTGATTCATGTACCTTTGGAGGGGGTTTAGGATTTTTCATAGCTACCTCTTCACCTACTTTGAACCCCTTTTTCTTTCTATCTTTCTCAGGTTCCTTCGGAACCTTCGTGGCACGTGCTTTCTCTTTCTTCTTTGCATGATTGAGTTGTGGATTTTTAGGGTATGGGGGAGCTTTAATTGGTGGTTTCTTTCGTAGCTCTTTCTCCTCCACCCCTAAAGTGTCCACAACATTAATTGGCTCTTTTCTTACCGGTTCCATTACATCTACACGAAAACATTCTTCCTTGGAATCCGGAAACTTCATAGGTCTAAACACATTAAACTTCATCTCCTCGTCTTGGATTCTCATATCATTTCGCCGTTTTCTACATCAATCAAGGTACGCCCCGTGGCTAGGAATGGTCTTCCCAAAATAATGGGGACATTCCTATCCGCGTCGTAATCAAGTATAATGAAATCAGCGGGAAAAATTAACGTACCTGCCTTAACGAGGACATCTTCGATTCGGCCTTCCGGATGTGCAAGAGATCGATCCGCCATTTGCAAGACCATAGAAGTGGGTCTTGCTTCGATATTAAGCTTGTCAAAGATCAATTTGGGCATAAGATTTATGCTTGCACCCAAATCACATAGCGCTTTTCCTTTCCACTCATTACCAATAGATATTGGAATCGTAAAGCTCCCAGGATCAACTAACTTTGGAGATAATTTACCTTGACAAATAGCACTACATTCCTCAGGGAGACCAATTATCTCATTATCACAATACGGCCATTTGTTGGTGAGGGCTCTTTTCAGAAACTTAGCATACTTGGGTACATCTCTAATAGCTTCTAATAACGGAATATTTATGCTAAGACCTCTTACCCTGTTAAAGAATTTTTGATAATCAGCCATATCACCCTTCTTTTGAACTCTCGATGGAAATGGTGGAGGGTAACGGTTTATTATAGTATCATCTTTCTTTTTCGGAACTTCACTAGACCTCTCCACTTCTTCTACTTCAACTTCTTTATCTTTATTCACCACCTCTTTTTCTTTTCTAACTTCTTTTTCTTTCATAACCGGAAAAGGAGGTGGAGGAAGGTTCTTACCACTTCTGAGAGTAATAGCTTTACAATCTTCGATTTGGATTGGATTCTCAGTATCGCTAGGGAGTTGCCCTTGTGGACGTTGATCCAGTTGTTTATTTATTTGACTTAGCTGATTCTGGAACAACTTCATATTTGCTTCAACTGCGTTTTGACGTTCCATAGCTTGTGTCTGAAGAGCAACCAAACTTTCAACGGTTTTCTGAAGGGTAAATACTCCTTCTTGTGAATGGGCAGGTAAGGCTTTCTGGTTCATTGTGTCATCATAATAGTCTTGAGGAGCTTGTCTCTAAACATAATTTCCCTGATTCTGTCCTCCTTGATAATTATTTTGTGGTATTGGATTGTAGTTGTTACCTTGGGGACGCGGTTGATACGCATGTGTAGGATTGGATGCCCCATTAGGATTTGAGTATTGAAACCCAGGATGGTTTCTGTTAGGCTGATATCCATTACCACTTGAATTGAAGTTACCTCTATTGGACATAAACATCACGGACTCTTGGTTATTCGGACAACTTTCCTCATCATGATCATCTACCTTACAAATCGAACACATATACACCTCTTGTGCAGCATGCACAACTACCTTCTTACCCGAAAATCCTTCTTTTACAGCTAAAGTAAGTTGCTTCAATTGTTTCTCTATGGTATTCTGAATCTTATTCTCAAGCGTAGCAAATTTTTCTTCCATATCAACATTATTCACTCCCTTAACTGGTGTTCTTACTGAGTTCCACCCCACTTCGTTCTTAACTGTTCTCTCTAAAATAATTTTAGCATGAGCGGGTTGAACTTGAAGAAAACCTGCACCACATAGCGTATCCAACTTCTCTCTTGAAGTTCCATCAAGGCCTCTATAAAAGATCTTTAACTGTTGTTGTTCTGAAAAGCCATGATTGGGAACTTTACGCAAACACATCTGAAATCTTGTCCAACTCCTTCCCACAGTTTCATCATACTCTTGACGGAAATGCGTCAATTCTAATTCAGCATCTAACCTCATGTTACTTGGGTAATACCTGTCAAAGAAAGCAATTTCTAATTGGTCCCAATTAGTAATCTTCGTAGGATCTTGCGTATCGTGCCATTCACTCGCTCCATCAATAACAAAGAATTTAAAAGCAGCAAAATACATCTGTTCTCTTGAAACTCCCTGTGTAATATAAGAATCACATATCTGTTTAAACTTCTGTACTGCTCTAAGAGGATCTTCTGATGGTCTTCCACGAAAATTTCCAAAGTTTTGGAATTGAGCTAACATACCCGAATCTGGACGGAATCGCGGAACATCAATATCTGGAGCACCTACTCCTATAGCAGGAGCACGGAATGGAACTTCTGGAGGACCATTAGTAAACCACGGATCTTGATTCATAACTATCTGGACTTGAGGATTAGGAATCACTGGTGGAACTGGAGGAATAACGCCTGGAGCTAAAGGTTGGCCATTTGCATCTAGCTGGCCTTGTCCATTATTCTGTTGACCTTGAAGAGTGATATTCTCCATTCTGTTACTTAATTCTTCTACTTCTAAAGCTTCTCGTTCTCTTCTTCTTCTGTTCGCAAGTCTGATCAACGATTCTGGATTACTAAGGATCGGAGGTGTTGGCTCTAGATCCTTGAATAGTCTTCTTCGCATACACCAAACCTAAAAACCTGAAAGAGCTAACAAACAAAAAGCGTAAAACTGATAAAATAAAATAAATGCACTATCACTAAAGGATAAACACCGTGGTCACACGCTACCGTCCCCGGCAGCGGCGCCAAAAACTTGGTGGTCCTTTGTGTGTTCTAAAATAAATGCAAATGTAAATCGAACCACAACCGCAAGTGTACGGTTGTCCCAAGTAGTATAACTGATAATACAGATTCGTTCCAAGGACGGGATGGTTGACTACAATGCTTATCTATTAATGATTGATGCACTTATGAAAACAAATAAAGATAATATGTTTGTTTGGTTTTGTATTAATGCTAAGTAAATGAAAGATAATTATTAAAATGCAAATAAAAGCTAAGACGCAAGTAAAATGAGTGAAAACGCAGTATGAGAAGTAGTACTAGAGAACGCAAGGATCTTCCCAATCTTATTTCCTAACTTATGTTGTTTAAGGGCTAAATTGGTCAATTACAATGGTCGGGATTCTTAATTCCTTATACCCCCGTCAGGGTGGACTATAAGGCAATCCTAGGGTGTCACTAGTCCCGTCAGGGTAAATATGATCCACCGTTGGATGTTTAAGTTTTATTACCTCATTGGCCCTAGAATTAGCTAAGTTCGTCGGAATCAATAGCTTCTATCCTAGATTGAATAAATGGTTCTGTATTTAAACCCTCTAACAGGATGATCCAATTGCCACTAATTGGAATAGCCTAAATACTAACACCTGTTCCTAGTTCATGACGCTAAAAACAGTAAAATAATCTCAATTTATTGAAAAGAGTAAATGCCCTAATTTAGTTTAATTCAATAAAAACCCAAATTCAACATTCGTTATTTCATAAAATTAGGATTCACCCATTGTTTGTTCTCAAGCACTATGAATTGTTTAGCTCATATTAAAATTAAAAACTAAATTAAAATAAATGGAATTCATAATTGATTACAAATAAAAGATAAAAGAAACCTAATTTCCGGAATTGGAATGACTGATAACGGAGCTATAGACCCACTCCAGCTCTAGCAGCTTCTTCTTCCTTCCTTCTGTTGCTTCTCTCTGGTGTTTTTAATTGTGAAGAATGAATTGTGTGAAAAATAGAAGTCCAGACCTCCTTTTATAAGCATAAAAACGAATTAGGGCTTGGACCAGAAAATAAAATACTAATTAAATGTCCAAGCCCAAATTCTAAGCCCAAAATCCCGTAACTGCTGATACACCTTCACTAAAACGGCTTTTCCCGATGCGTTATGACTCCGATTGACCTCATTCTAGTTGCTAAAGTTCCGTAACTCGATAAGGAATGATTTCTCTTCAAAGGTCAGCGGCTAAATCATCACTTAAGCACCTCGAAATAAGCAATCTATGGCCTGGAAAATGGATTTTCAGCTCTAAAAATAATATCTTCGGGATTTATCTTCAAGTCTTGACTCTAATTCACGATCTTTGACTTTCTCCTCGGATTCCTCTCCTAGCTAACATCTAAAACCTGTAAAATTTTCACTAAAAATACCAATATTACGCGCAAAAGCTTAATAAATTAAAAATGCTAGAAATAAAAAGGAAATTCCGGATTATTGCATATTAAGTCCAAAAGTCTATCAAATTAATTAAATAAACACCAAAAATGATGTCTCCCAAGGGTCGAAAATAAGAAAAATTAGGGAGACATCAATATACCATATTAAACCTTACCACTCATTACCATTTAATGCAATTCATGTAAATTCCAAATCCGGGTAATAATTTAGAAAAGAAATTCAAAATTAAATTGTAACGTATGATTTCGGTAAATATAAAACTCTACTCAAGTTGGATTGTACTTTCTTCTTAAAAATGAGACTAGTTTGTTGGTCGAAAATAGGTAAAATTGTGTGATTAATTGAGCTTTACTAGGATTAGCTTACCAAATATCGGACTAGTCTAGTATTAGATGTACTTTTAAGTTTTAAGAGTAAGCAAATGGATAAAAATTCTTTAAATATTTTAGCCTAGCCTCTTAACTTAACAACTATTACAAGATAAAAAATTTCTGTAGAGTTATTAAGAAAACAATATATTGAAAATTAAAGGTTATAACAATTGCAAAAACAAATATGACAAATGATTAAAATTTCCATCAAACCCCAAATGAATATCAATGGAACAAAGCATATATAGATAAATTAAGAATTATCACTAATATGATGATAAACCTTTAGATGGGGAGCATGGGTTAGTTAGTATTTGGATCTTGAAGCCACATTTTCATATATTTAAGGAATTTTAAACTTATAACTTATACAAATCAAAGATCAAATCAACTACTTATACAAATAAGCAAAAGGTATGCTGCAAAGCATTAATCGAACAAATAATAGCAATAGCCTATGTTCAAATGATCCAAATATTAACTACAGACAAGATCTAAATGAAAATTAAACAAAATATAATCTGGGTATATCTATACTATAGTTACCTTCTTACAGTTTACAAATTGAGCTATTAACTTTGACTCGTCAGTGCTTCTTTGTCCTCTGGGCTGCTTTTGGGGCTGTTAGCAACGCTGTAAATCCAGTACACCTGCAATAAAATCACATACTCATTAACACACATATATATACCTATAAAGATTAAAGTGAAACTGAATCGGTACCAAAGCAAGAACATGTGCAGCTATTAGAATAACGACTACGAGAGGTACGACATCGAGAAACCATGGCTAGCTTCTAATTATACTCTTTTTTGTTTTTTAAGTACTATATATATAATAATTCTACCCATAGTTTTAAAACACTAATAAAATATATATCCCCTTCCTCTATCCACCATAAACCTAACATTTTGAAGCTTTTTTTAGTCTTTCTCTTCAAGATCTACCATGTAAAGCAGTGAAACCATATAATCTGGCTTCCTTGTCTAAGCTACCATGGACGACAGTGCAAAAAGATGAGGGAACTCGTGGCAACAACCACCAGCAGCGCCGAAATACAAAACTTCTTAGGCGAACCATTATTCGCAGGCTGAGATATGTGCAGGAATGCTGGGGCCGGAGATTTGTGCAGCTTCCGTTTTTCGTCAGATATAGAACTTCGAGGTGAAGTTTAGTTCTTCGTCGGAGATCTAGAGATGGTTTGAAGCTCGCTTACATCAATACAGAAGTTGCTGGTCTGAAGTTCCGAAGTCGAAGTGGAGTTGCTGGTCTATCCGTCCTTGGTCTGCTAGTCTTCCATGGCTTCCATCGAGCTTCACTATGAAGAACGTCCGGAAATTTTGTTTCGAGGCTCAGTTAAGCCTCGATATATGAGATGAACGGAGGAGATGTGAAATGAAGCCATGGAGTGAAGTGAACGGAAGTGCTGTGAAGTGAACAGAGGAGGTTGTGCTTTGAAGGTTGAGCCCTTTTTCGTGGGTGATACTAGATGCTCATATGTCGCGTAGGCTCAAACTACCGACTATCCCTACCTTTGATGGTTCAAAAATTCTAGACGCACACATCAACACCTTTTTAAGTTACATGGATTTCATCATAAGGTAGGATGTTATTGTCGAGATTTCCCTCCAACTTAATATACCAACGCCCAAATATGGTATTCTGACTTAAAGTCACATTCTGTAGAGACTTTTTCCCAGCTATCCTAAAAATCATATGTTTCTGAACATGATGACTAGCAAAACAAATGTTGCCTTACTCGACCTCGTACAAGGAAAGAGAGAAAGCCTACAGTCTTTCATGGATCAGTTTTCTAACGTCACTTATAACATTTAGGATTTAGATCAGTCCATTTTTATCATGTCTTCACTCGAAGGTTAGACAACTAAGAATTCTAGATATACTTAACTTCGTGAACCAAACATAGCATGTAAGAGCATGAACCAAAGGAAACACGAAAGACAAGACTGATCGAGAGGATGATCAAATAGCTCAAGGAAGCATAAAAATATAAAGGAAAAGGTTCATCGAAAATCAAACCTTCCGAGAGCATAATCGAGATCCCCCAATAGACTATTTCAAATTGAAGATAATCATGACCGAAGGTGGTCACCAGAGAAACACGTTAACAACTAAAGAAGGATAAATAGGGTAACTCAACCCGAGAAAAAATGAAAAGTAAAGGCCACACCAATATCGATCTCCTAAGCGACGTGTATCACGTAGATGAGCCAAATGGAGACTATGTTGTAGATCTTCCCGACTAGGCGCGCCTAGGCGTCAACTCCCCCTTCATCCGCTTACGCCTAGTTAAAATTCTAGGCGGTTTTTCCTAGCGCCTTTGTCGCCATGGAATATGCTCCTAGCCCATCTAGGCGTCGGTTAATGACAAATAATGGCCACCTAGGTGTCGATTAATGGCAAAACATGCCCACATAGGCCTTCTTGTTATTTTTGTTATTCTTGCGAATTATTTAACTGATATTATAACTCAATTATAGTATTTTTTTATTGACTATAGTGTTGTTGGATGAATTTTATGACTCAAATAGTTAAAATTGCTATAATTACTACATATATATTACTAAACATACAAAATTATACAGCGGTATTCAAAACCGTATAATTCCGCCTAGGCCCCGTGTAATCCCGCCTAGGCACTAGGCCCTGGTCGACCGCCTAGGCCGCAAAACCGAGATCTACATCATAGACTGGAGATGCAATGGACCAGTCCAACAATTTCCTAATGCACTAGCTCTAGATACAAGTTTGAGGTAAACACCAAAGTAGAGGGCCCAGAGTCTAGATAAATAAGATTGTGTTGACTCGACGAGTTAAAAATCAAGCCTCGCCCAAGTTTCCCATGAATGAACATAACTTTGTTTCACTAACCAAGATGAAAGTATGGTGTTTTTCCCATGAGGACCCGTTTGTCATACCAGCAATTGTAATTAATGTCTTGATGTGTCAAGTGCTACTCAATATTGGGAGCTTAGTAAATATACTATGTACGAGCACGTTCAAATATTTGAAGATCAACCATGATTCCATAAAGGCTTATCGTGATCCAATATGAGAATTCACAGGCAAAATCTTTCAACTCTCTAGATGCATCAAATTACCAATCCAAAACCATATTGGTACGATTCGTTATAGCGTAATGTGAATTTGCATACAATGCATTCTTGGATAGACAACTGTCAATAAACTCTGTACGGTGGTACCTACTTACCACCTCACAATGAAGTTTACAATTGGAAGAGGAATAAAGTTATTCGAGAGAGACAAGTGAGCGCTCGAGAATGCTACTTACATTTTCTAAAAGGAACAGTATCTTGATGATATTGCATACCGTTTGGGTAAATCTTAGAGGAATCCTCACTTCTAAAATCCAAGCTTTAATTAACTGCACTTGATTATTGCATAAGATTCCCCTAACTTTCGCAGTCTCTACGGAACGAATGTTACTTATTTTCTAAAACTTGCATACGATCTGTATACTTGCAGAACCATGCTAGCTTTAGGGTGTTTATTTGCATATAATTATTATATCTTTTTATCACACCCAAGGCCGTACCAATACTCAACAAAATCTCTAAGCATCATTTAGATTTACTAAGTATTAACACAAGATCACTAAGTATAAAACACAAATAATTAAAGGTATGCTTGTATTCATAAGGAAAAAGATAATAAAAGAAAAAGGATAAAAATTATAAAAGAAAAGAAAGAGAGAGAAAAATGTTATTTGAATTACAAATTTTTAAGAAAGAAAACATCGTAAAAGATTTTGAGTATTTTTAGCTTAAATTGGAAGAAAAAAATAAGTAAAGAACAAAAATATATTAACATATTTCCATTTTTATCATTATTTGTAAGATGTCAAAGTTATTTTCTTTCTTACTTGTTTATTAAAATCATTTCTTTCCATTCGAACCTGATTTAGAGTGATTATAAAATTATGGTTTATAGATGATTTTAATAATCACATTGAGCCCGTTTGGGATTGATTATTTACGAGGTTAAAGCTCTTTTCAATTAAAATTAAATATTTGTAAAAAATATTAAAAATCATTTTGACATCTAAAATAACTTTAACGGATTATTTTAATAATCACATATCTAGTGCTTTTCCTAAATTCACTTCAAGTGATTATTTTAAAAAGTAATCCTGATGTCTCCTCATTTGTGATAATATAATATACTTCAGAGACATTATTTTAGGCTTATTGATTTGTTTATAGGTTGATTTTAGCTTAGTTTAGTGCACTTTCCTATTTTGAGTCTTGATTTGTAGAATTATTATTTTTAGAGCATATTGGCTTTAATTGTTTATTTAGTGTGAAGCTTTAAAGATAAATATGGAGATTAATTAGAGTCCAAGTCAAAGACAACAACTTATGGAAAGAGATTTGCATGGTAATTGGAAATAAGGAAACAAAAGCTAAAGAGATGGAAAAGGAAAAAGCTGCCTAAATCTGGGATTCTGCATACACGTCCAAAGATATGCGCTTTTACCTAAGAAATAGGCCAAATTTGGTAATTTCCTTCTATAGGGTCACGATAATTCTGTTGCGATTCTTTTGGTATCTTATGGAGCTCAAACCGACCAATAACGAAGAAGATATGCTCAAAACGGCCCAGCAGTGTTTATCTTTATTTCCATACGAATTTGAGTTGGACTAGGAGTCTATTACTTTCCTTCTCCTTCAAGAAAACAAATTAGGTCTTCCTATACCCTATCAGTACAGTGTTAGTTTAGGGTGTGTATTCGCACTTATTTATATCATTATTTTATCACACCTTAGGCCACACCAAGTTTTTGGCGCCGCTGCCGGGGACTACATCGTTAGTCCTTGTGCAATTATCTTGTGCTTTTATTTTAGTTAGTTCTATTTTACGCTTTTCTTTTTAGTTTTTGTTTTACAGATTTTTTCTAGGCGAAAGCAGATTTATTAGAAGATAAAGGTTTCGTGTTATTAGATCCTAAGAAGCTAATACTATTATGGAGAATTTTCTTGAAACCCAGAGAAGTTGGTCGTTCGAATCAGAAAAACAAACAGAGACTTTAGAATCTCTAAAGCTCAAGGAGTTAAGCCAACAACTTGAGGAATTACGAGAACAAGCGCGAGAAATAGCTCGGAGGAATCTAGTACATACATCACCTTCATGCCCTAGTTGTGGAGCAAGAGATCACTCGTGGGGACATTGCATGAACAATCCAGCCTCAATTTCCTTCATGCCTTATCAAAGAGACCATTATTATGATGGTTATTATCAATCTCAAGGAAATTACGCTGATTATCAACCCCCGCAGAGTTACAATTGGGTCGGAGAACAACAGAATTATTACTATAATAACCATTATTATGATGATTATTATCAACCACGACCACAATCTTATTATCCTCCACAACCTATCTATCAAGAAGCGCCGATTTATGATGAAGCTTATCACGAACCACCTCCTTATTCAATGCAACAAACCGTACAAGAACAGAATGAGCTTATGGAGTTGGTGCAGACAGTGTCACAAAAGGTGAATCTCCAAATTTTTGCAAAATGGCAACTATGAAGTGATACTAGTGCTCCAGCAAACACAGGTTGTCATGTAGTTGAATTAGGAAGTGGAAAACAACTACCTCCACCAAGACCAGAACCAGCACCAGTCCCTATTCCAGAGGTCGAAGAGGTAGTTGAACAAAAAAGTGTCCAAGAGAAAACACCAGAAAAGAAAGAGAGCCCAGTGGTAACCAACACATCTCCTCCTCCACCATTCCCTTCACGTGTCAGAAAGGACAATGACCTGGAATTCAAGAAGTTCGTTGACATGATGAACAAATTAAAGACCAGCAGCCCGTTTGTAGATGCTCTCACAAGAATGTCAAAATACGGTCAATTCATGAAGGACATTCTTTCTAACAAACGAAGATTCGAGATGAATGGATTACCAGAGGAGTGTAATGCTACACTTGAAATCGAGTTACCACCAGATTCAACTCTTCCCACGACATCTTGGATGGCACCATCAATGATTATTAAGAATCGAGCTGAAAAGTTCGTGGGAATTAAAGGCAAAGGGTGGAAATTTCGTCATCCTTAATCGAGGTAACACGCCTAACTTTGAAAGACGTTAAACAAAAGTGCTAAACGGGAGACAACCCGTAATTTCTTTTATGTTTTTACGTTTCCAGTTGTTAATTTTATGTTTAGATTAGTTAATTTTAGTTGATATTGCATATTTGAGAAAGGTATTAGTGTTTTTGATGATTAGGTATTGGAGAAATCGAGTTAGGGAAGCGAGCAAAATTTTTCGGAACAGAGAAACTTCGGCAAGTCATATCTTTGCGCTCGGATGTCGAAATCAGGTGATCTTTGAGCCTAAACTGCATAACTTTTCGAGATCTAGCTGATGGGAAGGTTTTTGACGAGTGCGGTACAACGGACCTCAGCCGCGGTGCACCGCATGGTAAAAACCCGTACCACGGGTGGAGCCACGGGTCGTGACCAGAAACCAAGAAACATTGCCCCGCGGACTACCCCATGCACCGTGCCCTGGTCCGTAGGTCAACACGTGCCACGGGGTAGGTGCCACGGGTATTTTGACGTAGAAGCCACGGACTACCCCCGCGGTACACCGCGCCATGGTCCGCAGAGCAAAAACACGTGCCACGGGTATTATCCAGTGGGTAAAAATTCGACCATCAGATGCTATGGTGTACCCCGCGGTACACCCCATGGTCCGCAGCATGGTCCGCACGAGTCGCCAGAGAGAGAAAAGAAGGGGTTTCAAGTGTATAAAGGAGGTATTAAGCTTTTAATTCCGAATTTTATAAACCTTAAGCTTCTCCTTCTTCCCCAAAACTCTCCCAACTCCATTGAAGCTCATAAAAACCTTCACCAATCATCAAAACACTACCCAATCACCATAAAAACACATCTAATTCATTCTCCACATCATCACAAGGAAGATTCAACCACCTATATCATCCCAAAACACCTTGAATCCAAGAATCAAAAGCTTGAATTTCAAAAATTCATCCTACAATTTCTTAAATCCATACCAATACATGAAGAATCCATCTTACCAACATAGAGAATCATCACCAAATCACCTTTCCTAACCCAAATTAAGCTTGTACAACCAATAATCAAAAGTTCAAATTTTAAGAGTGGTTAAAGCTTTGAGTTGGGGGTCAATTGGGATGATTAAGAGAACATTAACATTATCTACTGTAAGGGAGATGAAGAATAAAGGTATTGGATTTAATTGAGAAGAAATCAAGTGAGAAAAGTCCTAGTTCCAATTCAAAGGGTAAAACAAGTCAAGAGAAGAGAGGTTAGCTAGCTATGTTTGATTCAATGAGCAAAAAGATTCCAACTTTAGTGAAGAAGACAACACAGCCTCTGCAAATCAAAGACCTTATACCCAAAGAAAAAGAGAAAGCTTCAAGGGCCCTGATAGCTTCTCCGAAGTAACAATTAAAGGAGCTACCTTTTTCTTATAAGAAAGTATTTGAAGAAGTTGAAGGAGAATAATGAAGATTCGTGGAGATTTGGAATGATGGGGTTGTTTGTGAATTGTATTGTGTGAGGAGAAGAAAAAGATGTGGCATAGTTGATCTATGAGGAGGTGATACGAATTTTCGATTTCTCCCATGACGTTATATAATGCAATATCCTATTATGATCACGTGTCCTGAACAAAAAGCGAATAAGAAGTTGGGTGAAGAAGATACATTAGATTTAATCCGAGTATCAACAAGGCGAGGTAATAGCCTCGAAGAGTATGTTTTCTTTCTTCCGTACCATTTCTTTATGTGCAATATGTATGCTAATTTTAAATTTTATTTTTCTTGAGTCTTTTTCGAGTCGTGGGGACACGGCTCATTTTTGAGTTGGGGGTGGGGATTCGTTGTCCTCATCTTCCTTTTTGTTTTTTCATAAAATTTAAAATTTTGTGGGTTGAATTAGGCATAGAATATGTTGAATGTACCTATTTGAGCATGATTTTATTAAATTAATGATAGTAGGTAGTATGTTTTTGAATGATGTCATAAGTTTGTTTAGATGCATGCATGAAAACAGGAAATAAAAGATAGAAAAGTTAATGAGCAATGCTAAGAAGTCACGTTGAAACTTAGGAAGAGTTGTTGGTGTGTAGAACGTGAGGTTTAAAATTAGTTGAAAACCCACTTATCTATAAACTAGTAATGAAAAAGTAACAAAATCCGGAAGTTAGAAAAATGAATAAGGCAGTTCTTTCATGATTAAAACACTTGAAGCCTTTTATACCTTCTCACCCTTTTGCTTGATATTATTGTTATTATCCGTCTTAGCCCATCCGAGCCTTTCTAAAGCCTTTATTGAAATACATTATAATCCATACCCTAGTTTTAAGGACCTATCTAAATGACCCGCACTCGAATCGCAAAACCTGAGACAACTCGTTTTAGAGCTTGAGTTTGGGGTGGTGGGTTTCATAATTAGGGAACTTTAGGAAATTGGGAATTATCTTTGTGATTTTATTGATGATGAAATTGTTATTATTGTAACCCTTTGCCGGGGTAACAGTGAATGAAAAAGAAGCTACGAGCTTTTGTCAACAAGGGCATAAAAAGAATATATATATGAAAAAGAAAATAGTGTGATATCTCAACATAAAAAGAGAGTCATAGCTATACAAAAGAAAAAATTGATGTGAAAAGAAATTATATATTCGGACCGGCAAAGTGGATTTTATATCATCAAAGGTTTTAATTGGGATTATTGGGGATGCAAATCAAAAGCATCAATAAATTGGGTTTTAATTGGGATTATTGGGGATGCAAATCAAAAGCATCAATAAACATCTTCAAGTGAAAACTCAAGCTTTAGGGAGATTCGTTGATGGCTAGTGAGGAGAGAGCCAAAAGCTCACTTTTCATTTTCCAATTATACCACACCCGTCCTTAAGCCACGTTATAACCAAAGACCTTAGGATTTATAACTACTAGATGGAGAAACAATTGAGTTATTAGGTAGTAGGTAAGTGGACCATTGGATGCTGTATTTGGGACCTATGAACAACCTATCGCCATTAACATGAACTAAGTTATCATCCTTTCCTTCTGGCATTGCGAAATTAATCTGGACTTGAATTTATGGATTGTTGATTACATGTATATTAAGCATCTCTGTGCATTATTTCTTGAGCCTTACTACATGAGACTTTTTAGATATTTTTGCTCTAGGATCATTCATTATGTTCTGTTCTTATTCTCCTCCTACTTCTTCTTCTTGTTTAAATTGACTACCCTACTGTTCTTTACTTTTATTGTATCGGGACGATACAACTTTGAGTTGGGGGTCTTGTTGTCTCCTCATTTGTGATAATATAATATACTTCAGAGACATCATTTTAGGCTTATTTATTAGTTTATAGGTTGATTTTAGCTTAGTTTAGTGCACTTTCCGATTTTGAGTCTTGATTTGTAGAATTATTATTTTTAGAGCATATTGGCTTTAATTGTTTATTTAGTGTGAAGATTTAAAGATAATTATGGAGATTAATTAGAGTCCAAGTCAAAGACAACAACTTATGGAAAGAGATTTGCATGGTAATTGGAGATAAGGAAACAAAAGCTAAAAAGATGGAAAAGGAAAAAGCTGCCTAAATCTAGGATTCTGCATACACGTCCAAAGATATGCGTTTTTACCTAAGAAATAGGCCGAATTTGGTAATTTCCTTCTTTAGGGTCAAGATAATTCTGTTGCGATTCTTTTGGTATCTTATGGAGCTCAAACCGACCAATAACGAAGAAGATATGCTCAAAACGGCCCAGCAGTGTTTATCTTTATTTCCATACGAATTTGAGTTGGACTAGGAGTCTATTACTTTCCTTAACCTTCAAGAAAACGAATTAGGTCTTCCTATACCCTATAAATACAGCCTCTTAACACTCTAAAATCATCCTTGGCCAGACCCTAAGGCCAAGAGGAAGCTGCAACACAAGAGAAGAAGTCTGGCGGGAGCTGTGCATCAATCATGTCTCATTCAACTTCTTATTTTGTAATTCTTTTCTCTTATTTTCTTTGTATGAATTAATTCTATTAGCTTAGGTTTTGCTTAATGTATAAAATATGAATTCTATTTCTTCTATCTAAGTTCTTTGGGAATTATATGTTTTAATCTGATATTAGCTACTTACCTTTATATTTGATTATGTGTTTTGATTTAATGATTGTTTTCCTTGCGAATGCATGCGTATAGGATTACCTTAATAGTAGTTAGATGGTCTCCTTGACAGGGTGTTTAACTATTGAACCACCACATAACGTCTAGTGTCGATAGCAGTTCTGACAAAACATACTTCTAACTAGATAGTCATTAGGGTTTGTTTTAATCACCATATCACCAATTGATTGTAGTGTGCTGGATAGGGCCTTAGTGGCGTTTGATAACCCTATTTGAGTCCTCGTCTTGGTTGTGCCGTAGCCCCCTTAGTCGCTCTCAAGGTCTAAGATTGGGGAATTTAGAATCCTGACTAAGTAAACCAAGAGCTAATATTCTCCCTTATAAATTAGATCTAATAGATAGAATTAGAAGGATTAGTGCATACTAGTAAAATCTAAGCTAATACTTTCATACTATCCTCTTTCCTTTTCTTTTATTTATTTTCTGTCTTTAGTTTATTAGTTTAGTTTAATTATTGAAAAACCAAACAAAAATCTATTTTTCCTTTTCTTTCTTTGTGTATTATCTTTTCTATCTTTAATATCTGCACTTTATAAATTGCATAAGTTCTCTAACTTTCGTCAGTCCCTGAGGAACTAATCTTCTTATCATTAAAACTTGCATACGTCCTGTAATACTTGCAGTACAGTGTTAGTTTAGGGTGTGTATTCGCACTTATTTATATCATTATTTTATCACACCTTAGGCCACACCAAATCCCAAACGGGCCCTTAAGCTACTTTACTTAAAAAAATCTCAATACAAACGGTAGAAAATAACATAAATAACTTCCTTTCATATCTTTTCATCTTAATACTCTTAATCCAATCATACCAAAAGTATTAACAAAAATTCACTGAATATTAACACAAAAGTCACTGAGTATTGAAAAATCATTGAAGTTGCAATATATTAATAAATATTACACAAAATTACTGTGTACTAATCAAAAAATCTTTGAGTATTACACTAAATCAATGAATATTAACACAAAACCTAAGCTTCCTACTGGATCTTCCACGGATAAAAATGAACGGTACTCAAACCACTCCCCTACTGCTTCTCAATGGTTCGTTGCTTTAATGCTGCCATGGAACCTGATCCGAGCTTCAAACAAAGCCATTAAAGAAGATGTGAGAATTATGCTTTTGGCGAATAAAGAAGAGAAGAGAGAAGCAAATCTCGCTGTTTTGTTGCCGTGAGACTCGCAAAAAAATAACATTCATGGCCACGGAAGGGGAGTGTTCTGTCGTGAGTAACCACTTCTGATAGGTTAGTATGGAGAGAGGAGAGAGAAGAGATATAAGAGAGAGTTTTAGGATTTGAAGATGTGAAATGTGATTTATGTGTATTTATTTAGTATATATAATGGATAAACATTTGAGGGTATAATAGATAGTGGGAAAATAGGTCTATAATGTTAAATCTTATACTTGACCTTCATAAAAAGAGTGAATTGAGTAGGGTTGCTTGAGTCTTGAATAGAGGTCTCCAAGACCCTTGGGTAAAATCTCTTTATATTTCTTGGAGTCCAAAATTCAAATCAGACACTTCACTAAGGTAGTCTTGATTTGTTGGGACTTTCCATTCTATCAAACAATAATCAAACACATATCTTCAACTTAACTGATAATATTTAGAAAATAAATTTATTAGTGTCAAACCTTTTTAGGCACACACAAGGTTTACCACTACCACCTTGATCCTAGGTCAACATGGCACACGTTCTATTAACTTGCATCATAAGTGCTACTTATTTCTAACTGGATTTCATATGTTATTAGAACGTCTAACTGATAAACTAAGTATCCACGACACTTTATAAATGGTTGCCCACTTTATTCTTGTAAAAGTAACTGGTATTTTATTATCTTTACTTTTCAATTACTTACAAGTTAGTTTCTTGCACGAATTCATATTTGAGGCCTCTATCCAAAATTTCTGCTAACATAAGAATCATAATACTTTAAAAAAATTACTCTAAATGTATTAATATGTGTGTCTCATTTTATAGTTTCATTTAAAACACTTACTCAAATAAATAATCCAAACAATCAAGTAGTAGCCTTCAGAAATATTAACTAAATTATAAAAGTTGGGGATGGTAGATAAAACTAAAGATAAATATACAGATGATTTTTTTGGGTAAACCTATGGAGATAACCTTTGTGGCCTATAGGAAACATGTGGTTAGCTTTTTCTAAAAAGGCTACCATCTAATCTTATGGGTGATCAAATACTAAAATACCATCAAATAAAACAATTACCACATAAAGACAAAAAAAAAAGTGGCATTAAGCATGAATCACATGAGTATCAGCTCACTTAGTATTGATACTTTCTAGCTCCGGCCACCGAACATCACCAATGCCACCTGGAAAAGAACTGAGTTCATAACAGAATTGAGTGCTCGGAAAGTTTATTGAGTGCTTGGGAATTTAACTGAGTCCTCTAATGTTTTACAAGTATTCATACGAATTCACTGAGTTTTGGAAAAGAATTATCAGTTAAATTTACAAAGTGGCGAGGGAAAATACTGAGTATGGTCCTCACACTAAGTAATAAAGATTAAACAGGCAAAAATAGAATTAATAATACAAGAATTATCTATATACATGGAGAAAATTATTGCAATAAACTAAATTACATTTATTTATACAAATAAAAAATTAATATAATACAAGAAAAGAAAAAAAGTACACATAGTTGCAATACACAATATCAACAGAAATAAAATTGAAATATTAAAATTTGTACTCACTATGAATTCAAATGCAAAAAAAACTACAATATCGAAGCACAACTCCAGTGAAGCACAACTCAGCATTTGAAGCACGACTCGAGCAATAGTCTTCGAAGCTCCGGTGAAGCATATCTTGACATTCGAAGCGTAGCTCAAGCACAACCTTCAGAGCACAACCTCCTCTGTTCCGTTCACTTCACTCCATGGCTTCATTTCACAGCTCCTCCGTTCATCTCATATATCGAGGCTTAACTGAGCCTCGAAACAAAATTTCCGGACGTTCTTCATAGTGAAGCTCGATGGAAGCCATGGAAGACTAGCAGACCAAGGAAGGATAGACCAGCAACTTCACTTCGACTTTGGAGCTTCAGACCAGCAACTTCTGTATTGATGTAAGCGAGCTTCAAACCATCTCTAGATCTCCGACGAAGAACTAAACTTCACCTCGAAGTTCTATATATGACGAAAAACGTAATCTGCATAAATCTCCGGCCCCAGCATTCTTGCACATATCTCCGCCTGCGAATAATGGTTTGCCTAAGAAGTTTTGAATTTCGGCGCTGCTGGTGGTTGTTGCCACGAGTTCCCTCATCTTTTTGCACTGTCGTCCATGGTAGCTTAGACAAGGAAGCCAGATGATATGGCTTCACTGCTTTACATGGTAGATCTTGAAGAGAAAGACTAAAAAAAGCTTCAAAATGTTAGGTTTATGGTGGAGAGAGGAGAGGGGATATATATTTTATTAGTGTTTTAAAACCATGGGTAGAATTATTATATATATATAGTAGTTAAAAAACAAAAAAGAGTATAATTAGTAGAGGATTTTTTTTGGCATTTAGTGTTAAATTTTAATTTGTAGCCTTTCGTTAGAAGAATAGAGTGGCTATAAGGTGCTCAGGTCTACAGTGGTATATTCTAGAGTCGTTAGGTAATAATCTCAAAAGACATTTACCATACGACCTACTTCCCACTGATCTTGATTAATAAAAAAAGTTGCATTAACAACATGGATGAGATACCCAAGACCAATACGAAGGGTTCTAGTCTTGAATACGAGTAAGCGAAGTCCAAAATCTGTAATGATAGAAACTATCATTTACCATCATACCTATCCCCAAATGAGTTGGACTTGTAAGAAATATAGATTTGAAGGAAAAATAGTATGATAATCGTTTCGAAAGATATTGTTTTTGAAATATGTTAAGAACCGTCAAACATCTAACGGTAGCAACATCCAACTCTCATAACTTCATTGAAAAAACAGAATTTGCCATTATCAATGACATTTCCACCCTGACTCGACTAGCTAATGGTCCCACCGGGCTGGTTCTTATCTTGTGTGTGTTCGGGTATACCGGTTCTAACCGGTTTCGGTTCGGTTCCTTAGACCGGTTCTAAAGATAATTTTTTTTTAATATAGGAGCGGTTCTTAAACCCTATAATTTTATTTTTGAAAAAAGAACGAACCGAAATATATTTACCGCTTCATGCAAGTACTGTATCCCTGTAATGTAACAGTTCCGGTCCTGATATGTAACCCGGTTCGGTCCGAGAACCTGTAAGGACCGGGCCAAATACGCACAAAGTTTTAATTTTTGTTTTCAAAAGTATACGCACGACACTAGTAATCAAAAATCGAAAAATCGATAATTTCTAGCAAGACTACATTTTAAAAGAAAACAAAAATTGCCGAAACCCACCAAGAAAACCGTCTCCCCTCTCTCTCTCACACACACATGCATACTCAGATTTAAGGAGTTGTATGAAAATGTCAAGTAAACAGCAAATAATATCAAGCTGGCCATGGTTTCTCGATGTCGTACCTCTCTTAGTCTTTATTCTAATAGCTGCACATGTCCTTGCTTTGGTACCGATTCAATTTCACTTTAATCTTTATAGGTGTATATATGTGTGTTAATGAGTATGTGATTTTATTGCAGGTGTACTGGATTTACAAAGTTGCTACTGAAAAACAGCCCCAAAAGCAGCCCCAGAGGACAAAGAAGCACTAATGAGTCAAAGTTAATAGCTCAATTTGTAAACTGTAAGAAGGTAACTATAGTATAAATATACCCAGATTATATTTTGTTTAATTTTCATTTCGATCTTGTCTGTAGTTAATATTTGGATCATTTGAACATAGGCTATTGCTATTATTTGTTTGATTAATGCTTTGCAGCATACCTTTTGCTTATTTGTAAATGTAGTTGATTTGATCTTTGATTTGTATAAGTTATAAGTTTAAAATTCCTTAAATATATGAAAATGTGGCTTCAATATCCAAATACTAACTAACCCATGCTCCACATCTAAAGGTTTATCATCATATTAGTGATAATTCTTAATTTGTGGGATTAACATTATTAAGATCTTGTTATTTATCTATATATGCTTTTTTCCATCTATATTCATTTGGGGTTTGATGGAAATTTTAATCATTTTTCATATTTGTTATTGCAATTGTTATAACCTTTAATTTTCAATATATTGTTTTCTTAATGACTCTACAGAAATTTTTTATCTTGTAATAGTTGTTAAGTTAAGAGGCTAGGCTAATATATTTAAAGAATTTTTATCCATTTGCTTACTCTTAAACTTAAAAGTACATAAGATACTAGACTAGTCCGATATTTGGTAAGCTAATCCTAGTAAAGCTCAATTAATCACACAATTTTACCAATTTTCCACCAACAAACTAGTCTCATTCTTGAGAAGAAAGTACAATCCAACTTATGTAGAGTTTTATATTTACCGAAATCATACGTTACAATTTAATTTTGAATTTATTTTCTAAATTATTACCCAGATTTGGAATTTACATGAATTGCATTAAATGGTAATGAGTGGTAAGGTATAATTTGGTATATCCCTTTTTACTGTTAATTGAGCAAGATAAGTCAGATAAACTTTTTCTTTCTAAAAGCCAAGTTATTTAAATAATAATAAACATATATGGTCAAACATTAATCACTTACCTCACCATTTCCAAAACAAACCATATATAGAAAATCAAAAACTATGATTCATTGTGGTTAGTTAGATTTGTTCACAGGTAAATGGAATATCATAATTGTAAAAAATAACATTAATGGCGAAAAGACATAATATTCCTGGTCAAACTCTTTTAAGAGTCATAAACCAAAAAATCAAACTTTATTTACCAAAAGAAGCATTCGAGTAATGGCGCTTTAGGGCGTTTAACGTAAAATAATAAATCGTTCTAATATTTATATTATGGACATATCCTTTAAAGAAAAAGGTGTAAAATACATATGTACCCTATAAATAAAGGCTTACCACAATCCAAAATTCACAATCCACACTCAAAGTTTGCAAAATGGTAAGACCATCATGCAAATGATCGCTTCGAAGACAGCTCGAAGTGTTGCTTTTTCGAAGCGGAGAGCTAATTTGTTCAAGAAAGCTTAAGAGCTTGCGATAACAACGGGGACTAACCTAGCAATTATAGTGATGTCACCAAGTGGTAAGCCATATTCATATGGCCACCCTTCTATGATTGTGACGAATGATGGAGCTAGTACTAGTAGCGGGCTCCACACTGAGGCTAATAATGCTGCACTTTGACGACTGACGAGGTTATTTTTTTATTATTCCACCATCGATGAAAAAAAAACTGAAATCTCTTCAGTCGTCAAAGTGCAGCATTATTAGCCTCAGTGTGGAGCCCGCTACTAGTACTAGCTCCATCAGTCGTCACAATCATAGAAGGGTGGCCATATGAATATGGCTTACCACTTGGTGACATCACAATAATTGCTAGTTTAGTCCCTGTTGTTATCGCAGGCTCTGAACCTTTCTTGAACAAATTAGCTCACCGCTTCGAAAAAGCAACACTTCGAGCTGTCTTCGAAGCGATCATTTGCATAAGGATTCTCTTTCGACCTGATGGTCTGAAAATTTTGCAAAGTTTGAGTGTGGGTTGTGAACTTTGGATTGTGGTAAGTCTTTATTTATAGCGTACATATGTATTTTACACCTTTTCCTTTAAAGGATATGTCCATAATAGAAATATTAATACGATTTATTATTTTACGTCAAACGCAATAAAGCGCCATTACTCGAATGCTTATTTTGGTAAATAAAGATTGATTTTTTGGTTTATGACTCTTAAAAGAGTTTGACCAGATTTAGGAATATTATGTCTTTTCGCCATTAATGTTATTTTTTACAATTATGATATTCCATTTAGCTGTAAACAAATCTAACTAAACCACAATGAATCATAGTTTTTGATTTTCTATATATGGTTTGTTTTGGAAATGGTGAGGTAAGGGTTTTATGTTTGACCATATATGTTTATTATTTTTTAAATAACTTGGCTTTTAGAAATAAAAAGTTTATCTGACTTATCTTGCTCAATTAACACGTAAAAAGGGATATACCAAATTATACCTTACCACTCATTACCATTTAATGCAACTCATGTAAATTCCAAATCCAGGTAATTATTTAGAAAAGAAATTCAAAATTAAATTGTAACGTATGATTTCGGTAAATATAAAACTCTACTCAAGTTGGATTGTACTTTCTTTTTAAAAATGAGACTAGTTTGTTGGTCGAAAATAGGTAAAATTGTGTGATTAATTGAGCTTTACTAGGATTAGCTTACCAAATATCGGACTAGTCTAGTATTAGATGTACTTTTAAGTTTTAAGAGTAAGCAAATGGATAAAAATTCTTTAAATATGTTAGCCTAGCCTCTTAACTTAACAACTATTACAAGATAAAAAATTTCTGTAGAGTTATTAAGAAAACAATATATTGAAAATTAAAGGTTATAACAATTGCAAAAACAAATATGACAAATGATTAAAATTTCAATCAAACCCCAAATGAATATCAATGGAACAAAGCATATATAGATAAATTAAGAATTATCACTAATATAATGATAAACCTTTAGATGGGGAGCATGGGTTAGTTAGTATTTGGATCTTGAAGCCACATTTTCATATACTTAAGGAATTTTAAACTTATAACTTATACAAATCAAAGATCAAATCAACTACTTATACAAATAAGCAAAAGGTATGCTGCAAAGCATTAATCGAACAAATAATAGCAATAGCCTATGTTCAAATGATCCAAATATTAACTACAGACAAGATCTAAATGAAAATTAAACGAAATATAATCTGGGTATATCTATACTATAGTTACCTTCTTACAGTTTACAAATTGAGCTATTAACTTTGACTCGTCAGTGCTTCTTTGTCCTCTGGGGCTGCTTTTGGGGCTGTTAGCAACTCTGTAAATCGAGTACACCTGCAATAAAATCACATACTCATTAGCACACATATATATATACCTATAAAGATTAAAGTGAAATTGAATCGGTACCAAAAAGGACATGTGCAGCTATTAGAATAACGACTACGAGAGGTACGACATCGAGAAACCATGGCTAGCTTCTAATTATACTCTTTTTTGTTTTTTAAGTACTATATATATAATAATTCTACCCATAGTTTTAAAACACTAATAAAATATATATCCCTTTCCTCTATCCACCATAAACCTAACATTTTGAAGCTTTTTTTAGTCTTTCTCTTCAAGATCTACCATGTAAAGCAGTGAAACCATATAATCTGGCTTCCTTGTCTAAGCTACCATGGACGACAGTGCAAAAAGATGAGGGAACTCGTGGCAACAACCACCAGCAGCGCCGAAATACAAAACTTCTTAGGCGAACCATTATTCGCAGGCTGAGATATGTGCAGGAATGCTGGGGCCGGAGATTTGTGTAGCTTCCGTTTTTCGTCAGATATAGAACTTCGAGGTGAAGTTTAGTTCTTCGTCGGAGATCTAGAGATGGTTTGAAGCTCGCTTACATCAATACAAAAGTTGCTGGTCTGAAGCTCCGAAGTCGAAGTGGAGTTGCTGGTCTATCCGTCCTTGGTCTGCTAGTCTTCCATGGCTTCCATCGAGCTTCACCATGAAGAACGTCCGGAAATTTTGTTTCGAGGCTCAGTTAAGCCTCGATATATGAGATGAACGGACGAGCTGTGAAATGAAGCCATGGAGTGAAGTGAACGGAAGTGCTGTGAAGTGAACAGAGGAGGTTGTGCTTTGAAGGTTGAGCCCTTTTTCGTGGGTGATACTAGATGCTCAAATGTCGCGTAGGCTCAAACTACCAACTATCCCTACCTTTGATGGTTCAAAAATTCTAGACGCACACATCAACACCTTTTTAAGTTACATGGATTTCATCATAAGGTAGGATGTTATTGTCGAGATTTCCCTCCAACTTAATATGCCAACGCCCAAATATGGTATTCTGACTTAAAGTCACATTCTGTAGAGACTTTTTCCCAGCTATCCTAAAAATCATATGTTTCTAAACATGATGACTAGCAAAACAAATGTTGCCTTACTCGACCTCGTACAAGGAAAGAGAGAAAGCCTACAGTCTTTCATGGATCAGTTTTCTAACGTCACTTATAACATTTAGGATTTAGATCAGTCCATTGTTTATCATGTCTTCACTCGAAGGTTAGACAACTAAGAATTCTAGATATACTTAACTTCGTGAACCAAACATAGTATGTATTACATAATTACTGAGGTCAATGAACGAACTCAAGATAGAGAAAAGTACCCTTAAGAGAGCATGAACCAAAGGAAACACGAAAGACAAGACCGATCGAGAGGATGATCAAATAGCTCAAGGAAGCATAAAAATATAAAGGAAAAGGTTCATCGAAATCAAACCTTCCGATAGCATAATCGAGATCCCCCAATAGACTATTTCAAATTGAAGATAATCATGACCGAAGGTGGTCACCAGAGAAACACGTTAACAACTAAAGAAGGATAAATAGGGTAACTCAACCCGAGAAAAAACAAAAGTAAAGGCCACACCAATATCGATCTCCTAAGCGACGTGTATCACGTAGATGAGCCAACTGGAGACTATGTTGTAGATCTTCCCGACTAGGCGCGCCTAGGCGTCAACTCCCCCTTCATCCGCTTACGCCTAGTTAAAATTCTAGGCGGTTTTTCCTAGCGCCTTTGTCGCCATGGAATAGGCTCCTAGCCCATCTAGGCGTCGGTTAATGACAAAGAATGGCCACCTAGGTGTCGATTAATGGCAAAACATGCCCACATAGACCTTCTTGTTATTTTTCTTATTCTTGCGAATTATTTAACTGATATTATAACTCAATTATAGTATTTTTTTATTGACTATAGTGTTGTTGGATGAATTTTATGACTCAAATAGTTAAAATTGCTATAATTACTAAATATATATTACTAAACATACAAAATTATACAGCGGTATTCAAAACAGTATAATTCCGCCTAGGCCCCGTGTAATCCCGCCTAGGCACTAGGCCCTGGTCGACCGCCTAGGCCGCAAAACTGAGATCTACATCATAGACTGGAGATGCAATGGATCAGTCCAACAAACTCCTAATGCACTAGCTCTAGATACAAGTTTGAGGTAAACACCAAAGTAGAGGGCCCAGAGTCTAGATAAATAAGATTGTGTTGACTCGACGAGTTAAAAATCAAGCCTCGCCCAAGTTTCCCATGAATGAACATAACTTTGTTTCACTAACCAAGATGAAAGTATGGTGTTTTTCCCATGAGGACCCGTTTGTCATACCAGCAATTGTAATTAATGTCTTGATGTGTCAAGTGCTACTCAATATTGGGAGCTTAGTAAATATACTATGTCCGAGCACGTTCAAATATTTGAAGATCAACCATGATTCCATAAAGGCTTATCGTGATCCAATATGAGAATTCTCAGGCAAAATCTTTCAACTCTCTAGATGCATCAAATTACCAATCCAAAACCATATACGATCTGTTATAGCGTAATGTGAATTTGCATACAGTGCATTCTTGGATAGACAACTGTCAATAAACTCTGTACGGTGGTACCTACTTACCACCTCACAATGAAGTTTACAATTGGAAGAGGAATAAAGTTATTCGAGAGAGACAAGTGAGCGCTCAAGAATGCTACTTACATTTTCTAAAAGGAACAGTATCTTGATGATATTGCATACCGTTTGGGTAAATCTTAGAGGAATCCTCACTTCTAAAATCCAAGCTTTAATTATCTGCACTTGATTATTGCATAAGATTCCCCTAACTTTCGCAGTCTCTACGGAACGAATGTTACTTATTTTCTAAAACTTGCATACGATCTGTATACTTGCAGAACCATGCTAGCTTTAGAGTGTTTATCCGCATATAATTAATATATCTTTTTATCACACCCAAGGCCGTACCAATACTCAACAAAATCTCTAAGTATCATTTAGATTTACTAAGTATTAACACAAGATCACTAAGTATAAAACACAAATAATTAAAGGTATGTTTGTATTCATAAGTGAAAAGATAATAAAAGAAAAAGGATAAAAATTATAAAAGAAAAGAAAGAGAGAGAAAAATGTTATTTGAATTACAAATTTTTAAGAAAGAAAACATCGTAAAAGATTTTGAGTATTTTTAGATTAAATTGGAAGAAAAAAATAAGTAAAGAACAAAAATATATTAACATATTTCCATTTTTATCATTATTTGTAAGATGTCAAAGTTATTTTCTTTCTTACTTGTTTATTAAAATCATTTCTTTCCATTCGAACCTGATTTAGAGTGATTATAAAATTATGGTTTATAGATGATTTTAATAATCACATAGAGCCCGTTTGGGATTGATTATTTAAGAGGTTAAAGCTCTTTTCAATTAAAATTAAATATTTGTAAAAAATATTAAAAATTATTTTGACATCTAAAATAACTTTAACGGATTATTTTAATAATCACATATCTAGTGCTTTTCCTTAATTCACATCAAGTGATTATTTTAAAAAGTAATCCCAAACGGGCCCTTAAGCTACTTTACTTAAAAAAATCTCAATACAAACGATAGAAAATAACAAAAATCACTTCAATTCATATCTTTTCATCTTAATACCCTTAATCCAATCATACCAAAAGTATTAACAAAAAATCACTGAATATTAACACAAAAGTCACTGAGTATTGAAAAATCATTGAAGTTGCAATATATTAATAGATATTGCACAAAATTACTGAGTACTAATAAAAAAATCACTGAGTATTACACGAAATCAATGAATATTAACACAAAACCTAAGCTTCCTACTGGATCTTCCACAGATAAAAATGAAAGGTACTCAAACCACTCCCCTACTGCTTCTCAATGGTACGTTGCTTTAATGCTGCCATGGAACCTGATCTGAGCTTCAAACAAGCCATTAAAGAAGACGTGAGAATTATGCTTTTGGCGAATAAAGAAGAGAAGAGAGAAGCAGATCTCGCTGTTTTGTTGCCGTGAGACTCGCAAAAAAATAACATTCATTGCCACGGAAGGGGAGTGTGTTGTCGTGAGTAACCACTTCTGATAGGTTAGTATGGAGAGAGGAGAGAGAAGAGATATAAGAGAGAGTTTTAGGATTTGTAGATGTGAAATGTGATTAATGTGTATTTATTTAGTATATATAATGGATAAACATTTGAGGGTATAATAGATAGTGGGAAAATAGGTCTATAATGTTAAATCTTATACTTGACCTTCATAAAAAGAGTGAATTGAGTAGGGTTGCTTGAGTCTTGAATAGAGGTCTCCAAGACCCTTGGGTAAAATCTCTTTATTTTTCTTGGAGTCCAAAATTCAAATCAGACAGTTCACTAAGGTAGTCTTGATCCATTCTATCAAACAATAATCAAACACATATCTTCAACTTAACTGATAATATTCAGAAAATAAATTTATTAGTGTCAAACCTTTTTAGGCACACACAAGGTTTACCACTACCACCTTGATCTTAGGTCAACATGGCACACGTTCTATTAACTTGCATCATAAGTGCTACTTATTTCTAACTGGATTTCATACGTTATTAGAACGTCTAACTGATAAACTAAGTATCCACGACACTTTATAAATGGTTGCCCACTTTATTCTTGTAAAAGTAACTGGTATTTTATTATCTTTACTTTTCAATTACTTACAAGTTAGTTTCTTGCACGAATTCATATTTGAGGCCTCTATCCAAAATTTCTGCTAACATAAGAATCATAATACTTTCAAAAAATTACTCTAAATGTATTAATATGTGTGTCTCATTTTATAGTTTCATTTAAAACACTTACTCAAATAAATAATCCAAACAATCAATTAGTAGCCTTCAGAAATATTAACTAAATTATAAAAGTTGGGGATGGCAGATAAAACTAAAGATAAAGATACATATGATTTTTTTGGGTAAACCTATGGAGAGAACCTTTGTGGCTTATAGGAAACATGTGGTTAGCTTTTTCTTCAAAAAGGCTACCATCTAATCTTATGGGTGATCAAATACTAAAATACCATCAAATAAAACAATTACCACTTAAAGACAAAAAAAAGTGGCATTAAGCATGAATCACCAAATTAGTGAGTCATGAGTATCAACTCACTTAGTAGCGATACTTTCTAGTTCCGGCCACCGAACATCGCCAATGCCACCGGGAAAAGAACTGAGTTAGTAAAAGAATTGAGTGCTTGGAAAGTTTATTGAGTGCTTGGGAATTTAACTGAGTCCTCTAATGTTTTACAGAGTATTCATACGAATTCACTGAGTTTTGGAAAAGAATTATCAGTTAAATTTACAAAGTGGCGAGGGAAAACACTGAGTATGGTCCTCAAACACTAAGTAATAAAGATTAAACAGGCAAAAATAGAATTAATAATACAAGAGTTATCTATATACATGGAGAAAATTATTGCAATAAACTAAATTACATTTATTTATACAAATAAAAAATTAATATAATACAAGAAAAGAAAAAAAGTACACATAGTTGCAATACACAATATCAACAGAAATAAAATTGAAATATTAAAATTTGTACTCACTATGAATTCAAATGCAAAAAAACTACAATATCGAAGCACAACTCCGGTGAAGCACAACTCAGCATTTGAAGCACGACTCGAGCAATAGTCTTCGAAGCTCCGGTGAAGCATATCTTGACATTCGAAGCGTAGCTCAAGCACAACCTTCAGAGCACAACCTCCTCTGTTCCGTTCACTTCACTCCATGGCTTCATTTCACAGCTCCTCCGTTCATCTCATATGTCGAGGCTTAACTGAGCCTCGAAACAAAATTTCCCGGACGTTCTTCATAGTGAAGCTCGATGGAAGCCATGGAAGACTAGCAGATAGACCAGCAACTTCACTTCGACTTCGGAGCTTCAGACCAGCAACTTCTGTATTGATGTAAGCGAGCTTCAAACCATCTCTAGATCTCCGACGAAGAACTAAACTTCACCTCGAAGTTCTATATCTGACGAAAAACGTAATCTGCACAAATCTCCGGCCCCAGCATTCCTGCACATATCTCAGCCTGCGAATAATGGTTCGCCTAAGAAGTTTTGAATTTCGGCGCTGCTGGTGGTTGTTGCCACGAGTTCCCTCATCTTTTTGCACTGTCGTCCATGGTAGCTTAGACAAGGAAGCCAGATGATATGGCTTCACTGCTTTACATGGTAGATCTTGAAGAGAAAGACTAAAAAAAGCTTCAAAATGTTAGGTTTATGGTGGAGAGAGGAGAGGGGATATATATTTTATTAGTGTTTTAAAACCATGGGTAGAATTATTATATATATATATAGTAGTTAAAAAACAAAAAAGAGTATAATTAGTAGAGGATTTTTTTTGGCATTTAGTGTTAAATTTTAATTTGTAGCCTTTCGTTAGAAGAATAGAGTGGCTAGAAGGTGCTCAGGTCTACAGTGGTATATTCTAGAGTCGTTAGGTAATAATCTCAAAAGACATTTACCATACGACCTACTTCCCACCAATCTTGATTAATAAAAAAAGTTGCATTAACAACATGGATGAGATACCCCAGACCAATACGAAGGGTTCTAGTCTTGAATACGAGTAAGCGAAGTCCAAAATCTGTAATGATAGAAACTATCATTTACCATCATACCTATCCCCAAATGAGTTGGACTTGTAAGAAATATAGATTTGAAGGAAAAATCGTATGATAATCGTTTCGAAAGATATTGTTTTTGAAATATGTTAAGAACCGTCGAACATCTAACGGTAGCAACATCCAACCCTCATAACTTCATTGAAAAAACAGAATTTGCCATTATCAATGACATTTCCACCCTAACTCGACTAGCTAATGGTCCCACCAGGTTCTTATCTTGTGTGTGTTCGGGTATACCGGTTCTAACCGGTTTCGGTTCGGTTCCTTAGACCGGTTCTAAAGGTAATTTTTTTTAATATAGGAGCGGTTCTTAAACCCTATAATTTTATTTTTGAAAAAAGAACGATCCGAAATATATTTACCGCTTCATGCAAGTACTGTATCCCTGTAATGTAACGGTTCCGGTCCTGATATGTAACCCGGTTCGGTCCGAGAACCTGTAAGGACCGGGCCAAATACGCACAAAGTTTTAATTTTTGTTTTCAAAAGTATACGCACGACACTAGTAATGAAAAATCGAAAAATCGATAATTTCTAGCAAGACTACATTTTAAAAGAAAACAAAAATTGTCGAAACCCACCAAGAAAACCGTCTCCCCTTTCTCTCTCACACACACATGCATACTCAGATTTAAGGAGTTGTATGAAAATGTCAAGTAAACAGCAAATAATATCAAGCTGGCCATGGTTTCTCGATGTCGTACCTCTCTTAGTCTTTATTCTAATAGCTGCACATGTCCTTGCTTTGGTACCGATTCAATTTCCCTTTAACCTTTATAGGTGTATATATGTGTGTTAATGAGTATGTGATTTTATTGCAGGTGTACTGGATTTACAGAGTTACTACTGAAAAACAGCCCCAAAAGCAGCCCCAGAGGACAAAGAAGCCCTAACGAGTCAAAGTTAATAGCTCAATTTGTAAACTGTAAGAAGGTAACTATAGTATAAATATACCCAGATTATATTTTGTTTAATTTTCATTTCGATCTTGTCTGTAGTTAATATTTGGATCAATTGAACATAGGCTATTGCTATTATTTGTTTGATTAATGCTTTGCAGGATACCTTTTGCTTATTTGTAGATGTAGTTGATTTGATCTTTGATTTGTATAACTTATAAGTTTAAAATTCCTTAAATATATGAAAATGTGGCTTCAATATCCAAATACTAACTAACCCATGCTCCACATCTAAAGGTTTATCATCATATTAGTGATAATTCTTAATTTGTGGGATTAACATTATTAAGATCTTGTTATTTATCTATATATGCTTTTTTCCATCTATATTCATTTGGGGTTTGATGAAAATTTTAATCATTTGTCATATTTGTTATTGCAATTGTTATAACCTTTAATTTTCAATATATTGTTTTCTTAATGACTCTACAGAAATTTTTTATCTTGTAATAGTTGTTAAGTTAAGAGGCTAGGCTAATATATTTAAAGAATTTTTATCCATTTGCTTACTCTTAAACTTAAAAAGTACATCAGATACTAGTCTAGTCCGATATTTGGTAAGCTAATAGCTAATCCTAGCAAAGCTCAATTAATCACACAATCTTACCTATTTTCCACCAACAAACTAGTCTCATTTTTGCGAAGAAAGTACAATTCAACTTATGTAGAGTTTTATATTTACCGAAATCATACGTTACAATTTAATTTTGAATTTATTTTCTAAATTATTACCTGGATTTGGAATTTACATGAATTGCATTAAATGGTAATGAGTGGTAAGGTATAATTTGGTATATCCCTTTTTACGTGTTAATTGAGCAAGATAAGTCAGATAAACTTTTCTCTCTAAAAGACAAGTTATTTAAATAATAATAAACATATATGGTCAAACATTAATCCCTTACCTCACCATTTCCAAAACAAACCATATATAGAAAATCAAAAACTATGATTCATTGTGGTTTAGTTAGATTTGTTCACAGCTAAATGGAATATCATAATTGTAAAAAAAAAAACATTGATGGCGAAAAGACATAATATTCCTAACACTGGTCAAACTCTTTTAAGAGTCATAAACCAAAAAATCAATTTTTATTTACCAAAATAAGCATTCGAGTAATGGCGCTTTATGGCGTTTGACGTAAAATAATAAATCGTTCTAATATTTATATTATGGACATATCCTTTAAAGAAAAAGGTGTAAAATACATACGTACCCTATAAATAAAGGCTTACGACAATCCAAAATTCACAATCCACACTCAAACATTGCAAAATAGTAAGACCATCAGGTCGAAAGAGAATCCTTATACAAATGATCGCTTCGAAGACAGCTCGAAGTGTTGCTTTTTCGAAGCAGAGAGCTAATTTGTTCAAGAAAGCTTCAGAGCTTGCGATAACAACAGGGACTAAACTAGCAATTATAGTGATGTCACCAAGTGGTAAGCCATATTTATATGGCCACCCTTCTATGATTGTGACGAATGATGGAGCTAGTACTAGCAGCGGGCTCCACACTGAGGCTAATAATGCTGCACTTTGACGACTGAAGAGATTTTTTTTTTATTATTCCACCATCGATTAAAAAAAACTGAAATCTCTTCAGTCGTCAAAGTGCAGCATTATTAGCCTCAGTGTGGAGTCCGCTACTAGTACTAGCTCCATCAGTCGTCACAATCATAAAAGGGTTGCCATATGAATATGGCTTACCACTTGGTGACATCACTATAATTGCTAGTTTAGTCCCTGTTGTTATCGCAAGCTCTGAACCTTTCTTGAACAAATTAGCTCTCCGCTTCGAAAAAGCAATACTTCGAGCTTTCTTCGAAGCGATCATTTACATAAGGATTCTCTTTTGAACATTTTGCAAAGTTTGAGTGTGGTTTGTGAATTTTGGATTGTGGTAAGTCTTTATTTATAGCGTACGTATGTATTTTTACACCTTTTCCTTTAAAGGATATGTCCATAATATAAATATTAATACGATTTATTATTTTACGTCAAACGCAATAAAGCGCCATTACTCGGATGCTTATTTTGGTAAATAAAGATTGATTTTTTGGTTTATGACTCTTAAAAGAGTTTTACCAGAGTTAGGAATATTATGTCTTTTCGCCATTAATGTTATTTTTTACAATTATGATGTTCCATTTAGCTGTGAACAAATCTAACTAAACCACAATGAATAATAGTTTTTGATTTTCTATATATGGTTTGTTTTGGAAATGGTGAGGTAAGGGTTTTATGGTTGACCATATATGTTTATTATTATTTAAATAACTTGGCTTTTAGAAAGAAAAAGTTTATCTGACTTATCTTGCTCAATTAACACGTAAAAAGGGATATACCAAATTATACCTCACCACTCATTACCATTTAATGCAATTCATGTAAATTCCAAATCCGGGTAATAATTTAGAAAAGAAATTCAAAATTAAATTGTAACGTATGATTTCGGTAAATATAAAACTCTACTCAAGTTGGATTGTACTTTCTTCTCAAAAATGAGACTAGTTTGTTGGTGGAAAATAGGTAAAACTGTGTGATTAATTGAGCTTTACTATGATTAGCTTACCAAATATCGGACTAGTCTAGTATTAGATGTACTTTTAAGTTTTAAGAGTATGAAAATGGATAAAAATTCTTTAAATATGTTAGCCTAGCCTCTTACCTTAACAACTATTACAAGACAAAAAATTTCTGTAGAGTTATTAAGAAAACAGTATATTGAAAATTAAAGGTTATAACAATTGCAAAAACAAATATGACAAATGATTAAATCAATTGAACAAAGCATATATAGATAAATTAAGAATTATCACTAATATGATGATAAACCTTTAGATGAGGAGCATGGGTTAATTAGTATTTGGATCTTGAAGCCACATTTTCATATATTTAAGGAATTTTAAACTTATAACTTATACGAATCAAAGATCAAATCAACTACATTTACAAATAAGCAAAAGGTATGCTGCAAAGCATTAATCGAACAAATAATAGCAATAGCCTATGTTCAAATGATCCAAATATTAACTACAGACAAGATCTAAATGAAAATTAAACAAAATATAATCTGGGTATATCTATACTATAGTTACCTTTTTACAGTTTACAAATTGAGCTATTAACTTTGTCTTGTCAGTGCTTCTTTGTCCTCTGGGGCTAATTTTGGGGCTGTTAGCAACTCTGTAAATCCAGTACACCAGCAATAAAATCACATACTCATTAACACACATATATATATACCTATTAAGATTAAAGTGAAATTGAATCGGTACCAAAGCAAGGACATGTGCAGCTATTAGAATAACGACTACGAGAGGTACGACATCGAGAAACCATGGCCATCTTCTAATTATACTCTTTTTTGTTTTTTAACTACTATATATATAATAATTCTACCCATAGTTTTAAAACACTAATAAAATATATATCCCCTCTCCTCTCTCCACCATAAACCTAACATTTTGAAGCTTTTTTTAGTCTTTCTCTTCAGGATCTACCATGTAAAGCAGTGAAGCCATATCATCTGGCTTCCTTGTCTAAGCTACCATGGACTACAGTGCAAAAAGATGAGGGAACTCGTGGCAACAACCACCAGCAGCGCCAAAATTCAAAACTTCTTAGGCGAACCATTATTCGCAGGCTGAGATATGTGCAGGAATGCTGGGGCTGGAGATTTGTGCAGCTTCCGTTTTTCGTCAAATATAGAACTTTGAGGTGAAGTTTAGTTCTTCGTCGGAGATCTAGAGATGGTTTGAAGCTCGCTTACATCAATACAGAAGTTGCTGGTCTGAAACTCCGAAGTCGAAGTGGAGTTGCTGGTCTATCCTTCCTTGGTATGCTAGTCTTCCATGGCTTCCATCGAGCTTCACTATGAAGAACGTCCGGAAATTTTGTTTCGAGGCTCAGTTAAGCCTCGATATATGAGATGAACGGAGGAGCTATGAAATGAAGCCATGGAGTGAAGTGAACGGAAGTGCTGTGAAGTGAACAGAAGAGGCTGTGCTTTGAAGGTTGAGCCCTTTTTCGTGGGTGATACTAGATGTTCATATGTCGCGTAGGCTCAAACTACCGACTATCCCTACCTTTGATGGTTCAAAAATTCTAGACGCACACATCAACACCTTTTTAAGGTACATGGATTTCATCATAACGTAGGATGTTATTGTCGATATTTCCCTTCAACTTAATATGCCAACGCCCAAATATGGTATTCTGACTTAAAGTCACATTCTGTAGAGACTTTTTCCCAGCTATCCTAAAAATCATATGTTTCTAAACATGATGACTAGCAAAACAAATGTTGCCTTACTCGACCTCGTACAAGGAAAGAGAGAAAGCCTATAGTCTTTCATGGATCAGTTTTCTAACGTCACTTATAATATTTAGGATTTAGATAAGTCCATTGTTTATCATGTCTTCACTCGCAGGTTAGACAACTAAGAATTCTAGATATACTTAGCTTCGTGAACCAAGCATAGCATGTATTACATAATTACTGAGGTCAATGAACGAACTCAAGATAGAGAAAAGTACCCTTAAGAGAGCATGAACCAAAGGAAACACGAAAGACAAGACCGATCGAGAGGATGATCAAATAGCTCAAGGAAGCATAAAAATATAAAAAAAAAGGTTCATCGAAATCAAACCTTCCGAGAGCATAATCGAGATCCCCAATAGACTATTTCAAATTGAAGATAATCATGACCGAAGGTGGTCACCAGAGAAACACGTTAACAATTAAAGAAGGATAAATAGGGTAACTCAACCCGAGAAAAAACAAAAGTAAAGGCCGCACCAATATCGATCTCCTAAGCGACGTGTATCACGTAGATGAGCCAACTGGAGACTATGTTGTAGATCTTCCCGACTAGGCGCGCCTAGGCGTCAACTCCCCCTTCGGCCGCTTACGCCTAGTTAAAATTCTAGGCGGTTTTTCCTAGCGCCTTTGTCGCCATGGAATAGGCTCCTAGCCCGTCTAGGTGTCGGTTAATGACAAAGAATGGCCACCTAGGTGTCGATTAATGGCAAAACATGCCCGCATAGGCCTTCTTGTTATTTTTATTATTCTTGCGAATTATTTAACTGATATTATAACTCAATTTTTAGTATTTTTTTATTGACTATAGTGTTGTTGGATTAATTTTATGACTCAAATAGTTAAAATTGCTATAATTACTACATATATATTACTAAACATACAAATTTATACAGCGATATTCAAAACCGTATAATTCCGCCTAGGCCCCGTGTAATCCCGCCTAGGCACTAGGCCCTGGTCGACCGCCTAGGCCGCAAAACCGAGATCTACATCATAGACTGGAGATGCAATGGACCAGTCCAACAAACTCCTAATGCACTAGCTCTAGATACAAGTTTGAGGTAAACACCAAAGTAGAGGGCCCAGAGTCTAGATAAATAAGATTGTGTTGACTCGACGAGTTAAAAATCAAGCCTCGCCCAAGTTTCCCATGAATGAACATAACTTTGTTTCACTAACCTAGATGAAAGTATGGTATTTTTCCCATGAGGACCCGTTTGTCATACTAGCAATTATAATTAATGTCTTAATGTGTCAAGTGCTACTCAATATTGGGAGCTTAGTAAATATACTATATACGAGCACGTTCAAAAATTTGAAGATCAACCATGATTTCATAAAGGCTTATCGTGATCCAATATGAGAATTCTCAGGCAAAATTTTTCAACTCTCTAGATGCATCAAATTACCAATCCAAAACCACATTGGTACGATCCGTTATAGCGTAATGTGAATTTGCATACAATGCATTCTTGGATAGACAACTGTCAATAAACTCTGTACGGTGGTACCTACTTACCACCTCACCATGAAGTTTACAATTGGAAGAGGAATGAAGTTATTCGAGAGAGTCAAGTGCGCGCTCGAGAATGCTACTTAAATTTTCTAAAAGGAACAGTATCTTGATGATATTGCATAACGTTTGGGTAAATCTTAGAGGAATCCTCACTTCTAAAATCCAAGCTTTAATTATCTGCACTTGAATATTGCCTAAGATTCCCCTAACATTCGTAGTCTCTACGGAACGAATGTTACTTATTTTCTAAAACTTGCGTACGATCTGTATACTTGCAGAACCGTGCTAGCTTTAGGGTGTTTATTTGCATCTAATTATTATATCTTTTTATCACACCCTAGGCCGTACCAATACTCAACAAAATCTCTAAGTATCATTTAGATTTACTAAGTATTAACACAAGATCACTAAGTATAAAACACAAATAATTAAAGGTATGTTTGTATTCATAAGGGAAAAGATAATAAAAGAAAAAGGATAAAAATTATAAAAGAAAAGAAAGAGAGAGAAAAATGTTATTTGAATTACAAATTTTTAAGAAAGAAAACATCATAAAAGATTTTGAGTATTTTTAGCTTAAATTGGAAGAAAAATATAAGTAAAGAACAAAAATATATTAACATATTTCCATTTTTATCATTATTTGTAAGATGTCAAAGTTATTTTCTTTCTTACTTGTTTATTAAAATCATTTCTTTCCATTCGAACCTGATTTAGAGTGATTATAAAATTATGGTTTATAGATGATTTTAATAATCAAATTGAGCCTGTTTGGGATTGATTATCTAAGAGGTTAAAGCTCTTTTCAATTAAAATTAAATATTTGTAAAGAATATTAAAAATCATTTTGACATCTAAAATAACTTTAACGGATTATTTTAATAATCACATATCTAGTGCTTTACCTAAATTCACTTCAAGTGATTATTTTAAAAAGTAATCCTGATGTCTCCTCATTTGTGATAATATAATATACTTCAGAGACATCATTTTAGGCTTATTTATTAGTTTATAGGTTGATTTTAGCTTAGTTTAGTGCACTTTCCGATTTTGAGTCTTGATTTGTAGAATTATTTTTTTTAGAGCATATTGGCTTTAATTGTTTATTCAGTGTGAAGCTTTAAAGATAATTATGGAGATTAATTAGAGTCCAAGTCAAAGACAACAACTTATGGAAAGAGATTTGCATGGTAATTGGAGATAAGGAAACAAAAGCTAAAAAGATGGAAAAGGAAAAAGCTGCCTAAATCTAGGATTCTGCATCCACGTCCAAAGATATGCGTTTTTACATAAGAAATAGGCCGAATTTGGTAATTTCCTTCTTTAGGGTCAAGATAATTCTGTTTCGATTCTTTTGGTATCTTATGGAGCTCAAACCGACCAATAACGAAGAAGATATGCTCAAAACGGCCCAGCAGTGTTTATCTTTATTTCCATACGAATTTGAGTTGGACTAGGAGTCTATTACTTTCCTTCTCCTTCAAGAAAACGAATTAGGTCTTCCTATACCCTATAAATACAGCCTCTTAACACTCTAAAATCATCCTTGGCCAGACCCTAAGGCCAAGAGGAAGCTGCAACACAAGAGAAGAATTCTGGAGGGAGCTGTGCATCAATCATGTCTCCTTCAACCTCTTATTTTGTAATTCTTTTCTCTTCTTTTCTTTGTATGAATTAATTCTATTAGCTTAGGTTTTGCATAATGTATAAACTATGAATTCTATTTCTTCTATCTAAGTTCTTTGGGAATTATATGTTTTATTCTGATATTAGCTACTTACCTTTATATTTGATTATGTGTTTTGATTTAATGATTGTTTTCCTTGCGAATGCATGCGTATAGGATTACCTTAATAGTAGTTAGATGGTCTCCTTGACAGGGTGTTTAACTATTGAACCACCACATAACGTCTAGTGTCGATAGCAGTTCTGACAAAACATACTTCTAACTAGATAGTCATTAGGGTTTGTTTTAATCACCATATCACCAATTGATTGTAGTGTGCTGGATAGGGCCTTAGTGGCGTTTGATAACCCTATTTGAGTCCTCGTCTTGGTTGTGCTGTAGCCCCCTTAGTCGCTCTCAAGGTCTAAGATTGGGGAATTTAGAATCCTGACTTAGTAAACCAAGAGCTAATATTCTCCCTTATAAATTAGATCTAATAGATAGAATTAGAAGGATTAGTGCATACTAGTAAAACCTAAGCTAATACTTTCATACTATCCTCTTTCCTTTTCTTTTATTTATTTTCTGTCCTTAGTTTATTAGTTTAGTTTAATTATTGAAAAACCAAATAAAAATCTATTTTTCCTTTTCTTTCTTTGTGTATTATCTTTTCTATCTTTAATATCTGCACTTTACAAATTGCATAAGTTCTCTCTAACTTTCGTCAGTCCCTGAGGAACTAATCTTCTTATCATTAAAACTTGCATACGTCCTGTAATACTTGCAGTACAGTGTTAGTTTAGGGTGTGTATTCGCACTTATTTATATCATTATTTTATCACACCTTAGGCCACACCAAATCCCAAACGGGCCCTTAAGCTACTTTACTTAAAAAAATCTCAATACAAACGATAGAAAATAACAAAAATAACTTCCTTTCATATCTTTTCATCTTAATACTCTTAATCCAACCATACCAAAAGTATTAACAAAAATTCACTGAATATTAACAGAAAAGTCACTGAGTATTGAAAAATCATTTAAGTTGCAATATATTAATAAATATTACACAAAATTACTGTGTACTAATCAAAAAATCATTGAGTATTACACTAAATCAATGAATATTAACACAAAACCTAAGCTTCCTACTGGATCTTCCACGGATAAAAATGAACGGTACTCAAACCACTCCCCTACTGCTTCTCAATGGTTCGTTGCTTTAATGCTGCCATGGAACTTGATCCGAGCTTCAAACAAAGCCATTAAAGAAGATGTGAGAATTATGCTTTTGGCGAATAAAGAAGAGAAGAGAGAAGCAGATCTCGCTGTTTTGTTGCCGTGAGACTCGCAAAAAATAACATTCATTGCCACGGAAGGGGAGTGTGTTGTCGTGAGTAACCACTTCTGATAGGTTAGTATGGAGAGAGGAGAGAGAAGAGATATAAGAGAGAGTTTTAGAATTTGAAGATGTGAAATGTGATTTATGTGTATTTATTTAGTATATATAATGGATAAACATTTGAGGGTATAATAGATAGTGGGAAAATAGGTCTATAATGTTTAATCTTATACTTGACCTTCATAAAAAGAGTGAATTGAGTAGGGTTGCTTGAGTCTTGAATAGAGGTCTCCAAGACCCTTGGGTAAAATCTCTTTATTTTTCTTGGAGTCCAAAATTCAAATCAGACACTTCACTAAGGTAGTCTTGATCCATTCTATCAAACAATAATCAAACACATATCTTCAACTTAACTGATAATATTCAGAAAATAAATTTATTAGTGTCAAACCTTTTTAGGCACACACAAGGTTTACCACTACCACCTTGATCTTAGGTCAACATGGCACACGTTCTATTAACTTGCATCATAAGTGCTACTTATTTCTAACTGGATTTCATACGTTATTAGAACGTCTAACTGAATAACTAAGTATCCACGACACTTTATAAATGGTTGCCCACTTTATTCTTGTAAAAGTAACTGGTATTTTATTATCTTTACTTTTCAATTAATTACAAGTTAGTTTCTTGCACGAATTCATATTTGAGGCCTCTATCCAAAATTTCTGCTAACATAAGAATCATAATACTTTCAAAAAATTACTCTAAATGTATTAATATGTGTGTCTCATTTTATAGTTTCATTTAAAACACTTACTCAAATAAATAATCCAAACAATCAAGTAGTAGCCTTCAGAAATATTAACTAAATTATAAAAGTTGGGGATGGCAGATAAAGCTAAAGATAAAGATACATATGATTTTTTTGGGTAAACCTATGGAGAGAACCTTTGTGGCTTATAGGAAACATGTGGTTAGCTTTTTCTTCAAAAAGGCTACCATCTAATCTTATGGGTGATCAAATACTAAAATACCATCAAATAAAACAATTACCACATAAAGACAAAAAAAAGTGGCATTAAGCATGAATCACCAAATTAGTGAGTCATGAGTATCAACTCACTTAGTAGCGATACTTTCTAGTTCCGGCCACCGAACATCGCCAATGCCACCGGGAAAGAACTGAGTTAGTAAAAGAATTGAGTGCTTGGAAAGTTTATTGAGTGCTTGGGAATTTAACTGAGTCCTCTAATGTTTTACAGAGTATTCATACGAATTCACTGAGTTTTGGAAAAGAATTATCAGTTAAATTTACAAAGTGGCGAGGGAAAACACTGAGTATGGTCCTCAAACACTAAGTAATAAAGATTAAACAGGCAAAAATAGAATTAATAATACAAGAGTTATCTATATACATGGAGAAAATTATTGCAATAAACTAAATTACATTTATTTATACAAATAAAAAATTAATATAATACAAGAAAAGAAAAAAAGTACACATAGTTGCAATACACAATATCAACAGAAATAAAATTGAAATATTAAAATTTGTACTCACTATGAATTCAAATGCAAAAAAACTACAATATCGAAGCACAACTCCGGTGAAGCACAACTCAGCATTTGAAGCACGACTCGAGCAATAGTCTTCGAAGCTCCGGTGAAGCATATCTTGACATTCGAAGCGTAGCTCAAGCACAACCTTCAGAGCACAACCTCCTCTGTTCCGTTCACTTCACTCCATGGCTTCATTTCACAGCTCCTCCGTTCATCTCATATGTCGAGGCTTAACTGAGCCTCGAAACAAAATTTCCCGGACGTTCTTCATAGTGAAGCTCGATGGAAGCCATGGAAGACTAGCAGATAGACCAGCAACTTCACTTCGACTTCGGAGCTTCAGACCAGCAACTTCTGTATTGATGTAAGCGAGCTTCAAACCATCTCTAGATCTCCGACGAAGAACTAAACTTCACCTCGAAGTTCTATATCTGACGAAAAACGTAATCTGCACAAATCTCCGGCCCCAGCATTCCTGCACATATCTCCGCCTGCGAATAATGGTTAGCCTAAGAAGTTTTGAATTTCGGCGCTGCTGGTGGTTGTTGCCACGAGTTCCCTCATCTTTTTGCACTGTCGTCTATGGTAGCTTAGACAAGGAAGCCAGATGATATGGCTTCACTGCTTTACATGGTAGATCTTGAAGAGAAAGACTAAAAAAAGCTTCAAAATGTTAGGTTTATGGTGGAGAGAGGAGAGGGGATATATATTTTATTAGTGTTTTAAAACCATGGGTAGAATTATTATTATATATATATATATATAGTAGTTAAAAAACAAAAAAGAGTATAATTAGTAGAGGATTTTTTTTGGCATTTAGTGTTAAATTTTAATTTGTAGCCTTTCGTTAGAAGAATAGAGTGGCTAGAAGGTGCTCAGGTCTACAGTGGTATATTCTAGAGTCGTTAGGTAATAATCTCAAAAGACATTTACCATACGACCTACTTCCCACCAATCTTGATTAATAAAAAAAGTTGCATTAACAACATGGATGAGATACCCCAGACCAATACGAAGGGTTCTAGTCTTGAATACGAGTAAGCGAAGTCCAAAATCTGTAATGATAGAAACTATCATTTACCATCATACCTATCCCCAAATGAGTTGGACTTGTAAGAAATATAGATTTGAAGGAAAAATCGTATGATAATCGTTTCGAAAGATATTGTTTTTGAAATATGTTAAGAACCGTCGAACATCTAACGGTAGCAACATCCAACCCTCATAACTTCATTGAAAAAACAGAATTTGCCATTATCAATGACATTTCCACCCTGACTCGACTAGCTAATGGTCCCACCAGGTTCTTATCTTGTGTGTGTTCGGGTATACCGGTTCTAACCGGTTTCGGTTCGGTTCCTTAGACCGGTTCTAAAGGTAATTTTTTTTAATATAGGAGCGGTTCTTAAACCCTATAATTTTATTTTTGAAAAAAGAACGATCCGAAATATATTTACCGCTTCATGCAAGTACTGTATCCCTGTAATGTAACGGTTCCGGTCCTGATATGTAACCCGGTTCGGTCCGAGAACCTGTAAGGACCGGGCCAAATACGCACAAAGTTTTAATTTTTGTTTTCAAAAGTATACGCACGACACTAGTAATGAAAAATCGAAAAATCGATAATTTCTAGCAAGACTACATTTTAAAAGAAAACAAAAATTGTCGAAACCCACCAAGAAAACCGTCTCCCCTTTCTCTCTCACACACACATGCATACTCAGATTTAAGGAGTTGTATGAAAATGTCAAGTAAACAGCAAATAATATCAAGCTGGCCATGGTTTCTCGATGTCGTACCTCTCTTAGTCTTTATTCTAATAGCTGCACATGTCCTTGCTTTGGTACCGATTCAATTTCCCTTTAATCTTTATAGGTGTATATATGTGTGTTAATGAGTATGTGATTTTATTGCAGGTGTACTGGATTTACAGAGTTGCTACTGAAAAACAGCCCCAAAAGCAGCCCCAGAGGACAAAGAAGCACTAACGAGTCAAAGTTAATAGCTCAATTTGTAAACTGTAAGAAGGTAACTATAGTATAAATATACCCAGATTATATTTTGTTTAATTTTCATTTCGATCTTGTCTGTAGTTAATATTTGGATCAATTGAACATAGGCTATTGCTATTATTTGTTTGATTAATGCTTTGCAGGATACCTTTTGCTTATTTGTAGATGTAGTTGATTTGATCTTTGATTTGTATAAGTTATAAGTTTAAAATTCCTTAAATATATGAAAATGTGGCTTCAATATCCAAATACTAACTAACCCATGCTCCACATCTAAAGGTTTATCATCATATTAGTGATAATTCTTAATTTGTGGGATTAACATTATTAAGATCTTGTTATTTATCTATATATGCTTTTTTCCATCTATATGCATTTGGGGTTTGATGAAAATTTTAATCATTTGTCATATTTGTTATTGCAATTGTTATAACCTTTAATTTTCAATATATTGTTTTCTTAATGACTCTACAGAAACTTTTTATCTTGTAATAGTTGTTAAGTTAAGAGGCTAGGCTAATATATTTAAAGAATTTTTATCCATTTGCTTACTCTTAAACATAAAAAGTACATCAGATACTAGTCTAGTCCGATATTTGGTAAGCTAATAGCTAATCCTAGCAAAGCTCAATTAATCACACAATCTTACCTATTTTCCACCAACAAACTAGTCTCATTTTTGCGAAGAAAGTACAATTCAACTTATGTAGAGTTTTATATTTACCGAAATCATACGTTACAATTTAATTTTGAATTTATTTTCTAAATTATTACCTGGATTTGGAATTTTCATGAATTGCATTAAATGGTAATGAGTGGTAAGGTATAATTTGGTATATCCCTTTTTACGTGTTAATTGAGCAAGATAAGTCAGATAAACTTTTCTCTCTAAAAGACAAGTTATTTAAATAATAATAAACATATATGGTCAAACATTAATCCCTTACCTCACCATTTCCAAAACAAACCATATATAGAAAATCAAAAACTATGATTCATTGTGGTTTAGTTAGATTTATTCACAGCTAAATGGAATATCATAATTGTAAAAAAAAAACATTGATGGCGAAAAGACATAATATTCCTAACACTGGTCAAACTCTTTTAAGAGTCATAAACCAAAAAATCAATCTTTATTTACCAAAATAAGCATTCGAGTAATGGCGCTTTATGGCGTTTGACGTAAAATAATAAATCGTTCTAATATTTATATTATGGACATATCCTTTAAAGAAAAAGGTGTAAAATACATACGTACCCTATAAATAAAGGCTTACGACAATCCAAAATTCACAATCCACACTCAAACATTGCAAAATAGTAAGACCATCAGGTCGAAAGAGAATCCTTATACAAATGATCGCTTCGAAGACAGCTCGAAGTGTTGCTTTTTTGAAGCAGAGAGCTAATTTGTTCAAGAAAGCTTCAGAGCTTGCGATAACAACAGGGACTAAACTAGCAATTATAGTGATGTCACCAAGTGGTAAGCCATATTTATATGGCCACCCTTCTATGATTGTGACGAATGATGGAGCTAGTACTAGCAGCGGGCTCCACACTGAGGCTAATAATGCTGCACTTTGACGACTGAAGAGATTTTTTTTTTATTATTCCACCATCGATTAAAAAAAAACTGAAATCTCTTCAGTCGTCAAAGCGCAGCATTATTAGCCTCAGTGTGGAGTCCGCTACTAGTACTAGCTCCATCAGTCGCCATTACTCGGATGCTTATTTTGGTAAATAAAGATTGATTTTTTGGTTTATGACTCTTAAAAGAGTTTTACCAGAGTTAGGAATATTATGTCTTTTCGCCATTAATGTTATTTTTTACAATTATGATGTTCCATTTAGCTGTGAACAAATCTAACTAAACCACAATGAATCATAGTTTTTGATTTTCTATATATGGTTTGTTTTGGAAATGGTGAGGTAAGGGTTTTATGGTTGACCATATATGTTTATTATTATTTAAATAACTTGGCTTTTAGAAAGAAAAAGTTTATCTGACTTATCTTGCTCAATTAACACGTAAAAAGGGATATACCAAATTATACCTCACCACTCATTACCATTTAATGCAATTCATGTAAATTCCAAATCCGGGTAATAATTTAGAAAAGAAATTCAAAATTAAATTGTAACTTATGATTTCGGTAAATATAAAACTCTACTCAAGTTGGATTGTACTTTCTTCTCAAAAATGAGACTAGTTTGTTGGTGGAAAATAGGTAAAACTGTGTGATTAATTGAGCTTTACTATGATTAGCTTACCAAATACCGGACTAGTCTAGTATTAGATGTACTTTTAAGTTTTAAGAGTATGAAAATGGATAAAAATTCTTTAAATATGTTAGCCTAGCCTCTTACCTTAACAACTATTACAAGACAAAAAATTTCTGTAGAGTTATTAAGAAAACAGTATATTGAAAATTAAAGGTTATAACAATTGCAAAAACAAATATGACAAATGATTAAATCAATTGAACAAAGCATATATAGATAAATTAAGAATTATCACTAATATGATGATAAACCTTTAGATGAGGAGCATGGGTTAATTAGTATTTGGATCTTGAAGCCACATTTTCATATATTTAAGGAATTTTAAACTTATAACTTATACGAATCAAAGATCAAATCAACTACATTTACAAATAAGCAAAAGGTATGCTGCAAAGCATTAATCGAACAAATAATAGCAATAGCCTATGTTCAAATGATCCAAATATTAACTACAGACAAGATCTAAATGAAAATTAAACAAAATATAATCTGGGTATATCTATACTATAGTTACCTTTTTACAGTTTACAAATTGAGCTATTAACTTTGTCTTGTCAGTGCTTCTTTGTCCTCTGGGGCTAATTTTGGGGCTGTTAGCAACTCTGTAAATCCAGTACACCAGCAATAAAATCACATACTCATTAACACACATATATATACCTATTAAGATTAAAGTGAAATTGAATCGGTACCAAAGCAAGGACATGTGCAGCTATTAGAATAACGACTACGAGAGGTACGACATCGAGAAACCATGGCCATCTTCTAATTATACTCTTTTTTGTTTTTTAACTACTATATATATAATAATTCTACCCATAGTTTTAAAACACTAATAAAATATATATCCCCTCTCCTCTCTCCACCATAAACCTAACATTTTGAAGCTTTTTTTAGTCTTTCTCTTCAAGATCTACCATGTAAAGCAGTGAAGCCATATCATCTGGCTTCCTTGTCTAAGCTACCATGGACTACAGTGCAAAAAGATGAGGGAACTCGTGGCAACAACCACCAGCAGCGCCAAAATTCAAAACTTCTTAGGCGAACCATTATTCGCAGGCTGAGATATGTGCAGGAATGCTGGGGCTGGAGATTTGTGCAGCTTCCGTTTTTCGTCAAATATAGAACTTTGAGGTGAAGTTTAGTTCTTCGTCGGAGATCTAGAGATGGTTTGAAGCTCGCTTACATCAATACAGAAGTTGCTGGTCTGAAACTCCGAAGTCGAAGTGGAGTTGCTGGTCTATCCTTCCTTGGTATGCTAGTCTTCCATGGCTTCCATCGAGCTTCACTATGAAGAACGTCCGGAAATTTTGTTTCGAGGCTCAGTTAAGCCTCGATATATGAGATGAACGGAGGAGCTATGAAATGAAGCCATGGAGTGAAGTGAACGGAAGTGCTGTGAAGTGAACAGAAGAGGCTGTGCTTTGAAGGTTGAGCCCTTTTTCGTGGGTGATACTAGATGTTCATATGTCGCGTAGGCTCAAACTACCGACTATCCCTACCTTTGATGGTTCAAAAATTCTAGACGCACACATCAACACCTTTTTAAGGTACATGGATTTCATCATAACGTAGGATGTTATTGTCGATATTTCCCTTCAACTTAATATGCCAACGCCCAAATATGGTATTCTGACTTAAAGTCACATTCTGTAGAGACTTTTTCCCAGCTATCCTAAAAATCATATGTTTCTAAACATGATGACTAGCAAAACAAATGTTGCCTTACTCGACCTCGTACAAGGAAAGAGAGAAAGCCTATAGTCTTTCATGGATCAGTTTTCTAACGTCACTTATAATATTTAGGATTTAGATAAGTCCATTGTTTATCATGTCTTCACTCGCAGGTTAGACAACTAAGAATTCTAGATATACTTAGCTTCGTGAACCAAGCATAGCATGTATTACATAATTACTGAGGTCAATGAACGAACTCAAGATAGAGAAAAGTACCCTTAAGAGAGCATGAACCAAAGGAAACACGAAAGACAAGACCGATCGAGAGGATGATCAAATAGCTCAAGGAAGCATAAAAATATAAAAAAAAAGGTTCATCGAAATCAAACCTTCCGAGAGCATAATCGAGATCCCCCAATAGACTATTTCAAATTGAAGATAATCATGACCGAAGGTGGTCACCAGAGAAACACGTTAACAATTAAAGAAGGATAAATAGGGTAACTCAACCCGAGAAAAAACAAAAGTAAAGGCCGCACCAATATCGATCTCCTAAGCGACGTGTATCACGTAGATGAGCCAACTGGAGACTATGTTGTAGATCTTCCCGACTAGGCGCGCCTAGGCGTCAACTCCCCCTTCGGCCGCTTACGCCTAGTTAAAATTCTAGGCGGTTTTTCCTAGCGCCTTTGTCGCCATGGAATAGGCTCCTAGCCCGTCTAGGTGTCGGTTAATGACAAAGAATGGCCACCTAGGTGTCGATTAATGGCAAAACATGCCCGCATAGGCCTTCTTGTTATTTTTATTATTCTTGCGAATTATTTAACTGATATTATAACTCAATTTTTAGTATTTTTTTATTGACTATAGTGTTGTTGGATTAATTTTATGACTCAAATAGTTAAAATTGCTATAATTACTACATATATATTACTAAACATACAAATTTATACAGCGATATTCAAAACCGTATAATTCCGCCTAGGCCCCGTGTAATCCCGCCTAGGCACTAGGCCCTGGTCGACCGCCTAGGCCGCAAAACCGAGATCTACATCATAGACTGGAGATGCAATGGACCAGTCCAACAAACTCCTAATGCACTAGCTCTAGATACAAGTTTGAGGTAAACACCAAAGTAGAGGGCCCAGAGTCTAGATAAATAAGATTGTGTTGACTCGACGAGTTAAAAATCAAGCCTCGCCCAAGTTTCCCATGAATGAACATAACTTTGTTTCACTAACCTAGATGAAAGTATGGTATTTTTCCCATGAGGACCCGTTTGTCATACTAGCAATTATAATTAATGTCTTAATGTGTCAAGTGCTACTCAATATTGGGAGCTTAGTAAATATACTATATACGAGCACGTTCAAAAATTTGAAGATCAACCATGATTCCATAAAGGCTTATCGTGATCCAATATGAGAATTCTCAGGCAAAATTTTTCAACTCTCTAGATGCATCAAATTACCAATCCAAAACCACATTGGTACGATCCGTTATAGCGTAATGTGAATTTGCATACAATGCATTCTTGGATAGACAACTGTCAATAAACTCTGTACGGTGGTACCTACTTACCACCTCACCATGAAGTTTACAATTGGAAGAGGAATGAAGTTATTCGAGAGAGTCAAGTGCGCGCTCGAGAATGCTACTTAAATTTTCTAAAAGGAACAGTATCTTGATGATATTGCATAACGTTTGGGTAAATCTTAGAGGAATCCTCACTTCTAAAATCCAAGCTTTAATTATCTGCACTTGAATATTGCCTAAGATTCCCCTAACATTCGTAGTCTCTACGGAACGAATGTTACTTATTTTCTAAAACTTGCGTACGATCTGTATACTTGCAGAACCGTGCTAGCTTTAGGGTGTTTATTTGCATCTAATTATTATATCTTTTTATCACACCCTAGGCCGTACCAATACTCAACAAAATCTCTAAGTATCATTTAGATTTACTAAGTATTAACACAAGATCACTAAGTATAAAACACAAATAATTAAAGGTATGTTTGTATTCATAAGGGAAAAGATAATAAAAGAAAAAGGATAAAAATTATAAAAGAAAAGAAAGAGAGAGAAAAATGTTATTTGAATTACAAATTTTTAAGAAAGAAAACATCATAAAAGATTTTGAGTATTTTTAGCTTAAATTGGAAGAAAAATATAAGTAAAGAACAAAAATATATTAACATATTTCCATTTTTATCATTATTTGTAAGATGTCAAAGTTATTTTCTTTCTTACTTGTTTATTAAAATCATTTCTTTCCATTCGAACCTGATTTAGAGTGATTATAAAATTATGGTTTATAGATGATTTTAATAATCAAATTGAGCCTGTTTGGGATTGATTATCTAAGAGGTTAAAGCTCTTTTCAATTAAAATTAAATATTTGTAAAGAATATTAAAAATCATTTTGACATCTAAAATAACTTTAACGGATTATTTTAATAATCACATATCTAGTGCTTTACCTAAATTCACTTCAAGTGATTATTTTAAAAAGTAATCCTGATGTCTCCTCATTTGTGATAATATAATATACTTCAGAGACATCATTTTAGGCTTATTTATTAGTTTATAGGTTGATTTTAGCTTAGTTTAGTGCACTTTCCGATTTTGAGTCTTGATTTGTAGAATTATTTTTTTTAGAGCATATTGGCTTTAATTGTTTATTCAGTGTGAAGCTTTAAAGATAATTATGGAGATTAATTAGAGTCCAAGTCAAAGACAACAACTTATGGAAAGAGATTTGCATGGTAATTGGAGATAAGGAAACAAAAGCTAAAAAGATGGAAAAGGAAAAAGCTGCCAAAATCTAGGATTCTGCATCCACGTCCAAAGATATGCGTTTTTACATAAGAAATAGGCCGAATTTGGTAATTTCCTTCTTTAGGGTCAAGATAATTCTGTTTCGATTCTTTTGGTATCTTATGGAGCTCAAACCGACCAATAACGAAGAAGATATGCTCAAAACGGCCCAGCAGTGTTTATCTTTATTTCCATACGAATTTGAGTTGGACTAGGAGTCTATTACTTTCCTTCTCCTTCAAGAAAACGAATTAGGTCTTCCTATACCCTATAAATACAGCCTCTTAACACTCTAAAATCATCCTTGGCCAGACCCTAAGGCCAAGAGGAAGCTGCAACACAAGAGAAGAATTCTGGAGGGAGCTGTGCATCAATCATGTCTCCTTCAACCTCTTATTTTGTAATTCTTTTCTCTTCTTTTCTTTGTATGAATTAATTCTATTAGCTTAGGTTTTGCATAATGTATAAACTATGAATTCTATTTCTTCTATCTAAGTTCTTTGGGAATTATATGTTTTAATCTGATATTAGCTACTTACCTTTATATTTGATTATGTGTTTTGATTTAATGATTGTTTTCCTTGCGAATGCATGCGTATAGGATTACCTTAATAGTAGTTAGATGGTCTCCTTGACAGGGTGTTTAACTATTGAACCACCACATAACGTCTAGTGTCGATAGCAGTTCTGACAAAACATACTTCTAACTAGATAGTCATTAGGGTTTGTTTTAATCACCATATCACCAATTGATTGTAGTGTGCTGGATAGGGCCTTAGTGGCGTTTGATAACCCTATTTGAGTCCTCGTCTTGGTTGTGCTGTAGCCCCCTTAGTCGCTCTCAAGGTCTAAGATTGGGGAATTTAGAATCCTGACTTAGTAAACCAAGAGCTAATATTCTCCCTTATAAATTAGATCTAATAGATAGAATTAGAAGGATTAGTGCATACTAGTAAAACCTAAGCTAATACTTTCATACTATCCTCTTTCCTTTTCTTTTATTTATTTTCTGTCCTTAGTTTATTAGTTTAGTTTAATTATTGAAAAACCAAATAAAAATCTATTTTTCCTTTTCTTTCTTTGTGTATTATCTTTTCTATCTTTAATATCTGCACTTTACAAATTGCATAAGTTCTCTCTAACTTTCGTCAGTCCCTGAGGAACTAATCTTCTTATCATTAAAACTTGCATACGTCCTGTAATACTTGCAGTACAGTGTTAGTTTAGGGTGTGTATTCGCACTTATTTATATCATTATTTTATCACACCTTAGGCCACACCAAATCCCAAACGGGCCCTTAAGCTACTTTACTTAAAAAAATCTCAATACAAACGATAGAAAATAACAAAAATAACTTCCTTTCATATCTTTTCATCTTAATACTCTTAATCCAATCATACCAAAAGTATTAACAAAAATTCACTGAATATTAACAGAAAAGTCACTGAGTATTGAAAAATCATTTAAGTTGCAATATATTAATAAATATTACACAAAATTACTGTGTACTAATCAAAAAATCATTGAGTATTACACTAAATCAATGAATATTAACACAAAACCTAAGCTTCCTACTGGATCTTCCACGGATAAAAATGAACGGTACTCAAACCACTCCCCTACTGCTTCTCAATGGTTCGTTGCTTTAATGCTGCCATGGAACCTGATCCGAGCTTCAAACAAAGCCATTAAAGAAGATGTGAGAATTATGCTTTTGGCGAATAAAGAAGAGAAGAGAGAAGCAGATCTCGCTGTTTTGTTGCCGTGAGACTCGCAAAAAAATAACATTCATTGCCACGGAAGGGGAGTGTGTTGTCGTGAGTAACCACTTCTGATAGGTTAGTATGGAGAGAGGAGAGAGAAGAGATATAAGAGAGAGTTTTAGAATTTGAAGATGTGAAATGTGATTTATGTGTATTTATTTAGTATATATAATGGATAAACATTTGAGGGTATAATAGATAGTGGGAAAATAGGTCTATAATGTTTAATCTTATACTTGACCTTCATAAAAAGAGTGAATTGAGTAGGGTTGCTTGAGTCTTGAATAGAGGTCTCCAAGACCCTTGGGTAAAATCTCTTTATTTTTCTTGGAGTCCAAAATTCAAATCAGACACTTCACTAAGGTAGTCTTGATCCATTCTATCAAACAATAATCAAACACATATCTTCAACTTAACTGATAATATTCAGAAAATAAATTTATTAGTGTCAAACCTTTTTAGGCACACACAAGGTTTACCACTACCACCTTGATCTTAGGTCAACATGGCACACGTTCTATTAACTTGCATCATAAGTGCTACTTATTTCTAACTGGATTTCATACGTTATTAGAACGTCTAACTGATAAACTAAGTATCCACGACACTTTATAAATGGTTGCCCACTTTATTCTTGTAAAAGTAACTGGTATTTTATTATCTTTACTTTTCAATTACTTACAAGTTAGTTTCTTGCACGAATTCATATTTGAGGCCTCTATCCAAAATTTCTGTTAACATAAGAATCATAATACTTTCAAAAAATTACTCTAAATGTATTAATATGTGTGTCTCATTTTATAGTTTCATTTAAAACACTTACTCAAATAAATAATCCAAACAATCAAGTAGTAGCCTTCAGAAATATTAACTAAATTATAAAAGGTGGGGATGGCAGATAAAACTAAAGATAAAGATACATATGATTTTTTTGGGTAAACCTATGGAGAGAACCTTTGTGGCTTATAGGAAACATGTGGTTAGCTTTTTCTTCAAAAAGGCTACCATCTAATCTTATGGGTGATCAAATACTAAAATACCATCAAATAAAACAATTACCACATAAAGACAAAAAAAAAGTGGCATTAAGCATGAATCACCAAATTAGTGAGTCATGAGTATCAACTCACTTAGTAGCGATACTTTCTAGTTCCGGCCACCGAACATCGCCAATGCCACCGGGAAAAGAACTGAGTTAGTAAAAGAATTGAGTGCTTGGAAAGTTTATTGAGTGCTTGGGAATTTAACTGAGTCCTCTAATGTTTTACAGAGTATTCATACGAATTCACTGAGTTTTGGAAAAGAATTATCAGTTAAATTTACAAAGTGGCGAGGGAAAACACTGAGTATGGTCCTCAAACACTAAGTAATAAAGATTAAACAGGCAAAAATAGAATTAATAATACAAGAGTTATCTATATACATGGAGAAAATTATTGCAATAAACTAAATTACATTTATTTATACAAATAAAAAATTAATATAATACAAGAAAAGAAAAAAGTACACATAGTTGCAATACACAATATACACAGAAATAAAATTGTAATATTAAAATTTTTACTCACTATGAATTCAAATGCAAAAAAACTACAATATCGAAGCACAACTCCGGTGAAGCACAACTCAGCATTTGAAGCACGACTCGAGCAATAGTCTTCGAAGCTCCGGTGAAGCATATCTTGACATTCGAAGCGTAGCTCAAGCACAACCTTCAGAGCACAACCTCCTCTGTTCCGTTCACTTCACTCCATGGCTTCATTTCACAGCTCCTCCGTTCATCTCATATGTCGAGGCTTAACTGAGCCTCGAAACAAAATTTCCCGGACGTTCTTCATAGTGAAGCTCGATGGAAGCCATGGAAGACTAGCAGATAGACTAGCAACTTCACTTCGACTTCGGAGCTTCAGACCAGCAACTTCTGTATTGATGTAAGCGAGCTTCAAACCATCTCTAGATCTCCGACGAAGAACTAAACTTCACCTCGAAGTTCTATATCTGACGAAAAACGTAATCTGCACAAATCTCCGGCCCCAGCATTCCTGCACATATCTCCGCCTGCGAATAATGGTTAGCCTAAGAAGTTTTGAATTTCGGCGCTGCTGGTGGTTGTTGCCACGAGTTCCCTCATCTTTTTGCACTGTCGTCCATGGTAGCTTAGACAAGGAAGCCAGATGATATGGCTTCACTGCTTTACATGGTAGATCTTGAAGAGAAAGACTAAAAAAAGTTTCAAAATGTAAGGTTTATGGTGGAGAGAGGAGAGGGGATATATATTTTATTAGTGTTTTAAAACCATGGGTAGAATTATTATATATATATATATATATATAGTAGTTAAAAAACAAAAAAGAGTATAATTAGTAGAGGATTTTTTTTGGCATTTAGTGTTAAATTTTAATTTGTAGCCTTTCGTTAGAAGAATAGAGTGGCTAGAAGGTGCTCAGGTCTACAGTGGTATATTCTAGAGTCGTTAGGTAATAATCTCAAAAGACATTTACCATACGACCTACTTCCCACCAATATTGATTAATAAAAAAAGTTGCATTAACAACATGGATGAGATACCCCAGACCAATACGAAGGGTTCTAGTCTTGAATACGAGTAAGCGAAGTCCAAAATCTGTAATGATAGAAACTATCATTTACCATCATACCTATCCCCAAATGAGTTGGACTTGTAAGAAATATAGATTTGAAGGAAAAATCGTATGATAATCGTTTCGAAAGATATTGTTTTTGAAATATGTTAAGAACCGTCGAACATCTAACGGTAGCAACATCCAACCCTCATAACTTCATTGAAAAAACAGAATTTGCCATTATCAATGACATTTCCACCCTGACTCAACTAGCTAATGGTCCCACCGGTCTGGTTCTTATCTTGTGTGTGTTCGAGTATACCGGTTCTAACCGGTTTCGGTTCGGTTCCTTAGACCGGTTCTAAAGGTAATTTTTTTTAATATAGGAGCGGTTCTTAAACCCTATAATTTTATTTTTGAAAAAAGAACGATCCGAAATATATTTACCGCTTCATGCAAGTACTGTATCCCTGTAATGTAACGGTTCCGGTCCTGATATGTAACCCGGTTCGGTCCGAGAACCTGTAAGGACCGGGCCAAATACGCACAAAGTTTTAATTTTTGTTTTCAAAAGTATACGCACGACACTAGTAATGAAAAATCGAAAAATCGATAATTTCTAGCAAGACTACATTTTAAAAGAAAACAAAAATTGTCGAAACCCACCAAGAAAACCGTCTCCCCTTTCTCTCTCACACACACATGCATACTCAGATTTAAGGAGTTGTATGAAAATGTCAAGTAAACAGCAAATAATATCAAGCTGGCCATGGTTTCTCGATGTCGTACCTCTCTTAGTCTTTATTCTAATAGCTGCACATGTCCTTGCTTTGGTACTGATTCAATTTCCCTTTAATCTTTATAGGTGTATATATGTGTGTTAATGAGTATGTGATTTTATTGCAGGTGTACTGGATTTACAGAGTTGCTACTGAAAAACAGCCCCAAAAGCAGCCCCAGAGGACAAAGAAGCCCTAACGAGTCAAAGTTAATAGCTCAATTTGTAAACTGTAAGAAGGTAACTATAGTATAAATATACCCAGATTATATTTTGTTTAATTTTCATTTCGATCTTGTCTGTAGTTAATATTTGGATCAATTGAACATAGGCTATTGCTATTATTTGTTTGATTAATGCTTTGCAGGATACCTTTTGCTTATTTGTAGATGTAGTTGATTTGATCTTTGATTTGTATAACTTATAAGTTTAAAATTCCTTAAATATATGAAAATGTGGCTTCAATATCCAAATACTAACTAACCCATGCTCCACATCTAAAGGTTTATCATCATATTAGTGATAATTCTTAATTTGTGGGATTAACATTATTAAGATCTTGTTATTTATCTATATATGCTTTTTTCCATCTATATTCATTTGGGGTTTGATGAAAATTTTAATCATTTGTCATATTTGTTATTGCAATTGTTATAACCTTTAATTTTCAATATATTGTTTTCTTAATGACTCTACAGAAATTTTTTATCTTGTAATAGTTGTTAAGTTAAGAGGCTAGGCTAATATATTTAAAGAATTTTTATCCATTTGCTTACTCTTAAACTTAAAAAGTACATCAGATACTAGTCTAGTCCGATATTTGGTAAGCTAATAGCTAATCCTAGCAAAGCTCAATTAATCACACAATCTTACCTATTTTCCACCAACAAACTAGTCTCATTTTTGCGAAGAAAGTACAATTCAACTTATGTAGAGTTTTATATTTACCGAAATCATACGTTACAATTTAATTTTGAATTTATTTTCTAAATTATTACCTGGATTTGGAATTTACATGAATTGCATTAAATGGTAATGAGTGGTAAGGTATAATTTGGTATATCCCTTTTTACGTGTTAATTGAGCAAGATAAGTCAGATAAACTTTTCTCTCTAAAAGACAAGTTATTTAAATAATAATAAACATATATGGTCAAACATTAATCCCTTACCTCACCATTTCCAAAACAAACCATATATAGAAAATCAAAAACTATGATTCATTGTGGTTTAGTTAGATTTGTTCACAGCTAAATGGAATATCATAATTGTAAAAAAAAAATATTGATGGCGAAAAGACATAATATTCCTAACACTGGTCAAACTCTTTTAAGAGTCATAAACAAAAAAATCAATCTTTATTTACCAAAATAAGCATTCGAGTAATGGCGCTTTATGGCGTTTGACGTAAAATAATAAATCGTTCTAATATTTATATTATGGACATATCCTTTAAAGAAAAAGGTGTAAAATACATACGTACCCTATAAATAAAGGCTTACGACAATCCAAAATTCACAATCCACACTCAAACATTGCAAAATAGTAAGACCATCAGGTCGAAAGAGAATCCTTATACAAATGATCGCTTCGAAGACAGCTCGAAGTGTTGCTTTTTCGAAGCGGAGAGCTAATTTGTTCAAGAAAGCTTCAGAGCTTGCGATAACAACAGAGACTAAACTAGCAATTATAGTGATGTCACAAAGTGGTAACCCATATTTATATGGCCACCCTTCTATGATTGTGACGAATGATGGAGCTAGTACTAGCAGCGGGCTCCACACTGAGGCTAATAATGCTGCACTTTGACGACTGAAGAGATTTTTTTTTATTATTCCACCATCGATTAAAAAAAAACTGAAATCTCTTCAGTCGTCAAAGCGCAGCATTATTAGCCTCAGTGTGGAGTCCGCTACTAGTACTAGCTCCATCAGTCGTCACAATCATAGAAGGGTTGCCATATGAATATGGCTTACCACTTGGTGACATCACTATAATTGCTAGTTTAGTCCCTGTTGTTATCGCAAGCTCTGAACCTTTCTTGAACAAATTAGCTCTCCGCTTCGAAAAAGCAATACTTCGAGCTGTCTTCGAAGCGATCATTTGCATAAGGATTCTCTTTTGAACATTTTGCAAAGTTTGAGTGTGGTTTGTGAATTTTGGATTGTGGTAAGTCTTTATTTATAGCGTACATATGTATTTTTACACCTTTTCCTTTAAAGGATATGTCCATAATATAAATATTAATACAATTTATTATTTTACGTCAAACGCAATAAAGCGCCATTACTCGGATGCTTATTTTGGTAAATAAAGATTGATTTTTTGGTTTATGACTCTTAAAAGAGTTTTACCAGAGTTAGGAATATTATGTCTTTTCGCCATTAATGTTATTTTTTACAATTATGATGTTCCATTTAGCTGTGAACAAATCTAACTAAACCACAATGAATCATAGTTTTTGATTTTCTATATATGGTTTGTTTTGGAAATGGTGAGGTAAGGGTTTTATGGTTGACCATATATGTTTATTATTATTTAAATAACTTGGCTTTTAGAAAGAAAAAGTGTATCTGACTTATCTTGCTCAATTAACACGTAAAAAGGGATATACCAAATTATACCTCACCACTCATTACCATTTAATGCAATTCATGTAAATTCCAAATCCGGGTAATAATTTAGAAAAGAAATTCAAAATTAAATTGTAACGTATGATTTCGGTAAATATAAAACTCTACTCAAGTTGGATTGTACTTTCTTCTCAAAAATGAGACTAGTTTGTTGGTGGAAAATAGGTAAAACTGTGTGATTAATTGAGCTTTACTAGGATTAGCTTACCAAATATCGGACTAGTCTAGTATTAGATGTACTTTTAAGTTTTAAGAGTATGAAAATGGATAAAAATTCTTTAAATATGTTAGCCTAGCCTCTTACCTTAACAACTATTACAAGACAAAAAATTTCTGTAGAGTTATTAAGAAAACAGTATATTGAAAATTAAAGGTTATAACAATTGCAAAAACAAATATGACAAATGATTAAATCAATTGAACAAAGCATATATAGATAAATTAAGAATTATCACTAATATGATGATAAACCTTTAGATGAGGAGCATGGGTTAATTAGTATTTGGATCTTGAAGCCACATTTTCATATATTTAAGGAATTTTAAACTTATAACTTATACGAATCAAAGATCAAATCAACTACATTTACAAATAAGCAAAAGGTATGCTGCAAAGCATTAATCGAACAAATAATAGCAATAGCCTATGTTCAAATGATCCAAATATTAACTACAGACAAGATCTAAATGAAAATTAAACAAAATATAATCTGGGTATATCTATACTATAGTTACCTTTTTACAGTTTACAAATTGAGCTATTAACTTTGTCTTGTCAGTGCTTCTTTGTCCTCTGGGGCTAATTTTGGGGCTGTTAGCAACTCTGTAAATCCAGTACACCAGCAATAAAATCACATACTCATTAACACACATATATATACCTATTAAGATTAAAGTGAAATTGAATCGGTACCAAAGCAAGGACATGTGCAGCTATTAGAATAACGACTACGAGAGGTACGACATCGAGAAACCATGGCCATCTTCTAATTATACTCTTTTTTGTTTTTTAACTACTATATATATAATAATTCTACCCATAGTTTTAAAACACTAATAAAATATATATCCCCTCTCCTCTCTCCACCATAAACCTAACATTTTGAAGCTTTTTTTAGTCTTTCTCTTCAAGATCTACCATGTAAAGCAGTGAAGCCATATCATCTGGCTTCCTTGTCTAAGCTACCATGGACTACAGTGCAAAAAGATGAGGGAACTCATGGCAACAACCACCAGCAGCGCCAAAATTCAAAACTTCTTAGGCGAACCATTATTCGCAGGCTGAGATATGTGCAGGAATGCTGGGGCTGGAGATTTGTGCAGCTTCCGTTTTTCGTCAAATATAGAACTTTGAGGTGAAGTTTAGTTCTTCGTCGGAGATCTAGAGATGGTTTGAAGCTCGCTTACATCAATACAGAAGTTGCTGGTCTGAAACTCCGAAGTCGAAGTGGAGTTGCTGGTCTATCCTTCCTTGGTATGCTAGTCTTCCATGGCTTCCATCGAGCTTCACTATGAAGAACGTCCGGAAATTTTGTTTCGAGGCTCAGTTAAGCCTCGATATATGAGATGAACGGAGGAGCTATGAAATGAAGCCATGGAGTGAAGTGAACGGAAGTGCTGTGAAGTGAACAGAAGAGGCTGTGCTTTGAAGGTTGAGCCCTTTTTCGTGGGTGATACTAGATGTTCATATGTCGCGTAGGCTCAAACTACCGACTATCCCTACCTTTGATGGTTCAAAAATTCTAGACGCACACATCAACACCTTTTTAAGGTACATGGATTTCATCATAACGTAGGATGTTATTGTCGAGATTTCCCTTCAACTTAATATGCCAACGCCCAAATATGGTATTCTGACTTAAAGTCACATTCTGTAGAGACTTTTTCCCAGCTATCCTAAAAATCATATGTTTCTAAACATGATGACTAGCAAAACAAATGTTGCCTTACTCGACCTCGTACAAGGAAAGAGAGAAAGCCTATAGTCTTTCATGGATCAGTTTTCTAACGTCACTTATAATATTTAGGATTTAGATAAGTCCATTGTTTATCATGTCTTCACTCGCAGGTTAGACAACTAAGAATTCTAGATATACTTAGCTTCGTGAACCAAGCATAGCATGTATTACATAATTACTGAGGTCAATGAACGAACTCAAGATAGAGAAAAGTACCCTTAAGAGAGCATGAACCAAAGGAAACACGAAAGACAAGACCGATCGAGAGGATGATCAAATAGCTCAAGGAAGCATAAAAATATAAAAAAAAAGGTTCATCGAAATCAAACCTTCCGAGAGCATAATCGAGATCCCCCAATAGACTATTTCAAATTGAAGATAATCATGACCGAAGGTGGTCACCAGAGAAACACGTTAACAATTAAAGAAGGATAAATAGGGTAACTCAACCCGAGAAAAAACAAAAGTAAAGGCCGCACCAATATCGATCTCCTAAGCGACGTGTATCACGTAGATGAGCCAACTGGAGACTATGTTGTAGATCTTCCCGACTAGGCGCGCCTAGGCGTCAACTCCCCCTTCGGCCGCTTACGCCTAGTTAAAATTCTAGGCGGTTTTTCCTAGCGTCTTTGTCGCCATGGAATAGGCTCCTAGCCCGTCTAGGTGTCGGTTAATGACAAAGAATGGCCACCTAGGTGTCGATTAATGGCAAAACATGCCCGCATAGGCCTTCTTGTTATTTTTATTATTCTTGCGAATTATTTAACTGATATTATAACTCAATTTTTAGTATTTTTTTATTGACTATAGTGTTGTTGGATTAATTTTATGACTCAAATAGTTAAAATTGCTATAATTACTACATATATATTACTAAACATACAAATTTATACAGCGGTATTCAAAACCGTATAATTCCGCCTAGGCCCCGTGTAATCCCGCCTAGGCACTAGGCCCTGGTCGACCGCCTAGGCCGCAAAACCGAGATCTACATCATAGACTGGAGATGCAATGGACCAGTCCAACAAACTCCTAATGCACTAGCTCTAGATACAAGTTTGAGGTAAACACCAAAGTAGAGGGCCCAGAGTCTAGATAAATAAGATTGTGTTGACTCGACGAGTTAAAAATCAAGCCTCGCCCAAGTTTCCCATGAATGAACATAACTTTGTTTCACTAACCTAGATGAAAGTATGGTATTTTTCCCATGAGGACCCGTTTGTCATACCAGCAATTACAATTAATGTCTTGATGTGTCAAGTGCTACTCAATATTGGGAGCTTAGTAAATATACTATATACGAGCACGTTCAAAAATTTGAAGATCAACCATGATTCCATAAAGTCTTATCGTGATCCAATATGAGAATTCTCAGGCAAAGTTTTTCAACTCTCTAGATGCATCAAATTACCAATCCAAAACCACATTGGTACGATCCGTTATAGCGTAATGTGAATTTGCATACAATGCATTCTTGGATAGACAACTGTCAATAAACTCTGTACGGTGGTACCTACTTACCACCTCACCATGAAGTTTACAATTGGAAGAGGAATGAAGTTATTCGAGAGAGTCAAGTGCGCGCTCGAGAATGCTACTTAAATTTTCTAAAAGGAACAGTATCTTGATGATATTGCATAACGTTTGGGTAAATCTTAGAGGAATCCTCACTTCTAAAATCCAAGCTTTAATTATCTGCACTTGAATATTGCCTAAGATTCCCCTAACATTCGTAGTCTCTACGGAACGAATGTTACTTATTTTCTAAAACTTGCGTACGATCTGTATACTTGCAGAACCGTGCTAGCTTTAGGGTGTTTATTTGCATCTAATTATTATATCTTTTTATCACACCCTAGGCCGTACCAATACTCAACAAAATCTCTAAGTATCATTTAGATTTACTAAGTATTAACACAAGATCACTAAGTATAAAACACAAATAATTAAAGGTATGTTTGTATTCATAAGGGAAAAGATAATAAAAGAAAAAGGATAAAAATTATAAAAGAAAAGAAAGAGAGAGAAAAATGTTATTTGAATTACAAATTTTTAAGAAAGAAAACATCATAAAAGATTTTGAGTATTTTTAGCTTAAATTGGAAGAAAAATATAAGTAAAGAACAAAAATATATTAACATATTTCCATTTTTATCATTATTTGTAAGATGTCAAAGTTATTTTCTTTCTTACTTGTTTATTAAAATCATTTCTTTCCATTCGAACCTGATTTAGAGTGATTATAAAATTATGGTTTATAGATGATTTTAATAATCAAATTGAGCCTGTTTGGGATTGATTATCTAAGAGGTTAAAGCTCTTTTCAATTAAAATTAAATATTTGTAAAGAATATTAAAAATCATTTTGACATCTAAAATAACTTTAACGGATTATTTTAATAATCACATATCTAGTGCTTTACCTAAATTCACTTCAAGTGATTATTTTAAAAAGTAATCCTGATGTCTCCTCATTTGTGATAATATAATATACTTCAGAGACATCATTTTAGGCTTATTTATTAGTTTATAGGTTGATTTTAGCTTAGTTTAGTGCACTTTCCGATTTTGAGTCTTGATTTGTAGAATTATTTTTTTTAGAGCATATTGGCTTTAATTGTTTATTCAGTGTGAAGCTTTAAAGATAATTATGGAGATTAATTAGAGTCCAAGTCAAAGACAACAACTTATGGAAAGAGATTTGCATGGTAATTGGAGATAAGGAAACAAAAGCTAAAAAGATGGAAAAGGAAAAAGCTGCCTAAATCTAGGATTCTGCATACACGTCCAAAGATATGCGTTTTTACATAAGAAATAGGCCGAATTTGGTAATTTCCTTCTTTAGGTTCAAGATAATGCTGTTTCGATTCTTTTGGTATCTTATGGAGCTCAAACCGACCAATAACGAAGAAGATATGCTCAAAACGGCCCAGCAGTGTTTATCTTTATTTCCATACGAATTTGAGTTGGACTAGGAGTCTATTACTTTCCTTCTCCTTCAAGAAAACGAATTAGGTCTTCCTATACCCTATAAATACAGCCTCTTAACACTCTAAAATCATCCTTGGCCAGACCCTAAGGCCAAGAGGAAGCTGCAACACAAGAGAAGAATTCTGGAGGGAGCTGTGCATCAATCATGTCTCCTTCAACCTCTTATTTTGTAATTCTTTTCTCTTCTTTTCTTTGTATGAATTAATTCTATTAGCTTAGGTTTTGCATAATGTATAAACTATGAATTCTATTTCTTCTATCTAAGTTCTTTGGGAATTATATGTTTTATTCTGATATTAGCTACTTACCTTTATATTTGATTATGTGTTTTGATTTAATGATTGTTTTCCTTGCGAATGCATGCGTATAGGATTACCTTAATAGTAGTTAGATGGTCTCCTTGACAGGGTGTTTAACTATTGAACCACCCCATAACGTCTAGTGTCGATAGCAGTTCTGACAAAACATACTTCTAACTAGATAGTCATTAGGGTTTGTTTTAATCACCATATCACCAATTGATTGTAGTGTGCTGGATAGGGCCTTAGTGGCGTTTGATAACCCTATTTGAGTCCTCGTCTTGGTTGTGCTGTAGCCCCCTTAGTCGCTCTCAAGGTCTAAGATTGGGGAATTTAGAATCCTGACTTAGTAAACCAAGAGCTAATATTCTCCCTTATAAATTAGATCTAATAGATAGAATAAGAAGGATTAGTGCATACTAGTAAAACCTAAGCTAATACTTTCATACTATCCTCTTTCCTTTTCTTTTATTTATTTTCTGTCCTTAGTTTATTAGTTTAGTTTAATTATTGAAAAACCAAATAAAAATCTATTTTTCCTTTTCTTTCTTTGTGTATTATCTTTCCTATCTTTAATATCTGCACTTTACAAATTGCATAAGTTCTCTCTAACTTTCGTCAGTCCCTAAGGAACTAATCTTCTTATCATTAAAACTTGCATACGTCCTGTAATACTTGCAGTACAGTGTTAGTTTAGGGTGTGTATTCGCACTTATTTATATCATTATTTTATCACACCTTAGGCCACACCAAATCCCAAACGGGCCCTTAAGCTACTTTACTTAAAAAAATCTCAATACAAACGATAGAAAATAAAAAAAATAACTTCCTTTCATATCTTTTCATCTTAATACTCTTAATCCAATCATACCAAAAGTATTAACAAAAATTCACTGAATATTAACAGAAAAGTCACTGAGTATTGAAAAATCATTTAAGTTGCAATATATTAATAAATATTACACAAAATTACTGTGTACTAATCAAAAAATCATTGAGTATTACACTAAATCAATGAATATTAACACAAAACCTAAGCTTCCTACTGGATCTTCCACGGATAAAAATGAACGGTACTCAAACCACTCCCCTACTGCTTCTCAATGGTTCGTTGCTTTAATGCTGCCATGGAACCTGATCCGAGCTTCAAACAAAGCCATTAAAGAAGATGTGAGAATTATGCTTTTGGCGAATAAAGAAGAGAAGAGAGAAGCAGATCTCGCTGTTTTGTTGCCGTGAGACTCGCAAAAAATAACATTCATTGCCACGGAAGGGGAGTGTGTTGTCGTGAGTAACCACTTCTGATAGGTTAGTATGGAGAGAGGAGAGAGAAGAGATATAAGAGAGAGTTTTAGAATTTGAAGATGTGAAATGTGATTTATGTGTATTTATTTAGTATATATAATGGATAAACATTTGAGGGTATAATAGATAGTGGGAAAATAGGTCTATAATGTTTAATCTTATACTTGACCTTCATAAAAAGAGTGAATTGAGTAGGGTTGCTTGAGTCTTGAATAGAGGTCTCCAAGACCCTTGGGTAAAATCTCTTTATTTTTCTTGGAGTCCAAAATTCAAATCAGACACTTCACTAAGGTAGTCTTCATCCATTCTATCAAACAATAATCAAACACATATCTTCAACTTAACTGATAATATTCAGAAAATAAATTTATTAGTGTCAAACCTTTTTAGGCACACACAAGGTTTACCACTACCACCTTGATCTTAGGTCAACATGGCACACGTTCTATTAACTTGCATCATAAGTGCTACTTATTTCTAACTTGATTTCATACGTTATTAGAACGTCTAACTGAATAACTAAGTATCCACGACACTTTATAAATGGTTGCCCACTTTATTCTTGTAAAAGTAAATGGTATTTTATTATCTTTACTTTTCAATTAATTACAAGTTAGTTTCTTGCACGAATTCATATTTGAGGCCTCTATCCAAAATTTCTGCTAACATAAGAATCATAATACTTTCAAAAAATTACTCTAAATGTATTAATATGTGTGTCTCATTTTATAGTTTCATTTAAAACACTTACTCAAATAAATAATCCAAACAATCAAGTAGTAGCCTTCAGAAATATTAACTAAATTATAAAAGTTGGGGATGGCAGATAAAGCTAAAGATAAAGATACATATGATTTTTTTGGGTAAACCTATGGAGAGAACCTTTATGGCTTATAGGAAACATGTGGTTAGCTTTTTCTTCAAAAAGGCTACCATCTAATCTTATGGGTGATCAAATACTAAAATACCATCAAATAAAAAAATTACCACATAAAGACAAAAAAAAAGTGGCATTAAGCATGAATCACCAAATTAGTGAGTCATGAGTATCAACTCACTTAGTAGCGATACTTTCTAGTTCCGGCCACCGAACATCGCCAATGCCACCGGGAAAGAACTGAGTTAGTAAAAGAATTGAGTGCTTGGAAAGTTTATTGAGTGCTTGGGAATTTAACTGAGTCCTCTAATGTTTTACAGAGTATTCATACGAATTCACTGAGTTTTGGAAAAGAATTATCAGTTAAATTTACAAAGTGGCGAGGGAAAACACTGAGTATGGTCCTCAAACACTAAGTAATAAAGATTAAACAGGCAAAAATAGAATTAATAATACAAGAGTTATCTATATACATGGAGAAAATTATTGCAATAAACTAAATTACATTTATTTATACAAATAAAAAATTAATATAATACAAGAAAAGAAAAAAAGTACACATAGTTGCAATACACAATATCAACAGAAATAAAATTGAAATATTAAAATTTGTACTCACTATGAATTCAAATGCAAAAAAACTACAATATCGAAGCACAACTCCGGTGAAGCACAACTCAGCATTTGAAGCACGACTCGAGCAATAGTCTTCGAAGCTCCGGTGAAGCATATCTTGACATTCGAAGCGTAGCTCAAGCACAACCTTCAGAGCACAACCTCCTCTGTTCCGTTCACTTCACTCCATGGCTTCATTTCACAGCTCCTCCGTTCATCTCATATGTCGAGGCTTAACTGAGCCTCGAAACAAAATTTCCCGGACGTTCTTCATAGTGAAGCTCGATGGAAGCCATGGAAGACTAGCAGATAGACCAGCAACTTCACTTCGACTTCGGAGCTTCAGACCAGCAACTTCTGTATTGATGTAAGCGAGCTTCAAACCATCTCTAGATCTCCGACGAAGAACTAAACTTCACCTCGAAGTTCTATATCTGACGAAAAACGTAATCTGCACAAATCTCCGGCCCCAGCATTCCTGCACATATCTCCGCCTGCGAATAATGGTTAGCCTAAGAAGTTTTGAATTTCGGCGCTGCTGGTGGTTGTTGCCACGAGTTCCCTCATCTTTTTGCACTGTCGTCCATGGTAGCTTAGACAAGGAAGCCAGATGATATGGCTTCACTGCTTTACATGGTAGATCTTGAAGAGAAAGACTAAAAAAAGCTTCAAAATGTTAGGTTTATGGTGGAGAGAGGAGAGGGGATATATATTTTATTAGTGTTTTAAAACCATGGGTAGAATTATTATATATATATATAGTAGTTAAAAAACAAAAAAGAGTATAATTAGTAGAGGATTTTTTTTGGCATTTAGTGTTAAATTTTAATTTGTAGCCTTTCGTTAGAAGAATAGAGTGGCTAGAAGGTGCTCAGGTCTACAGTGGTATATTCTAGAGTCGTTAGGTAATAATCTCAAAAGACATTTACCATACGACCTACTTCCCACCAATCTTGATTAATAAAAAAAGTTGCATTAACAACATGGATGAGATACCCCAGACCAATACGAAGGGTTCTAGTCTTGAATACGAGTAAGCGAAGTCCAAAATCTGTAATGATAGAAACTATCATTTACCATCATACCTATCCCCAAATGAGTTGGACTTGTAAGAAATATAGATTTGAAGGAAAAATCGTATGATAATCGTTTCGAAAGATATTGTTTTTGAAATATGTTAAGAACCGTCGAACATCTAACGGTAGCAACATCCAACCCTCATAACTTCATTGAAAAAACAGAATTTGCCATTATCAATGACATTTCCACCCTGACTCGACTAGCTAATGGTCCCACCAGGTTCTTATCTTGTGTGTGTTCGGGTATACCGGTTCTAACCGGTTTCGGTTCGGTTCCTTAGACCGGTTCTAAAGGTAATTTTTTTTAATATAGGAGCGGTTCTTAAACCCTATAATTTTATTTTTGAAAAAAGAACGATCCGAAATATATTTACCGCTTCATTCAAGTACTGTATCCCTGTAATGTAACGGTTCCGGTCCTGATATGTAACCCGGTTCGGTCCGAGAACCTGTAAGGACCGGGCCAAATACGCACAAAGTTTTAATTTTTGTTTTCAAAAGTATACGCACGACACTAGTAATGAAAAATCGAAAAATCGATAATTTCTAGCAAGACTACATTTTAAAAGAAAACAAAAATTGTCGAAACCCACCAAGAAAACCGTCTCCCCTTTCTCTCTCACACACACATGCATACTCAGATTTAAGGAGTTGTATGAAAATGTCAAGTAAACAGCAAATAATATCAAGCTGGCCATGGTTTCTCGATGTCGTACCTCTCTTAGTCTTTATTCTAATAGCTGCACATGTCCTTGCTTTGGTACCGATTCAATTTCCCTTTAATCTTTATAGGTGTATATATGTGTGTTAATGAGTATGTGATTTTATTGCAGGTGTACTGGATTTACAGAGTTGCTACTGAAAAACAGCCCCAAAAGCAGCCCCAGAGGACAAAGAAGCACTAACGAGTCAAAGTTAATAGCTCAATTTGTAAACTGTAAGAAGGTAACTATAGTATAAATATACCCAGATTATATTTTGTTTAATTTTCATTTCGATCTTGTCTGTAGTTAATATTTGGATCAATTGAACATAGGCTATTGCTATTATTTGTTTGATTAATGCTTTGCAGGATACCTTTTGCTTATTTGTAGATGTAGTTGATTTGATCTTTGATTTGTATAAGTTATAAGTTTAAAATTCCTTAAATATATGAAAATGTGGCTTCAATATCCAAATACTAACTAACCCATGCTCCACATCTAAAGGTTTATCATCATATTAGTGATAATTCTTAATTTGTGGGATTAACATTATTAAGATCTTGTTATTTATCTATATATGCTTTTTTCCATCTATATTCATTTGGGGTTTGATGAAAATTTTAATCATTTGTCATATTTGTTATTGCAATTGTTATAACCTTTAATTTTCAATATATTGTTTTCTTAATGACTCTACAGAAACTTTTTATCTTGTAATAGTTGTTAAGTTAAGAGGCTAGGCTAATATATTTAAAATTTTTTTATCCATTTGCTTACTCTTAAACATAAAAAGTACATCAGATACTAGTCTAGTCCGATATTTGGTAAGCTAATAGCTAATCCTAGCAAAGCTCAATTAATCACACAATCTTACCTATTTTCCACCAACAAACTAGTCTCATTTTTGCGAAGAAAGTACAATTCAACTTATGTAGAGTTTTATATTTACCGAAATCATACGTTACAATTTAATTTTGAATTTATTTTCTAAATTATTACCTGGATTTGGAATTTTCATGAATTGCATTAAATGGTAATGAGTGGTAAGGTATAATTTGGTATATCCCTTTTTACGTGTTAATTGAGCAAGATAAGTCAGATAAACTTTTCTCTCTAAAAGACAAGTTATTTAAATAATAATAAACATATATGGTCAAACATTAATCCCTTACCTCACCATTTCCAAAACAAACCATATATAGAAAATCAAAAACTATGATTCATTGTGGTTTAGTTAGATTTGTTCACAGCTAAATGGAATATCATAATTGTAAAAAAAAAACATTGATGGCGAAAAGACATAATATTCCTAACACTGGTCAAACTCTTTTAAGAGTCATAAACCAAAAAATCAATCTTTATTTACCAAAATAAGCATTCGAGTAATGGCGCTTTATGGCGTTTGACGTAAAATAATAAATCGTTCTAATATTTATATTATGGACATATCCTTTAAAGAAAAAGGTGTAAAATACATACGTACCCTATAAATAAAGGCTTACGACAATCCAAAATTCACAATCCACACTCAAACATTGCAAAATAGTAAGACCATCAGGTCGAAAGAGAATCCTTATACAAATGATCGCTTCGAAGACAGCTCGAAGTGTTGCTTTTTTGAAGCAGAGAGCTAATTTGTTCAAGAAAGCTTCAGAGCTTGCGATAACAACAGGGACTAAACTAGCAATTATAGTGATGTCACCAAGTGGTAAGCCATATTTATATGGCCACCCTTCTATGATTGTGACGAATGATGGAGCTAGTACTAGCAGCGGGCTCCACACTGAGGCTAATAATGCTGCACTTTGACGACTGAAGAGATTTTTTTTTTATTATTCCACCATCGATTAAAAAAAAACTGAAATCTCTTCAGTCGTCAAAGCGCAGCATTATTAGCCTCAGTGTGGAGTCCGCTACTAGTACTAGCTCCATCAGTCGCCATTACTCGGATGCTTATTTTGGTAAATAAAGATTGATTTTTTGGTTTATGACTCTTAAAAGAGTTTTACCAGAGTTAGGAATATTATGTCTTTTCGCCATTAATGTTATTTTTTACAATTATGATGTTCCATTTAGCTGTGAACAAATCTAACTAAACCACAATGAATCATAGTTTTTGATTTTCTATATATGGTTTGTTTTGGAAATGGTGAGGTAAGGGTTTTATGGTTGACCATATATGTTTATTATTATTTAAATAACTTGGCTTTTAGAAAGAAAAAGTTTATCTGACTTATCTTGCTCAATTAACACGTAAAAAGGGATATACCAAATTATACCTCACCACTCATTACCATTTAATGCAATTCATGTAAATTCCAAATCCGGGTAATAATTTAGAAAAGAAATTCAAAATTAAATTGTAACTTATGATTTCGGTAAATATAAAACTCTACTCAAGTTGGATTGTACTTTCTTCTCAAAAATGAGACTAGTTTGTTGGTGGAAAATAGGTAAAACTGTGTGATTAATTGAGCTTTACTATGATTAGCTTACCAAATACCGGACTAGTCTAGTATTAGATGTACTTTTAAGTTTTAAGAGTATGAAAATGGATAAAAATTCTTTAAATATGTTAGCCTAGCCTCTTACCTTAACAACTATTACAAGACAAAAAATTTCTGTAGAGTTATTAAGAAAACAGTATATTGAAAATTAAAGGTTATAACAATTGCAAAAACAAATATGACAAATGATTAAATCAATTGAACAAAGCATATATAGATAAATTAAGAATTATCACTAATATGATGATAAACCTTTAGATGAGGAGCATGGGTTAATTAGTATTTGGATCTTGAAGCCACATTTTCATATATTTAAGGAATTTTAAACTTATAACTTATACGAATCAAAGATCAAATCAACTACATTTACAAATAAGCAAAAGGTATGCTGCAAAGCATTAATCGAACAAATAATAGCAATAGCCTATGTTCAAATGATCCAAATATTAACTACAGACAAGATCTAAATGAAAATTAAACAAAATATAATCTGGGTATATCTATACTATAGTTACCTTTTTACAGTTTACAAATTGAGCTATTAACTTTGTCTTGTCAGTGCTTCTTTGTCCTCTGGGGCTAATTTTGGGGCTGTTAGCAACTCTGTAAATCCAGTACACCAGCAATAAAATCACATACTCATTAACACACATATATATACCTATTAAGATTAAAGTGAAATTGAATCGGTACCAAAGCAAGGACATGTGCAGCTATTAGAATAACGACTACGAGAGGTACGACATCGAGAAACCATGGCCATCTTCTAATTATACTCTTTTTTGTTTTTTAACTACTATATATATAATAATTCTACCCATAGTTTTAAAACACTAATAAAATATATATCCCCTCTCCTCTCTCCACCATAAACCTAACATTTTGAAGCTTTTTTTAGTCTTTCTCTTCAAGATCTACCATGTAAAGCAGTGAAGCCATATCATCTGGCTTCCTTGTCTAAGCTACCATGGACTACAGTGCAAAAAGATGAGGGAACTCGTGGCAACAACCACCAGCAGCGCCAAAATTCAAAACTTCTTAGGCGAACCATTATTCGCAGGCTGAGATATGTGCAGGAATGCTGGGGCTGGAGATTTGTGCAGCTTCCGTTTTTCGTCAAATATAGAACTTTGAGGTGAAGTTTAGTTCTTCGTCGGAGATCTAGAGATGGTTTGAAGCTCGCTTACATCAATACAGAAGTTGCTGGTCTGAAACTCCGAAGTCGAAGTGGAGTTGCTGGTCTATCCTTCCTTGGTATGCTAGTCTTCCATGGCTTCCATCGAGCTTCACTATGAAGAACGTCCGGAAATTTTGTTTCGAGGCTCAGTTAAGCCTCGATATATGAGATGAACGGAGGAGCTATGAAATGAAGCCATGGAGTGAAGTGAACGGAAGTGCTGTGAAGTGAACAGAAGAGGCTGTGCTTTGAAGGTTGAGCCCTTTTTCGTGGGTGATACTAGATGTTCATATGTCGCGTAGGCTCAAACTACCGACTATCCCTACCTTTGATGGTTCAAAAATTCTAGACGCACACATCAACACCTTTTTAAGGTACATGGATTTCATCATAACGTAGGATGTTATTGTCGAGATTTCCCTTCAACTTAATATGCCAACGCCCAAATATGGTATTCTGACTTAAAGTCACATTCTGTAGAGACTTTTTCCCAGCTATCCTAAAAATCATATGTTTCTAAACATGATGACTAGCAAAACAAATGTTGCCTTACTCGACCTCGTACAAGGAAAGAGAGAAAGCCTATAGTCTTTCATGGATCAGTTTTCTAACGTCACTTATAATATTTAGGATTTAGATAAGTCCATTGTTTATCATGTCTTCACTCGCAGGTTAGACAACTAAGAATTCTAGATATACTTAGCTTCGTGAACCAAGCATAGCATGTATTACATAATTACTGAGGTCAATGAACGAACTCAAGATAGAGAAAAGTACCCTTAAGAGAGCATGAACCAAAGGAAACACGAAAGACAAGACCGATCGAGAGGATGATCAAATAGCTCAAGGAAGCATAAAAATATAAAAAAAAGGTTCATCGAAATCAAACCTTCCGAGAGCATAATCGAGATCCCCCAATAGACTATTTCAAATTGAAGATAATCATGACCGAAGGTGGTCACCAGAGAAACACGTTAACAATTAAAGAAGGATAAATAGGGTAACTCAACCCGAGAAAAAACAAAAGTAAAGGCCGCACCAATATCGATCTCCTAAGCGACGTGTATCACGTAGATGAGCCAACTGGAGACTATGTTGTAGATCTTCCCGACTAGGCGCGCCTAGGCGTCAACTCCCCCTTCGGCCGCTTACGCCTAGTTAAAATTCTAGGCGGTTTTTCCTAGCGCCTTTGTCGCCATGGAATAGGCTCCTAGCCCGTCTAGGTGTCGGTTAATGACAAAGAATGGCCACCTAGGTGTCGATTAATGGCAAAACATGCCCGCATAGGCCTTCTTGTTATTTTTATTATTCTTGCGAATTATTTAACTGATATTATAACTCAATTTTTAGTATTTTTTTATTGACTATAGTGTTGTTGGATTAATTTTATGACTCAAATAGTTAAAATTGCTATAATTACTACATATATATTACTAAACATACAAATTTATACAGCGGTATTCAAAACCGTATAATTCCGCCTAGGCCCCGTGTAATCCCGCCTAGGCACTAGGCCCTGGTCGACCGCCTAGGCCGCAAAACCGAGATCTACATCATAGACTGGAGATGCAATGGACCAGTCCAACAAACTCCTAATGCACTAGCTCTAGATACAAGTTTGAGGTAAACACCAAAGTAGAGGGCCCAGAGTCTAGATAAATAAGATTGTGTTGACTCGACGAGTTAAAAATCAAGCCTCGCCCAAGTTTCCCATGAATGAACATAACTTTGTTTCACTAACCTAGATGAAAGTATGGTATTTTTCCCATGAGGACCCGTTTGTCATACTAGCAATTATAATTAATGTCTTGATGTGTCAAGTGCTACTCAATATTGGGAGCTTAGTAAATATACTATATACGAGCACGTTCAAAAATTTGAAGATCAACCATGATTCCATAAAGGCTTATCGTGATCCAATATGAGAATTCTCAGGCAAAATTTTTCAACTCTCTAGATGCATCAAATTACCAATCCAAAACCACATTGGTACGATCCGTTATAGCGTAATGTCAATTTGCATACAATGCATTCTTGGATAGACAACTGTCAATAAACTCTGTACGGTGGTACCTACTTACCACCTCACCATGAAGTTTACAATTGGAAGAGGAATGAAGTTATTCGAGAGAGTCAAGTGCGCGCTCGAGAATGCTACTTAAATTTTCTAAAAGGAACAGTATCTTGATGATATTGCATAACGTTTGGGTAAATCTTAGAGGAATCCTCACTTCTAAAATCCAAGCTTTAATTATCTGCACTTGAATATTGCCTAAGATTCCCCTAACATTCGTAGTCTCTACGGAACGAATGTTACTTATTTTCTAAAACTTGCGTACGATCTGTATACTTGCAGAACCGTGCTAGCTTTAGGGTGTTTATTTGCATCTAATTATTATATCTTTTTATCACACCCTAGGCCGTACCAATACTCAACAAAATCTCTAAGTATCATTTAGATTTACTAAGTATTAACACAAGATCACTAAGTATAAAACACAAATAATTAAAGGTATGTTTGTATTCATAAGGGAAAAGATAATAAAAGAAAAAGGATAAAAATTATAAAAGAAAAGAAAGAGAGAGAAAAATGTTATTTGAATTACAAATTTTTAAGAAAGAAAACATCATAAAAGATTTTGAGTATTTTTAGCTTAAATTGGAAGAAAAATATAAGTAAAGAACAAAAATATATTAACATATTTCCATTTTTATCATTATTTGTAAGATGTCAAAGTTATTTTCTTTCTTACTTGTTTATTAAAATCATTTCTTTCCATTCGAACCTGATTTAGAGTGATTATAAAATTATGGTTTATAGATGATTTTAATAATCAAATTGAGCCTGTTTGGGATTGATTATCTAAGAGGTTAAAGCTCTTTTCAATTAAAATTAAATATTTGTAAAGAATATTAAAAATCATTTTGACATCTAAAATAACTTTAACGGATTATTTTAATAATCACATATCTAGTGCTTTACCTAAATTCACTTCAAGTGATTATTTTAAAAAGTAATCCTGATGTCTCCTCATTTGTGATAATATAATATACTTCAGAGACATCATTTTAGGCTTATTTATTAGTTTATAGGTTGATTTTAGCTTAGTTTAGTGCACTTTCCGATTTTGAGTCTTGATTTGTAGAATTATTTTTTTTAGAGCATATTGGCTTTAATTGTTTATTTAGTGTGAAGCTTTAAAGATAATTATGGAGATTAATTAGAGTCCAAGTCAAAGACAACAACTTATGGAAAGAGATTTGCATGGTAATTGGAGATAAGGAAACAAAAGCTAAAAAGATGGAAAAGGAAAAAGCTGCCTAAATCTAGGATTCTGCATACACGTCCAAAGATATGCGTTTTTACATAAGAAATAGGCCGAATTTGGTAATTTCCTTCTTTAGGGTCAAGATAATTCTGTTTCGATTCTTTTGGTATCTTATGGAGCTCAAACCGACCAATAACGAAGAAGATATGCTCAAAACGGCCCAGCAGTGTTTATCTTTATTTCCATACGAATTTGAGTTGGACTAGGAGTCTATTACTTTCCTTCTCCTTCAAGAAAACGAATTAGGTCTTCCTATACCCTATAAATACAGCCTCTTAACACTCTAAAATCATCCTTGGCCAGACCCTAAGGCCAAGAGGAAGCTGCAACACAAGAGAAGAATTCTGGAGGGAGCTGTGCATCAATCATGTCTCCTTCAACCTCTTATTTTGTAATTCTTTTCTCTTCTTTTCTTTGTATGAATTAATTCTATTAGCTTAGGTTTTGCATAATGTATAAACTATGAATTCTATTTCTTCTATCTAAGTTCTTTGGGAATTATATGTTTTAATCTGATATTAGCTACTTACCTTTATATTTGATTATGTGTTTTGATTTAATGATTGTTTTCCTTGCGAACGCATGCGTATAGGATTACCTTAATAGTAGTTAGATGGTCTCCTTGACAGGGTGTTTAACTATTGAACCACCACATAACGTCTAGTGTCGATAGCAGTTCTGACAAAACATACTTCTAACTAGATAGTCATTAGGGTTTGTTTTAATCACCATATCACCAATTGATTGTAGTGTGCTGGATAGGGCCTTAGTGGCGTTTGATAACCCTATTTGAGTCCTCGTCTTGGTTGTGCTGTAGCCCCCTTAGTCGCTCTCAAGGTCTAAGATTGGGGAATTTAGAATCCTGACTTAGTAAACCAAGAGCTAATATTCTCCCTTATAAATTAGATCTAATAGATAGAATTAGAAGGATTAGTGCATACTAGTAAAACCTAAGCTAATACTTTCATACTATCCTCTTTCCTTTTCTTTTATTTATTTTCTGTCCTTAGTTTATTAGTTTAGTTTAATTATTGAAAAACCAAATAAAAATCTATTTTTCCTTTTCTTTCTTTGTGTATTATCTTTTCTATCTTTAATATCTGCACTTTACAAATTGCATAAGTTCTCTCTAACTTTCGTCAGTCCCTGAGGAACTAATCTTCTTATCATTAAAACTTGCATACGTCCTGTAATACTTGCAGTACAATGTTAGTTTAGGGTGTGTATTCGCACTTATTTATATCATTATTTTATCACACCTTAGGCCACACCAAATCCCAAACGGGCCCTTAAGCTACTTTACTTAAAAAAATCTCAATACAAACGATAGAAAATAACAAAAATAACTTCCTTTCATATCTTTTCATCTTAATACTCTTAATCCAATCATACCAAAAGTATTAACAAAAATTCACTGAATATTAACAGAAAAGTCACTGAGTATTGAAAAATCATTTAAGTTGCAATATATTAATAAATATTACACAAAATTACTGTGTACTAATCAAAAAATCATTGAGTATTACACTAAATCAATGAATATTAACACAAAACCTAAGCTTCCTACTGGATCTTCCACGGATTAAAATGAACGGTACTCAAACCACTCCCCTACTGCTTCTCAATGGTTCGTTGCTTTAATGCTGCCATGGAACCTGATCCGAGCTTCAAACAAAGCCATTAAAGAAGATGTGAGAATTATGCTTTTGGCGAATAAAGAAGAGAAGAGAGAAGCAGATCTCGCTGTTTTGTTGCCGTGAGACTCGCAAAAAAATAACATTCATTGCCACGGAAGGGGAGTGTGTTGTCGTGAGTAACCACTTCTGATAGGTTAGTATGGAGAGAGGAGAGAGAAGATATATAAGAGAGAGTTTTAGAATTTGAAGATGTGAAATGTGATTTATGTGTATTTATTTAGTATATATAATGGATAAACATTTGAGGGTATAATAGATAGTGGGAAAATAGGTCTATAATGTTTAATCTTATACTTGACCTTCATAAAAAGAGTGAATTGAGTAGGGTTGCTTGAGTCTTGAATAGAGGTCTCCAAGACCCTTGGGTAAAATCTCTTTATTTTTCTTGGAGTCCAAAATTCAAATCAGACACTTCACTAAGGTAGTCTTGATCCATTCTATCAAACAATAATCAAACACATATCTTCAACTTAACTGATAATATTCAGAAAATAAATTTATTAGTGTCAAACCTTTTTAGGCACACACAAGGTTTACCACTACCACCTTGATCTTAGGTCAACATGGCACACGTTCTATTAACTTGCATCATAAGTGCTACTTATTTCTAACTGGATTTCATACGTTATTAGAACGTCTAACTGATAAACTAAGTATCCACGACACTTTATAAATGGTTGCCCACTTTATTCTTGTAAAAGTAACTGGTATTTTATTATCTTTACTTTTCAATTACTTACAAGTTAGTTTCTTGCACGAATTCATATTTGAGGCCTCTATCCAAAATTTCTGCTAACATAAGAATCATAATACTTTCAAAAAATTACTCTAAATGTATTAATATGTGTGTCTCATTTTATAGTTTCATTTAAAACACTTACTCAAATAAATAATCCAAACAATCAAGTAGTAGCCTTCAGAAATATTAACTAAATTATAAAAGTTGGGGATGGCAGATAAAACTAAAGATAAAGATACATATGATTTTTTTGGGTAAACCTATGGAGAGAACCTTTGTGGCTTATAGGAAACATGTGGTTAGCTTTTTCTTCAAAAAGGCTACCATCTAATCTTATGGGTGATCAAATACTAAAATACCATCAAATAAACAATTACCACATAAAGACAAAAAAAAAGTGGCATTAAGCATGAATCACCAAATTAGTGAGTCATGAGTATCAACTCACTTAGTAGCGATACTTTCTAGTTCCGGCCACCGAACATCGCCAATGCCACCGGGAAAAGAACTGATTTAGTAAAAGAATTGAGTGCTTGGAAAGTTTATTGAGTGCTTGGGAATTTAACTGAGTCCTCTAATGTTTTACAGAGTATTCATACGAATTCACTGAGTTTTGGAAAAGAATTATCAGTTAAATTTACAAAGTGGCGAGGAAAAACACTGAGTATGGTCCTCAAACACTAAGTAATAAAGATTAAACAGGCAAAAATAGAATTAATAATACAAGAGTTATCTATATACATGGAGAAAATTATTGCAATAAACTAAATTACATTTATTTATACAAATAAAAAATTAATATAATACAAGAAAAGAAAAAAGTACACATAGTTGCAATACACAATATACACAGAAATAAAATTGAAATATTAAAATTTGTACTCACTATGAATTCAAATGCAAAAAAACTACAATATCGAAGCACAACTCCGGTGAAGCACAACTCAGCATTTGAAGCACGACTCGAGCAATAGTCTTCGAAGCTCCGGTGAAGCATATCTTGACATTCGAAGCGTAGCTCAAGCACAACCTTCAGAGCACAACCTCCTCTGTTCCGTTCACTTCACTCCATGGCTTCATTTCACAGCTCCTCCGTTCATCTCATATGTCGAGGCTTAACTGAGCCTCCAAACAAAATTTCCCGGACGTTCTTCATAGTGAAGCTCGATGGAAGCCATGGAAGACTAGCAGATAGACTAGCAACTTCACTTCGACTTCGGAGCTTCAGACCAGCAACTTCTGTATTGATGTAAGCGAGCTTCAAACCATCTCTAGATCTCCGACGAAGAACTAAACTTCACCTCGAAGTTCTATATCTGACGAAAAACGTAATCTGCACAAATCTCCGGCCCCAGCATTCCTGCACATATCTCCGCCTGCGAATAATGGTTAGCCTAAGAAGTTTTGAATTTCGGCGCTGCTGGTGGTTGTTGCCACGAGTTCCCTCATCTTTTTGCACTGTCGTCCATGGTAGCTTAGACAAGGAAGCCAGATGATATGGCTTCACTGCTTTACATGGTAGATCTTGAAGAGAAAGACTAAAAAAAGCTTCAAAATGTTAGGTTTATGGTGGAGAGAGGAGAGGGGATATATATTTTATTAGTGTTTTAAAACCATGGGTAGAATTATTATATATATATATAGTAGTTAAAAAACAAAAAAGAGTATAATTAGTAGAGGATTTTTTTTGGCATTTAGTGTTAAATTTTAATTTGTAGCCTTTCGTTAGAAGAATAGAGTGGCTAGAAGGTGCTCAGGTCTACAGTGGTATATTCTAGAGTCGTTAGGTAATAATCTCAAAAGACATTTACCATACGACCTACTTCCCACCAATCTTGATTAATAAAAAAAGTTGCATTAACAACATGGATGAGATACCCCAGACCAATACGAAGGGTTCTAGTCTTGAATACGAGTAAGCGAAGTCCAAAATCTGTAATGATAGAAACTATCATTTACCATCATACCTATCCCCAAATGAGTTGGACTTGTAAGAAATATAGATTTGAAGGAAAAATCGTATGATAATCGTTTCGAAAGATATTGTTTTTGAAATATGTTAAGAACCGTCGAACATCTAACGGTAGCAACATCCAACCCTCATAACTTCATTGAAAAAACAGAATTTGCCATTATCAATGACATTTCCACCCTGACTCGACTAGCTAATGGTCCCACCGGTCTGGTTCTTATCTTGTGTGTGTTCGAGTATACCGGTTCTAACCGGTTTCGGTTCGGTTCCTTAGACCGGTTCTAAAGGTAATTTTTTTTAATATAGGAGCGGTTCTTAAACCCTATAATTTTATTTTTGAAAAAAGAACGATCCGAAATATATTTACCGCTTCATGCAAGTACTGTATCCCTGTAATGTAACGGTTCCGGTCCTGATATGTAACCCGGTTCGGTCCGAGAACCTGTAAGGACCGGGCCAAATACGCACAAAGTTTTAATTTTTGTTTTCAAAAGTATACGCACGACACTAGTAATGAAAAATCGAAAAATCGATAATTTCTAGCAAGACTACATTTTAAAAGAAAACAAAAATTGTCGAAACCCACCAAGAAAACCGTCTCCCCTTTCTCTCTCACACACACATGCATACTCAGATTTAAGGAGTTGTATGAAAATGTCAAGTAAACAGCAAATAATATCAAGCTGGCCATGGTTTCTCGATGTCGTACCTCTCTTAGTCTTTATTCTAATAGCTGCACATGTCCTTGCTTTGGTACCGATTCAATTTCCCTTTAATCTTTATAGGTGTATATATGTGTGTTAATGAGTATGTGATTTTATTGCAGGTGTACTGGATTTACAGAGTTGCTACTGAAAAACAGCCCCAAAAGCAGCCCCAGAGGACAAAGAAGCCCTAACGAGTCAAAGTTAATAGCTCAATTTGTAAACTGTAAGAAGGTAACTATAGTATAAATATACCCAGATTATATTTTGTTTAATTTTCATTTCGATCTTGTCTGTAGTTAATATTTGGATCAATTGAACATAGGCTATTGCTATTATTTGTTTGATTAATGCTTTGCAGGATACCTTTTGCTTATTTGTAGATGTAGTTGATTTGATCTTTGATTTGTATAACTTATAAGTTTAAAATTCCTTAAATATATGAAAATGTGGCTTCAATATCCAAATACTAACTAACCCATGCTCCACATCTAAAGGTTTATCATCATATTAGTGATAATTCTTAATTTGTGGGATTAACATTATTAAGATCTTGTTATTTATCTATATATGCTTTTTTCCATCTATATTCATTTGGGGTTTGATGAAAATTTTAATCATTTGTCATATTTGTTATTGCAATTGTTATAACCTTTAATTTTCAATATATTGTTTTCTTAATGACTCTACAGAAATTTTTTATCTTGTAATAGTTGTTAAGTTAAGAGGCTAGGCTAATATATTTAAAGAATTTTTATCCATTTGCTTACTCTTAAACATAAAAAGTACATCAGATACTAGTCTAGTCCGATATTTGGTAAGCTAATAGCTAATCCTAGCAAAGCTCAATTAATCACACAATCTTACCTATTTTCCACCAACAAACTAGTCTCATTTTTGCGAAGAAAGTACGATTCAACTTATGTAGAGTTTTATATTTACCGAAATCATACGTTACAATTTAATTTTGAATTTATTTTCTAAATTATTACCTGGATTTGGAATTTACATGAATTGCATTAAATGGTAATGAGTGGTAAGGTATAATTTAGTATATCCCTTTTTACGTGTTAATTGAGCAAGATAAGTCAGATAAACTTTTCTCTCTAAAAGACAAGTTATTTAAATAATAATAAACATATATGGTCAAACATTAATCCCTTACCTCACCATTTCCAAAACAAACCATATATAGAAAATCAAAAACTATGATTCATTGTGGTTTAGTTAGATTTGTTCACAGCTAAATGGAATATCATAATTGTAAAAAAAAACATTGATGGCGAAAAGACATAATATTCCTAACACTGGTCAAACTCTTTTAAGAGTCATAAACCAAAAAATCAATCTTTATTTACCAAAATAAGCATTCGAGTAATGGCGCTTTATGGCGTTTGACGTAAAATAATAAATCGTTCTAATATTTATATTATGGACATATCCTTTAAAGAAAAAGGTGTAAAATACATACGTACCCTATAAATAAAGGCTTACGACAATCCAAAATTCACAATCCACACTCAAACATTGCAAAATAGTAAGACCATCAGGTCGAAAGAGAATCCTTATACAAATGATCGCTTCGAAGACAGCTCGAAGTGTTGCTTTTTCGAAGCGGAGAGCTAATTTGTTCAAGAAAGCTTCAGAGCTTGCGATAACAACAGGGACTAAACTAGCAATTATAGTGATGTCACCAAGTGGTAAGCCATATTTATATGGCCACCCTTCTATGATTGTGACGAATGATGGAGCTAGTACTAGCAGCGGGCTCCACACTGAGGCTAATAATGCTGCACTTTGACGACTGAAGAGATTTTTTTTTTATTATTCCACCATCGATTAAAAAAAAACTGAAATCTCTTCAGTCGTCAAAGCGCAGCATTATTAGCCTCAGTGTGGAGTCCGCTACTAGTACTAGCTCCATCAGTCGTCACAATCATAGAAGGGTTGCCATATGAATATGGCTTACCACTTGGTGACATCACTATAATTGCTAGTTTAGTCCCTGTTGTTATCGCAAGCTCTGAACCTTTCTTGAACAAATTAGCTCTCCGCTTTGAAAAAGCAATACTTCGAGCTGTCTTCGAAGCGATCATTTGCATAAGGATTCTCTTTTGAACATTTTGCAAAGTTTGAGTGTGGTTTGTGAATTTTGGATTGTGGTAAGTCTTTATTTATAGCGTACATATGTATTTTTACACCTTTTCCTTTAAAGGATATGTCCATAATATAAATATTAATACAATTTATTATTTTACGTCAAACGCAATAAAGCGCCATTACTCGGATGCTTATTTTGGTAAATAAAGATTGATTTTTTGGTTTATGACTCTTAAAAGAGTTTTACCAGAGTTAGGAATATTATGTCTTTTCGCCATTAATGTTATTTTTTACAATTATGATGTTCCATTTAGCTGTGAACAAATCTAACTAAACCACAATGAATCATAGTTTTTGATTTTCTATATATGGTTTGTTTTGGAAATGGTGAGGTAAGGGTTTTATGGTTGACCATATATGTTTATTATTATTTAAATAACTTGGCTTTTAGAAAGAAAAAGTTTATCTGACTTATCTTGCTCAATTAACACGTAAAAAGGGATATACCAAATTATACCTCACCACTCATTACCATTTAATGCAATTCATGTAAATTCCAAATCCGGGTAATAATTTAGAAAAGAAATTCAAAATTAAATTGTAACGTATGATTTCGGTAAATATAAAACTCTACTCAAGTTGGATTGTACTTTCTTCTCAAAAATGAGACTAGTTTGTTGGTGGAAAATAGGTAAAACTGTGTGATTAATTGAGCTTTACTAGGATTAGCTTACCAAATATCGGACTAGTCTAGTATTAGATGTACTTTTAAGTTTTAAGAGTATGAAAATGGATAAAAATTCTTTAAATATGTTAGCCTAGCCTCTTACCTTAACAACTATTACAAGACAAAAAATTTCTGTAGAGTTATTAAGAAAACAGTATATTGAAAATTAAAGGTTATAACAATTGCAAAAACAAATATGACAAATGATTAAATCAATTGAACAAAGCATATATAGATAAATTAAGAATTATCACTAATATGATGATAAACCTTTAGATGAGGAGCATGGGTTAATTAGTATTTGGATCTTGAAGCCACATTTTCATATATTTAAGGAATTTTAAACTTATAACTTATACGAATCAAAGATCAAATCAACTACATTTACAAATAAGCAAAAGGTATGCTGCAAAGCATTAATCGAACAAATAATAGCAATAGCCTATGTTCAAATGATCCAAATATTAACTACAGACAAGATCTAAATGAAAATTAAACAAAATATAATCTGGGTATATCTATACTATAGTTACCTTTTTACAGTTTACAAATTGAGCTATTAACTTTGTCTTGTCAGTGCTTCTTTGTCCTCTGGGGCTAATTTTGGGGCTGTTAGCAACTCTGTAAATCCAGTACACCAGCAATAAAATCACATACTCATTAACACACATATATATACCTATTAAGATTAAAGTGAAATTGAATCGGTACCAAAGCAAGGACATGTGCAGCTATTAGAATAACGACTACGAGAGGTACGACATCGAGAAACCATGGCCATCTTCTAATTATACTCTTTTTTGTTTTTTAACTACTATATATATAATAATTCTACCCATAGTTTTAAAACACTAATAAAATATATATCCCCTCTCCTCTCTCCACCATAAACCTAACATTTTGAAGCTTTTTTTAGTCTTTCTCTTCAAGATCTACCATGTAAAGCAGTGAAGCCATATCATCTGGCTTCCTTGTCTAAGCTACCATGGACTACAGTGCAAAAAGATGAGGGAACTCATGGCAACAACCACCAGCAGCGCCAAAATTCAAAACTTCTTAGGCGAACCATTATTCGCAGGCTGAGATATGTGCAGGAATGCTGGGGCTGGAGATTTGTGCAGCTTCCGTTTTTTGTCAAATATAGAACTTTGAGGTGAAGTTTAGTTCTTCGTCGGAGATCTAGAGATGGTTTGAAGCTCGCTTACATCAATACAGAAGTTGCTGGTCTGAAACTCCGAAGTCGAAGTGGAGTTGCTGGTCTATCCTTCCTTGGTATGCTAGTCTTCCATGGCTTCCATCGAGCTTCACTATGAAGAACGTCCGGAAATTTTGTTTCGAGGCTCAGTTAAGCCTCGATATATGAGATGAACGGAGGAGCTATGAAATGAAGCCATGGAGTGAAGTGAACGGAAGTGCTGTGAAGTGAACAGAAGAGGCTGTGCTTTGAAGGTTGAGCCCTTTTTCGTGGGTGATACTAGATGTTCATATGTCGCGTAGGCTCAAACTACCGACTATCCCTACCTTTGATGGTTCAAAAATTCTAGACGCACACATCAACACCTTTTTAAGGTACATGGATTTCATCATAACGTAGGATGTTATTGTCGAGATTTCCCTTCAACTTAATATGCCAACGCCCAAATATGGTATTCTGACTTAAAGTCACATTCTGTAGAGACTTTTTCCCAGCTATCCTAAAAATCATATGTTTCTAAACATGATGACTAGCAAAACAAATGTTGCCTTACTCGACCTCGTACAAGGAAAGAGAGAAAGCCTATAGTCTTTCATGGATCAGTTTTCTAACGTCACTTATAATATTTAGGATTTAGATAAGTCCATTGTTTATCATGTCTTCACTCGCAGGTTAGACAACTAAGAATTCTAGATATACTTAGCTTCGTGAACCAAGCATAGCATGTATTACATAATTACTGAGGTCAATGAACGAACTCAAGATAGAGAAAAGTACCCTTAAGAGAGCATGAACCAAAGGAAACACGAAAGACAAGACCGATCGAGAGGATGATCAAATAGCTCAAGGAAGCATAAAAATATAAAAAAAAAGGTTCATCGAAATCAAACCTTCCGAGAGCATAATCGAGATCCCCCAATAGACTATTTCAAATTGAAGATAATCATGACCGAAGGTGGTCACCAGAGAAACACGTTAACAATTAAAGAAGGATAAATAGGGTAACTCAACCCGAGAAAAAACAAAAGTAAAGGCCGCACCAATATCGATCTCCTAAGCGACGTGTATCACGTAGATGAGCCAACTGGAGACTATGTTGTAGATCTTCCCGACTAGGCGCGCCTAGGCGTCAACTCCCCCTTCGGCCGCTTACGCCTAGTTAAAATTCTAGGCGGTTTTTCCTAGCGCCTTTGTCGCCATGGAATAGGCTCCTAGCCCGTCTAGGTGTCGGTTAATGACAAAGAATGGCCACCTAGGTGTCGATTAATGGCAAAACATGCCCGCATAGGCCTTCTTGTTATTTTTATTATTCTTGCGAATTATTTAACTGATATTATAACTCAATTTTTAGTATTTTTTTATTGACTATAGTGTTGTTGGATTAATTTTATGACTCAAATAGTTAAAATTGCTATAATTACTACATATATATTACTAAACATACAAATTTATACAGCGGTATTCAAAACCGTATAATTCCGCCTAGGCCCCGTGTAATCCCGCCTAGGCACTAGGCCCTGGTCGACCGCCTAGGCCGCAAAACCGAGATCTACATCATAGACTGGAGATGCAATGGACCAGTCCAACAAACTCCTAATGCACTAGCTCTAGATACAAGTTTGAGGTAAACACCAAAGTAGAGGGCCCAGAGTCTAGATAAATAAGATTGTGTTGACTCGACGAGTTAAAAATCAAGCCTCGCCCAAGTTTCCCATGAATGAACATAACTTTGTTTCACTAACCTAGATGAAAGTATGGTATTTTTCCCATGAGGACCCGTTTGTCATACCAGCAATTATAATTAATGTCTTGATGTGTCAAGTGCTACTCAATATTGGGAGCTTAGTAAATATACTATATACGAGCACGTTCAAAAATTTGAAGATCAACCATGATTCCATAAAGGCTTATCGTGATCCAATATGAGAATTCTCAGGCAAAATTTTTCAACTCTCTAGATGCATCAAATTACAAATCCAAAACCACATTGGTACGATCCGTTATAGCGTAATGTGAATTTGCATACAATGCATTCTTGGATAGACAACTGTCAATAAACTCTGTACGGTGGTACCTACTTACCACCTCACCATGAAGTTTACAATTGGAAGAGGAATGAAGTTATTCGAGAGAGTCAAGTGCGCGCTCGAGAATGCTACTTAAATTTTCTAAAAGGAACAGTATCTTGATGATATTGCATAACGTTTGGGTAAATCTTAGAGGAATCCTCACTTCTAAAATCCAAGCTTTAATTATCTGCACTTGAATATTGCCTAAGATTCCCCTAACATTCGTAGTCTCTACGGAACGAATGTTACTTATTTTCTAAAACTTGCGTACGATCTGTATACTTGCAGAACCGTGCTAGCTTTAGGGTGTTTATTTGCATCTAATTATTATATCTTTTTATCACACCCTAGGCCGTACCAATACTCAACAAAATCTCTAAGTATCATTTAGATTTACTAAGTATTAACACAAGATCACTAAGTATAAAACACAAATAATTAAAGGTATGTTTGTATTCATAAGGGAAAAGATAATAAAAGAAAAAGGATAAAAAATATAAAAGAAAAGAAAGAGAGAGAAAAATGTTATTTGAATTACAAATTTTTAAGAAAGAAAACATCATAAAAGATTTTGAGTATTTTTAGCTTAAATTGGAAGAAAAATATAAGTAAAGAACAAAAATATATTAACATATTTCCATTTTTATCATTATTTGTAAGATGTCAAAGTTATTTTCTTTCTTACTTGTTTATTAAAATCATTTCTTTCCATTCGAACCTGATTTAGAGTGATTATAAAATTATGGTTTATAGATGATTTTAATAATCAAATTGAGCCTGTTTGGGATTGATTATCTAAGAGGTTAAAGCTCTTTTCAATTAAAATTAAATATTTGTAAAGAATATTAAAAATCATTTTGACATCTAAAATAACTTTAACGGATTATTTTAATAATCACATATCTAGTGCTTTACCTAAATTCACTTCAAGTGATTATTTTAAAAAGTAATCCTGATGTCTCCTCATTTGTGATAATATAATATACTTCAGAGACATCATTTTAGGCTTATTTATTAGTTTATAGGTTGATTTTAGCTTAGTTTAGTGCACTTTCCGATTTTGAGTCTTGATTTGTAGAATTATTTTTTTTAGAGCATATTGGCTTTAATTGTTTATTCAGTGTGAAGCTTTAAAGATAATTATGGAGATTAATTAGAGTCCAAGTCAAAGACAACAACTTATGGAAAGAGATTTGCATGGTAATTGGAGATAAGGAAACAAAAGCTAAAAAGATGGAAAAGGAAAAAGCTGCCTAAATCTAGGATTCTGCATACACGTCCAAAGATATGCGTTTTTACATAAGAAATAGGCCGAATTTGGTAATTTCCTTCTTTAGGGTCAAGATAATTCTGTTTCGATTCTTTTGGTATCTTATGGAGCTCAAACCGACCAATAACGAAGAAGATATGCTCAAAACGGCCCAGCAGTGTTTATCTTTATTTCCATACGAATTTGAGTTGGACTAGGAGTCTATTACTTTCCTTCTCCTTCAAGAAAACGAATTAGGTCTTCCTATACCCTATAAATACAGCCTCTTAACACTCTAAAATCATCCTTGGCCAGACCCTAAGGCCAAGAGGAAGCTGCAACACAAGAGAAGAATTCTGGAGGGAGCTGTGCATCAATCATGTCTCCTTCAACCTCTTATTTTGTAATTCTTTTCTCTTCTTTTCTTTGTATGAATTAATTCTATTAGCTTAGGTTTTGCATAATGTATAAACTATGAATTCTATTTCTTCTATCTAAGTTCTTTGGGAATTATATGTTTTAATCTGATATTAGCTACTTACCTTTATATTTGATTATGTGTTTTGATTTAATGATTGTTTTCCTTGCGAATGCATGCGTATAGGATTACCTTAATAGTAGTTAGATGGTCTCCTTGACAGGGTGTTTAACTATTGAACCACCACATAACGTCTAGTGTCGATAGCAGTTCTGACAAAACATACTTCTAACTAGATAGTCATTAGGGTTTGTTTTAATCACCATATCACCAATTGATTGTAGTGTGCTGGATAGGGCCTTAGTGGCGTTTGATAACCCTATTTGAGTCCTCGTCTTGGTTGTGCTGTAGCCCCCTTAGTCGCTCTCAAGGTCTAAGATTGGGGAATTTAGAATCCTGACTTAGTAAACCAAGAGCTAATATTCTCCCTTATAAATTAGATCTAATAGATAGAATTAGAAGGATTAGTGCATACTAGTAAAACCTAAGCTAATACTTTCATACTATCCTCTTTCCTTTTCTTTTATTTATTTTCTGTCCTTAGTTTATTAGTTTAGTTTAATTATTGAAAAACCAAATAAAAATCTATTTTTCCTTTTCTTTCTTTGTGTATTATCTTTTCTATCTTTAATATCAGCACTTTACAAATTGCATAAGTTCTCTCTAACTTTCGTCAGTCCCTGAGGAACTAATCTTCTTATCATTAAAACTTGCATACGTCCTGTAATACTTGCAGTACAGTGTTAGTTTAGGGTGTGTATTCGCACTTATTTATATCATTATTTTATCACACCTTAGGCCACACCAAATCCCAAACGGGCCCTTAAGCTACTTTACTTAAAAAAATCTCAATACAAACGATAGAAAATAACAAAAATAACTTCCTTTCATATCTTTTCATCTTAATACTCTTAATCCAATCATACCAAAAGTATTAACAAAAATTCACTGAATATTAACAGAAAAGTCACTGAGTATTGAAAAATCATTTAAGTTGCAATATATTAATAAATATTACACAAAATTACTGTGTACTAATCAAAAAAACATTGAGTATTACACTAAATCAATGAATATTAACACAAAACCTAAGCTTCCTACTGGATCTTCCACGGATAAAAATGAACGGTACTCAAACCACTCCCCTACTGCTTCTCAATGGTTCGTTGCTTTAATGCTGCCATGGAACCTGATCCGAGCTTCAAACAAAGCCATTAAAGAAGATGTGAGAATTATGCTTTTGGCGAATAAAGAAGAGAAGAGAGAAGCAGATCTCGCTGTTTTGTTGCCGTGAGACTCGCAAAAAAATAACATTCATTGCCACGGAAGGGGAGTGTGTTGTCGTGAGTAACCACTTCTGATAGGTTAGTATGGAGAGAGGAGAGAGAAGAGATATAAGAGAGAGTTTTAGAATTTGAAGATGTGAAATGTGATTTATGTGTATTTATTTAGTATATATAATGGATAAACATTTGAGGGTATAATAGATAGTGGGAAAATAGGTCTATAATGTTTAATCTTATACTTGACCTTCATAAAAAGAGTGAATTGAGTAGGGTTGCTTGAGTCTTGAATAGAGGTCTCCAAGACCCTTGGGTAAAATCTCTTTATTTTTCTTGGAGTCCAAAATTCAAATCAGACACTTCACTAAGGTAGTCTTGATCCATTCTATCAAACAATAATCAAACACATATCTTCAACTTAACTGATAATATTCAGAAAATAAATTTATTAGTGTCAAACCTTTTTAGGCACACACAAGGTTTACCACTACCACCTTGATCTTAGGTCAACATGGCACACGTTCTATTAACTTGCATCATAAGTGCTACTTATTTCTAACTGGATTTCATACGTTATTAGAACGTCTAACTGATAAACTAAGTATCCACGACACTTTATAAATGGTTGTCCACTTTATTCTTGTAAAAGTAACTGGTATTTTATTATCTTTACTTTTCAATTACTTACAAGTTAGTTTCTTGCACGAATTCATATTTGAGGCCTCTATCCAAAATTTCTGCTAACATAAGAATCATAATACTTTCAAAAAATTACTCTAAATGTATTAATATGTGTGTCTCATTTTATAGTTTCATTTTAAACACTTACTCAAATAAATAATCCAAACAATCAAGTAGTAGCCTTCAGAAATATTAACTAAATTATAAAAGTTGGGGATGGCAGATAAAACTAAAGATAAAGATACATATGATTTTTTTGGGTAAACCTATGGAGAGAACCTTTGTGGCTTATAGGAAACATGTGGTTAGCTTTTTCTTCAAAAAGGCTACCATCTAATCTTATGGGTGATCAAATACTAAAATACCATCAAATAAAACAATTACCACATAAAGACAAAAAAAAAGTGGCATTAAGCATGAATCACCAAATTAGTGAGTCATGAGTATCAACTCACTTAGTAGCGATACTTTCTAGTTCCGGCCACCGAACATCGCCAATGCCACCGGGAAAAGAACTGAGTTAGTAAAAGAATTGAGTGCTTGGAAAGTTTATTGAGTGCTTGGGAATTTAACTGAGTCCTCTAATGTTTTACAGAGTATTCATACGAATTCACTGAGTTTTGGAAAAGAATTATCAGTTAAATTTACAAAGTGGCGAGGGAAAACACTGAGTATGGTCCTCAAACACTAAGTAATAAAGATTAAACAGGCAAAAATAGAATTAATAATACAAGAGTTATCTATATACATGGAGAAAATTATTGCAATAAACTAAATTACATTTATTTATACAAATAAAAAATTAATATAATACAAGAAAAGAAAAAAAGTACACATAGTTGCAATACACAATATCAACAGAAATAAAATTGAAATATTAAAATTTGTACTCACTATGAATTCAAATGCAAAAAAACTACAATATCGAAGCACAACTCCGGTGAAGCACAACTCAGCATTTGAAGCACGACTCGAGCAATAGTCTTCGAAGCTCCGGTGAAGCATATCTTGACATTCGAAGCGTAGCTCAAGCACAACCTTCAGAGCACAACCTCCTCTGTTCCGTTCACTTCACTCCATGGCTTCATTTCACAGCTCCTCCGTTCATCTCATATGTCGAGGCTTAACTGAGCCTCGAAACAAAATTTCCCGGACGTTCTTCATAGTGAAGCTCGATGGAAGCCATGGAAGACTAGCAGATAGACTAGCAACTTCACTTCGACTTCGGAGCTTCAGACCAGCAACTTCTGTATTGATGTAAGCGAGCTTCAAACCATCTCTAGATCTCCGACGAAGAACTAAACTTCACCTCGAAGTTCTATATCTGACGAAAAACGTAATCTGCACAAATCTCCGGCCCCAGCATTCCTGCACATATCTCCGCCTGCGAATAATGGTTAGCCTAAGAAGTTTTGAATTTCGACGCTGCTGGTGGTTGTTGCCACGAGTTCCCTCATCTTTTTGCACTGTCGTCCATGGTAGCTTAGACAAGGAAGCCAGATGATATGGCTTCACTGCTTTACATGGTAGATCTTGAAGAGAAAGACTAAAAAAAGTTTCAAAATGTTAGGTTTATGGTGGAGAGAGGAGAGGGGATATATATTTTATTAGTGTTTTAAAACCATGGGTAGAATTATTATATATATATATATATATATAGTAGTTAAAAAACAAAAAAGAGTATAATTAGTAGAGGATTTTTTTTGGCATTTAGTGTTAAATTTTAATTTGTAGCTTTTCGTTAGAAGAATAGAGTGGCTAGAAGGTGCTCAGGTCTACAGTGGTATATTCTAGAGTCGTTAGGTAATAATCTCAAAAGACATTTACCATACGACCTACTTCCCACCAATCTTGATTAATAAAAAAGTTGCATTAACAACATGGATGAGATACCCCAGACCAATACGAAGGGTTCTAGTCTTGAATACGAGTAAGCGAAGTCCAAAATCTGTAATGATAGAAACTATCATTTACCATCATACCTATCCCCAAATGAGTTGGACTTGTAAGAAATATAGATTTGAAGGAAAAATCGTATGATAATCGTTTCGAAAGATATTGTTTTTGAAATATGTTAAGAACCGTCGAACATCTAACGGTAGCAACATCCAACCCTCATAACTTCATTGAAAAAACAGAATTTGCCATTATCAATGACATTTCCACCCTGACTCGACTAGCTAATGGTCCCACCGGTCTGGTTCTTATCTTGTGTGTGTTCGAGTATACCGGTTCTAACCGGTTTCGGTTCGGTTCCTTAGACCGGTTCTAAAGGTAATTTTTTTTAATATAGGAGCGGTTCTTAAACCCTATAATTTTATTTTTGAAAAAAGAACGATCCGAAATATATTTACCGCTTCATGCAAGTACTGTATCCCTGTAATGTAACGGTTCCGGTCCTGATATGTAACCCGGTTCGGTCACGCACAAAGTTTTAATTTTTGTTTTCAAAAGTATACGCACGACACTAGTAATGAAAAATCGAAAAATCGATAATTTCTAGCAAGACTACATTTTAAAAGAAAACAAAAATTGTCGAAACCCACCAAGAAAACCGTCTCCCCTTTCTCTCTCACACACACATGCATACTCAGATTTAAGGAGTTGTATGAAAATGTCAAGTAAACAGCAAATAATATCAAGCTGGCCATGGTTTCTCGATGTCGTACCTCTCTTAGTCTTTATTCTAATAGCTGCACATGTCCTTGCTTTGGTACCGATTCAATTTCCCTTTAATCTTTATAGGTGTATATATGTGTGTTAATGAGTATGTGATTTTATTGCAGGTGTACTGGATTTACAGAGTTGCTACTGAAAAACAGCCCCAAAAGCAGCCCCAGAGGACAAAGAAGCCCTAACGAGTCAAAGTTAATAGCTCAATTTGTAAACTGTAAGAAGGTAACTATAGTATAAATATACCCAGATTATATTTTGTTTAATTTTCATTTCGATCTTGTCTGTAGTTAATATTTGGATCAATTGAACATAGGCTATTGCTATTATTTGTTTGATTAATGCTTTGCAGGATACCTTTTGCTTATTTGTAGATGTAGTTGATTTGATCTTTGATTTGTATAACTTATAAGTTTAAAATTCCTTAAATATATGAAAATGTGGCTTCAATATCCAAATACTAACTAACCCATGCTCCACATCTAAAGGTTTATCATCATATTAGTGATAATTCTTAATTTGTGGGATTAACATTATTAAGATCTTGTTATTTATCTATATATGCTTTTTTCCATCTATATTCATTTGGGGTTTGATGAAAATTTTAATCATTTGTCATATTTGTTATTGCAATTGTTATAACCTTTAATTTTCAATATATTGTTTTCTTAATGACTCTACAGAAATTTTTTATCTTGTAATAGTTGTTAAGTTAAGAGGCTAGGCTAATATATTTAAAGAATTTTTATCCATTTGCTTACTCTTAAACATAAAAAGTACATCAGATACTAGTCTAGTCCGATATTTGGTAAGCTAATAGCTAATCCTAGCAAAGCTCAATTAATCACACAATCTTACCTATTTTCCACCAACAAACTAGTCTCATTTTTGCGAAGAAAGTACGATTCAACTTATGTAGAGTTTTATATTTACCGAAATCATACGTTACAATTTAATTTTGAATTTATTTTCTAAATTATTACCTGGATTTGGAATTTACATGAATTGCATTAAATGGTAATGAGTGGTAAGGTATAATTTAGTATATCCCTTTTTACGTGTTAATTGAGCAAGATAAGTCAGATAAACTTTTCTCTCTAAAAGACAAGTTATTTAAATAATAATAAACATATATGGTCAAACATTAATCCCTTACCTCACCATTTCCAAAACAAACCATATATAGAAAATCAAAAACTATGATTCATTGTGGTTTAGTTAGATTTGTTCACAGCTAAATGGAATATCATAATTGTAAAAAAAAACATTGATGGCGAAAAGACATAATATTCCTAACACTGGTCAAACTCTTTTAAGAGTCATAAACCAAAAAATCAATCTTTATTTACCAAAATAAGCATTCGAGTAATGGCGCTTTATGGCGTTTGACGTAAAATAATAAATCGTTCTAATATTTATATTATGGACATATCCTTTAAAGAAAAAGGTGTAAAATACATACGTACCCTATAAATAAAGGCTTACGACAATCCAAAATTCACAATCCACACTCAAACATTGCAAAATAGTAAGACCATCAGGTCGAAAGAGAATCCTTATACAAATGATCGCTTCGAAGACAGCTCGAAGTGTTGCTTTTTCGAAGCGGAGAGCTAATTTGTTCAAGAAAGCTTCAGAGCTTGCGATAACAACAGGGACTAAACTAGCAATTATAGTGATGTCACCAAGTGGTAAGCCATATTTATATGGCCACCCTTCTATGATTGTGACGAATGATGGAGCTAGTACTAGCAGCGGGCTCCACACTGAGGCTAATAATGCTGCACTTTGACGACTGAAGAGATTTTTTTTTTATTATTCCACCATCGATTAAAAAAAAACTGAAATCTCTTCAGTCGTCAAAGCGCAGCATTATTAGCCTCAGTGTGGAGTCCGCTACTAGTACTAGCTCCATCAGTCGTCACAATCATAGAAGGGTTGCCATATGAATATGGCTTACCACTTGGTGACATCACTATAATTGCTAGTTTAGTCCCTGTTGTTATCGCAAGCTCTGAACCTTTCTTGAACAAATTAGCTCTCCGCTTTGAAAAAGCAATACTTCGAGCTGTCTTCGAAGCGATCATTTGCATAAGGATTCTCTTTTGAACATTTTGCAAAGTTTGAGTGTGGTTTGTGAATTTTGGATTGTGGTAAGTCTTTATTTATAGCGTACATATGTATTTTTACACCTTTTCCTTTAAAGGATATGTCCATAATATAAATATTAATACAATTTATTATTTTACGTCAAACGCAATAAAGCGCCATTACTCGGATGCTTATTTTGGTAAATAAAGATTGATTTTTTGGTTTATGACTCTTAAAAGAGTTTTACCAGAGTTAGGAATATTATGTCTTTTCGCCATTAATGTTATTTTTTACAATTATGATGTTCCATTTAGCTGTGAACAAATCTAACTAAACCACAATGAATCATAGTTTTTGATTTTCTATATATGGTTTGTTTTGGAAATGGTGAGGTAAGGGTTTTATGGTTGACCATATATGTTTATTATTATTTAAATAACTTGGCTTTTAGAAAGAAAAAGTTTATCTGACTTATCTTGCTCAATTAACACGTAAAAAGGGATATACCAAATTATACCTCACCACTCATTACCATTTAATGCAATTCATGTAAATTCCAAATCCGGGTAATAATTTAGAAAAGAAATTCAAAATTAAATTGTAACGTATGATTTCGGTAAATATAAAACTCTACTCAAGTTGGATTGTACTTTCTTCTCAAAAATGAGACTAGTTTGTTGGTGGAAAATAGGTAAAACTGTGTGATTAATTGAGCTTTACTAGGATTAGCTTACCAAATATCGGACTAGTCTAGTATTAGATGTACTTTTAAGTTTTAAGAGTATGAAAATGGATAAAAATTCTTTAAATATGTTAGCCTAGCCTCTTACCTTAACAACTATTACAAGACAAAAAATTTCTGTAGAGTTATTAAGAAAACAGTATATTGAAAATTAAAGGTTATAACAATTGCAAAAACAAATATGACAAATGATTAAATCAATTGAACAAAGCATATATAGATAAATTAAGAATTATCACTAATATGATGATAAACCTTTAGATGAGGAGCATGGGTTAATTAGTATTTGGATCTTGAAGCCACATTTTCATATATTTAAGGAATTTTAAACTTATAACTTATACGAATCAAAGATCAAATCAACTACATTTACAAATAAGCAAAAGGTATGCTGCAAAGCATTAATCGAACAAATAATAGCAATAGCCTATGTTCAAATGATCCAAATATTAACTACAGACAAGATCTAAATGAAAATTAAACAAAATATAATCTGGGTATATCTATACTATAGTTACCTTTTTACAGTTTACAAATTGAGCTATTAACTTTGTCTTGTCAGTGCTTCTTTGTCCTCTGGGGCTAATTTTGGGGCTGTTAGCAACTCTGTAAATCCAGTACACCAGCAATAAAATCACATACTCATTAACACACATATATATACCTATTAAGATTAAAGTGAAATTGAATCGGTACCAAAGCAAGGACATGTGCAGCTATTAGAATAACGACTACGAGAGGTACGACATCGAGAAACCATGGCCATCTTCTAATTATACTCTTTTTTGTTTTTTAACTACTATATATATAATAATTCTACCCATAGTTTTAAAACACTAATAAAATATATATCCCCTCTCCTCTCTCCACCATAAACCTAACATTTTGAAGCTTTTTTTAGTCTTTCTCTTCAAGATCTACCATGTAAAGCAGTGAAGCCATATCATCTGGCTTCCTTGTCTAAGCTACCATGGACTACAGTGCAAAAAGATGAGGGAACTCGTGGCAACAACCACCAGCAGCGCCAAAATTCAAAACTTCTTAGGCGAACCATTATTCGCAGGCTGAGATATGTGCAGGAATGCTGGGGCTGGAGATTTGTGCAGCTTCCGTTTTTCGTCAAATATAGAACTTTGAGGTGAAGTTTAGTTCTTCGTCGGAGATCTAGAGATGGTTTGAAGCTCGCTTACATCAATACAGAAGTTGCTGGTCTGAAACTCCGAAGTCGAAGTGGAGTTGCTGGTCTATCCTTCCTTGGTATGCTAGTCTTCCATGGCTTCCATCGAGCTTCACTATGAAGAACGTCCGGAAATTTTGTTTCGAGGCTCAGTTAAGCCTCGATATATGAGATGAACGGAGGAGCTATGAAATGAAGCCATGGAGTGAAGTGAACGGAAGTGCTGTGAAGTGAACAGAAGAGGCTGTGCTTTGAAGGTTGAGCCCTTTTTCGTGGGTGATACTAGATGTTCATATGTCGCGTAGGCTCAAACTACCGACTATCCCTACCTTTGATGGTTCAAAAATTCTAGACGCACACATCAACACCTTTTTAAGGTACATGGATTTCATCATAACGTAGGATGTTATTGTCGAGATTTCCCTTCAACTTAATATGCCAACGCCCAAATATGGTATTCTGACTTAAAGTCACATTCTGTAGAGACTTTTTCCCAGCTATCCTAAAAATCATATGTTTCTAAACATGATGACTAGCAAAACAAATGTTGCCTTACTCGACCTCGTACAAGGAAATAGAGAAAGCCTATAGTCTTTCATGGATCAGTTTTCTAACGTCACTTATAATATTTAGGATTTAGATAAGTCCATTGTTTATCATGTCTTCACTCGCAGGTTAGACAACTAAGAATTCTAGATATACTTAGCTTCGTGAACCAAGCATAGCATGTATTACATAATTACTGAGGTCAATGAACGAACTCAAGATAGAGAAAAGTACCCTTAAGAGAGCATGAACCAAAGGAAACATGAAAGACAAGACCGATCGAGAGGATGATCAAATAGCTCAAGGAAGCATAAAAATATAAAAAAAAAGGTTCATCGAAATCAAACCTTCCGAGAGCATAATCGAGATCCCCCAATAGACTATTTCAAATTGAAGATAATCATGACCGAAGGTGGTCACCAGAGAAACACGTTAACAATTAAAGAAGGATAAATAGGGTAACTCAACCCGAGAAAAAACAAAAGTAAAGGCCGCACCAATATCGATCTCCTAAGCGACGTGTATCACGTAGATGAGCCAACTGGAGACTATGTTGTAGATCTTCCCGACTAGGCGCGCCTAGGCGTCAACTCCCCCTTCGGCCGCTTACGCCTAGTTAAAATTCTAGGCGGTTTTTCCTAGCGCCTTTGTCGCCATGGAATAGGCTCCTAGCCCGTCTAGGTGTCGGTTAATGACAAAGAATGGCCACCTAGGTGTCGATTAATGGCAAAACATGCCCGCATAGGCCTTCTTGTTATTTTTATTATTCTTGCGAATTATTTAACTGATATTATAACTCAATTTTTAGTATTTTTTTATTGACTATAGTGTTGTTGGATTAATTTTATGACTCAAATAGTTAAAATTGCTATAATTACTACATATATATTACGAAACATACAAATTTATACAGCGGTATTCAAAACCGTATAATTCCGCCTAGGCCCCGTGTAATCCCGCCTAGGCACTAGGCCCTGGTCGACCGCCTAGGCCGCAAAACCGAGATCTACATCATAGACTGGAGATGCAATGGACCAGTCCAACAAACTCCTAATGCACTAGCTCTAGATACAAGTTTGAGGTAAACACCAAAGTAGAGGGCCCAGAGTCTAGATAAATAAGATTGTGTTGACTCGACGAGTTAAAAATCAAGACTCGCCCAAGTTTCCCATGAATGAACATAACTTTGTTTCACTAACCTAGATGAAAGTATGGTATTTTTCCCATGAGGACCCGTTTGTCATACCAGCAATTATAATTAATGTCTTGATGTGTCAAGTGCTACTCAATATTGGGAGCTTAGTAAATATACTATATACGAGCACGTTCAAAAATTTGAAGATCAACCATGATTCCATAAAGGCTTATCGTGATCCAATATGAGAATTCTCAGGAAAAAATTTTCAACTCTCTAGATGCATCAAATTACCAATCCAAAACCACATTGGTACGATCCGTTATAGCGTAATGTGAATTTGCATACAATGCATTCTTGGATAGACAACTGTCAATAAACTCTGTACGGTGGTACCTACTTACCACCTCACCATGAAGTTTACAATTGGAAGAGGAATGAAGTTATTCGAGAGAGTCAAGTGCGCGCTCGAGAATGCTACTTAAATTTTCTAAAAGGAACAGTATCTTGATGATATTGCATAACATTTGGGTAAATCTTAGAGGAATCCTCACTTCTAAAATCCAAGCTTTAATTATCTGCACTTGAATATTGCCTAAGATTCCCCTAACATTCGTAGTCTCTACGGAACGAATGTTACTTATTTTCTAAAACTTGCGTACGATCTGTATACTTGCAGAACCGTGCTAGCTTTAGGGTGTTTATTTGCATCTAATTATTATATCTTTTTATCACACCCTAGGCCGTACCAATACTCAACAAAATCTCTAAGTATCATTTAGATTTACTAAGTATTAACACAAGATCACTAAGTATAAAACACAAATAATTAAAGGTATGTTTGTATTCATAAGGGAAAAGATAATAAAAGAAAAAGGATAAAAATTATAAAAGAAAAGAAAGAGAGAGAAAAATGTTATTTGAATTACAAATTTTTAAGAAAGAAAACATCATAAAAGATTTTGAGTATTTTTAGCTTAAATTGGAAGAAAAATATAAGTAAAGAACAAAAATATATTAACATATTTCCATTTTTATCATTATTTGTAAGATGTCAAAGTTATTCTCTTTCTTACTTGTTTATTAAAATCATTTCTTTCCATTCGAACCTGATTTAGAGTGATTACAAAATTATGGTTTATAGATGATTTTAATAATCAAATTGAGCCTGTTTGGGATTGATTATCTAAGAGGTTAAAGCTCATTTCAATTAAAATTAAATATTTGTAAAGAATATTAAAAATCATTTTGACATCTAAAATAACTTTAACGGATTATTTTAATAATCACATATCTAGTGCTTTACCTAAATTCACTTCAAGTGATTATTTTAAAAAGTAATCCTGATGTCTCCTCATTTGTGATAATATAATATACTTCAGAGACATCATTTTAGGCTTATTTATTAGTTTATAGGTTGATTTTAGCTTAGTTTAGTGCACTTTCCGATTTTGAGTCTTGATTTGTAGAATTATTTTTTTTAGAGCATATTGGCTTTAATTGTTTATTTAGTGTGAAGCTTTAAAGATAATTATGGAGATTAATTAGAGTCCAAGTCAAAGACAACAACTTATGGAAAGAGATTTGCATGGTAATTGGAGATGAGGAAACAAAAGCTAAAAAGATGGAAAAGGAAAAAGCTGCCTAAATCTAGGATTCTGCATACACGTCCAAAGATATGCGTTTTTACATAAGAAATAGGCTGAATTTGGTAATTTCCTTCTTTAGGGTCAAGATAATTCTGTTTCGATTCTTTTGGTATCTTATGGAGCTCAAACCGACCAATAACGAAGAAGATATGCTCAAAACGGCCCAGCAGTGTTTATCTTTATTTCCATACGAATTTGAGTTGGACTAGGAGTCTATTACTTTCCTTCTCCTTCAAGAAAACGAATTAGGTCTTCCTATACCCTATAAATACAGCCTCTTAACACTCTAAAATCATCCTTGGCCAGACCCTAAGGCCAAGAGGAAGCTGCAACACAAGAGAAGAATTCTGGAGGGAGCTGTGCATCAATCATGTCTCCTTCAACCTCTTATTTTGTAATTCTTTTCTCTTCTTTTCTTTGTATGAATTAATTCTATTAGCTTAGGTTTTGCATAATGTATAAACTATGAATTCTATTTCTTCTATCTAAGTTCTTTGGGAATTATATGTTTTAATCTGATATTAGCTACTTACCTTTATATTTGATTATGTGTTTTGATTTAATGATTGTTTTCCTTGCGAATGCATGCGTATAGGATTACCTTAATAGTAGTTAGATGGTCTCCTTGACAGGGTGTTTAACTATTGAACCACCACATAACGTCTAGTGTCGATAGCAGTTCTGACAAAACATACTTCTAACTAGATAGTCATTAGGGTTTGTTTTAATCACCATATCACCAATTGATTGTAGTGTGCTGGATAGGGCCTTAGTGGCGTTTGATAACCCTATTTGAGTCCTCGTCTTGGTTGTGCTGTAGCCCCCTTAGTCGCTCTCAAGGTCTAAGATTGGGGAATTTAGAATCCTGACTTAGTAAACCAAGAGCTAATATTCTCCCTTATAAATTAGATCTAATAGATAGAATTAGAAGGATTAGTGCATACTAGTAAAACCTAAGCTAATACTTTCATACTATCCTCTTTCCTTTTCTTTTATTTATTTTCTGTCCTTAGTTTATTAGTTTAGTTTAATTATTGAAAAACCAAATAAAAATCTATTTTTCCTTTTCTTTCTTTGTGTATTATCTTTTCTATCTTTAATATCTGCACTTTACAAATTGCATAAGTTCTCTCTAACTTTCGTCAGTCCCTGAGGAACTAATCTTCTTATCATTAAAACTTGCATACGTCCTGTAATACTTGCAGTACAGTGTTAGTTTAGGGTGTGTATTCGCACTTATTTATATCATTATTTTATCACACCTTAGGCCACACCAAATCCCAAACGGGCCCTTAAGCTACTTTACTTAAAAAAATCTCAATACAAACGATAGAAAATAACAAAAATAACTTCCTTTCATATCTTTTCATCTTAATACTCTTAATCCAATCATACCAAAAGTATTAACAAAAATTCACTGAATATTAACAGAAAAGTCACTGAGTATTGAAAAATCATTTAAGTTGCAATATATTAATAAATATTACACAAAATTACTGTGTACTAATCAAAAAATCATTGAGTATTACACTAAATCAATGAATATTAACACAAAACCTAAGCTTCCTACTGGATCTTCCACGGATAAAAATGAACGGTACTCAAACCACTCCCCTACTGCTTCTCAATGGTTCGTTGCTTTAATGCTGCCATGGAACCTGATCCGAGCTTCAAACAAAGCCATTAAAGAAGATGTGAGAATTATGCTTTTGGCGAATAAAGAAGAGAAGAGAGAAGCAGATCTCGCTGTTTTGTTGCCGTGAGACTCGCAAAAAAATAACATTCATTGCCACGGAAGGGGAGTGTGTTGTCGTGAGTAACCACTTCTGATAGGTTAGTATGGAGAGAGGAGAGAGAAGAGATATAAGAGAGAGTTTTAGAATTTGAAGATGTGAAATGTGATTTATGTGTATTTATTTAGTATATATAATGGATAAACATTTGAGGGTGTAATAGATAGTGGGAAAATAGGTCTATAATGTTTAATCTTATACTTGACCTTCATAAAAAGAGTGAATTGAGTAGGGTTGCTTGAGTCTTGAATAGAGGTCTCCAAGACCCTTGGGTAAAATCTCTTTATTTTTCTTGGAGTCCAAAATTCAAATCAGACACTTCACTAAGGTAGTCTTGATTTTTTTGGACTTGCCATTCTATCAAACAATAATCAAACACATATCTTCAGCTTAACTGATAATATTCAGAAAATAAATTTATTAGCGTCAAACCTTTTTAGGCACACACAAGGTTTACCACTACCACCTTGATCCTAGGTCAACATGGCACACGTTCTATTAACTTGCATCATAAGTGCTACTTATTTCTAACTGGATTTCATACGTTATTAGAACGTCTAACTGACAAACTAAGTATCCACGACACTTTATAAATGGTTGCCACTTTATTCTTGTAAAAGTAACTGGTATTTTATTATCTTTACTTTTTAATTACTTACAAGTAAGTTTCTTGCACGAATTCATATTTGAGGCCTCTATCCAAAATTTCTGCTAACATAAGAATAATAATACTTTCAAAAAATTACTCTGAATGTATTAATATGTGTGTCTCATTTTATAGTTTCATTTAAAACACTTACTCAAATAAATAATCCAAACAATAAAGTAGTTGCCTTTAGAAGTATTAACTAAATTATAAAAGTTGGGGATGGCAGATAAAACTAAAGATAAAGATACAGATGATTTTTTTGGGTAAACCTATGGAGAGAACCTTTGTGGCCTATAGGAAACATGTGGTTAGCTTTTTCTTCAAAAAGGCTACCATCTATCTAATCTTATGGGTGATCAAATACTAAAATACCATCAAATAAAACAATTACCACATAAAGACAAAAAAAAAGTGGCATTAAGCATGAATCACCAAATTAGTGAGTCATGAGTATCAACTCACTTAGTATTGATACTTTCTAGCTCCTGCCACCGAACATCACCAATGCCACCTGGAAAAGAACTGAGTTCATAACAAAATTGAGTGCTCGGAAAGTTTATTGAGTGCTTGGGAATTTAACTGAGTCCTCTAATGTTTTACAAGTATTCATACGAATTCACTGAGTTTTGGAAAAGAATTATAGTTAAATTTACAAAGTGGCGAGGGAAAATACTGAGTATGGTCCTCACACTAAGTAATAAAGATTAAACAGGCAAAAATAGAATTAATAATACAAGAATTATCTATATACATGGAGAAAATTATTACAATAAACTAAATTACATTTATTTATACAAATAAAAAATTAATATAATACAAGAAAAGAAAAAAAAGTACACATAGTTGCAATACACAATATCAACAGAAATAAAATTAAAATATTAAAATTTGTACTCACTATGAATTCAAATGCAAAAAAAAACTAAAATATCGAAGCACAACTCCGGTGAAGCAAAACTCAGCATTTGAAGCACGACTCGAGCAATAGTCTTCGAAGCTTCGGTGAAGCATATCTTGACATTCGAAGCGTAGCTCAAGCACAACCTTCAGAGCACAACCTCGTCTATTCCGTTCACTTCACTCCATGGCTTCATTCACAACTCCTCCGTTCATCTCATATGTCGGGGCTTAACTGAGCCTCGAAACAAAATATCCTGACGTTCTTCATAGTGAAGCTCGATGGAAGCCATGGAAGACTAGCAGACCAAGGACGGATAGACCAGCAACTTCACTTCGACTTCGGAGCTTCAGACCAGCAACTTCTGTATTGATGTAAGCGAGCTTCAAACCATCTCTAGATCTCCGACGAAGAACTAAACTTCACCTCAAAGTTCTATATCTGACGAAAAACGTAATCTGCACAAATCTCCGGCCCCAGCATTCCTGCACATATCTCCGCCTACGAATAATGGTTCGCCTAAGAAGTTTTGAATTTCGGCGCTGCTGGTGGTTGTTGCCACGAGTTCCCTCATCTTTTTGCACTGTGTCCATGGTAGCTTAGACAAGGAAGCCAGATGATATGGCTTCACTGCTTTACATGGTAGATCTTGAAGAGAAAGACTAAAAAAAAGCTTCAAAATGTTAGGTTTATGGTGGAGAGAGGAGAGGGGATATATATTTTATTAGTGTTTTAAAACCCTGGGTAGAATTATTATATATATAGTAGTTAAAAAACAAAAAAGAGTATAATTAGTAGAGGATTTTTTTTTTGCATTTAGTGTTAAATCTTAATTTGTAGCCTTTCGTTAGAAGAATAGAGTGGCTAGAATAATCTCAAAAGACATTTACCATACGACCTACTTCCCACCGATCTTGATTTATAAAAAAAGTTGCATTAACAACATGGATGAGATACCCAAGACCAATACGAAGGGTTCTAGTCTTGAATACGAGTAAGCGAAGTCCAAAATCTGTAATGATAGAAACTATCATTTACCATCATACCTATCCCCAAATGAGTTGGACATGTAAGAAATATAGATTTGAAGGAAAAATCGTATGATAATCGTTTCGAAAGATATTGTTGTTGAAATATGTTAAGAACCGTCGAACATCTAACGGTAGCAACATCCAACCCTCATAACCTCATTGAAAAAACAGAATTTGCCATTATAAATGATATTTCCACCCTGACTCGACTAGCTAATGGTCCCACCGGTCTGGTTCTTATCTTGTGTGTGTTCGGGTATACCGGTTCTAACCGGTTTCGGTTCTAACCGGTTTCGGTTCGGTTCCTTAGACCGGTTCTAAAGATAATTTATTTTAATATAGGAGCGGTTCTTAAACCCTATAACTTTTTTTTGAAAAAAGAATGAACCGAAATATATTTACCGCTTCATGCAACAACTGTATCCCTGTAATGTAATGGTTCCGGTCCTGATATGTAACCCGGTTCGGTCCGAGAACCCGTAAGGACCGGGCCAAATACGCACAAAGTTTTAATTTTTATTTTCAAAAGTATACGCACGACATTAGTAAAGTAAAATCGATAATTTCTAGCAAGAGTACATTTTAAAAGAAAACAAAAATTGCCAAAACCCCCCAAGAAAACCGTCTCCCCCTCTCTCTCTCTCACACTCATGCATACTCAAATTTTAGGAGTTGTATGAAAATGTCAAGTAAACAGCAAATAATATCAAGCTGGCAATGGCTTCTCGATATCGTACCTCTCTTAGTCTTTATTCTAATAGCTGCACATGTCCTTGCTTTGGTACCGATTCAATTTCACTTTAATCTTTATAGGTGTATATATGTGTGTTAATGAGTATGTGATTTTATTGCAGGTGTACTGGATTTACAAAGTTGCTACTGAAAAACAGCCCCAGAGGAAAAAGAAGCACTAACGAGTCAAAGTTAATAGCTCAATATGTAAACTGTAAGAAGGTAACTATAGTATAAATATACCCAGATTATATTTTGTTTAATTTTCATTTTGATCTTGTCTGTAGTTAATATTTGGATCATTTGAACATAGGCTATTGCTATTATTTTTTCGATTAATGATTTGCAGCATACCTTTTGCTTATTTGTAAATGTAGTTGATTTGAACTTTGATTTGTATAAGTTATAAGTTTAAAATTCCTTAAATATATGAAATTGTGGCTTCAAGATCCAAATACTAACTAACCCATGCTCCACATCTAAAGGTTTATCATCATATTAGTGATAATTCTTAATTTGTGGGATTAACATTATTAAGATCTTGTTATTTATCTATATATGCTTTGTTCCATTGATATTCATTTGGGGTTTGATGGAAATTTTAATCATTTGTCATATTTATTTTTGCAATTATTATAACCTTTAATTTTCAATATATTGTTTTCTTAATGACTCTACAGAAATTTTTTATCTTGTAATAGTTGTTAAGTTAAGAGGCTAGGCTAACATATTTAAAGAATTTTTATCCATTTGCTTACTCTTAAACTTAAAAGTACATCAGATACTAGACTAGTCCGATATTTGGTAAGCTAATCCTAGCAAAGCTCAATTAATCACACAATTTTACCTATTTTCCACCAACAAACCAGTCTCATTTTTTCGAAGAAAGTACAATTCAACTTGAGTAGAGTTTTATATTTACCGAAATCATACATTACAATTTAATTTTGAATTTCTTTTCTAAATTATTACCCGGATTTGGAATTTACATGAATTGCATTAAAGGGTAATGAGTGGAAAGGTATAATTTGGTATATCCCTTTTTACGTGTTAATTGAGCAAGATAAGTCAGATAAACTTTTTCTTTCTAAAAGCCAAGTTATTTAAATAATAATAAACATATATGGTCAAACATTAATCCCTTACCTCACCATTTCCAAAACAAACCATATATAGAAAATCAAAAACTATGATTCATTGTGGTTTAGTTAGATTTATTCCCAGCTAAATGGAATATCATAATTGTAAAAAATAACATTAATGGCGAAAAGACATAATATTCCGAACTCTGGTCAAACTCTTTTAAGAGTCATAAACAGAAAAATCAAACTTTATTTACCAAAATAAGCATTCGAGTAATGGCGCTTTATGGCGTTTGACGTAAAATAATAAATCGTATTAATATTTATATTATGGACATATCCTTTAAAGAAAAAGGTGTAAAATACATACGTACCCTATAAATAAAGGCTTACCACAATCCAAAATTTACAATCCACACTCAAACTTTGCAAAATGGTAAGACCATCAGGTCGAAAGAGAATCCTTATGCAAATGATCGCTTCGAAGACAGCTCGAAGTGTTTCTTTTTCGAAGCGGAGAGCTAATTTGTTCAAGAATGCTTCAGAGCTTGCGATAACAACAGGGACTAAACTAGCAATTATAGTGATGTCACCAAGTGGTAAGCCATATTCATATGGCCACCCTTCTATGATTGTGACGACTGATGGAGCTAGTACTAGTAGCGGGCTCCATACTGAGGCTAATAATGCTGCGCTTTGACGACTGAAGAGATTTCAGTTTTTTTTTCATCGATGGTGGAATAATAAAAAAAATAATCTCTTCAATCGTCAAAGCGCAGCATTATTAGCCTCAGTGTGGAGCCCGCTACTAGTACTAGCTCCATCATTTGTCACAATCATAGAAGGGTGGCCATATGAATATGGCTTACCACTTGGTGACATCACTATAATGGCTAGTTTAGTCCCTGTTGTTATCGCAAGCTCTGAAGCTTTCTTGAACAAATTAGCTCTCCGCTTCGAAAAAGCAACTCTTCGAGCTGTCTTCGAAGCAATCATTTGCATAAGGATTCTCTTTCGACCTGATGGTCTGAACATTTTGCAAAGTTTGAGTGTGGATTGTGAATTTTGGATTGTGGTAAGCCTTTATTTATAGCGTACATATGTATTTTAAACCTTTTCCTTTAAAGGATATGTCCATAATATAAATATTAATACGATTTATTATTTTACGTCAAACGCAATAAAGCGCCATTACTCGAATGCTTATTTTGGTAAATAAAGATTGATTTTTTGGTTTATGACTCTTAAAAGAGTTTGACCAGAGTTAGGAATATTATGTCTTTTCGCCATTAATGTTATTTTTTACAATTATGATATTCCATTTAGCTGTGAACAAATCTAACTAAACCACAATGAATCATAGTTTTTGATTTTCTATATATGGTTTGTTTTGGAAATGTGAGGTAAGGGTTTTATGTTTGACCATATATGTTTATTATTATTTAAATAACTTGGCTTTTAGAAAGAAAAAGTTTATCTGACTTATCTTGCTCAATTAACACGTAAAAAGAAATATACCAAATTATACCTTACCACTCATTACCATTTAATGCAATTAATGTAAATTCCAAATCCGGGTAATAATTTAGAAAAGAAATTCAAAATTAAATTGTAACGTATGATTTTGGTAAATATAAAACTCTACTTAAGTTGGATTGTACTTTCTTCGCAATAATGAGACTGGTTTTTTGATGGAAAATAGGTAAAACTGTGTGATTAATTGAGCTTTACTAGGATTAGCTTACCAGATATCAGACTAGTCTAGTATCTGATGTACTTTTAAGTTTTAAGAGTAAGCAAATGGATAAAAATTCTTTAAATATGTTAGCCTAGCCTCTTAACTTAACAACTATTACAAGATAAAAATTTTTTGTAGAGTTATTAAGAAAACAATATATTGAAAATTAAAGGTTATAACAATAGCAAAAACAAATATGACAGATGATTAAAATTTCCATCAAACCCCAAATGAATATCAATGGAACAAAGCATATATAGATAAATTAAGAATTATCACTAATATGATGATAAACCTTTAGATGGGGAGCATGGGTTAGTTAGTATTTGGATCTTGAAGCCACATTTTCATATATTTAAGGAATTTTAAACTTATAACTTATACGAATCAAAGATCAAATCAACTACATTTACAAATAAGCAAAAGGTATGCTGCAAAGCATTAATCGAACAAATAATAGCAATAGCCTATGTTCAAATGATCCAAATATTAACTAAAGACAAGATCGAAATGAAAATTAAACAAAATATAATCTGAGTATATTTATACTATAGTTACCTTCTTACAGTTTACATATTGAGCTATTAACTTTGACTCATCAGTGCTTCTTTTTCCTCTGGGGCTGTTTTTCAGTAGCAACTCGGTAAATCCAGTACACCTGCAATAAAATCACATAATCATAAACACACATATATACACCTATAAAGATTAAAGTGAAATTGAATCGGTACCAAAGTAAGGACATGTGCAGCTATTACAATAACGACTAAGAGAGGTACGACATCGAGAAACCATGGCTAGCTTCTAATTATACTCTTTTTTGTTTTTTAACTACTATATATATAATAATTCTACCCATATTTTTAAAACACTAATAAAATATATATCCCCTCTCCTCTCTCCACCATAAACCTAACATTTTGAAGCTTTTTTTAGTCTTTCTATTCAAGATCTACCATGTAAAGCAGTGAAGCCATATCATCTGGCTTCCTTGTCTAAGCTACCATGGACGACCGTGCAAAAAGATGAGGGAACTCATGGCAACAACCACCAGCAGCGCCGAAATTCAAAACTTCTTAGGCGAACCATTATTCACTGAGATATGTGCAGGAATGCTGGGGCCGGAGATTTGTGCAGCTTCCGTTTTTCATCAGATATAGAACTTCGAGGTGAAGTTCAGTTCTTCGTCGGAGATCTAGAGATGGTTTGAAGCTCGCTTACATCAATACAGAAGTTGCTGGTCTGAAACTCCGAAGTCGAAGTGGAGTTGCTGGTCTATCCGTCCTTGGTATGCTAGTCTTCCATGGCATCCATCGAGCTTCACTATGAAGAACGTCCGGAAATTTTGTTTCGAGGCTCAGTTAAGCCTCGATATATGAGGTGAACGGAGGAGCTGTGAAATGAAGCCATGGACTGAAGTGAACGGAAGTGCTGTGAAGTGAACAGAGGAGGTTGTGCTTTGAAGGTTGTGCTTGAACTACGCTTCGAATGTCAAGATATGCTTCACCGGAGCTTCGAAGACTATTGCTCGAGTCGTGCTTCATATGCTGAGTTGTGCTTCAAGTGAGTTGTTCTTGGATATTGTAGTTTTTTTTGCATTTGAATTCATAGTGAGTACAACTTTTAATATTTTAATTTTATTTCTGTTGATATTGTTTATTGCAACATATGTGTACTTTTTTTTCTTTTGTTGTATTATATTAATTTTTTATTTGTATAAATAAATGTAATTTAGTTTATTGTAATAATTTTCTCCATGTATATAGATAATTCTTGTATTATTAATTTTATTTTTGCCTTTTTAATCTTTATTACTTAGTGTTTGAGGACCATACTCAGTGTTTTGACTCGCCACTTTGTAAATTTAACTAATAATTCTTTTCCAAAACTCAGTGAATTCGTATGAATACTCAGTAAAACATTAGAGGACTCCGTTTAATTCACAAGCACTCAATAAACTTTACAAGCACTCAATTCTGTTACGAACTCAGTTCTTTTCTAGGTGGCATTGGCGGTGTTCTGTGACCGGAGCTAGAAAGTATCGATACTAAGTGTGTTGATACTCATGACTCACTAATTTGGTGATTCATGCTTAATGCCACTTTTTTTTGTCTTTATGTGGTAATTGTTTTAGTTGATGGTATTTTAGTATTTGATCACTTATAAGATTAGATGGTAGCCTCTTTGAAGAAAAAGATAACCAGATGTTTCCTATAAGCCACAAAGGTTCTCTCCATAGGTAATTCAATCATGTCTTATATATGGTATGCCTAATTTCTTGTATTTAGGTTTGAGTGTATTGTAAATAGTGTGTTATCAATAAAATAAATTTTACCCAAAAAAATCATATGTATCTTTATCTTTGGTTTTATCTGTCATCCCCAACTTTTATAATTTAGTTAATACTTCTGAAGGCTACTACTTGATTGTTTGGATTATTTATTTGAGTAAGTGTTTTAAATGAAACTATAAAATGAGACACACATATTAATACATTTAGAGTAATTTTTTGAAAGTATTATGATTCTTATGATAGTAAAAATTTTGGATAGAGGCCTCAAATATGAATTCGTGCAAGAAACTAACTTGTAAGTAATTGAAAAGTAAAAAAAATAAAATACCAGTTACTTTTACAAGAATAAAGTGGGCAACCATTTATAAAGTGTCGTGGAAACTTAGTTTATCAGTTAGACGTTCTAATAACGTATAAAATCCAGTTAGAAATAAGTAGCACTTATGATGCAAGTTAATAGAACGTGTGCCCTGTTGACCTAGGATCAAGGTGGGAGTGGTAAACCTTGTGTGTACCTAAAAATGCTTGACACTAATAAATTTATTTTCTGAATACTATCAGTTAAGCTGAAGGTATGTGTTTGATTGTTGTTTGATAGAATGGCAAGTCCAAACAAATCAAGACTACCTTGGTGAAGTGTTTGATGTGAATTTTGGACTCCAAGAAAAATAAAGAGATTTTTACCCAAGGGTCTTGGAGACCTCTATTCAAGACTCAAGCACCCCTACTCAATTCACTCTTCTTATGAAGGTCAACTATAAGATTTAACATTATAGACCTATTTTCCCACTATCTATTATACCCTCAAATGTTTATCCATTATATATACTAAATAAATACACATAAATCACATTTCACATCCACAAATCCTATAACTCTCTCTTATATCTCTTCTCTCTCCTCTCTCCATACTAACCTATCAGAAATGGTTACTCACGGCAACACACTCCCCTACCGTGGCAATGAATGTTATTATTTGGCGAGTCTCACAGCAACAAAACAGCGAGATCTGCTTCTCTCTTCTCTTCTTTATTCGCAGAAAGCATAATTCTCACATCTTCTATAATGGCTTTGTTTGAAGCTCAGATCAGGTTAAATGGCAGTATTAAAGCAACGAACCATTGAGAAGCAGTAGGGGAGTCGTTTGAGTACCGTTCATTTTTATCCATGGAAGATCCAGTAGGAAGCTTAGGTTTTGTGTTAATATTCATTGATTTCGTGTAATACTCAGTGATTTTTTGATTAGTACTCAGTAATTTTGTGTAATGTTTATTAATATATTGCATCTTCAATGATTTTTCAATACTCAGTGACTTTTGTGTTAATATTCAGTGATTTTTTGTTAATACTTTTGGTATGTTTGGATTAAGGGTATTAAGATGAAAAGATATGAAAGGAAGTGATTTTTGTTATTTTCTATCGTTTGTATTGAGATTTTTTTTAAGTAAAGTAGCTTAAGGGCCCATTTGGGATTACTTTTTAAAGTAATCACTTGAAGTGATTTTAGGAAAAGCACTAGATATGTGATTATTAAAATAATCCGTTAAAGTTATTTTAGATGTCAAAATAATTTTTAATATTTTTGATCACTCTAAATCAGGTTCGAATGGAAAGAAATTATTTTAATAAACAAGTAAGAAAGAAAATAACTTTGACATCTTACAAATAATGATAAAATGGAAATATGTTAATATATTTTTGTTCTTTACTTATTTTTTTCTTCCAATTTAAGCTAAAAATACTCAAAATCTTTTATGATGTTTTCTTTCTTAAAAATTTGTAATCCAAATAACATTTTTCTCTCTCTTTCTTTTCTTTTATAATTTTTATCCTTTTTTTTATTACCTTTTCCCTTATGAATACAAACATACCTTTAATTATTTGTGTTTTATACTTAGTAATCTTGTGTTAATACTTAGTAAATCTAAATGATACTTAGATATTTTGTTGAGGATTGGTACGGCCTAGGGTGTGATAAAAAGATGTAATAATTAAATGCAAATAAACACCCTAAAGCTAGCACGGTTCTGCAAGTATACAGATCGTATGCAAGTTTTAGAAAAATAAGTAAGATTCGTTCCGTAGAGACTACAAAAGTTAGGGGAATCTTATGCAATAATCAAGTGCAGATAATTAAAGCTTGGATTTTAGAAGTGAGGATTCCTCTAAGATTTACCCAAACGGTATGTACTTCAGAATTTTAGAAACGGTATGCCAAAATACAAGTGCAAATAATTAAAGCTTGTAAGAATAATGAAAAAGAATTAAAGAAGTTCCTTTACATGGTGAGCAAGTTAGTTATCAACATACCGTTTGTAGAAGCTCTCAAGAGAATGCCAAAATATCTGAAGTACATTCTTTCTAAAAAATGAAGCTTAGAAACGGGGGAATTGATTGGATTACCTAAGGAGTCCAGTGCTAGATGTCAAAGCATATTTGGTTTAATTTGTGTGTTAATGTGAAGTTTTAAAGATATATGAAAATTAATTAGACACTAAATCAATTCTAAAGAAATAAGGAAAGAAGATATGGATGGAAATTGGAGATAAAAGGAAGTAGATATAAAATAGGATACGAAAAGTTGTCAATTAAATCTGAATTTCAGCAGCCAAATCCACTAAAGTGGTTATATTTCAAACTCGGCTGGGAATTTGAATGAACTGTCTAAAGGGGAAGTGTATATCTTTTCGACACGGTCGTTTTTGATATAAAGAACACATAAATCGGAGTAATATTTAAGAAGTTATGGCCAAAACAATACATCAATTGTTTTTTCCTTCACCTTTATATTAGAAAACGAATTTGATTTGGAAAAGAAGTCAAATTTCTTGCCTTCTTCTCCAAGAAATCTGAACTAGATCTTCCTAAACACCTATAATACACTCTTTACCTATTGTAAACATTTCCTTACTCAGTTCTTAACTTTAAGTATCATAGAAGTCATTCAACAGAACCTACAAGACTTGTACAGAGGAAGACAAGAAGTTGGAAAGGAGCAAACTCCGCTTCCCCATCATATCCCTCTATTATTAGGGTAATTTGTATTAGATTCTTTATCTTATCTTCGTTTCTAATTACTTTTATCATTAGTTTATTTCTATGTCTTTAGATATGAACTAATTTTCCCATAACTTGGGTTTGCATATGTATAATCTTTGATTCCTAATTCTTTATTTGTTTTTATCTTATTTGGGAAAACCCTTGTAAAGTGATTCTACCTTCTTAACCATATATTTGTTTTATGTGCTTTGATTTGTTGACCGTAGTTTTTTGCTAGTGCACGAGTATAGATTACCCCATTAATAGTAGTTAAACGGTCACCCGGAAGGGGTGTCTAATTATTGAAACACTATATAAGCGTCTAGTTTGCGGTAGTGATCTGGAAGGGCTTTCCTAAGTAGATAGTAATTAGGGTTTGATTAAATCATCGATCATTATTTGCAGGCTAGTCTCATCTAACAACCTAGTGACGTAGGAGCACCTTAGTTAAGTACCCTGGTAATTGTGAGGTCGCGTCTTAAGTCCACCAGGAAGGAGGTTAGGAGGAATTTAGAATCCAAGCTATTCATCTAAGAGCTTTAATCACCCTTGTAACTAGAATATTGATTAGAAGGATAAGTGCATATTAGCAAACCTCAGATATATTTTTCATCTCCATTCTTTTAGAATTTACTTATTTGCATTATTATCTTCGAGATCTGAAAACCAAATAAATATTATTACTTTTATTGTCTTTTTATTTACCAAGTAATGGTACCTATTAATTGAATAGTTAGGGTTTATCAGACAAACCTCTTATGCAGCGGATCGATATTTTCTTATTTCTGCTTTCTGATCGTGAATTAAATTATTTGTTTTCACCACCTAAGTGTCTGAGAAATATTGTTATGTGTATGAAAGAGTTAAATTGATTTAACATGAGAAAGCTTCGATGTTTTTATTGTTGTATTTGGAGAGGAGAAGCAGACTCCTATTTATAGAGGGATTGGAGCGTTAGTTAATTAACTGATAATAAACCCTCTCTCCACTCTCCACTCTCTCCATTCCTCTTAGTGGGCAAAGTTAGCAGTGTAACTTCTTGACTAACTTCCCAAGCAGTACGTTCATGTCACCCCATCATGGGTGACATGGAATACAATAATAATTAATATTTTATTTCTTTCATTCTCCAACTCGCACATGATGGGGTTACTATAATACTATTAGGTACGTGCATCACAATATCCCATACATCAAAATTTCTCAAAATTCTCTCATATACACACTACTACAATAATTCATCATACTTGACAAATAGGTTGTGCGACAGACAAGCAAACGAGCATATGTTATTATTATAGTTAGGGTACATAGTTTCTCAAATAAAATATCATTCCTTACATATCTTGTAGTACCCCAGAATAAGAATATTTTGTATCATATTACAATAACTCTGGCCCCTTTATACTATATCACATCATTTATGTGAATAAGAGCTCACTGTCATTACATTATGTGTCTCACTCTCATGTTATAGTCCGTATTGACTTACATGATCGGTTAACCTGCAAGCACACATTTGATACATAATTTTAGTCTTCCCTTTACACTTATATCCTTTTATATTGAGTAGGTTTCTCCCAAACATACCTCATTAGACCGAATCATTCATGATCATTTTTAATATATTTAAAGTAACATGCACCTAAACAAAATATCAAGATATAGTCAAAAGTAATAAGGTCACAATCTAAATGTATCACTCAGTGAAGAAACAAGGATCAATTCTTCACTTCCTTTTGGTCAAAAGCACACGTGTTATGGTATTTATTCATATATCTCAGATTGTAAGTCACAATTTTATAAATACCATATAGATATATAATTAGATAAGCCTCGTTGCCTAAGATGAATTCTTTGATCGATCAACCATTCTATAAAATATATCAAGCAACTGATATCTGGCTATTATAGACTAACGGACAGTAAGATTCTAGTTTGACCATAATATTAGCTTAACATGGTTTATCCATGTTTATGATCTCATCTTAACACTTAGTTAAGTCGACTATCTTATCTCAAGTACATCTTAAGTATTCTTTTAGTGGCATTTGAATTAAAGACATTAAAATATGATTAAATACTTCACATACTAAAGTATATGAATAAGAGAAGGTCAAGAAACAAACCTCTTCAGAAATACCAAGATTAGATTTGTCCACCATTTTCATATGATCCGTATATTCTGGTTTTGCAAAAGTATATCAACTTTTAATAAAATATACCAGACCAATAAATGAATAAAGCTAATTAATAACTTTTTTAGGATCTTACATAAGGCGGGCAGGTTGATAAAGTTGTATAGAAATTCTCAATATAGTAAATATGGCAAGATAATTGATACATTAGACCAAAAATGGCTACAAGTTTCAGTAATATCTCCAACGATACAACACTTGCCTAATAGTGAAAGATAAGGGAATAAGATATTCTATTTACAAGATAAAGTTCTATATTGTAGGATCATGAATGATAAAGAACTAAATACATTATTTACCTTACTATTTTGCTTTATAGTAAACTCAGAAGCACGTGATCAAGCAAGAAAACATATCTAGAGTAATACATCGGCTTGTGCCTAAAAAACACGATATTCTTTATTATATTGTTCTCCAAAATCTAAGATGCACGTCTAGTTATGAAATTAATTATATATATAACACATTATTTACCTCTTTCAGTTAAATCTTAAAAATGAGCTGGTGTTAGTGTTATATTATTTTTTTTCAGCAACATATCAGTTAGTTTATAAATATATTTTCTATCTAGTGATTAGGTAGGTGGATTCACTACTCATAATAATGGAAATACATTTTTATAGAGGATGCTTTAGACATGTGTTTAGCATTTTGGGTCCCCTTTTTATGGTCTAATTCAACCCAAAAACATATCTAAAGGGGTATGAATTGGTTCTAGCCAAGGAAGTGTCAAAGTGGATACCTCTTTTTGTTCAGATACTAATCATGAACCGTTGACTTTTATGCGCTCCTATATTCAATTTCTACCATTAAATCCAAGAGCTTATCCGTAATACTAACCGATTACGTGTGGTGACTCGAATAAATCGACTACCAAATCATACAGGTAAACACTCTAGATGTCAGATAGTGGTTAAATCGTCCTATTATGCCATTTCTTTGGAGTAATCTTGGTTTATTGACTTATAATCATCATATAGAGGTATCGTAGCATCAAAGTATCTATTAACTGCACACTTAATAAACAAATTATGGACCAAAGCTCTAAATATAGTTAAAACTTGAAATTAGACAAAAAATCATAAAAGTTCAAATAATAGAAAAATATCCCTCAACTAAATACTAAATACTCTTAAAAACATGTCTAGTAATGCGATTATTTATCTCAAAAAAGAAAACATCATTTGGCAAGCCATAAAGTTGATTAATCCCTTTTGTGATAAATACGATAGAAACTCCTCTTATAACCGCCATGTTGTCGCCGCCTTGTTATAAGTTATTATAATAGTTAGGAGGAACTCCTCTTATAGTCAGCCGTGAAGTTCAACAGTTGGATCTTTTAAAACCAACTAAAGGTTCTTCATGTCTTCTCTTGATTGCCTTATTTTCCTTTCAAAATCATTTTATTTGATAATGGTGGCCTTTTGGGTCATATAAATTGTTGTTATCAGTCTATTTGGGCCCAGGATGTCGCATTTGTTGTTTTTCACATGCTGGAATTTTTTACTTTTCTCGATATTTGTTACAATTTGTCAAATACTTGATCTGTGGTATACTTAGATGATGATATAGGGTCATTTTGGTAAGGATGATGTCTAATTAATATATGGTGTATTGGTGTATGCAATAGTATTTTACTATAGGATGGTTATTTTGGATGAACGGAAGTGATTTTATAGTGTTAGAATTATGTGGTTGGTGGTAGTGTTAAGAGTTTGTGATAAAAAAAAGAGATCTTCAAAATCAAACAATAAATTTGCAGGTTTCTAGGTTGTGTCGTGGTGTGATATTTAATGTACCACGGATTTTCTGTAAAATTTGTCAACGCTAACGTTGAAAATCAATTGTATCGTGGTATTGCTATAGACTTTCCACGGTTTGAAAGACACTTCGCAAAGTGAACTGATGCAGACTGGAAAACATGAAACTGGGACTTTTTTATGCTACAAGTCTCATCGAAATTGATGGTTGTAAAATGTTATGAATAACAGACTTAGTCCCCAACGGCAGAGCCACAAGCATGTCGGGACCATACAGTGCGTATCTTATAAAGGATATAGAATATAAACGTAAGCATCACCAAAAAAGGATTTGAATGACACATGTAAGTATACGCCTCACAAGTAATAAAACTAGGCAAGAGAAAGTATAGATCTACATGAACTATGAATATTATTGCTCATGGTGTTGTAGTTAAGGTTGTAAATGATTTCACAAAACATATATGAAAATATATAGGATATATATATGGATTGCATGTTGACAGTGACAAATTAATAAAAATGGATTACGTAGTTACAAATTTCAGACAAGAACAATTGAAGTTTGCTTGAATTGCTCACTAACTTCGTACCTTGTGTTGGTAATAACTAAGGGTGAAATATACAATCCTCAATACTCAACTTAGGATGTCTCACATTCTAACACACTAATATCATAATGGTTGACATTAAAGGCTATATTAAGATCCTAAAGGGTGTCAATAACAAAGGAAAATTGTATCTCATATTAGGAAAATTCCCAAGGTACAAATTACTTAACGTATTAATCTACCCAAATAGATCCTTCAAACCTACGCTCCTATCAAAATGGTTGGTATATATGGATATAAATATAGATAGGCATTCCTATGGGTCAAAAAATAAACTAGGGTAAACTATCAATAATATCTTACACAAAATCATTTAAGCACTACCACCATTTGTAGCAATAAGCCCCCCGATTCACAACCATACCCAAACATACTAATCAGATCACCCAAGTACCCTAAGATAAAGGGGAGTTGGCTCATAACAAATGAAATGGATAACAATTGTAAAACTAAATAGATTGATAAATAAGATATTGTATGTAGATTTAAAACATAAGCTTGCTCAACCCAAGTAGAAAGTTTGTTACGATTGCCTAAAAATGTAACTATGGATGAGAGAGACGACGATTTCTTCTTTTCCAAGATAAGATTAAATGCTCATTAAAAATATTGTGCAAAATGTGTCGAATCAAATATTAAGTATTATGTGTGTGTTAAAAAATAGGCTTACAAATATAGTCTTCAAAACGTTTGCAACACTTGATGCAGAATTTTGTTGAATTGACCTAAATCAGATTGCTTTTGATCCTTGAAAAACATGTCGTACCGCTATACATGAAATCATGTTTAGTGGAAGAACTAAGTAAGACATATACTTAAAAATCTCGTGCGACTAGATTTTTTTACGAGGGTGAATCTATTCCAAAATTGCTTTGACATGTGACTTCTTCTTCATTTCTCTACTCATCTCTACTAAACTCCATTCAGATTATGTAGGCTTGGTTGGGGTTCCATATTCATCCAATTATGATCCAATCATCAATAACAAGTCTTTGATCTATAATTGGTTCAAACATGTACACGAACCATATAAGATAGCAAAAATACAATAATTGCTCTTCAAGAGCCAAAAAAAAAAAAATATATACAGAGGCATAATGAGTGAGATATACTCGAAAATAATACCTAAAATGATACCACACACACCTATAATAAATTTTTTAGTATTATCATTTTTGGGAAAAGTACTCTTCTGCAAGAGTATTAGTTAAATTCAACCAAAAATTAAATAAAAAGACAAATATTTATTAAAGAAAGTTGTTATTTTAGGGTTTCGGGCCCGTCACTTGCAATCACCGAATTTATCATACAAAAAAATTGATTTTCATTTCTTTCTAGAAATTTCAACATCTTAACATTTATTTTGTATACCTTTTTTTTGTCGACTCATTTATTTTGTATACACTTCTTCTTATCACAATTGAATACTTACTCCAAGAAAATAAAAGGCCAATAAAATTGATAAAATTAATAAAATTAATCGCTTTTTTAAAATGAGCTAATCAAGTAAATGTTTTATATTTTAAAAATATTAGAAAAAAAAAAGTTCCAAAAATTTTGGAGGCCCTAAATATCCAAAAACTATGTCACTGCTTCCTGAGATGACTTCTTTGCTTCAAGACTCGTTGGGAAAGAGTTTCCCGACCTTGCAGTTGAACTAACACGAGAAGTGAAACGGCCATGTCAATCACTGACAAGGAACAACGCTTGACTAGCAATGGAAGCCTTCCTTCGGTGCTGCAGTAATAACCGGACAAGACAAGGTACAAAGGTACTAAACAAACTTGCTGCACTACTAGTGAAACATGGGCTTCTGAAACTTGGCGGATGGAGAAGGTCTCGAACTGGAAATAATGTCGTAATTCTGGTACTCATTGACAAAGAGGAACCTAGAACGGGTAATGTTGTGGGAAAGGAACAGTTTACTGGATGGAAGAGTTTGTAGAGGATGATATGATAGAAGAAAATTAAATATTACGACAGTAATTGGAGCTCGGGATGAAATTTAGGAGGGAATCATATTATTGAGGAATACCGCGGTGATTAGGTTATTGGGACGATTGGTAAGCTTCACATATCTCTCTACTATGTTGCAGCAAATACAGTTAGAGTTAGTAGACGTGGGCATAGATACTATATGGTTATTACACGCGCTTGGCAATTTAGATTGATCCAGATAAAGCTTTAAATTCAAAAGTGTGTATTCAGATGGATGTGCTTAAGGTGGAGTATGAGGAACTTCACCGTATTAATTTTGGATTTTAGAAGTTTGGTCATCGCAAGGATAATTTCCCTACAAATGTTGGAAAAAACATGGGTACTAATGGGTGTCGAGTAAAGTCCAAACTTCATATATGGATAATCTTGGTGGAAAAAATGACTGGAGGAAAATCATTGTAAATTAGATGAAGGTTAAGAGGAGTAATCGAGGTTACGGGAAAAATATTGGACCAACGAGTCCAGTTGCGCAAAGATCCAATTATAACAAGGGAGTGAGTCGTGTTTCGAGGCCTTAAGATTGTATGAGGATGGACGTGAGGGTCGAGTAATGAGACAGGTGCAAAAAAAGGGCTAAATTATGGAATTAATGGGATAAATAACAAAGGGAAATCGGTTGCAATTACTCATACAAATCGTGATGGTGCTGTGAATTAGGGGGTCATCAAGGGGTTACTGTGCCAATTTTCGAACAACAAAGAACTCTTCACATTAGTCTACTGATCAGGGAATTTTTGGCGATTCCACAAATTAAAGAAAAGCCGACCTGGAAAAAGAAAATTAGTAGAAAAGGGATGAGTAAATCTGGTGTTATAATGATTAACGGAGGACTATGGAGTGACCAGGGGCGCAAAATGAATCAATTAAAAATGGGGGGCTTCTGGAAGTTACAGTTGAACAAAGGGATAATGCTAGGGCCTTGATGAAATAACTATTGGTGCTAGGAATAAAATATCAGAAACTTTAAACTTGACAATCATAACAGGTACAACGTATGCTTCTCACGTTTTTGTGAAGTTGAAGTTGTTGCCTTTAACCTCGAACTTTGAGTGGACCCATCTAACTCATCTAATGTTTTGGGATGCTGTTGACAAGGATAGGGGCTTGGACATGCAGATGTTCGAGAGTCAAGTTCCAAACTCACCTGATGGAGATCCGATTGAGGAGGCACTTGAGTAGATTGAAGATGACGTGGGGATATCCACAATATTTATGTAACTCACACTCGGGTAGTCTCAACACTGGCACTTTCTAATTATTAATGTGTACACTATATGATGTAGTTAACAGATGGGAAAATTTGAATCAATCGCTAAAATTCCTTGTTTGGAAATGTTATGGTGCGGAAAATCCAATCGTTCGATGTGTCATAAAAGTTATGATGGAGAATCATAAAGTTTGGCTTACAGTAATTGTTGAACCGCGCGTGAGTGTGATTAAGACGGACAAGATTATCAATTCCCTACAAAAGGATAATTTTGTTTGTGTTGATTTTGAGTGTTATAAAGGTGGAATATGGTTGATTTGCGATAATTCAGACATAAATGTCCATGTTCTCTCGCCTGGTCGTCAAAAAATCAATGCAGATTTGGGTCAATCTTGTTATGATCATGGGTTTTTTCGGTAATTTATGTGCGTACTCCCTACAAGGAAAGAGATGAGTTATAGAAAACAATGTATCATGCATTTATTAACTGAAATATAACATGGTTATAGGGGTTATTTCAACCAGATAGGGAAGTAGGAAGACAAAAAAGGAGGGCTTGTGGGTGTGTCGAGACGTATTGAAAGATTCAAAGAGTGGAAGCAGAGTTGTGGGTTAATTAACCTTGGTTTCATAGCACGACTCTACACATAGTGTGATTCTTGGAAAAGTGGTCAACATATTAGGAGCAATTTAATAGGGTGTATGGGACTTCAGAATGGGAAACACTTTTCGCTAGCGCTCGAGTTGTACATTTAGCTCGGAGATATTCAGTTCACATGCCAGTATTGATACAAATATGTCCTTTTCAGAAACCAAGGATACACTCCCGTAGATTCTGGTTTGAAGCGACTTGGTTTCTCCACAAGGATTTTAAGGGTTTCCAAGGATTTGTAAAAGCGAAACGGGATGGTGTAAGATATGGAATTGGACCAGGGTTTAAAGAAATTCATAAACAACTTACTAGAAGGAAAGTGTAAACCTTTGGGTATATTAATCGGAGGAAGAGGTCTTTAGTAGCGAGACTTATAGGTATTCAGGAAGTCCAACAAGACTTATAATTCATCTCTTCGCCAATTGGGTTTCCGATTGGGTCGCTGATTGGGTAATCGTTTAATGAATGAATATGAGAGTATGTTAGAACTAGGTGATAATGTATTTTTAGAAATTTAAAGAAGAATGTATCGTATCTACTGAGTGAAATACACGATTTAATCACTTCCAAGGTTATAAGGAAGAAGATGGCTAAATGTCTAAGACATTGAATGGAAATAATGAGTGAATTGAGAGAGAGGAAGAGTTAATTGGCACCGAATAATAAGAAGAGGTGATACAAGACATAATCTAATCTACATACTTATTCTTAAAATTCAATCCTTTAAGCATTTAATGAATAAATTCCAACAAAATTTAATCATAAGTTTTACGAAAATCAATCTTGATAGTACAATTCTAAAATATACCATTATTGTTATATTTCCTTAATAATTTTTACGTGAGATGAATATTCTAGGCCATCATCTTTAGGAACGCATTGTGAGATTTATCAACTATTTTATCTAATACCGGTTTTAACCAATACACAATAAGTATAGTAATAGCCTTATAAATAATGTCGCAACAAAAAATGGGTCTTTAATTTATCAACTTTAAAACCGAGTCATTTTTTTTGAATTAAAACAATAATAGTAGCATTATGTTATTTAAGAAAAAAACCTAAAGTAAATAATTCATGTACCGTGCTGGAACAACTTCTTCACTAATGATATCATATGATTGCTTAATAAAAGAGTTGAATACCCATCGGGCGGGGTTGGGATTTTGGTCGTTCGAAACCTCTGAAATATTTTTACACATATTTACACCTTGTTCTTGTGAAAGAATATTACCCAATTAAATAACTCATGTTCGTTCCCAGCAAGGCCTTAATGCTCGATAAATGCTTCTTAAAGTTTGTCATACCAAGTTGTAGACCCACCATTCGAACGTATGATATTAGCATTAAATCTACTCCTTTGTTTTCTCTTCATGATACAATTATCACTCTTAAGTGTATAACAGATCTTATCTTTTTGTTGGAGAAAAATAACCTCGGCATTTTTACGAATCTTAACTAACTCATCAAAATTAACATTAATACCCAATTTTTGTTGAAAACTAACCTTGACTACTTCAAGCTCTTTTCGCCTTTTTAGCTCTCTCAAAAATATGTGAATAATTTTCATTATTAAGCCTCCTCAAATAAAACTATAAAATTCGTAATTTTCACATACAAGGATTAAGGTTTAATTTATTAGGTTTAAAATCTAAGGTTCAAGGTTAACGTTAATATTTAATTTTAAGGTTAAGGTTATAGTTATAGTAAATATTAATCTAAGTTCTAACATTAAGGTTAAGGTTAAAGTTAAGATGAATGTGAAGGTGAAGGTTAAGTTTTAAGGTTTAAGGTTTAGCGGGTAAAGTTAAAGTTAAGGTTGAGTTGATCATTAGGTTTAAAGTTTAGGTTCAAGATTTAAGATGTATGGTTTAAATTTAAGGTTAACACTACCACCAGAAATATATCCTTTAGCAATGACAAATTCCGTTTCTAAAGGTCGCTAAGCATTCGTCAATGACCCTGACGGGTTTGACTAACCACGCAACCAATGAAGTAAGAGACTTAACCATTCGAAAGTAGATATAATCGTGGTGTCGCCTAGGGTGTGATAAAAATAAGATCAATTTAAGTATGGAAAACTATGCACTCTCACCCTAGACAGGCACAGTACTGCAAGTATTACAGGACGTATGCAAGTTTTAATGATAAGTAGAGTTCGTTCTCAGGGACTTAAGTGTGTTAATCGCGTAGGAACAGATAAAGAGTAAAAGTAAATAACTAGAAAACAGTAAACTAAAGCAGATAGAAATTCGAGAATAAGAATTAAACTAATTAAAACTAGGAAAATAAAGACAATAAAGTAAAATATTAAGAATATGAGATGAGAAATATAGCTTAGGTTTTGCTAGTATGCACTAATCCTTCTAATTCTATCTATAAATCTAGTTCATAAGGGAGAATATTAGCTCTTGGTAATACTTAGTCAGGATTCTAAATTCCACTACCTTAGACCTTGAGAGCGACTAAGGGGGCTACGGCACAACCAAGACGAGGACTCAAATAGGGTTATCAAACGCCACTAAGGCCTTATCCAACACACTACAATCAATTGGTGATATGGTGGTTAAAACAAACCTTAATGACTATCTAGTTAGAAGTATGTTTTGTCAGAACTGCTATCGACTCTAGACATTATGTGGTGGTTCAATAGTTAAACACCCAGTTACGGTGACCATCTAACTACTCTTAAAACAATCCTAAAGTGATCAGTTCTAGGAAAGACATTAAATCAAAACACATAAGCAAATATAAAGTAAGTAGCTAATATCAGATTAAAACATATGATTCCCAAAGAAACTTAGATAGAAGAATTAGAATTCATAGATTATACATATGCAAAACCCAAGCTATGGGAGGTTTAGTTCATACCTGAAGGAAATAAACTAAAAGAAATTACAAAAGACATCATCTTGCTCTCTACAATAAACTGGAAGAATAAAACCTTAAGAACTAATTACTATGAGGCAAGGATGATTTACAAGTGATATAAGGGTGTATTTATAGGTGTTTAGAAGACCTAATTCGTTTTCTTGAGGAATAGTTAAGGTAATGGACTTCTAGCCCAACTCAAATTCGTATGGAAATAAAGATAAACACTGCTGCGTTGTTTTGGTCATAACTTCTTCGTTATTGGTCCGTTTGAGCTCCACAAGATACCAAAAGAATCGCAACGGAATTATCTTAACCCCATAGAAGGAAATCTCCAAATTCGGCCTATTTATTAGGTAAAAACGCATATCTTTGGACGTGATCTGCAGAATCCCAGATTTAGGCAGCTTTTCCTTTTCCATCTTTTTAGCTTTTATTTCCTTTTCTCCAATTACCATGTAAATCCCTTTCCATAAGTTGTTGTCTTTGACTTGGACTCTAATTAATCACCATAATTATCTTTAAAGCTACACACTAAATAAACAATTAAACCCAATATGCTCTAAAAATATTATTTCTACAAATCAAGACACAAAATAGGAAAGTGCACTAAAACTCAAGAAAATCGACATTATTGACTTCTAAAACACTAAAAATGATGTCTCATCCTAACATAAATCTATCACAAATGAGGAGACATCAAGACCCCCAACTCAAAGTTGTATCGTCCCGATACAATAAAAGATAAAAACATAGGGAAGTCTATAAATACACACTTATAAAATTCTCAACACAAGGGAAAAAGCATAGCAGAATATATAGAATAAACCTAAAGCACATAACTCAGAAAATTTCATGCAATATTATTCATAAACTACATACCTGTACACTTCTCATATCTACAGTCAACACGGCTTGAATTCAAGATCAGATTAGTTTCGCAATGTAAGAAGGATTGGGACTTTACTCAGTTCCCCAAGAGAGCTATAGATTGTTCATCAAACCTCACTAGTATCCAAGGATCCACTTAAATAATCTCTAATGGCTCAATCACTTCTCAGTTACATAACAAAGAATCACAAGGTCTTTAAGGTTGTAATGTAGGCTTAGGGACGGGTATGATAGTATATTTGGATAATTTGGAGTGAGCTTTTGGCTCTCTCCTCACTAGCCATCAACGAATCGCCCTAAAGCTTGAGTTACTCTCATAAAACGTTTCTCACTCAACCCAATGAATTCCTTGATGCACAATTAGCATCCCCAATAACCCAATTAAAGCTTCAGATGTTCACTTAAAAATCCACTTTGCCGGTCCGAATATATATTTTCTTTTCTTTTCAAATCAATTTTCTTTTATAGCTATGACTCTCTTTTAATGTTGAGATATCATGCTAATTTTCTCATATATATATTTTTTCTTTTAATGCCCTTGTTGGCAAAATTAGCTCGAAGCTTCTTTTTCATTCACTATTACCCCGGCAAAGGGTTACAATACAATTTTGTGAAACATCATCAATATAAAGCATAATTTATAAGCTCAAAAATCCCAACAAAATAATTCCCATAATGGTGGACCCACCACCCCGAACTCAAGCTCTAAAACAACTGTCTAAGCATCGCGATTCGAGTGCGGGTCATATGGAAAAGTCCTAAAATCTAAAGGATATGGCTTAAAACGTGTTTCAATAAAAGGCTTTAGAAAGGCTAGAAGGGGCTGAGAAGGATATAACATTAAAACTCAAAAATCACAAGGTGAGAAGGTATAAAAAGGCTTCAAAGGCTTAAAAATATGAAAGAACCGCCTTGATCACTTTCTACACTATGCAATTTCGAAAATCTTACCTTTAGCACTTTCATCAAATGGTTTTTCAACTAGCTTGGATCTCACGGCCTACACACTTCTCAAGGTTGCCTGATATCGAACATACTTTCTATCGCATTGCTCACTAATCTTTTCTTTACTATCAACGTGTGTTTTCCTGCAAATACTCAAAGCATACAAATACATAGCTCATAAACATATCACTTACTATCATTAATCTACTGAGCTTATGCTTTCAAGCTATTAAACACACTCTACATCTAAATCCCATGTATCAAAAATTTTAATTTCACCCAAAAACAGAAAAATGGAGATGAGAGACAACGAATACCCACACCCCCAACTCAAAAATGAGTCGTGTCCCCATGACTCGAAAAAGACTCGAAAAACAGAAATTAAAATTAGCAGATGGGCATATTTATAGAAATGGTAAGGAAGAAAGAGAACATACTCTCGAGGCTATTGCCTCGCATCATTGATATCAAAGGTTGGAATTGCTGGACCTTTCGTTAATTGCTCAAGGAGTTTCATGATGTGCACTTGATTAGCGTTGATTTGTGCCACATCATTGACTAAAGAAGTTTGGGCTGCTTCAAATTTCGTTAAACGCTCCTCCATCTTCTCTTGCCAATTTTTCTCCTTTTCTTCCTTCGAGGCTTGAGTAGAACCCGCTCTTCGAAGACTTTCTTTGATCCAAGCATTATCAATATAACTCGCTTTAAACTCGAGTTTCTCTTCTTCACCCAATACTACATTCGCTTTTCGCACAAGACACGTGATCATACTTGAAAATTAACATTATAAACCGATTTAGGAGAGACCGAGAATCGTATCACCTCCTCATAGATCAACTGTGCCACATCAACTTCTTCTCCTCTCAAAATACAGTCCAACAGTAGCGCGTTCCTCATAGTCACCTCCAAAGTTCGTGTGTTTCCAAAGACATTAGGGATAAGGAAATTGTGCCAAATTCTTGCATCTGCTTGAAGATATTTGTAAGGCCAAGGTGCCTTCAATTCTCCCTTATGTGATTGCACTTTCTCCTTGTCTAAAACAAGCTCAAAAAGTAATTCCTCATCAAAGATTTTTCGTTTAGCAACTGCTTCTTCAAATTTGCAGGAACCTTCCAATTCCTTAAACTTGAAGTGGTTCCTAATCTCCTCAACTGTGAAAGGAACTAACTTTCCTCTAATCGGAACACAATCACTATCTCAGCTAAAGAGGCCTAGATAGAACTCCAAAACTAATTCAGAACGGCTTACCATGAACGTGGACCAACCCAATCTCTCACCAAGCTCAAAGAATCTCTTGTATTCCCCATCTCTAATTTCTTCCTTGAATACTTTCTCATAAGCAAAAGGTAGTTCTTTTAATTGTTTCTCCGTAGAAATCTTCAGAGCTCTTGAAGTATCCACTTTCTCTATAGGTATAAGATCTTGTTGAGGTAGTATTCTTTCCTTTGCATAAGAATAAAGCTTTTTACCATTACGATCATACGAAGGTTTCCCACTCTTCTTCACTTTCTCTTTACCCTTTGATTTAGAACTAGCACCTTTGTCAATTGATTTCTTCTTGTTTAAATCCAATCCCTTATTACTCTTCACCTCCCTCTTGTTAGATAAGATTGTTGTTCTATTAGTCATCTTCAATTAACCCCCAACTCAAAGCTTTAGCAACCCTTGAAATAAACTCTTAAATTAATGGACGAACAAGCTTGACTTGGCCTAGGATGGGTGAATTGGTGATGAATCTCTATGTGGGTGAGGATGATTTGTAATGGGTAGGCTTGGATTTTATAAATTGTGTGATGAATTTGTGAAATTTGGCTCTTTGATTCTTCAATTTGAATGAATTTTGTGATGATTGGTAGCTTGATTCTCTCTTGTAATGATGTGGAGAAAAGATTTGATGTGTTTTTCTTGATGATTGGGTAGTGTTTTGGTGATTGGTGAAGGTTTTGATGAGCTTAAATGGAGTTGGGAGAGTTGTGGAGAAGAAAGAGAGGGTTAAGGTTTAATAAATTCGGAATAATAAGCTTAATACCTCCTTTATAACTCAATCCCGTAACTTTCTCTCTCCTCTGGCGGCGCTGCGGACTACCCCTGCGGACCATGGGGTGCACCGCAGGGTAGTCCGCGACATCTGATGCTCGAAATTTTTTTGCTCTCTGACCTAAACCCGTGGTAGGACCCCGTGGTACGGGTTTTTGGCTCGCGGACTAGGGTCCGGTGCACCGGAGGGTACCCCGCAGCTTCTGTTATGGACTTCGTCAAAATACCCGTGGTACTCACCCCGTAGTACGGGTTTTTGGCTCGCGGACTATGGCGCGGTGCACCGTGGGGTAGTCCGTGGATATTTTTTTCGTTTCTGGATCAAACCCGCGGTGGCAACCCGTGGTACGGGTTTTGACCTCGCGGACCATCCCTGCGGACCATGGGGTAGTCCGTGGGGTAGTCCGCGGGGTGCATTCTTGCGCTCCAAAAAAATTTCCTCGCATTCCCTAACTCGATTTCTCCAGTTCCTACACACCAAAAACACTAATACCTTCCTCAAATATGCATTATCAACTAAAAACAACTAAAATAAACTTAAACTAAAAACGTAAAAGACATGAAAACATAAAAAAAACCTCGGGTTGTCTCCCGAACAGCACTTTTGTTTAACGTCTTTCAAAGTTAGACGTGTTACCTCTGTCAAGATTTGCGAATATAGCCTCCCCAACAACGAGTAAGGCTATGAACGTCAACTAATCTGCGCTTGACCCCAATTTTGTGGCGAATTTCTATCACCTTGGCTGAAACAACCTTAGTGACAATGAATGGTCCCATCCACGAGTCTTTGAAACTTCGTGGCCTATTCTCGCGTTTGTGAGCTTTCCATAAGACTTCATGGCCAACCCCAAACTCAATGTCTGGCTCAGTATCCACAGGCTTTAAGTGGATCTTCTCAGGAGGGACTTTGTGATGTGAAAGGCTGTGGATGATAGGCACGGTAGGATCCAACTTCCTTGGTTTCTTCCCCAAGACATAGAAGGTCTCGGATACATTCTTTGCATGAAGGGTGATGGTCCCATCTTGAAAGTTGATCACACTTTGACTTGTGGCCATGAAGGGCCGTCCAAGTATGATCGGAACTTGCTTATCTGCATCAAACTCAAGAATAACAAAGTCAGTAGGGATGGCGATATTACCTGCACGGACTAAGACGTCCTCCACTGTTACCCATGTCCTCTTCACTGAGTTGTCAGCAAACTGCAACTTTACTGGAGTTTTCTCTGATTTCTGAAGTCCAAGTCTCTCGAACACGGACTTAGGCATAAGATTCACACCAGAACCCACATCGTACATAGCTTTCACTTTAAGCCTACCATGTAATTGAATAGGAAGGTTGAAACTTCCCGGATCTCTAAGCTTTTTAGGTAGCTCTTTCTCACTTCTTCTCGAAACCCTCAGGTTCTCTCTTGGGATCTCTACACTCGCCTCTTTCTCAGGAATAACTTGCGTATAAATTTGTTGCGGTGTAAGTCCTTTCTTCGCAATCTCAAGCATTTGGGCGTTGATATTTTTAGGTTGGTACGCCTCTACAAATGTCTTGAGAACAGTGTCATCGTTCGGATTTGTCTCAGGAATAGTTGATGGCACTGTTTGAACAATAGGTGGCGATTCCACCTTCTCTTCTTTTTTCTCTTCTAGCACAGCAGGTGCCACTTCATCTTCTTTTGATTCCTCCCTTGAGGCTTCTTCCTCTTTCTCCTTAGCTAACTCCGCTGCATACTCTACCATCGAACGAATCTCCTCTTGCACCTTTCTCAGTAACTCTATGAACTCGTCTTTCTCTTCATCGCTCTCCAGACAAACTTCTAGACAGTCAGATTCCTCGGGGTTAGACTCGGTTGGTTCTTCTCCATGGCTGGGAACTTCCACGGCACTAATGGCAGCATGTGGTGCTTCCTCTTTCTTTTCCGTAGTCTCAAGACATATAGCCTTGCAAGCTTCGAACTCATCCTTATCTTCACCTCCTTCGATTGCCTTTACTTACTTTTGTTCTACAACACTTGTTAACACTTTGTTTAACTGTGTTACTTGAGTAGTTAGCATCTGAAGTATGGCATCATGTCCTCTGACCTTTTCTTCTTGAGCGTTTATAGTCGTGTTCAAACGGTCTAGAGCTTGTACTATCTGTGTATTGTCCATAGACCCTTCTTGCGGATACTGAGGTAAAGCTTTCTGATCTAAGGTATCGGTATAGGCGTCTTGAGCAGGTTGTTGTGGAGGAGCAGGTCGATTCTGATATTGGTTTTGGTACTGACCTCTCTGTTGGTAAGAGTTGTTCCGGGGACGTGATTGATATTGACCAGGGTTAGCGGCCCCTTGTGGATTTGAATACTGCATACCCGGATGGTTGCGGTTGCCCCATCGGTTGGATATTAAGTAAACAGATTGTGGATTTGATTCGCACTCTTCCCATGAATGATCGTTAACTCCACATTGTTGAAAACCTTGTGCTTCTTGAACTACCTTTGTAGCAGCTAAATTCTTCTCCATCGCGATTCTCAGCTCCTTGATTTGATTTTCTAAAGAGGATATTTGAGCTGAATTCGTAGTTTCTGCATCTAAACGAAGCGTTCCTCGGGTTTTTGCTGTAGAAGCTCGCTTTGAAGGCCAACTTCTTTCTTGTTCCATAATGTTTTCTAACACCTCGGAAGCTTCATTGTGATTCATGGACACAAAATTACCCTTTCCAATGTTATCCACCTTTTCTCTACCTTAATCATTAAGACCTTCATAGAACATAGCAAGTTGTAGAGCGGGTGTATAACCATGGAGTGGACATCTAATTAATTTTTGTTGAAACCTTGTCCATGCTTCTCCCACTGTTTCTCCATCTTCTTGGCAAAATCTTGCAAGCTCGGTTTGATCTTTAAGTCTCATGCTCTTCGGATAAAATCGGTTAAAGAATGCGGCTTGAAGTTCTCTCCAAGAATGAATGGTTCCATGTGGTTGTCTTTCTAGCCAATCGCTAGCTCTTCCGGTCAAGAAAAACGAAAACATATGACAATACAGTTGCTCGCGTGTAATGCCAGGAGTAATGTAGGCATCACAAATCTGCATAAACTTCTGAATCGCTTTTACCGGATCTTGAATAGCTGTACCAGTGTAGAGTCCAAAACTTTGAAATTGACTGAGCATACCCGGATCGGGTCTAAATTTGATATTCGGAATCTCAGGAGGGCGGTAACCGATGGGTTGAACATGGAATGGTACATTAAGGCCAGGTAGATCTTGTTCAACTCGGTTCTGTTGATTATTAAGGTTATTCCCATTACCTCCTCCTGCTGGTAGTTGTACTCCTTCTTGTCCACCAAGTGGTAGTTCTTGTTGTTGTCCACCTTGTTGGTTATTCTGCACTCCACCGAGTGGTGGTCCAAGTGGTGGATCTTGTTGCAATCCTCCTCCTGGTAATTGTTGTCCTCCTCCAACTGGTGGATCTCGGGCTGCCATAACTCTTCTCAAGGCTCTTTCTTCACGAACTCGTTTGTTGTAAGGTCTGAAGCTCCTCTCAGGCTCCGATAAGGGAGGCCAAGAATTAAACACTGTGAAACCTGAAAAAGACTAAAGCAAACCACAAGCGTAAATCTGGAAAAATTAAAACTAAACTAAAACTGAAAAGTAAAAACTAATTAAAAACTAAAACTCGAAATAGATAACCCACACGCTAACGAGACACAAGTTCCCGGCAGCGGCGCCAAAAACTTAGTGTCGCCTAGGCTGTGATAAAAATAAGATCAATTTAAGTATGGAAGACTATGCACTCTCACCCTAGACAGACACAGTACTGCAAGTATTACAGGACGTATGCAAGTTTTAATGATAAGTAGAGTTCGTTCTCAGGGACTTAAGTGTGTTAATCGCGTAGGAACAGATAACGAGTAAAAGTAAATAACTAGAAAACAGTAAACTAAAGCAAATAGAAATTCGAGAATAAGAATTAAACTAATTAAAACTAGGAAAATAAAGACAATAAAGTAAAATATTAAGAATATGAGATGAGAAATATAGCTTAGGTTTTGCTAGTATGCACTAATCCTTCTAATTCTATCTATAAATCTAGTTCATAAGGGAGAATATTAGCTCTTGGTAATACTTAGTCAGGATTCTAAATTCCACTACCTTAGACCTTGAGAGCGACTAAGGGGGCTACGGAACAACCAAGACGAGGACTCAAATAGGAGTTATCAAACGCCACTAAAGCCCTATCCAGCACACTACAATCAATTGGTGATATGGTGGTTAAAACAAACCTTAATGACTATCTAGTTAGAAGTATGTTTTGTCAGAACTGCTATCGACACTAGACATTATGTGGTGGTTCAATAGTTAAACACCCAGTTACGGTGACCATCTAACTACTCTTAAAACAATCCTAAAGTGATCAGTTCTTGGAAAGACATTAAATCAAAACACATAAGCAAATATAAAGTAAGTAGCTAATATCAGATTAAAACATATAATTCCCAAAGAAACTTAGATAGAAGAATTAGAATTCATAGATTATACATATGCAAAACCCAAGCTATGGGAGGTTTAGTTCATACCTGAAGGAAATAAACTAAAAGAAATTACAAAAGACATCATCTTGCTCTCTACAATAAACTGGAAGAATAAAACCTTAAGAACTAATTACTATGAGGCAAGGATGATTTACAAGTGATATAAGGGTGTATTTATAGGTGTTTAGAAGACCTAATTCGTTTTTTTGAGGAATAGTTAAGGTAATGGACTTCTAGCCCAACTCAAATTTGTATGGAAATAAAGATAAACACTGCTGCGTTGTTTTGGTCATAACTTCTTCGTTATTGGTCCGTTTGAGCTCCACAAGATACCAAAAGAATCGCAACGGAATTATCTTGACCCTATTGAAGGAAATCTCCAAATTCGGCCGATTTATTAGGTAAAAACACATATCTTTGGACGTGATCTGCAGAATCCCAGATTTAGGCAGCTTTTCCTTTTCCATCTTTTTAGCTTTTATTTCCTTTTCTCCAATTACCATGTAAATCCCTTTCCATAAGTTGTTGTCTTTGACTTGGACTCTAATTAATCACCATAATTACCTTTAAAGCTACACACTAAATAAACAATTAAACCCAATATGCTCTAAAATATTATTTCTACAAATCAAGACACAAAATAGGAAAGTGCACTAAAACTCAAGAAAATCGACATTATTGACTTCTAAAACACTAAAAATGATGTCTCATCCTAACATAAATCTATCACAAATGAGGAGACATCAAATCGCTCTTGGTTTATGGTACCGTATGATATCTCCTAAGTCCACCATGACGGGGATTAGGAGATACTAAACTCCCGAATAACACAATAATACCATTTTAACCCTTAAACAGAAGCATTATTCATAGAGATTTAGGTGTAACCCCTGTGAGATTCAAGTATCTCTCTCTTTCTTGCGTCCAATCTTATTAACTTGTAATATTTTATTTCAGTTAATCATTTAATACTTTATTTTATTGCATTTTTAGTCTTTCGTCAAAACCAAACAAAAAATCTTATTATTTTACTTTTCTAGTTTTACAATTACTTCTGCTAGTTGATTAATACCAGTGTTATAACTATCTGTCCCTGCGAATGCAACCCGATTTATCAGATTATTTCTTGGACAACCATGCACTTGCGGTCTGTGGATTATCTATTTTTATTTTATTATTTTATAAGACCCCATGACCCACCACTCGTGCATATTTCTTACCTTTTATAATTGAATAATTCTAGATATCACCCAAAAAGGTATAACTCTAATATCACCCACGATGTGGATCATAAGTGGTCCAGTTATAAAAGAAAGATAAAAAATTAAATAATGTAAAATGAATTAATTAGTTTATTTAAAATTCGATTTACATAGTTTCATTCAATAAAGACTATTATATTATATAAACAATAAAAACTAATATTAGATAATCCAATATCAATCATATTATGACACATACAACATGTTTATATCATGGAAAAACTAATTTTAGTAACCTACTAATTAATATGTATTATATGTCATACATATTGATCATTATCATTCTATTATGATATCTCTCTAGCTTTATATATTATTTTTTATATTTTTCAATCTTATACTATCGTTTATCACATTCATCGCAAAAAACATTCAACAGACAAAAAATAAATTTCAGAAGAAAACAGGTATCTTTGGAAATATTTATAATTACTATATAGCACGTAAAATATTTGGTTCTTTATTAAATCAATTAGGCATTGGCCTGATTAAAAACATTCTTGTTTTTTCTTTTTTCATATTTGGATATTTCTAAGTTCATTAATTTTGATTAATGAGTAAATAAATATATTCTCTTTTGCTCTAATTGAAGTCTAATTTTTAAATACATGTTTTTATATTGGATCTCTTACAAGTTTTTATACATATTAAGTTATTTTCTTATATGAGTTTCTTCGATATTTTTTTCTATTCAACAGTATATATCTTATGAAATAATTTCTCGTGTAAAATAGAATTAATCTTTTTAATATTTTAATATTTTTGTTGGTCTTCTATAAGATTGTTGAATTTTATTTGACGCGGTTACTCTTCTCTCCTCTTTATTTACTCTTTATTTTTCATGTTTTTATTCAGTTGAGCTATTTTTTTTCTTGTGTTTCATTGATATTTCTTTCAATGCGACTGTTGTAGATATTTATGAAATAATTTTTTTCTTAAGTGGAGGTAAATCATTATAATATTTTACTATATTTGTATAAGTTTGTTGAACTTTATTTAAAGCATTTATTCTTGTAGCCTCCTTATTTACTCTATATACTTATAAATTCATTAGTAATTACATGCATTTACTTAATATTTCATATAGTTATTAGGTTTTTAATCTATTATAATTCCCATCCATCTCTCTTTTTAACTTTTTTATGCATACCAAAAATTAAATTACTTATTTATATGTTTATTTTAATTGCAGATATGGAAATAAATACCAAAGAAACCTCATTTGGATCATGGATCCCAATTACTTTGTTAGTCATGGACCTAAATAGCCAAAATTCTCGATATTTTAGTATATGGTGAGCCTAATTTTATGCCCCAAGATATTTTTTTAATATAAAAAACATGTCAAAATGATTTTTTTGCTTTGTGTAAATTATAATATACTGTTTCTTATTCAATAGTGTTTTGAATATATTGAAACACATATTATTGTTATTATGTACTTTGCATTTTTTCGGACAAATAATATATTAAGCATATAATGATAATAATCAGCAGCTACCTACCTGTTGTCTTCAATTGAATATATTAGTTGTGACAAGATTAAATTTGTTGGAGTGATATTTATAAGAGTGATTAGAGAGATGATTAACATAAAAGTTGGTATCTTTCTAAAACGTATTTTCATTTAAAAATATCTAAATATTTTTATTTTATTTATTTGATCTACTATGCATTATTTAAAATTTGCTCATATTTTATCTATTTGTATTTGTATGTAGTGAATATGTAGTTGAAATGAGACATAAGAATTTCAAGTTGGGCGAACCCTTCCCATTTGGTATTAGCACGAAACTTCCCTCGATGGTAGTTCAGAATTATAGATACTGGCGATGTGAAGCTGAGGCTATGAACAATGGAAGGAATCGTCAATTGCTGAATGATGGACTATGTGCTAGGAATCCAATTGGAGAAAGAACTGAGGTTTGAGCCCCTTCAGTACTTGCAAGACATTTTATTCAGGAAAACATTAATAGAATTAAATGTTATAGAAGTAGTTACCCTATAAAGGTTGAATAATTTAATGATGTTGGTTTATTTGAACAAGTGGGCATGGCTTGTACTCAACATGATTTTGATTATTTCGTTGTTTATTAAATTTTCCGTATAACATAATTTTTGGATAAATACCTATATATATTTATATATCAAATATTAAAAGATATAAGAATCATGTGGTCCCAATAAATCCATATAAAACATGTGGATACCAGAACAAAAGGTGAGTTTTGGGTAGGCAATGAAGTTGTATGGAAGGCCTTCAAACCCGAGAACCATCCACAAGGTTATATGAACTCGTCGATGGGACCATTTGTCGTTACGCATGTTGTATCGACAAAAGTTATTGAATTCAGACCTACAAGCGGGTCTAAGACGGAGATTAGTAGATGTTCATAGCCTTCCCCGCGGTTGAGGAGGCTACATACGCAGAAGATAAGAGAGATAATGCGTCTAACTTTGAACAAATTTAAACAAAAGTGTTGTTCGGGAGACAACCCGTAATTTTTTTATATGTTTTTATGTTTTGGTTTTAGTTAAAATTAGTTGTTTTTGATAGATATTGCAGTAATGAAGAATGTATAAGTGTTTTTGATATGCATGTAAGGTACGAATAGAGTTTGGGGTGAAAAATATCGTAAAAAACCCTAGTCACGCGTAGTGGACCGGCATACCGGCCCCGCTCCAATGATCGCGACGGTCTTCAACCCGGTGTAAAACATAAGCAGGACCGGCATACCGATCCCATGACCGGCCTATCGGCCGTCATCCGTGTCGAGATTCGCAAAACAAGGGTCGCAACGGTATAAGACAAAATCAGATAGACATACGGATCACATGACCGGCCTACAGGCCGCCATCCGTGTCGAAGATCACGAAGCAAGGATCACGACGGCTCGAGGTCTGATTCAGTGAAGAATTCATTTAGCATACCGGCCCCATAATCGGCTGGCCAGTGCGCGCAGCGACATGTCTTCTTGAAGAGGAGTTTTGTTCATATTTAAATTTATATTTTCACAAACCATAAGCCTCCTTCTTCCCCCAAAGCACCCAAACTTCTCGAAAACACCATTGAAGCTTTGCATAACCTACATCTCATATCAATACACCACCAAATCATCATATATGCATATTAAAATCCTTCCCTACATTTCTACAAACAAAGAATCAACCACCCAAATAATTCTAAAACACCTTGAATCCAAGAACCAAAAATATCAAAATCTTCTTCCAAAATACCTTAAACCCATATCATCCAAACAATAGTTCATCATACCCACATATAGAATCATCATCCTTACACCTTCCTAACCAAAATTAACAAATTTTCAACCCAAATTCAAGGGGTAAAAATTTCAAGAGTGTTCAAATCTTTGAGTTGAAGGTCAAAAGAGATGACGAAAAGACTGGAGACACTATCTAGTGCTGAGGAGATGTAGGAACAAAGCAAGGTATTGGGTGAGATTGAGAAGAAATCAATTTATAATGGTGCAAGTTCGAGAACAAAGAAAAAGGGTAAAACAGGTCAAGTAAGTAGAGAAGAGAATGTAGTGGTGAAATCAAAGAAAGAAGCAATTACAACTTTCAAGGAGAAAACTACCAAGCTCTACAAATTAAGATTCCTATACCCGAGATAAGAAAATATCATAAGGCCTTATTAAATATCGCCAAAGAAAGTATACCCAAACTACCACTAGCTCATGAGAGAGTATTAGAAAAAGAAGTTGCAGAAGGAGATTATAAGAGATTTCTAGAGATGGGTGACAGATTGGGATGGACCACATTCGTGAGAAGGCGTTTAAGATTATGAATTGAGATTGTTTTCAAGTTCTATTTAGTTCTATTTAGGCCTATTTAGCCGAGATAGTAAAGGTCGAGTTCAAGTTAGAGGAAATTTAGTTCCTTCCACAATTGTAAAGATTCGAAACAACTTCAAGTTTAAGAAACTTGTTGGTCCATGCAAATATCAAGAAGTAGTGAAGAATATCAACGATTTTGATTGGTAACTACTTTATGAACATGTGTTGAGTCGTGAGGTAGTGCAACTACACAAATGAAAGTGGATGGGTCCTTGAATTTACAAGCACCTTCAACCTGAAGTAAAGATATGGCACAACTTCAGCAAACCAAATGTTTGGCGAAACACTCATACCTCATAAGTAAGAAATTTCCTTGTTTTCTGAATTATTATGCGAGAAGAAGAAATAGATGTAGCATAAGTAATGTTTGATGAGGTAATACAGATAACAGTCCAACCTATGAAGGTTTTTATTATGAAATACCCATCAATAATTACTAGCCTACTAAGAAAAGCAGAGGTGGAGCTTGGTGAGAAATTCATTCATGTATGACATTAGCACCTACATTGATGATACATAGATCGTGAAAATTCTAAGAGGAGCAGTTGCAAAGATTCCTAAAAAGGTAGAGGTTGCTCGTGAGACCGAATATAGTTCGTAAAAAAAGTATCTTGAATAGAGAGAAACATTAGATGAGAGATTAAATAAATTAGAAGCAACTCATACTTTCTTAGCCAATGATGTGGCACAAATCAAAGCTAATTAAGTGCACATGATGACAATCCTGGAGTAATCATGGCGCGATATCGCGAAATATCCACCGAATCCATCATAGATGTTGATGATGTGAGGCATTAAGCCTTGAGAGTGAGTTTCATTTCATCCTTACCATTTCTTTATGTGCAATATTTGTGTTAGTTTTTATATTTTATCGAGTCTGTTTCGAGTCGTGGGGACAAGGCTCATCTTTTATTTGGGGGTGAGGATTCGTGTCCCTCATCTCCATTTTATGTGATTTATTGTTTTTTAGGTATAAATTAAAAAAATTGACAGATGGAATTTTATGTAGATTGTGTTTAATGGCATAAAAGCATAACTTTAGTGAGTTAACGATAGCGGGTTACATGTTTATAAGCTGATTATTTTGTATGCTTAGAGTACGAACATGAAAACACACATTAATAGTAGAGAAAAGATTAGTAAGCAATGTGGTAGAGGTATGTTTAATCTTAGGGTGCCTTAATAGGTTTGTAGGCCGTGAGATTAGAGCTAGTTAATATCCAATTTAATGAATGTGCTAGATGTGAGAAAGTAACGAATATGCATAGTTTATAAAGTGATTAAGGTTGTTCTATGATAAGCCTTTTATTGACTTTTAGATTGTTGTCCATTTATTATATTTATATCCTTCTCAGCCACCTTCTATCATTTCTAAAGCCTTTTTTACCCCTTTATAGTCAATACCCCTAAGATTTTAGTACCTTTCCATATAACCCACACTCGAAACGCGATGCTTAGACAAACGTTTTAGAGATTGAGTTTAGGTGGTGGGTTCACATTATGGGCAACATTATTGGGTTTGTTTTTTTCGAGCTTATGTATTTGTTCTCCATCTTGATGATGATTCACCGATTTATATTGTAACCCTTTGATAGGATAAAGAAAGTAAACATGAAAAAAAGTAGCATGATATCTCACACCAAAAAGCGAATCATAGCTAGCTTACAAAATAAAAACTTGATATGAAAAGATTGAATATGATTCAGACCGAAAAAGTGGAATTCCTAATGTGATCATCTTAAAGCTTTATTATTCGGTTATTGGGGATGCTAATTATCGCATCAAATCATTAGGTTTAGTGAGAACATCTTATGCGAGTAACTCAAGCTCTACGGTGATTCATTGATGGCTAGTGAGGAGAAATCCAAAAACTCACACTAAATTATCCAAATATATTATCATACCATGCCTAAACCAAAATTACAACCTTAAAGACCTTATGATTCTTTGCTCTGTGATCTAGGAATAACTGAACCAATAGAGAGGAGTTATATGGATTATTGGAAACTAGGTAGGTTAGATAAACAATTTATAACCTCCATGTTAAACTAAGTGAAAAACCTCACCTTTGTGCTATGCAAAGCTAATCTAATCTTGAATTTAAACCGTGTTGATTGTTTGTATTATAAGTGTATAGGTAATTTAGATTGTATATATTATTGCAAGAAACTTTCTAAGTAGTTGCTTTGAGATTATTACTAACATTGTGCTTAATTAACTTAGGTATATTTTAGAGACTTCACTATGTTCTTATTCTTTATTGTATCTGGACGATACAACTTTGAGCTACGGGTCTTAATGTCTCTATATTTTTGATGAATTAATCTATTCATGAGACATCATTTTAGGCGCTTTACATTAATTTTTAAGGGATTTTCCCCATTATTAGTTACATTCTTAGTTCATGCCGTGATTTGGAAATTTATAACTTTTGTAGCACTGTTTGTATAATTTGTGTGTTAATGTGAAGCTCTTAGGTAAAAGTAAATAATTAGATGCCGAATAATTTTCAAAGAGTTAACGAAAGAATATCCAAGGAGAAATATAGAGATAAAAGGAAACAAAGTTAAATTAGGAAAGGAAAAGCTACCAAATAAATCTGTGATGTTGTAAAGACATCTAATGTTCTGAAGACTGTAGAAAATCGGTTACGAATTCGAAGGAGACCTTTTAGGGTTATATATGTATTTGAATTATGGTTGTTTTGATAGGTGGAACACTGAATTTGTCCAAACCGAAGGACATATACTCAAACCAATCTCTAGTGTTTATATTGTCCTATATTTTAGGAGACGAATTGGAATTGGAGACTCCAATAACTTGACTTACACTCCAAGACCTAGGGTTTCTTAGCACCTATAAAACATCTAGTTATCATTGTAAAATTTTCCTTGCTTTAATATAGAAACAAGTTGACATTATGTATCCATCTCTTAGATTATTTATTTTTGGTATGAACTAATTTTTCCATAGCTTTGGCTTGCATATGTATAATCTTTGAATTCTATTTCTTCATTTTATGTTATTTGGGATAAGATTTGAATTGATTGAGCCACTTATTTTTTTAATATATTTGTCTTATGTGCTTTGATTTAATGATTGTAGTCCTTTCTAGTGCACGAGTATAGGATGACCCCATCAGTAGTTGGATGGTCACCCGGAAGGGGTGTTCAACTATGGAAACACCACATAAACGTCTGGTGTGTGGTAGTGATCTTGACGGGCTTTCTTAACTAGATAGTCACTAGATTTGATTTCACCACTGAACATTGAGATGGGTCCCCTTACCTAGTCCCTTGGTAATTGTTAGGTAGACACCTAAGTCAACCCTGATGGGGATTAGGAGGAATATAGAAGCATGAATACATAATCTAAGAGCTTTAAGCACCCTTAGAACAGGAATACTGATTTAGAAGTATAAGTGCATATTAAAAAACCTAAACTATATCTCTCATATTCATTCTATTTACTTTTGTTTTTTGCATTAGTAGTTGTTAATAATTCTCTCCAATTATTCATCTCTTTATTTTTGTTTTAGTTTAAACAATCAATCTCTTCTACGCTTCTATCCTAAACATGGTTCTACGCTAGTAGACTTAATTCCTGCGAACAAATCTTACTTATCTTATATAACTTGCAAACAATTCATGAACTTGCAATGAGTTGCTCGTGGTAGTTAAGGGTGTGTGTCCTAATATGTATGTATTCATTATTTTATTACACTATAGCCCCCACCAGTACCCATAGAAAGATCGTTCGCATCACGCATGAAATGAAACAGAAGATCCCAATCTGGAGGAGTAGCAAATGGTGTGGTGAAAGGCTTATCCCTGATAGCCGATAATTCTGACATTCATGCATTATCAAATCGGAAGGTGGTGTCTTTCTCAAGTAAATATCAAAGCGGTTTGGCGATCTTGGAGAAGATTTTGATGAATCGACGGTAAAATCCCACAATGATCCAAGAAACTTCTAACTCCCTTTATAGGAAGTGGAGGTGGTATGGTTTTGATTACCTCAATTTTTGCATGATCAATCTCCATACCTTTGTGTCCCAACACGATTCTATCACAAACCATGAAGTGGCTCTTCTACCAATCAAGCACAAGTTCAGTTTCGTTACAATGTAGTAGTACCTTCTCAAGATTATCATGACACTCAATGAAACCATCTCCAAACACCAAAAAATCATCCATGAAACTTCTAAACATATCAATCATGTTCCAAAATATCGCTATCAAACAATGTTAAACATGGCTGGTACATTACGTAAGCCAAACAACATCCTTTGAAATATAAAAGGTACCAAACGGGAAAGTGAATGTTGTTTATGTTGATTAGTTGGGTCTGCAGGAATCTGATTATACCCTGAATAGCCGTCATGTAATACTAGTGCTCTCTCACTGCGATATTATCTAACATCTGATCAATGACCGATAGAGGAAAGTGATTTGTCTTCATAGTTTTGTTTAGCTTGCGATAGACCATGCTTGCTCTCCACCCGCAGCTGATCCTGATGGAATGGATTCATTATTAGCATTACGGACGGTAGGCATACCTCATTTATTTGGACACATTGCACTACACTTACCCACTCGCTATTTGGGATCGAGAAAATGATCCTTGCATCAAGTAACTTGATCACTTTTTTCCTTACCACCTCCTTCATCACTGGAATAAGTCTTCGTTACCCCTCGATAGATCATGAACCCTTGTCCTCAAGAATGATCGTGTGTAGCAAATGGTAGGACTAATACCTTTGATATCGGCAATAGTTTATCCAATCGCCTCCTTGTTAGCTTTGATCACACATAACAACTTACCTTCTTGAGGGCCTAAAAGGTCAGCAACAATAATTAAAGGACAAGTATTATTCACACCTGGATACACATACCTTAAAGGAGAAGGAATGGGTTTCACCTTGAGTTTGGGAGGAGATAAAATATATTGTTTCTTTATTGTTTCAATCTCCCCCGAACCTCAGATTTGTTCATATCCCTTCACTTTTGGTCTTCCACTTTCAGAATTTAGAGCATCCACAACATTGGCTAGCTCATCATATAAGTCTGGTGATTCAAGTGTTAAGGCGATCTTCAAAATATCACCGAAACTAGTTTAATTATATATCGTTTGTGTAACACTATCGATGACATCTATACGTAAACAATTATCTCGAGCATCGGGGAACTTCGTAGCCTTATACTCATTGAATTTGACATGTTCATCTTGGATCATCATGATCAATTCACCATTCTCAACATCAATTAGTGTTTGCCTCATGGCTAAGAATGCTCTTCCCAAGATAATGGGGATATTCTTATGCACATGTAGTCAAGAATAATAAAATCACATGGAAAAATAAGACTACCCGTTTTTACTAATATATCATCAATTTTACATTCGGGTTGGGAGAGAGACCTATTCACCATTTGCAAAACCATTGTAGTAGGTCTAGCTTTTCCAATGTTCTGCTTCTCAAATAATGACTTTGGCATGAGATTACTCTCACACCTAAGTCACAAAATGCTTTCCCTATCCATCCTTCACCAATGGAAATTGGAATCATGAAACTTTCAGGATCCTTCAACTTTAGTGGAAAGTTACAAATATCAATGCACTCCTTCGGCAACCCAACCAATTCCCCTTCTTCATACTTTTGTTTGTTGGAAAGCACATTGGTGGTGGAAAAGGTGTGATAAAATGAAGGACAAACACCTTATGCCACTAAAAGAAACTCACTGCAAAGTGCACATATCGTTTACAAGTTATAGTTGATAAATAAAGTTCATTCGTAGGGATTTAGTCTGTTAGATCTACTTGCGTCTAAAGAGAACGCGTAGAAGAAATTAATTATTTGAACTAAAGGACAATAAATAATTGCTTGGTTTTCAAAATAAGAATTAAAGCAAATAAGAATTATAGCTTACATCTGCGGTATATGCCTACCTTCCTAAATATCTATTCCAATTATAATGGTGAATTAAGCATGAATATAATTAATCAAGATTCTAATATCTCTCTAACTCCTTCCAAGGTAGCTTACAAAGTAACCTCAACACTACCAAGGTAATTTGGTAAGGGGACCTTGCGCAGAGATTGGTGGTGTACATTAAACCCTAATGATTATCTAGTTAGGCAAGCCCATCAGGATCAATGTCGCACACCAGACGATTACTGAGTGTTTTCTATAATTGAATCCCTTCTTAGGGTGACAATCCAACTACTAATTGGGAAATAAGCAAACAAATCTAATACAACTTACCTTAATGATAGACTACAACTACTCTAGATGAATTTTTTGATACGGAGGATTAATAATCAAGCATGGAAATGTTTGCAAAGCTATGTTGGTATTTTTATAGGTTCTAGGTCAAAATCTTGGAGTGTGTGCCAAGTAATAGATTCCAAATCCTACTTTAATTCGTTTTCCTAAATTGACGAACATGAAACCTTTGAAGAGTGAAATAAGAATAACTCCTTCGTTAGAGCTCGGAATTCAGTTATCCACCTATAGAAACGACTGCAACACAAAGATATTTATGAATCTCAAAGGGCTCATTCAAACTCATAGTCTATTTTCGCACCATTCAAAACACTTGACGTTCTTACAGCTGAACATCAACTTTGATAACTTTTCTACTTTTCTAATCTAACTTTCTTTCCTTTTAACTCTTGATTTCGCCTTGGATCTTCTTTACTTAACTCCTTAACATTGATATCGCATCTAATATAATTAAATTACCTAAGATCTTCACAATTAACACGCAAATTATAAAAAAATGCTCTAAAAGTAATAATCTCCAAATTAAGGTAAAAATTAACGATTAATAGGGAAAAATCCATCACCTAAGAATATAATACACCTAAAATGATGTCTCATGAATATATTAATTCATCACAACTACTCTATATTTGTTCAATTACTCCCATATCACATAGTAAAGAATCATAAGGTATTTATAGTTGTAATGTTAGGATTATGGACGGTATGATCGTATATTTGGATAATATAGAGTGAGTTTTGTTTTATCTTTCCTCACTAGCCATCAACTAATCGCCCTAGCGCTTGAGTTACTCTCATAAGATGTTCTCACTCAACCCAATATTTGATGCACTAATTAAGCATCCCAATAACCCGTTACAATGTCAAGATGATCAACTAAGAAATTCCACTTTTCTGGTCCAAATCATATAAGCTTTTTCATATCAATTTTTTTCTTTTGTAAGTTAGCAATCACTTTTTTTTTTTATGTGAGATATCATGCTACTTCTTTTTCATCATATTTTTTTTGTTTTGAATATTTTTTACTTTTATCCCCCGCAAATGGTTACAATATAGATACCAAGTGAACTATCATTAAGAGAAAAATTACATAAGCTCAAAACTGTGAAGCCCAGAAAAACCTAAATTGCTAGTTAGTTAGATTAGAGAGTCAAATAAAAGCTATTTATATTTTTGGGGGTGCTTGAGTGTAATTTTGATAATTAATATTTTAAGTCTAAGTATAATAATTATTAGTTGAGGGGGGGGGATTACTTGCTTAATAACTTATCCACTTTTAGCATTAGGACAAAAGGATAGAAACAACGCACAGCTCATCCTTGCTAAGAGCAGGTGCTGGCGATTGTCTACCCCTCTTAAAACACATACTTAGTATTTTCGAAGATAGATGATAGAAAATAAAAAGTAAACGGCCTACTTCGTCTTTATCAACAATACTTATTTATCTGTTAATTATTAATGAGATGCATGATATTAGTCCTTGTGTACTATATTTGTGATTGCTTTAACATGGTGATATCTTATCACCCTGGGCGGCAGCGGGCTTGCCAGGAATGATAAGATCATCATGATCTATTCCCTTTCGGTGCATGGACGGAGAGTCCCATGGCCATAGGGTCGTAGGATCGGTGTACCCGGGTTACAACTAGTTGGTAATATAAGGGGTTGAGATAAGATTGATGGCGGGAGATATAAGGAGCCTCTTTCAACGAGGAATAATGTATCCTTACTGTGTAATTAATTATGTGGTTAATTACTATTGTGATTCAGTGTTATTCTTGAACATTCTTATTTGTCATGCATTAAATTAATATTACTTATAGATAAAATGGAACTATTTTCAAAACTCACCTTCTCACATACTCACTGAGCCTTATAGCTCATCATGTTATTTTAAAACGTCACAAGTGGTGATTTGGAGGACAGGTATGATTAAAGTTTGGGTTATAAAAACTAGCTGGATTTGTGCTCGGAGTCTTGTAATATTACTTTTGTTAGGACTTATTGTATAGCCCGAAATGAGCTTACCTCTCCTTTTCGGTTCTAGCATTATACATAGTATTCAAGTCTACTTGAGATCTTCTTAACATCTGTCTTTTGTCTTTTATGTAAAATTTATATAGCTGTGAACTTATTAACGTTCTGGCTGATCGTATTTTGTGTAAAATATTTAAGTCACTGTTGTATATTCAAGTTATTAGTTCTTTCTCATCCCAGATTCTAGTTTATTGCATCAAGTTCTTAGTTTCTGTAAATGTATTTTATGTAATTCTATTGTAACATAGAATTAAATACAGTTAATTTACTAATACATATCACATAGCTATTATTCCAGAATCAAGTAAGTATAACACCATACATTTATTTTACTGTGGTGCATAAAACAAGAACCAAATGAGCAAATTAGAAATATTAAATACTACATTATTTATTTACCTGCGCGAATGAAGCTCTAAGAATGCAAGACCTAATTTGTATTAATTACATGCCATATTGTATGAGATTTACCTTTTGTTTATTTATTAAGTTCTCTTCAATTACTGAGAAATTTAATGTTAGCCATCCCTTTAGTTAGATGCTGAAACATAATGTTGTGTTTATTATTAATTAACCTAAAGGACTGCTTGCAACTATGTAATTAATAAGAAAGTAAAACACTAACTAATACATTACTTTTACTTGATTTTTTTTATCTGTCATTTGTTATCACAAACAAAAAATCTATTTGTTAGGGGGAGTAAAAAAAATGAAGTCAATAATAATAGATAAGTTTAGCAGGAAACTGGAAGGTGTTTGTAGCCGGGATAGGTTCCTCGGTCTGTAGGTAAAAGGTGTTTGTAGGTCAGTAGATGAATTCTAAGTGTTTAGCTTATCAAATGATATATGTCTGGCATAATTTTAATGTGATAAAGTTTTGGCTTCGAGATATGAGTTACAAAGTATTTACGTTTATATCTTAGTGTAATCAGATGGCAGAACCACCCCCTAGAGGAAGAGACAGGCGTCGTAGAAATATACCTGAACCTGAAATAGCAGATACACCACCTGTTTCAGAACAAGTATTGGATCGTGTCGCGACAGCATTAGATAGAATGGCTGCTTTATTGGAACGTCAAGCAAGGCAAGTGCCGAATGTTAACGAGGGTGATAATTTGCAAGATCTGAATAGAAACAATGATGGATACATGCTACAACGCTTCTTGAAATATCGGTCACCAACTTTTAGAGGAGAACCAGATGATGAGAAGGCAGAGTCTTGGCTTGATGGGGTCGAAAATATTTACAATGCATTGAATTATCCAGATGGCAAGAAACTTACATTTGCTGTGTTTATATTAGAAGATGCTGCTCGACATTGGTGGAGGACCGTGAAATTGAGGTGGGATCGTGATCATACTGAACCAACTTGGGCAAATTTCCTACGAGAATTCAAGGACAAATTTATCCCTCAAATTGTCCGAGAAAAGCGCGAAGAAGAGTCTATTTCCCTCTGACAAGGAGATATGACAGTAGCTCGGTATAAGCTCGTTTCAATAAGCTATCACAATTTGCTCCAGAGATGGTTCAAACTGAAGGAAAAGAATTAGGCGATTTACCAAGGGCCTTCGATCAGAAATTCAAGACAGTTTACTACATATTCTGAAGCAATTGAGGCAGCCTGTCCTGTTGAAAGAAGGAAGGAAGAATCAGTGAGGTACATGAGTGGACGAAATAAGAGGCCTTTCCCATCGCAATGGCAACCAAAGCAAAACTCGAACAAAACAAATAATGTAAAGGGAAAAAACAGTGGCTCCTCGAATAATCAAGTTCGACAACATTGCTCTTATTGTGATCGAAGTGGACATTTACAAGAAAATTGTTGGAGGAAATCTGGAAATTGTACGGGTTGTGGTAGCGATAAACATATGGTTAAAGACTGTCCAAATTATCAGAACATTCAGAGTAAGGGAACTCAAGGGAAACTAGTAGCAAATACCTCCAAAACACGTTCTCAAGGTCGAATGTACGCCATCGATCAAAATGAGGTGCCTGATGCAGCCACTATTGTAGAAGGTAATCTCTCAATTCTAAACCAACTATGTAAAATATTTATTGATCTTGGAGCAACACATTCATTTATTTCACCACCTTCTTTGCATCGTACTGATAAATTAATTGATAAGCTACCTTATATGCTTGTAGTTAGTACACCTATGGGCACTAATTTTATAACCGATTCAGTTTGTAAGGCGTGTTAGGTAATTATTGGGGTCAGAACTTTCCGGTTGATCTTATCTTACTTCCTATCCAAGGGTATGAAATTATTTTAGGAATGGATTGCCTTGAAAAACATCACGCTAATTTAGATTGCCGCTCTAAGAAAGTCAAGTTCTGCATTCCAGGAAGACCAGTCGTGGAATTATTCTGGGATAAAACATTGCCGAGGATATCGTTTATTTCCGCGATTAAAATATCAAGGTTAATTCAACAAGGATGTGTGGGGTATCTCGCTTATTTAATCAACAACAATGATGATAAGTTGAAACTACATGAAGTCCCAGTAGTTAAAGAATATCCAGATGTGTTTTCAGAAGAATTGACTATGTTACCACCTGAAAGAGTGATAGAATTTGTGATTGAACTACAGTCGGGAACAACACCTATATCGAGAGCTCCTTATCGAATGGCTACTACCGAACTTAAAGAACTTAAAATGCAATTACAGGATTTATTGGAGAAAGGATTTATTCAACCAAGCTCATATCCTTGGGGTGCGCCAGTTTTGTTTGTGAAGAAAAAAGACGGTACATTACGATTATGTGTCGATTATCGAGGGATCAACCAAATGACCATCAAGAATAAAAATCCGTTGCCGCACATAGATGAATTATTTTATCAGCAGGGGGCTTAACTTTATTCTAAATTTGATTTGCGACAAGGTTATTATCAACTTCGAATCCGGAAAGATGACATTCCAAAGACAACTTTTAGAACCCGTTATGGTCATTATGAATTTATGGTCATGCCGTTTGGATTGACGAATGCTTATGCTGCCTTCATGGACTTAATGCACCGTATATTTAGGTCGTTTCTTGATCAATTTGTTTTGATATTTATCGATGATATTCTTATTTATTCAAAGACCGAAGCCGAACATCAACAACACTTACATCAAGTTCTTCTATTACTGAGAAAAAATCAGCTGTATGCAAATTTAGCAAATGTGAGTTTTGGTTGCAGGAAGATTCCTTTTTAGGCCATGTAATATCAAGACAAGGCCTCAGTGTGGATTCGATGAAAGTAGAATCAGTTTTATCGTTGAAACAACCAGAAAATGTCAAAGAGATACGAAGTTTTCTTGGACTGGCGGGATACTATCATCGATTTGTGAAAGATTTCTCAAAGATTGCTGGACCTCTTATAAAGCTTACGCAAAAAAAAATGAAATTTACCTGGGATAAAAAATGTGAAAAAAGCTTCCAGGATTTGAAGAAAAGATTGACTACTGCACCAATTCTTGCATTACCTGATGGAACTGAAAATTTTGTGGTTTATAGTGACGCATCGAAAGAGGGTCTCGGGTGTGTATTAATGCAAAATGGGAGAGTAATTTCCTATGCCTCGCGAAAGTTAAAATCGTACGAGCAAAATTACCCGACACATGATATGGAGTTGGCTACCATTGTGTTTGCTTTGAAGAAATGGAGGCATTATCTTTGGGGAACTGTATTTGAAATATTTACGGACCACAAGAGCTTAAAATACTTATTCTCTCAAAAGGAGTTAAATATGAGACAAAGACGATGGATGGAACTCCTAAATGATTACAAGTGCACAATTTGTTACCTTCCAGGAAAAGCTAATGTTGTGGCAGATGCGCTAAGTCGGAAAGCAAGTATTGCAGAGTTGGTTATCAAGGAATGGGAGCTACTGGAGGAAGTAAGTTTTTGGAAACCAAATCCAATTCAGAAGGGAATTTTGTTTTCAATTTTACAAGTGAAACCCGTCATATTATCTAGGATTCAAGAACTTCAACAAAGTGACGAGTACCTTCAAAATATGAAGGGGCGAATAGAACCAAGTAAACCAGACTTTAAATTGGGGGAAGATGGTATATTACGTTTTCAATATAGAATTTGTGTTACTGCTGAACCGAAGTTAAAAACTGAAATACTCCAAGAAGCTCATAACTCAAGATATACAATCCATCCAGGAGAAAATAAAATATATCAGGATTTACGGAAAAGTTTCTGGTGGAATAACATGAAAATAGAAATTGCTGAATTCGTATCGAGATGTCTCACTTGTCAACGAGTTAAAGCCGAGCACCAGCCCCCATCGGGGTTACTTCAACCATTATCTATACCTGAGTGGAAATGGGAACATGTAACCATGGACTTCGTCACAGATTTGCCAAGAACAACTCATGGGTTCGATGCAATATGGGTAGTGGTAGATCGGTTAACTAAAACGTCTCATTTTATAGCCATGAACAAGAAGGAATCTCTCGAGAAACTAGCTGAGAAGTACATCGTAAGATTGCATGGTGTGCCGAGTAGTATAGTCTCCGACAGAGATCCAAGATTCACATCCAGATTTTGGAAACAACTTCAGGTAGCAATTGGCACTAAGTTGAACTTTAGTACATCGGCACATCCTCAGACACATGGCCAGTCTGAAAGAACAATTCAGATTCTTGAAGATTTATTGCGTGCATGCGTAATGGACTTTGGAGGAAGCTGGGAGAAGCATCTATCTTTAACCGAGTTCGCATACAACAATAGCTATCAATCAACTATTGGTATGGCCCCATACGAAGCACTTTACGGCCGCATGTGCCGATCTCCTTTATATTGGGATCAAGTTTGTGAAATAAAGATTATATCCACTGATTTATTACCTGAGCATCTCGAAATGATTGAGAAAGTTCGCCTAATCCGGAAAAGGATGCTTACATCCCAGAGTCACAGAGAAATTACGCCTATAAAAGAAGGAAAGTTTTAGAGTTCAGAATTGGAGATTATGTATTTTTAAAAATATCTCCACGTAAGGGAATTATACGAGATGGTAAAGGGGGACAATTAAGCCCGAGATATGTGGGACCGTTTGAAATTACAGAAAGGATTGGCCAAGTCGCTTATAGGTTATCCCTGCCACCAAATTTGGCTAAGATCCATCCCGTTTTCCACGTCTCAGTGTTAAAGAAGTATAATTCAGATCCATCACATGTATTAGAACCTGAATCTTTAGAGTTGCGAGACCACTTAATTTACGAAGAGAGACTGATTAGAATTTTGCATCACAAATTGCAAGAACTTCGCACAAAGAATATTCCGTTGGTAAAGGTGTTGTGGAAGCATCATGGAATTGAAGAAGCTACATGGGAAAGGCAAGAAGAGATACAAGTCAGATATCCTGACCTATTTCCAAAGCAAGGTAGATATTTTGGGGACGAAATTATTTTAAGTAGGGGAGAGTGTGAAGCCCAGAAAAACCTAAATTGCTAGTTAGTTAGATTAGAGAGTCGAATAAAAGCTATTTATATTTTTTGGGGGGCATGAGTGTAATTTTGATAATTAATATTTTAAGCTAGTTTTTCTTTGGGGTCTAAGTATAATAATTATTAGTTGAGGGGGGATTACTTGCTTAATAACTTATCCACATTTAGCATTAGGACAAAAGGATAGAAACAACAACGCATAGCTCATCCTTGCAAATAGCAGGTGCTGGCAATTGTTTACCCCTCTTAAAACACATACTTAGTATTATTGGAGATAGATGATAGAGAATAAAAATTTAAGGTTATACTAAAGAAAAACAATAAAACCTAGCTAATCTGTAAGAAGAATTTGTATAGCTTTTCTTTTAATTAGGTGAGATTTTTTTTTTGATTTCTTGTGCTATGTTAATCAATTGAATATGGTGTACTGAATAATAATTATAATTACTAGTATTATCCACTGGATTAGGTATTTAGTGGTATAAATTAGGAACTAAGAGTAATAAAAGAATAAATATGAAAAATTACAAGGGATAAAGTGGGTTTAAATATGAATTTAAGGCTTAAGCTGAACAACAAGAACAAATTAGGATGTATTGATCATAGGGTAAAATAGTTTAGGATATAATCAAAACTATATTGTGACTTGTAATTGTTTGTTAACCTGGGTTTTATGATACAGTAGTTTTATATTTCAATTACTAGACATTATGTCTGCATTATTTGAGTAACAATTATTGTAATATGCATAATTTGTATTGTAGGTAAATGGCCTACTTCGTTTTTATCAACAATACTTATTTATCTGTTGATTATTAATGAGATGCATGATGTTAGTCCTTGTTACTATATTTGTGATTGCTTCGACATGGTGATATCTTATCACCCTGGGCGGCGGCGGGCTTGCCAGGAATGATATGATCATCATGATCTATTCCCTTTCGGTGCATGGACGTAGAGTCCCATGGCCATAGGGTCGTAGGATCGGTGTAGATGAGATCGATGGCGGGAGATATAAGGAGTCTCTTTCAACGAGGAATACTGTATCCTTACTGTGTAATTAATAATGTGGTTAATTACTATTGTGATTCAGTGTTATTCTTGAACATTCTTATTTGTCATGCATTAGATTAATATTACTTATAGATAAAATGGAACTATTTTCAAAACTCACGTTCTCACATACTCACTGAGCCTTATAGCTCATCACGTTATTTTAAAACGTCACATGTGGAGATTTTGGAGGACATGTATGATTAAAGTTTGAGTTATAAAAACTAGCTGGATTTGTGCTAGGAGTCTTGTAATAATACTTTTGTTAGGAATTGTATAGCTCAAAATGAGCTTACCGCTCCTTTTCGGTTCTAGCATTGTACATAGTATTCCAGTCTACTTGAGATCTTGTTAACATCTGTCTTTTGTCTTTTATGTAAAATTTATATAGCTGTGAACTTATTAACGATCTGGCTGATCGTATTTTGTGTAAAATATTTAAGTCACTGTTGTATATTCAAGTTATTAGTTCTTTCTCATCCAAGAGTCTAGTTTATTGCATCAAGTTCTTAGTTTCTGTAAATGTATTATATGTAATTCTTTTGTAACATAGAGTTAAAAACAGTGAATTAACTAATACATATCACATAGCTATTATTCCAGAATCAAGTAAGTATAACCCCATACATTTATTTTACTGTAGCGCATAAAACAGGGACCAAATGAGCTAATTAGAAATATTAAATACTACATTATTTATTTACCTGCGCGAGTGAAGCTCTAAGAATGCAAGACCTAATTTGTATTAATTACATGCCATGTTGTATGAGATTTACCTTTTGTTTATGTTTTAAGTTCTCTTCAATTACTGAGAAAATTTAATGTTAGCCATCCTTTTAGTTAGATGCTGAAACATAATGTTGTGTTTATTATTAATTAACCTAAAGGATTGCTTGCAACTAGGTAATTAATAAGAAAGTAAAACACTAACTAATACATTTCTTTTACATGATTTTTTTTATCTGTCATTTGTTATCACCAACTAAAAATCTAGTTGTTAGGGGGAGTAAAAAAAAATGAAGTCAATAATAATAGTTAAGTTTAGTAGGAAAATCGAAACTTTTGAATTTGTTGATCCTATAATTTCTCATTAAACTAAATTTTTCTAAAGAATAAGGACCAATACTGGAATAACCTTTCGGGGCGTTACAAAAACTACCCAAACCAATAATGTTTCCCATATTTTGAACCCACAACACCAAACTCAAGCTTTAAAATGATTGTCTAAGAATCGCAATTCTAATGCGGGTCATATGGAAAAATCCAACTGGTGGGGTTAGAGGTGTGATAAAATAATGATATTAAAAGATAAATACTAAGGACACACACCCTTAACGACCACAAGAAACTCACTGCAAGTATTACACATCGTTTACAAGTTTATTTAGTAAGTAAGATTCGTTCGCAGGGATTAATCTTGTTAGCGTAGAATTGTGTTTAGCAAATAAAGCTTAGTAGTTTGTTGAAAAAAACAAAAAAATAATTAAATATATAAATATTGAGGAGAATGTTAAGTAACCACTAATGCAAATAAATAGAAGTAAATAGAACAGAGATGAGAGATATAGCTTAGGTTTGCTATATGCACTTATCCTTTTAAATCTATATTCCAGTTATAGGGTGATTAAAAGTATTAGAGAGAAGTAATCAGGAATTTATATTTCTCCTAAACCCCATCAAGGTAGACTTAGGTGGAAACCTACAATTACCAGGGGAATTGGGTAAGGGACCCTACGCAATGATCGGTGATTAAACTCAAACCCTAATGACTATTAAGCTAGGCAAGCCTGTCAGGATCACTATCGCACACTAGATATTTATATTATGTTTCTACAATTGAACACCCCTTTCAGGTGACCATCCAACTGCTAGAGGGGTAATCCTATACTCGTGCACTAGAAAGGACTACAGTCATTAAATCAAAGCACATAAAATAAATATATGAAATAAATAAGTAGCTCAATAAATTTAAAGGTTAATCCAAAATAACATAAAATAAACAGATAGAATTCAAAGATTATACATGTGCAAACCCAAGCTTTGGGAGAATTAATTCATACTGGAAAGCAAGAATCTAAAAGATAGATATGTACTAGTAAACTTTCTTCTAAGGATGATGATCTTGATACTACGGATTAATATTCAAGCAATGACATGTTTACAATCATAACTAGACGTATGTATAGGTGCTAGCTAACCCTGGGTCGAAATCCTGGAGTGGAAGGCAAGTTATTGGAGTTCTATTCCAATTCAAATTTGTTTCCTAAAATATAGGATATGATAAACACTAGTGATTGATTTGAGCATATCTTCTTTAGTTACATGGCCAAATTCAAAACGACCGCAATTTAGAAATCTATCTGACCCTAAAAGGGATCCTTCAAATTCATAATTAATTTTATGTAGTCTTCAAAACAGTGGACGTCTCTGCAACATCATAGATTTATTTGACAGCTTTTTCTATCTATTTCAACTTTGTTTTCTTTTAACTCTAGATTTTGCCTTGGATCTTCTTTCCTCCACTCCTTGACATTGATTTGGCATCTAATTATTTTCTTTTACCTAAGAGTTTCACATTAACACACAAATAATACCAAAAATGCTCTAAAAGTAATAAATCTCCATATCAAGCCATGAATTAAGAAACAATCAAATAATGGGGAAAATCCCTTAATAATAAATATAATGCACCTAAAATGATGTATCTAAACTAGATTAATGTATTACAAATATGGAGATATCAATATCCCGATACAATAAAGAATAAGAACATAAGGAAGTCTCTAAATATACACCTAAGGCAATTAAGCACAAATTTAAAGAAGATAGAAGAATGTGAAAAATAATCCTTAAGCAACTACTTAGATGGTTCATGTAATAATATTTACAAAATAAATTACATATACACTTATCATACAAACAATCACCACGGTTCAAATTCAGGATTAGATTAGATTTGCAATGCATTAAGAAGAAGTTCTTCACTTAGTTTAACATGGGGCTATAGATTGTTCATCGAGCAGACTAGTATGCAATGATCCATCTAACTACTCTCTATTGATACCATTATTTCTATATCACATATCAAAGAATCATAAAGTCTTCAAGGTTGTAATATTGTCTTAGGGACGATATGATATGTATATTTTGATAATGAAAAATGAGTTTTTGGCTCTCTCCTTACTAGCCATTAACGAATCACCCTAGAGCTTGAGTATCTCTCATAAATGTTGTCACTTAACCCAATAAGTTTTATGCAATATTTATCACACCCAATAACCCAATTCAAAGTTTTAAGATGATCACATAAGAAATTCCACTTTGCTGGTCTGGTGGGGCCTAGGGTGTGATAAAATAAGATATAAATAAAGTGCAAAAACACCCTAGAACTACACGGTTCTGCAAGTATACAGATCGTATGCAAGTTTTAGATAAAGATTCGTTCCGTAGAGACTACAGAGGTTAGGAGAATCTTATGCAAATACCTAATGCAAATAAATTAAAGATAGAACAACTAAACGCAAGTAAAAATAAAGATAAATAGATATTTGTTTGGTTTTCTAATTAAACTAAATTAAAACTAAGAATTAAAAGACAGAAAATTAAAGATGAAAGAGAAGTGATATGAGAATATAGCTTAAGTTATTAGCATGTAATCCCCACTAGTGTTGCCGTTCTAAACATGTAAGGGTGAATTATGTAGTATTTCCCTAATCGGTCCCAATATGCTATCGGTAGTTTAAAATAGGATTTACCTGTGTCAATAAGGCTTCCTAAGCAAACTTTTCCTGTAATTGGTAAATAGTCACAAGAACTAAACCATAGTGATTATCTAGCTAGGTTGGGTTGTCAGATCATACCTAATACTAGACGTTATGTGCTAAACATGCAATTAAACACCGTTGTCAATGGTATCCTAATTACTAGATGGTAATTCTATATGGCGGCCATCCACAAGAAAACAAAATATAAATCCAAACACATAAACAGAGAATAAAAACTATAATTATATCTAAAACATTAAATTTCCAAATTAGATAGATGTCAATCAAAACTAGGGTTCATACATATATGCTAAAACTCAAGCTAAAGAAATTTAGTTCATGAAAGAAAAGAAAGAAATTACAAAATTAAAGGTAGAAGAAGACATTGTTGATGACAGCTCCTTCCAGACTTCTCTCTTGTGTTGCTAGCTTCCTCGTGGTTTATGGTTTCACCAAAGATGATTTAAGAGTGTTAAGATGCTGTATTTATAGTGTATAGGTTGACCTAATTTGTTTCTTTAGAGATAATTTAAGTAATAGACTCCTAGCCCAACTCAAATTCGTAAGGAAATAAAGATAAACACTGTTGGACCGTTTTGAGCGTATCTTCTTCGTTATTGGTCGGATTTTGCTCCATAAGATACCAAAAGAATCGTAACAGAATTATCTTGACCCTAAGGAAGGAAATCTCCAAAATCGGCCTATTTCTTAGGTAAACACGCATATCTTTGGACGTGTATGCAGAATGCCAGATTTAGGCAGCTTTTCCTTTTCCATCTTTTTAGCCTTTGTTTCCTTATCTCCAATTTCCATGAAAATCTCTTTCCATAAGTTGTTGTCTTTGACTTGGACTCTAATTAATCTCCATAATTATCTTTAAAGCTTCACACTAAATAAACAATTAAACCCAATACGCTCTAAAAATATTATGTTACTAAATCAAGACCCAAAATAGGAAAGTGCACTAAATTAAGCTAAAATCAACCTATAAACTAATAAATAAGCCTAAAATGATGTCTCGTGAGTATATTTTATTATCACAAATGAGGAGACATCAAGACCCCCAACTCAAAGTTGTATCGTCCCGATACAATAAAAGTAAAAACAGTAGGGTAGTCAAAAAGAAGTCGGAGGAGAACAAGAACAAAATATAATGAATGATCCTAGATCATAAAATCAAAAAAGTCTCATGTAGTAATGCTTAAGAAATAATGCACAAATATGCTTAATACACATGTAATCAACAATCCATAAATTCAAGTTAAGATTAATTTCGCAATGCCAGAATGAGAGGATGATAACTTAGTTCAGGTTAATGGCTATAGTTTGTTCATAGGTCCCAAATATAGCCTCCAATGGTCCACTTACCTATTACCTAATAGCTCAATTGTTCCTCCACCTAGTAGTTAGAAATCCTAAGGTTTTGGTTATAACTTGGCTTAAGGACGGGTGTGGTATATTTGGATAATGAAAAGTGAGTTTTTGGCTCTCTCTTCACTAGCCATCAACGAATCGCCCTAGAGTTTGAGTTTTCACTCGAAGATGTTCTCACTCAACCCAATTTATTGATGCTTTTAATGTGCATCCCCAATAAATCCCAATTAAAACTTTTGATGATATAAAATCCACTTTGCCGGTCCGAATATATATTCTTTTCATATCAATTTTTCTTTTGTATAGCTATGATTCTCTTTTTGATGTTCGATATATCACGCTATTTTTCTTTCATATATATATTCTTTTTATGCCCTTGTTGGCAAAATTAGCTCGTAGCTTCTTTTTCATTCACTAATACCCCGACAAAGGGTTACAATAATAACAATTTCATCATCAATAAAATCACAAAGATAATTCCCATATTCCCAAAGTTCCCTAATTATGAATCCCACCACCCCAAACTCAAGCTCTAAAATGAGTTTGTCTCAGGTTTTGCGATTCGAGTGCCGGTCATACAGTTAAGTCCTAAAAACTAGGGTATGGATTATAATGTGTTTCAATAAAAAGGCTTTAGAAAGGTTCAGAGGGGCTAAGACGGATAAATAACAATAATATCAAACAAAAGGGTGAGAAAGTTTAAAGGCTTCAAGTGTTTTAATCATGAAAGAACTGCCTTAGTCATTTTTCTAACTACCGGATTTCGTTACTTTTTCACTATTAGTTCATAGACAAGTGGGTTTTCAACTAATTTCAAACCTCACGTTCTACACACCAAATAACTATTCCTATGTTTCAACGTGACTTCTTAGCATTGCTCATTAACTTTTCTATCCTTTACTTCCTGTTTTCATGCATGCATCCTAAACAAATTTGTTGCATCTTTCAAAAACATACTACTTACTATCATTGACCTAATAAAATCATGCTCAAATAGGTACCTTCAAAATATTCTATGCCTTAATTCAACCTAAAAAATTTAAATTTTATGCAAAAACGAAAAGAAGATGAGGACAACGAATCCCCACCCCCAACTCAAAAGTGAGCCGTGTCCCCACGACTCGGAAAAGACTCAAGAATGGAATAAAATTTAAAATAAAACTAACTAATGCATACAAGCTATTAAGAAAAAATAGAATGACCTACCTGGCTGGCCATAGAGATCCATCATATCATCCTCCTCATCCGAAGCTGAGGGATCGGTATAATCATCAACATCCTTATACAAGGTCAAATCTTCTACTTGTGACTCCGACTGCATGATTTCTATCCAAAGGTCTTTGTTATCTTCACGTAATCTTATAACTTCGTTCTGTAACTTGAGAGCCCAAGGAGGAAGATCATAAACAATTTCAGAGGAAGAGGTAGAAGAACCTTGGTCTTGGAGTTTTATTTTCTGCAAAGGCCTCCTTGATGGTATGGACATTCTAGCAGTTAATCTCTTCTCTGGTAGTGGTTGTTCAGGTGCCTTTTATTTTGATTCTTCAGAAACCTCATCAAGATTGATGGGTTTTTCAATGGTGGCTCCAGGCAATCTCTTATTTTTCCCAAGGATTGAGCACTTTCTCTTGTATTCCATAGCTTCAGATCTGTTAGTCATGCTTGTTTCACCCACAACTCAAGTTATACCAAGGATGGATTAAAAGTGTAAGGAAAATTTGGTTTAGCTTGATGTTGTTGCTTGGAATTGATGAAAGAGAAAGGTTATTGGTTGATCTTGGAAGAACTCTTTAAAGCTTGTTGAATTTGATGGTGTTTAATGGTGTAGTGTGATGAATTTGATGAAGAATTTGTGTTTATGGAAGTTGTAGGAGAGGATTTGATGAATTGTTGTGTTAATTGTGAAGGTTTGCACAAGCTTTAAGGTGTATATATAGGGTTTGGGTCTGAAAAATTCGTGTATGGAAGGCTAGGGCTAATCTCATAAGGTAAGAATTTGATTAGGAAAAGAATTCCTTCACAAACCGCCTCTCTGCGGTGTACCGGACCAGACATGCGGTGTACCGCACCTAACAGCTCTTGAAATTTTTGGTTTCTGGATTGCACCCGAGCTAGCACCCCGTGGCACGTGTTTTTTGCATGCGGACCATGGGTGCGGTGTAGGGGGTAGTCCGCGCCTGCTCCGTCAAAAAACCCGTGGTACCTGACCCCGTGGCACGTGTTTTGGGCATGCGGACCAGGTTCCGGTGTACCGCGCCTATCAGGTCGATTTTTTTCTTCTTTCTGGATGAAACTCGTGGTACCCGACCCGTGGTACGGGTTTTCTGGGCACGGTGCATCCCTGCGGACCAGGGGGTAGTCCGCGGGGGTAGTCCGCGCCAGGCTTTGAGTTCCTCCAGATTTTTCCTTTTGACCCCAAACTCGTTTCCTGCACAATAACACACTACCTTTCTCTCCTATTAGCTTGTAAACACAATTAAAAATATACACTAGCTTAAAATTTATATACTACAAAGCAATAAAACTAATCTAAAAAGCAATTAAAACAAGGGGTGTCTCCCAAGAGCACTTTTGTTTAACGTCTTTGAGTTAGACGTGTACCTCAGGCTAAGCGCATTCAACGAGAAGGATTTTCTCCCCTCTCCCTAAGTCCTCACTGTCATAGTATCTCTTCAAACGCTGGCCATTCACCATGAATGTCCGTTGCTCGGCTGGATTTTCAATTTCAATCGCTCCATGCGGTGTGACTTTGGTAACAATGTAAGGTCCTCCTCAACGGGAGTTAAGCTTTCCTGGGTAGTTCGAAAATCTAGAGTTGTATAATAAAACCTTTTGTCCTATCTCGAAATGTTTTGGACGGAGCCTCTTATCATGCCATCGCTTTGTTTTCTCCATATAGAGGCGTGAATTCTCATAGGCAAGATAACGAAACTCCTCCAACTCGTTCAACTGCATCATCCTTTGCTTTCCGGCCAAGTCTGGGTCTAGATTCAGAGTTTCAATAGCCCGGTAGGCTCGAGCTTCAAGTTCAATCGGTAGATGACACGCTTTGCCGTAGACCATGCGATATGGAGATGCCCCAACTGGTGTTTTAAATGCTGTTCTGTAGGTCCAGAGAGCATCATCTAGCTTTAACGACCAATCTTTCCTCGATTTACTCACGGTCTTCTCAAGAATAGATTTGATTTCCCGGTTGGAAACTTCAGCTTGACCGTTAGTTTGTGGGTGATAACCGGTTGAAGTACGGTGTTTCACTCCAAACTTCCGAAGAAATTTTCTTAGAGAAGCATTAAGAAAATGGGAACCTGTATCACTGATTAGCACACGTGGCATACCATGTCTTGAGAAGATGTTTGTTTTTAAGAACTTAATCACAGTTTGAGCATCGTTCTTTGGTGTTGCCACTGCTTCTACCCATTTTGACACATAGTCTACCGCAAGCAAATTATAAAGATTTCCATAGGAAGTGATGAAAGGTCCCATGAAATCTATTCCTCATACATCAAAGATTTCAACTTCAAGAATATTATTAAGCGGCATCGCGTCTCTTTTTGATATGTTGCCAGTGTGCTGGCATCTGTGACATGACTGGACAAAACGATGACAATCTTTGTGTATGGTAGGCCAATAGAACCCGGATTGAAGAATTTTCGCTGCAGTTCTATCGCCTTTAAAGTGACCTCCATAAGGTGAACTATGACAACTTTCAATGATTTTCTCCATTTCACCTTCATGTACGCATCTTCTAACCACTTGGTCACTACATATCTTCTAGAGGTACGGTTCATCCCAATAATACTGTTTGGCCTGGTGATTCAATCTTTTTCTTTGTTGTGGGTGGAAATCTTTAGGAAAGACACCACTCCCAATGAGGTTGACTAGATCTGCATACCATGGCACAAAAGCACGTTTAATAGCAAAAAGTTGTTCATCAGGGAATACCTCTTTAACCAATAATGGTTCTTTGTTCGCATCAGATCCTTCGAGCCTTGATAAATGATCAGCAACTTGATTCTCGCATCCCTTTCGGTCTCGAATATCTATGTCGAATTCTTGAAGCAACAGTACCCATCTAATAAGACGCGGCTTAGCGTCCTTTTTCTCCATGAGGTACCTAATAGCTGAATGGTCCGTGTATACAACAGTTTTCTTCCCAACCAGATAGGGACGAAATTTATCAAAAGCATAAACCACGACCAACATCTCTTTCTCCGTTATTGTATAATTCATCTGGGCAGCGTTGAAAGTCTTACTTGCATAATAAATCGAGTGGAAAATTTTGTCTTTCCTCTGTCCCAACACAACACCCATAGCGTGATCACTAGCATCGCACATAAGTTCAAACGAAGCTTTCCAATCGGGAGGTACAACAATAGGTGTAGAGATCAGTTTTTCCTTAATCGTCAAAAACGCTTGAAGACACTCTTCAGTAAAATTAAAAGGAGTATCTTTTTCAAGTAACGAACAAAGCGGTTTGGCGATCTTGGAGAAATCTTTAATAAATCTTCGATAAAATCCTGCGTGACCCAAGAAACCTCTCACTCCTTTAACAGAAACCGGAGGTGGTAGTGTTTTGATAACTTCAATTTTAGCACGATCAACCTCCATCCCTGCCTTCGAAACTTTATGTCCCAACACAATTCCCTCTTGAACCATGAAGTGGCATTTTTCCCAATTAAGCACAAGATCTTTTTCTCTACATCTCACAAGGACTTTCTCAAGATTATTCAAACAATCATCAAAACTATCTCCAAACACCGAAAAATCATCCATAAAAACCTCCAAGTATTTATCAATCATGTCCCAAAATATAGCCATCATGCACCTCTGGAACGTGGCAGGTGCATTGCATAAACCAAACGGCATTCTTCTATAAGCAAAAGTACCAAACGGACATGTGAAAGTTGTTTTGTGTTGATCGAGGGGATCCACACAAATCTGATTATAACCCGAATATCCGTCAAGGAAACAATAATATTCTCTCCCTGCAAGTTTGTCTAGCATCTGATCAATGAATGGTAGCGGGAAGTGATCTTTCTTTGTTGCTTTGTTCAGTCTTCAGTAATCCATGCACACTCGCCACCCCACAACTGGTCTTGATGGTATGGCTTCGCCTTGATCATTAAGGATGGTAGTGATACCTGTTTTCTTTGGAACACACTGCACTGGACTAACCCAATCACTGCTAGCAATCGGATAGATAATTTCTGCGTCTAACAACTTGATAACTTCCTTCCTCGCTACTTCTTTCATAGCTGGCATGAGTCTTCTCTGCCCTTCTATAGATCGCCCACCTTCGGTCTCAAGAATAATTTTGTATTTGCAAACGGAAGGACTAATTCCCTTGATGTCGGCAATAGTCCATCCGATTGCTTTTTTGTTTACGCGAAGTACTTGAAGTAGCTTCTCTTCTTGAGAACCTGAAAGGTTAGCAGAAATAATAACAGGCAAAGTTTTGTTCGTACCTAGATATGCATAGCATAGATGATTTGGAAGTGGTTTTTCTTCGAGAACAGGTGGACATATTATAGATGGTTGTTTCATTGGTTCAATGTCACCTGGTTCTCGAAGTAGTTCTCGCACGTTTAATGCAGCAACATCTTCAGGGGGAATCTCGAGTTCCTCTGGTGTTTCAGGTGTTAAGGCTTTATCAAGATCATCATCTAAGCTTGCTTCATTGAAGACTTCTTGCGCAATTTCTCCGATGACATCTACTTTGAAGCACTCATCTTTTGCTTTAGGAAATTTCATAGCCTGAAACACATTAAATCGTATCTGTTCGCCTTGTACTCTCATGATCAACTCACCATTCTCAACATCAATTAGTGTACGCCCCGTGGCTAAGAATGGTCTACCCAAAATGATGGGGACATTCTTATCCGCGTCGTAGTCAAGGATAATAAAATCACAAGGAAAAATAAAAGAGCCAGCTTTAACTAAAACATCTTCAATTTTACCTATTGGTCGTGATAGGGAGCGATCCGCCATTTGTAATACCACAGATGTGGGTACTACTTCTCTGATATTAAGCTTCTCGAACAGAGATCTAGGCATGAGATTGATGCTCGCGCCTAGATCACATAATTCTTTCCCGGTCCAACTATCTCCAGTGCCGATAGGAATTGTAAAACTTCCGGGATCTTCTAGCTTTGGTGGCAACTCACTTTGACATATAGCACTGCACTCCCTAGGTAATCCAATTGGTTCCCCAGTCTCTATACTCCGCTTGTTGGAGAGGATGTCTTTCATGAATTTCATGTAGGTTGGCATCCTCTTGAGAGCTTCAACAAGGGGTATATTAACTTCCAATTTTGTCAACATATCAATGAACTTCTTGAATTCCAGGTCATTGTCCCATATCTTCTAATATATATACTTGCATAAAAAAATATCATACTTGTCAAATATGTCGTGCGATTGACAAGTATACGAGCATACATTACTATTAATGTGTTATGGTACATAGTTGTTGAAATATAATCTTATTTTTGAAATATCTTGCAGTACCCCATACTTAGAATATGTTGTATCATATCACAATAACTTAAAACGCTTTAATATTAATAGACATAATTTTCGTGATCAGAGGTGTTCACTATAATTACATTATATGCATCACTATAATGTCATAGTCTTTATTGAGTTACATGAATTGTTAACCTACAAGCACACACTTTGAGACAAAATTTTGGTCTTCCTTTTAAATTGACTTGGTTGCTTTCTCAAGAGGTAAATATTATAAATAAACCTCTTGTATATGTTTAGGCCTAATTATACTACTTACAAATGGATAATAGAAAAAGTAAACAAGAATATATTAATATAAAAATAAAAGAATACCAATAATTCATCATCGTCTAGTCCAACTTTTTATTTTTCTATTTTTTAATATTATTTTATTTGGCAAAACAAAATAATAAACCTAACAAAGGAAGAATGTATAATATTTTATTTGAACTTTATCTTTGTTGTTTGGAAAATTGTACATTTGGTCCTTGTGTTATGAGAATATCCTAATATACGCTGTTTTATTTGAGAACACGTGGTGTCAGACACTATTAGTTTCAGGTTATTGGCAAAATTGCGAGGTTAAGTCGTTATGTAATTAATGGGTATATATGACACCTTTTAAAAGAACATGGGTATACCCTGTTATTTCTTTTAACACAAGGAAAAATGTATCATTTTCTAATGCACATATATAAAAATAGTTCATTGTCAAATTATGTATGTCCAGAGATTGTCTTGGCTAGTATTTAATATCACTACCCATGGGACAGTTAGATAATATAAAATAATGAAACACAAAGAATAAAAAAATCAAAATTATAAAAAATAAAGCACCCTACAATGAAGACCTAGTGGACCTACTTTATGCGCAGATATTTCCACAATTCTAATCACAATCGTTTTTAGAATTTACTAAGAAGGTGAAAAAAGGGTTGATTGAACTATTCATCAATGTATTAGATAATAATAAATGAACAAAACTTAGAAAAAAACCAAATGGAGAAGAGCGGTTGAATGAGTTTGAAAAACAATCGATTTTGATAATCCAAATAACACAAGGAATAATAATGCAATTTACCCTTTATTGTACATGAGATGAAACTACCTTTAACTTATATCTCATTACATGGGTTGTTATTTTATGATTCTTTTTCAATATCCCCTTTGTTTTATTGCTCTCAGTCGATGAAACATGGACACTCAAGGCTATACTTTTGTGTAATTTACAAGCACTGTAAGGAATTTTTAAACCCCCACCTCCATCCCCATATGTTCTCTTGAATTTCATATTAGTCCCTAAGCTAGTTGAGGGCATAAGAATTTTTCTACGTATACTATCAATAAGCTCATTATAATCTTTGAGTTTCCCTTTGACGTTCATGGAGCCAATATCACTCTTTCACGTAGTAAAAATACATTAGTCGATATTCCCTCTATGGTAATTGTTGAAATAAGTGTTTAGAACTGCTATTGTGATTTTACGTAGTTTAAATATTCAAATGTTTAAATATTCAAAATTATATAGCCGTTAGCAGTTATTAGATTGGCAGTTACATTTAGGTTTTATAAATACTAATGTCTGTTGTAACATTCGATTAATCAGATCAATAAATATTGTTTTCTTATCCTTCCATATTACAACAGTAATTACCTCAAACACCTTCAAGGAAAATCAATTATAAAAAATGAAAATTGATGTACAACTAAACAAAAAAACAAGATAGATTTTTTTTACTTTACTTATATAGCATGTGGAGAGATGTTGAATTTTAGAAGATATATAGTTCCCTATTCTAGAGATGCAGAATGAAAGCCACCTCGAGAATCATTTGCTCTGCATTTAGAATCATATTGAGATTGTTATTTAAACCAAATTATCTTGCATCAAGGTGAATTGCACAATTAGTAATTGAGTAATATGAAATATCCTAAAACTTACACCATAGACGCTATTTCAAGAAAATTAGAACATGACACATATATGACAATTTTGCATCCATAATGGACCAACATGAAATTTACTGTATTCTTTATAACATGGAAACATAGAGTTTTTATATCTAGAACGAGAAGCATAGACAAATAATATTCTACAACCTAGACATATATAAAATACGTTGTGTGGAGATTTAAAATCTAAGCTTCAAATTAATATACTATGATCAAGATAGGCTTCTTTTGACACGCAGGAGTCTTCACAAATTAAATAAGATAATTTTTCTTATGCTAGTCACTATCTTCATACATAGGTCACCAGATCAAATGATGCCAGCTTCTAGAGTTTCATTCATCGGTTTCTTTGATTTTCGTTGATGATTTGACCTACAAATATTTTACCAAAGTTGGTGGTATGCTTGTTCTTTTGAGACGCCAATGCCGCAATACATCTTGGAAGTCGTACCAATATTATTTAAGTTTATTGATCTTATGCAAAAATTAACCACCAAACATTTTTTTGCTTCAATCCAATCTTGACCACTCAATTTATGTCCCTGTTTCTACATTATAATTAATCATTATCTCCCTACATCTTATTTTCTTATAAGAAGATTATTCCTAAATATTCTTAGATACTAAAATTAAGATCCTGGTTAAGATAGTTAGTCATGAAATTTAAGAAATAATAAAAATTATATAATTTATGTGGTAAGATTAACACACCTACTATTTTTGGATATTAAAGTGAAAAGTTTTTAAATTGCTGTAAAATTATAAAGGCACTTGCCGAAGTAAATTGTATGGTTAGTACATGATTAATATGAAATATCCCAATACAAACACTCATATGTCAAAAAACTTGCAAATATACAAAGAGTAGAAGGTAATGTTATTATATAGCATAAGGGAATGTTTGCTAGTTTTTGAAAGGAATAATATACATATATGGTTATTTTGCATCACTCAATGACCAATGGTGCAATTAACAAATAAGGGTACAAATCTGGGAGTTGCTTATATGCTATACCTCTTGAATAAGGTTAAATCTTTCACATACATCAAAAAGTTATATTCTAATTTTAATTTGAGATAAACTACTTGCACTTGTGGGTCAAGGTAATTCTCATTGTAAATAATTAATGCGATAACTATTATAGTTGTTTCCTTTAGTTTCCTATAATATATGGAAAACAAAAGGTAGTTTGTACTATTATGTATATTTGTTTAACAAAGAAGTACTTGTGAGTGCTACAACATTGTCATGGAATTTTAAGAGTTATAAAATTTTGGTTCTAGTTGTTTACTTATTTGGTAGTTCTTCATCGTACAATACGTCACATTTAGGATATGAGACTTGCATTACATAATAAAATTATGTTTCTGAAATGGTATTTTCTAATTTGACCAGATAGTGTGGAAGAGAAAGAAGCATAGAAGTGGGTAACAAAGTTGTAGTTGTGTCTATTAAAGCCTATAGAGTAATTTTGAAATCTTCTTTAGAGTTGGCTCTAACGCATGGGGTAATCCCTTTTCATAGCTCAAGTAAAATTCTATTTTTATCTCTCTCTAGAAAATGTTGCTTCTTAATATTTCTGTGAGTTGAATTCTATATAGGCAAAAGAAATCTACAGGTCCAAACTATTGAGTTAATTTTCTAGTATATTTCGTGCTTTAAGACTTAACTTTTTTGGGCACTACCTATTATGTAATATCGATTGTCATTACATTACAATTATACAAATATATGCATATGTTTACATGTGAATATCTCCACGTGATTGAGAGAAGTGTTTTATTATTTATATTTTTTAAATTTATTGCATTATTGTTTGATTTAGAAAGACAAAAAACTACTCTTATTGTATGATTGAGTAGCAATTTATGTGTTAACACATTTAAATTTGAAATTTTCTTTTTGGATTTTTTCAATATTTTAGCTATATGTATATATTGCACGTACATTTTTTATTACATTTGTGAAAAATCTATATTTTTCTAGGCATTATAATATTTGACAAACAAATACAAGGTATTTATTTTTATAAGTTACGTACATAGTTAATTTTATATAAACGAAGTTCCATTAAAAATGTTGAAAAAAATTAATTATATTAATACAGGAATTTGTCATACAAAAATTTAAGATGTCGAATATTTGGTAAACTTTTAGAAACAAGGGAGAGAAACGGTGATAACATGACTTTTATATATGTAACATGCGTGCAGTGCCCCGAGATCGAGTGAGATATCAAAATTTGTCTTGTTTGTTATCATATTTGCTACTTCTTCATATTAACTTAACTCTCATATCTAATGAATACTATGATCCTTACCACATTATGAGATTATCTAAACTATAAGTGAAAGAAATAAAATAAATAAAATGTATTTTATTTAATATTTATTTTTTGTCCGCCCGTAATTAGTTTATTTGTGTATTTTGAATATATGGGAGTTAGTATTCTACGTGGAATAACCTACCTCCCCCATGATTATCTTATAATAACTCCCCATATATCTGAAAAGGGGTTAAAAAGTCAGATACAATTCTTATATTCATTCAACACTTAATATCCTCTCTCGATATTCTTCTCTGCTCATAAGAAATACAAGAAAAACAATTCACTAAATCAATTAATCAGAGGCTCTTATGTTGTGAAAAAAAGGCCCTTCTTCACTGTGAGAAGATCCGTGATCGAAGCTGTTTAATTCGTACTCTGTTTCCACTGCTCTTCAAGAGGTAAACAAATAATTCCTCTTCTATTAAATTGTTTAAAACCATTAAATTCTATCAATTGGTATCTGAGCGTGATATTTTTTAATTGGTTTAATAATTTATGTAATTTTTTAAAAAAAAGTTTTTTTTGACGAAACTTTTTTATTTCTGTTTTGAATTTCAATGGCATGTGTATTTTTTTTATTTGCTATTTTATGTACTAAAAAGATGTAATGCACACATTAATTTTTTGTGAAAACGTTATACTGCATGGCTAATTTAAAAAAATTGCTACTATTTTCGGATCTATACTTGTATGATATTGGTCCAATGTCTATTAGAATTTATTTTGTGCACAGCCATGCTTTAGAAACATGTAGCCTTACCAGATTCTCTGCTTAACTTATTATTGATGAACATAGTTCCTAGAAACATGTTGTAAACTATTTTTTCTTGTATCCTAATCGTTTCTGGTGTAACTTTTCTCGTTCTTATTTTTATATATGTAGTAAAAGATGGAGACACAATCCAGGGGATCACGGGAATAGAGGCTCTGCCTATTGAGAGATTACTGAATGCTTCATAGGAACGTAAGAAATCCTAATGGACCACTAAGGGTTCATACACCACGTCGAGCAAGGACCCCAGAACATATACAATCTTTGAGGAACAATGTCTGAGCACTCCGTTATAGGAAATAACCTCATCACACTCTAATTCAACACGTGGCAATTGTCAATAGGTTGATTCAGAATGTCATAGATTTTGGTGAGGATGACTTATGTTGTGAGGATTGCAAGGTGATAGTCTTTCGTAAAACATTGCCGAGAGAGTTACATAGGGATTTAGATGTCCATGGGAGGATAAGTTTCCAGCGAACCATGTTCATGGAAGAGGTGATACATATGAGTGGATTGTGTATGCTTTGACTGAATCTTACTTATGGAGGCATTTAGATAGTTCCATTAGGCCAGAACAATGCAATTGTGGAAAGCATTATCCTACCACTAATCTTGATAGATATTTTCTGATTGGAAAATATGAGGAAGTGAGATTTGAGGAGTCGATCCCTAAGTTAAGATATTGGATATGAAAGGTGTTTGCTAGTTGAACTTTCAGTAGGTAGTTTGCTTAAGTAGATTGTTTTCTTCGATGTTTTTCATTCCATGTTCGTTAGAAATTACATTAGTTGATTTTATCCCTTTGATTCAGTATTTTCTTTATTGAACATGTTTTTAAGTTATGTATGAATTCAACTATTTTTCCTTTGCTTTTATGATTTAATTGTTTATTTTCATACAATATCGCTCTATTTATGTTAGAGTAAGTGGGAGTTCTTGAAGAACTTATTTTTGTGGTTAATGAAATTGATTGAATGATTAAGACAAACAAAATATGGTGATTCATGATTGGGAACATAGTGAACTTTCTTTATCACTTATTTTGTTATCTTTGTTATTCATTCCAGTTTCATTAAGAGCTTAGAGTTATTAAATAAATGTATGTTATTAAAGGAAATCTCTTACTTTATAGAGAAAATGGCATAAAAAACCATCATTGCTGATCTCAACAAAGGAGAAAAGATGAATGGTGAGAACTATAACCTTTGGAAGCTCAAGATACACTATGTTTTAAAAATGAAAGATATTCTTGAGGCTGTTAACAACATCTTGGCTCAGCCTGAGAAAGGCAACACAGCTCAAAACAGAAGGGACGTGGAGGGTTGTGAGAAGTGTAAAAAGAAATATTCCACTGCAACAGGCATCTTGATAGGCTCCATGAATGATGATCTTGTCTATGAATGTTGGTGTCGCCTAGGGTGTGATAAAAATAAGATAAATATAAGTCAATAAAACTACGCACTCTCACCCTAGACAGACTCAGTACTGCAAGTATTACAAGACGTATGCAAGTTTTAGTTGATAAGTAGAGTTCGTTCTCAGGGACTTAGTGTGATAGTCGAATGGGTAGCAATAAAGAGTAAGAAGTATATAATTAAAAGACAATAAATTAAAGAGAGATTAAATTCGAAATTAATTCAACTAAGAAAATAAAAGAAAATAAATTAAAATACGAAGAAATAGGAGATGAGAAGTATAGCTTAGGTTTTGCTAGTATGCACTAATCCTTCTAATTCTTTATATTAGATCTAGTTAATAAGGGAGAATATTAGCTCTTGTATACATAGTCAGGATTCTAAATTTCCATACCTTAGACCTTGAGAGAGACTAAGGGGGCTACAGACACACCACGAGGCTGGTTCAAATAGGGTTTACAAGCGCAACCAAGGCCCTAAGCAATCAATTTCCATACATGGTGATAGTGATTAAATTATACCCTAATGACTATCTAGTTAGAATCAGTGTTGTCAGGACTAATATTGACACTAGACGTTATGTGGTGTTTCAATAATTAGACACCCATCTAAGGTGATCATCTAACTACTATTAAGGTAATCCTATACTCGTGCACTAGCAAGGAAAACAATCATTAAATCAAAACACATAAACAAATATAAAGGTAAGCAGCTAATATCATATTAAAACATGTAATTCCCAAAGAAACTTAGATAGAAAGAAATTAGAATTCATAGATTATACATGATGCAAAACCCAAGCTATGGGAAGTTTAGTTCATACCTGAAGGAAATAAACTAAAATAAATAATAAAAGACATCATCTTGCTCTCTACAATAACTTGGAAGAATAAAACCTTAAGAACTAGTTACTACGAGGCAAGGATGATTTACAAGTGATATAAGGGTGTATTTATAGGTGTTTAGAAGACCTAATTCGTTTGCTTGAAGGAGAGGTTAAGTAGTGGACTCCAAGCCCAACTCAAATTCGTAACCCTAAAAACATGAAATCAGGCCCGTTTTTCTTTTGGTCCTAGCAGCTTCAATATTCATCCGTTTGACGCGTATGAGTATAATTCATCGTCTCGGGAAAATATTCCACTTTTATCTTGACCGTTTCTCCAAATTCCACACCGTTTTTTAGATATAAGCTGATTTGTGGTCGTAGGTGCAGAAATTCAGGATTAAGGCAGCTTTTCCTTTTCCATGTTTTTAGCTTTTGTTTCCTTATCTCCAATTTCCATGCTCATCTCTTTCCATATCTTGTAGTCTTTGACTTGGACTCTAATTAATCTCCATAATTATCTTTAAAGCTTCACACTAAATAAATAATTAAACCCAATATGCTCTAAAAATATGATTTTACTAAATCAAGACTCAAAATAGGAAAGTGCACTATTTCTCGAGAAAAACGACTATTATGACTTCTAAATCACTAAAAATGATGTCTCATCCTAATATAAAACTATCACAAATGAGGAGACATCAAGACCCCCAGCTCAAAGTTGTATCGTCCCGATACAATAAAGATAAAGATAAAGAAAAATCTATAAATACACACTTATGAAATTTTCAACACAATGGGAAGAACATAGCAGAATATATAGAATAGACCTAAAGCAACAACTCAGAAAATTTCATGCAATAATATTCATAATCTACATACATGTACACTTCTCATATCCATAGTCAACATGGCTTGAATTAAAGATCAGATTAGTTTCACAATGTAAGAAGGATTGGGACTTTACTCAGTTCTCCAAGGAAGCTATAGATTGTTCATCGAACTTCACTAGTATTCAAAAATCCACTTAACTCCTCTCTAATGGCTCAATAACTTCTCAATTACATAGCAAAGAATCAAAAGGTCTTTAAGGTTGTAATTTAGGCTTAGGGACGGTATGATTGTATATTTGGATAATTTAGAGTGAGCTTTTGGTTCTCTCTTCACTAGCCATCAACGAATCGCCCTAGAGCTTGAGTTACTCTCATAAAACGTTTCTCACTCAACCCAATGAATTCCTTGATGCACAATTTAACATCCCCAATAACCCAATTAAAGCATAAGATGTTCACGTAAAAATCCACTTTACCGGTCAAAATATATATATTTTCTTTTAAAATCACGTTTTCTTTTTCATGTAGCCATGACTCTCTTTTTAATGTTGAGATATCACGCTATTTTTCTCATATATATTTTTTTCTTTTAATGCCCTTGTTGGCAAATATAGCTCGTAGATTCTTGTTCATTCACTATTACCCCGGCAAAGGGTTACAATAAAAATCTATGAATCATCATCAATATAAAGAACAGAGCATAATTCATAAGCTCAAAAATCTCATCCCAATAACAATTCCCATAATGGTGGACCCACCACCCCAAACTCAAGCTCTAAAACAACTGTTTATGCATCGCGATTCGAGTGCGGGTCATACGGAAAAGTCCTATAATCTAAAGGGATATGGCTTATAACGTGTTTCAATAAAAAGCTTTAGAAAGGCTAGAAGGGGCTAAGAAGGATATAGCATATAAAATCAAAATAACAAGGTGAGAAGGTATAAAAGGGCTTCAAGTGGCTTCAAATATGAAAAAAGCGCCTTAATCACTTTCTACACTATGCAATTTCGTTATTTTCTTACCTTTAGCACTTTTATCAAATGGGTTTGTTCACTAGCTTGGATCTCACGGCCTACAGACTTCTCAAGGTTCCCTGAGATCGAACATATTTTCTATCGCATTGCTCACTAATCTTTTCTTTACTATCAACATGTGTTTTCCTGCAAATACTCAAAGCATACAAATAACATAGCTCATAAACATACTACTTATTATCATCAATTCACTGAGCTTATGCTTTCAAGCTATTAAACACACTCCACATCTAATTCCTATGTATCAAAAATTTTAATTTTTACCTAAAAATAGAAAAATGGAGATGAGAGACATCGAATCCCCACACCCCCAACTCAAAAATGAGTCGTGTCCCCACGACTTGAAAAAGACTCGAAACAGAAATTAAAATTAGCAGATAAAAGCATTTACAGAAATGGTAAGGAAGAAAGAGAACATACTCTCAAGGCTATTGCCTCGCATCATTGACATTCAAGGTCAGATTTGCTTGATCTTTCGTTAATTGCTAAAGGAGTTTCATGATGTGCACTTAATTAGCGTTGATTTGTGCCAAATCATTGGCTAAGGAAGTTTGAGCTGCTTCGACTTTGGTTAAACGCTCCTATATCTTCTCTTGCCAACTTTGCTCCTTTTCTTCTTTCAAGATTTGCGTAAAAATCGCTCCTCTGAAGACTTTCATGATCCAAGCATTATCAATATAACTCGTCTTAAACTCGAGTTTCTCTTCTTCACCCAATATACCATTCGCTTTTTGCACAAGACACGTGATCATAGTAGGAAAATTAACATTATAAATTGATTTAGGAGAGACCGAAAATAGCATCACCTCCTCATAGATCAACTGTGCCACATCCACTTCTTCTCCTCTCAAAATACAATCCAAAAGTAGAGCGTTCTTCTTAGTCACATCCAAAGTTCATGTGTTCCCAAAGACATTAGGAATAAGGAAATCGTGCCAAACTCTCGCATCCGGTAGAAGATATTTGTTAGGCCAAGGTTCCTTTAATTCTCCCTTATGTGATTGCACTTTTTCCTTGTCTAAAACATGCTCAAAAAGTAATTCCTCATCAAAGATTTTTCATTTAGAAACCGCTTCACTAAACTTGCAAGGTCCAATTAATTTCTTAAACTGGAAGTGGTTTCTAATCTCATCAACTGTAAAAGGAACTAACTTTCTTCTAATCGGAACACAACCTTCACTATTTCGGCTAAAGAGGCCTAAATAGAATTCCAAAACCAACTCATGACATAATTCAGAACGTTTTACCATGAACTTAGACTAACCCAATTTTTCACCAAGCTCTAAGAATCTCTTATACTCTCTTGTACCAAATTCTTCATTGAATACTTTCTCATAAGCAAAAGGTAGCTCTTTTAATTGTTTCTCTGCAGAAGCTATCAGGGCCTTTGAAGCTTATTCTGTATACATGGGTGTAGGACCTTTGAACAAAAGAGGTTGTGTTCTCTTTTTGGAATAGAATGCAACTTTTCTACCCATGGAATCGAACATAGCCGACTTACCTCCTTCTTCAACATCGATTTTACCCTTTGAAGTTGAACTATAACCTTTGTTATTTGATTTCTTCTCAATCGAACTCAATACCTTGCTTTTCTTCACCTCACTCTGTTATATAATGTTTCCGTTATTTTAGTCATCCTCAATTGACCCCCAACTCAAAGCTTTAACAACTCTTTAAATTTGAACTTTTGAAATATTTGTTGAACAAGCTTGATTTAGCTTAGGAAAGGTGAATTGATGATGAATCTCTATGTGGGTAAGGTGCATTCTTTATGGATTGATATGGGTTTAAGAAATTGTAGGATGGTTGTTGAAAATTTAAGCTTTTGATTCTTCAATTTGAATGTGTTTTGTGAGAATTTGGTGCTTGAATCTTCTTTGTAATGGTGTGGAGAGAAGATTTGATGTGTTTTTATGATGATTGGGTAGTGTTTTGGTGTCTGGGGAAGGTTTATATGAGCTTTAATGGAGTTGGGAGAGGTTTGGAGAAGAAAGAGAGGCTTATGGATTAGTAATTTCAAAATAAAACTAACCTCCTCCTTCTTATAAATAAAAACGCAGCTTTCTTCTCACTCCAGCGGCATCGAGCGGTATACCGGCCGTAGGGCCCGGTATACCGGTACTGGAGCTTTGTTTTTCCCGAGTTACGTCAAAATACCCGAGGTCCATACACGTGGGCACAGGTTTTCTTCTGGCCGATATACCGGCGCTAGGGCCCGGCATACCGGTGCTGGAACTTTGTGAAATTTGGACCTCTCGGCAATGAACGCGTGGTGACACCCGTGGCAAAGGGCTTTCTCTGGCCGGTATACAGGGAAAATCCGCCGGCATGCCGGTGGTGAATTTTCTCGATACTGGACCTTTCTGGAATGAACACGTGACGCACCCCGTGGGCTCGGGTTTCTGCTCGCCGGTATACCGGAAGAATCCGCTGGTATGCCGGTGAGGCAGTCAGAATATATCTAAGACTCGCGTTTTTCCTCCCGAACTCGATTTTTCTAACACCTAAACATCAAAAACACTAATATCTTTCTCAAATATGCAATATCAGCTGAAAACAACTAAACTAAACATAAACTAAAAACGTAGAAAGCATAAAAACTAAAAAAAAAATTGCGGGTTGTCTCCCGTACAGCACTTTTATTTAACGTCTTTTAAAGTTAGACGCGTTACCTCTATCAAGATTTGCGAATATAGCCTCCCCAACAACGAGTAAGGCTATGAACGTCAGCTAATCTGCGCTTGACCGCCTTCTTGGGTCGGATTTCTATCACCTTAGTTGAAACAACCTTAGTGACAATGAATGGTCCCATCCACGATTCTTTGAAACTACGTGGCCTATTCTCAAGTTTGTGGGATTTCCATAGTACTTCATGGCCAACCCCAAACTCAATGTTTGGCTCAGTATCCACAGGCTTTAAGTGGATCTTCTTAGGAGGGACTTTGTGATGTGAAAGGATGTGGATGACAGGAACGGTGGTATCTAACTTCCTCGGTTTCTTACCCAAGACATAGAAGGTCTCGGATACGTTCTTTGCATGAAGGGTAATGGTCTCTTCTTCGAAGTTGATGAAACTTTGACTTGTGGCCATGAAAGGCCGTCCAAGTATGATTGGAACCTGCTTATCTGCATCAAACTCAAGTATAACAAAGTCAGTAGGGATGGCGATACTACCTGCACGGACTAAGACGTCCTCCACTGTTCCCCATGTCCTGGTAACTGAGTTGTCAGCGAACTGCAACATCACTGGAGTTTTCTCTGATTTCTGAAGTCCAAGTATCTCGAACACGGATTTAGGCATAAGATTCACACCAGAACCCATATCGTACATAGCTTTCACTTTGAGCATACCATTTATTTGAATAGGAAGGTTAAAACTTCCCGGATCTTTGAGCTTTGTTGGTAACTCTCTTTCACTTCTTCTTGAGACTCTCAGGTTCTCTCTTGGGATCTCTACACTCGCCTCTTTCTCAGGAATAACTTGCATAAAAACTTGTTGCGGTGTAAGACCTTTCTTTGCAATCTCAAGCATTTGGACGTTGATATTTTCAGGTGTGTACGCCTCTACAAATGTCTTGAGTTCATCCTTTGGATTTGTATCAGGAATAGTTAGTGACACTGGTTGAACCACAGGTGGCGAGTCCACCTTTTCTTCGTCTTTCTCTTCTTACACAGCAGGTGCAACTTCAACTTCAACTCTTGATTCCTCCTTTGAGGCTTCTTTCTCTTTCTCTTTAGCCAGTTCAGGTTGATAATCCATAACCGATCGAATCTCTTCTTGCATATCCTTAAGAAGCTGTATAAATTCGGCTTTCTCTGAATCGTCCTCCACATCGACCTCAGAACAGTCAGATTCCACGGGGCTAGACTTGGTTGGATCTTCTTTGGTACTCGGAACCTCCACGGCAGCATGTGGTACTTCCTTCTTTTCTTCTTCAATTTCATGGCAAATAGCCTTACAAGCTTCAAACCCAACATTGTCATCACCTCCTTCGATTGCCTTCAATTCTTTATGCTCCATTAAATTCGTTAGAACTTTGTTCAACTGTTCTACTTGAGTACCTAAAATCTGAATTGCGGCATCTTGTCCTCGTAACTTTTCATCCTGAGCGTTCATATTCGTGGTCAAACGGTCAAAGACTTTTACTAATTGTTGATTATCCATAGATCCTTCTTGAGGATACTGTGGTAAAGCTTTCTTATCTAATGCATCAGTATAGGCATCTTGAACAGGTTGTTGAGGGGAAGCAGGTATATTTTGATGTTGATTTTGATACTGACCTCTTGGTTGGAAAAAGTTGATCTGGGGGCGCGGTTGATAATGACCAAGATTAGTGGCCCCCTGAGGATTTGAATATTGCATACCCAGATGATTTTGGTTACCAAATTGATAACCTCCTCGGTTGGATATGAAGTAAACAGATTGTGGATTTCCTTCGCACTCTTCCCATGTATGATTATTAACCCCACATTGTTGACAACCTTGTGCTTCTTGTACTACGTTTGATGCGGCTAAAGTTTTCTGCATCTCTAGCTTAAGCTCTTTGATTTGATTTTCTAATACGGATATTTGAGATGAGTTTGTAGTTTCCGCATCTAAACGAAGCCTACCTCGGGTTTTTGCTACAGGAGCTCGCGTAGAAGGCCAACTCCTTTCTTGTTCTATAATATTTTCCAAGACCTCAGATGCTTCATTATGGTTCATGGACACGAAATTTCCCTTTTCTATGTTATCCACCTTCTCTCTACCTCTATCATTGAGACCTTCATAGAATAAAGCTAATTTTAAAGAGGGGGTATAACCATGGAGTGGACATCTAGCTAATTTATGTTGAAACCTTGTCCATGATTCTCCTACTGTATCTCCATCTTCTTGATAAAACCTTGCAAGCTCGCTTTGATCTTTGAGTCTCATACTCTTAGGATAAACACAGATAAAGAATGCGGCTTGAAGTTCTGTCCATGAATTGATTGTCCCAGGTGGTTGTCTATCTAGCCATTCACTAGCTCTACCGGTCAGGAAGAACGAAAACATATGACAATACAGTTGCTCGCGTGTAATGCCTGGAGTAACATAAGCATCACAAATCTGCATAAACTTCTGAATCGCTCTTACTGGATCTTGAATTGTTGTACAACTGTAGAGTCCATAACTTTGAAATTGACTGAGCATCCCTAGATCGGGTCGAAATTTTATATTATGGATCTCTGGAGGACGGTAACCTATTGGTTGAACATGGAACGGCACATGGAGACCAGGGAGGTCTTGCTGAACTCGATTTTGCCCATTACCTCGTCCTAGTGGATGTTGTCCTTGTTGTTGTCCACCAGGTGGGACACGTGGTGGATCTAACTGCTTTTGCATGCCTGCCATAGCTCTTCTCAAGGTTCTTTTCTCACGAACACGTTTGTTATAAGATCTGAAGCTCCTCTCAGGCTCCCGTAATGGAGGCCAAGAATTAAACACTGTGACACCTGAAAAAGACTAAAGCAAACCACAAGCGTGAATCCGGAAAAATAAAAACTAAATACTGAAAAATAAAAACTAATTAAAAAATACTACTCGAAATAGATAGCCCACACGCTAACGAGACACAAGTCCCGGGCAGGCACATCCACCCTAGGGTGTGATAAAAATAAGATAAATATAAGTCAATAAAACTACGCACTCTCACCCTAGACAGGCACAGTACTGCAAGTATTATAGGACGTATGCATGTTTTAGTTAATAAGTTGAGTTCGTTCTCAGGGACTTAGTGTGCTAGTCGAATGGGTAGCAATAATGAGTAAGAAGTAAATAATTAAAAGACAATAAATTAAAGAGATATTAAATTCGAAATTAATTAAACTAAGAAAATAAAAGACAATAAATTAAAATACGAAGAAATAGGAGATGAGAAGTATAGCTTAATTTTTGCTAGTATGCACTAATCCTTCTAATTCTTTCTATGAGATCTAGTTAATAAGGGAGAATATTAGCTCTTGTATACTTAGTCAGGATTCGAAATTCCCATACCTTAGACCTTGAGAGCGACTAAGCGGGCTACGGACATACCACGAGGCTGGTTCAAATAGGGCTTACAAGCGCAACCAAGGCCCTAAGCAATCAATTTTCATACATGGTGAAAGTGATTAAATTATACCCTAATGACTATCTAGTTAGAATCAGTGTTGTTAGGACTAATATCGACACAAGACGTTATGTGGTGTTTCAATAATTAGACACCCATCTATGGTGATCATCTAACTACTATTAAGGTAATCATATACTCGTGCACTAGCAAGGAAAACAATCATTAAATCAAAACACATAAACAAATATAAAGGTAAGCAGCTAATATCAGATTAAAACATGTAATTCCCAAAGAAACTTAGGTAGAGAGAAATTAGAATTCATAGATTATACATGATGCAAAACCCAAGTTATGGGAAGTTTAGTTCATACCTGAAGGAAATAAACTAAAAGAAATAATAAAAGATATCATCTTGCTCTTTACAATAACTTGGAAGAATAAAACCTTAAGAACTAATTACTATGAGGCTTACAAGTGATATAAGGGTGTATTTATAGGTGTTTAGAAGACCTAATTCGTTTTCTTGAAGGAGAGGTTAAGTAGTGGACTCCAAGCCCAACTCAAATTCGTAACCCTAAAAACATGAAATCAGGCCCGTTTTTCTTTTGGTCCTAGCAGCTTCAATATTCACCCGTTTGACGCGTATGAGTATACCAAATTCAAAGCTCTTAAACTTTGCTCTTGACCGTTTCTCCAAATTCCACACCGTTTTTGAGATATAAGCTGATTTGTGGTCGTAGGTGCAGACATTCAGGATTAAGGTAGCTTTTCCTTTTCCATGTTTTTAGCTTTTGTTTCCTTATCTCCAATTTCCATTCTCATCTCTTTCCATATCTTGTCGTCTTTAACTTGGACTCTAATTAATCTCCATAATTATCTTTAAACCTTCACACTAAATAAATAATTAAACCCAATATGCTCTAAAAATATTATTTTACTAAATCAAGACTCAAAATAGGAAAGTGCACTATTTCTCAAGAAAAACGACTATTATGACTTCTAAATCACTAAAAATGATGTCTCATCCTAATATAAATCTATCACAAATGAGGATACATCAAATGTCAAAGATACCTCACTGCTCACGAGATGTGGAATTCTCTTAATGAGAAGTATGGGGGTACGACTATGAAAAAGTTGCGTCAATTGACCATTAATTTTGACCCTTGCAAGAAGAAGCCTAATAAAACCATGCAACATTATCTCCGAGAGATGTCTAACATGATTAGGGAACTTACGAATGCAGGTCATAACCTTACTGATGAAGAACAGGTTCAAGCTGTGATCAGATCTCTTCCAAATAACTGGGAGCATTTGAAGATAAACTTGACTCACAATGACAACATCAAAACCTTTGGAAGATGAACCTCTAGATGCAATTAAGCCTCAGGGTCAGACTTATTTTGCTGAGTCAAGTTCCCACAAAGTTTCTGGCAATAAGCGCAAGAACAATGGGAAGAAGTACGGAAATGAGCATGTCTCCAAGAAGAACAAGAAGGGTGGTAACAATAAGGAAAACTTTTTCGTAAGAAGAAAGACAAGAGTAAGATGAAATGCTTTAGCTGCTTCGCTCGCGAGTGTAGCGAGCCCATAAAGGTAGCAATGTCATTTACTTCTTGTAATTTTACTTATGTTACCAGTACTGTATTGCTTGCTGATTCTAATCCTTTGTGGATTGTGGACTCATGAGCGATAAACCATGTAGCCAAAGACCGAGATGCATATGTACAGTACTGTCGGATTCCAGAGGGATCAAGGTGGATATATGTAGGAGGCAACAATAAAGTTGAAGTCAAAGGCGTTGGCATTTGCAAGTTGAACTAGTGAGGTGGTCAAACCTTGTACCTACATGATGTACTTTACGCACCTGACATTCGACAGAACTTAGTATTTGTCACTGTACCTCTAGGATTACGTTTTCATATAAATTTTCATAACAAACAAGTAGATATATATTATGACGCTAAGTATTATGGTTCTGGTTTTATTTCGCATGGTTTAATTGTACTAGATGATGATAACTCGTTTAACAGTTATTATGTAAGTAGTTGCTTTTCTACTAATACTTCTTCTTCTAGTAATACTAATGTAGAAGAAAATGTATGGCATTCTAGATTAGGTCATATTGGACAAGACCGTATGAATTTGTTGGCTAAGGCGAACCTTTTGGTTCGTTGACTTAAGTCAACTTGCCAACTTGTGAAAATTGTCTAGCAGGTAAAGAAAAACGAAAACAATTTGGAAAGGCTAAACGAGTCGAGTGCGCATTACAAGTAATTCATTCAAACATCTGTGGCCAATGAGAACGTTATTTCATAACCTTTATAGATTATTTCACTAGGTTTGGTTATGTCTATATGATTTCTCACAAATCTGAAGCATTGAAAATTTTTATAACATTTATCAATGAAGTGGAAAATAAGTTAGAGAGGAAGGTGAAAACCCTAAGAACCGATGATCAGTTTAAAGAACTGTGTGATGAAAAAGGAATAGTAAGGCAACTTACAACTCCTATAACACCACAACAGAAGGGTGTGGCTGAAAGGAGGAATAGAACACTCCTAAAAATGGTTAGGTTTATGATGGCACAATCAAATCTTCCAATATCTTATTGGGGAGATGCCTTGCTTGTCGCCTGTTATATACTTAACCGAATACCCACAAAGACTATTCCATCAACTCCTTATGAACTATTGACCAGGTGGGAAACCTAATCTGTCATACTTGTGACCTTGAGGGTCGGCGGGCTATGTTCATGATCTATCTCATAAGTATGGGAAGTTAGGTCCAAGAGGTAAGAAGTGTATCTTTATTAGATACCTAGGTCACTCTAAGGAATATGTGTTTATTGGTGAACATAATGATTGGGGTCTTACTGAAATTGAGTCACGAGATGTTACATTCTTAGAGAATGATTTTCCTAGGAGAGGTGAGGTTGACAGAAATTCCATTTTATGTGAATTAAATGAGATTCAGGAAGATGATATGCAAACAAATGTTACACCTGATGAGGTAACACATACTCAGGAACTACAGACGAACACTACTCTACATCTTGAGACAGAAGAAACCATTGCATCATCTAGTAATCTTATTTCTCAAGATTCTCAACTTAAAAGAAGTGCTAGAGGTTTTGTTCCTCGTCATCGATTTGAAATCGAAGGACAAGTCTTTATGATAACTCAAAAAGACGAAGAAGAACCTCGAACAGTTAATGAAGCACTTTCATGTCCCGCTAAGAATGAATGGAGGAAAGAAATGGAAGAAAAATGGAGTCGATGAAGAAAAACAGGTATGGGAACTGGTTGATCTCCCGAAAGGATGTAAGGCAATTGGGAATAAATGGGTTAAGCTCGCTTGGTAGAAAAAGGCATCTCGATCTGGAGTTACACCAAACGGATGTTAAAACTGCATTTCTAAATGGAGATTTAGAAGAGCTAATTTTCATGGAACAACCCTCGGGTTTCGTTGCAAAAGATAAAGAGAATAAAGTTTGTAGATTATTGAAATCAATCTATGGTCTCAAGCAAGCCTCGAGACAGTGGAATTTGAGATTTCATGAAGTCATCTAGTCAAATGGGTTTGAGATGATAAGTGAAGACCACTGTGTTAATATTAAACGTTCTAAGAAATTTTTCGTAATTTTATCTCTATATGTGGATGACATCCTATTAGCTGGGAATGATAAAGAGTTTATTCAAGCTAATAAGGAGTGCCTAGCTTCTCATCGATATGAAAGATATAGGAGAAGAAAATTACAATCTTGTTGTTAAGATTCAGAGAGATAGATCTAGAAGACTATTATCTCTATTCCAAGAAACTTACATCATTAATGTAGTTGAGCGTTTTGGTATGACTACGTGCAATGCCATTGACACTCCTGTAGCAAAGGGAATAAACTTTACTCTCGACATGTGTCCTAGTACTACATAAGAGAAATAGAAAGTGCCAACAGTACCATATTCTAGTGCCATTCGTAGTCTTATGTATGTTATGATGTGTACGAGACCATATATATGTTATGAAGTAGGTTTAGTTAGTCGTTTTCAATCGAACCTTGGACAAGAGAATTGGAAAGATGTGAAAAGGATATTGAGATATCTAAAAGGCACTAAATATCATGCTTTACGCTTTCGAGGAGATAGATTACGCCTAGATGGGTATACAGACGCTGATTGGGCTAATGATATTGATGGTCCACTTATGGGTATACAGTACCATACGCTCATGGAGTATCAAGAAACAAACCTGTGTAGCTTTGTCAACGATGGAAGCTGAATTTGTAGCATGCTCAAATGCGGTTCAAGAGGCAGTTTGTTTAAAATGTTCTTTCAAAATTTACGATTCTCTGGTGATATTGGGAGTCCAACTACAATAAACTGTGAAAGTCAAGCTGCAATAGCTTATTTAAAAGATCCAAAATATTACAACAAGACCAAACACATTGATATAAAGTATAACTTCGTTAGAGATATAATTGCACAAAAGAATGTTACTTTGCAGTATATACCCACACGCAATATGCTTGCTGATCTATTCACAAAAGCTATCCCAAAGGATGTATTCATGGATCATGTTGGATCTATAGCATTAAGCAAGATGTAATGTATGAATTATTGCTAGTTTATGGGCATTTTATGTATATATTTCCATTAGTATATTTGTTCAACTGTTTATTTTAATAATATACTATTTTATATGTATTATATATTGCGTGTGATTTTGTAAGTATGTATGTCCTATAAACTGAGATTGGCCATGTCACACGGATAATTGCCTTTGGCATAAGAACTGCGCAAGGATGAGATTAACTCATAGTAGTGAAGAACCATTAAGATAAGTTGAGTTAAGATAGTCGCATTAACTAAGTGTTAAGTTGAGATCTTAAACATGGATAAACCATGTTAAGCTTATATTATGATTGAAGTAGAATACCACTATCTACGTATTCTATAATAGCAAGATATGAATTTCTTGATTGATTTCATAGAAGGGTTGATCGATCGAAGAATTCATCTTAGGCAACGAGGCTTGTCTAATTGTATATTTGTATGGTATTTGTAAAATTGTGAAATACAATTTGAGATATACGAATAATACCATAACACGTGTGTCATACCACGTGTGCTTTCGACCAAAAGGAAGTGAAGAATTGATCCCTATTTCCTCACTGTGTGATAACTTTGATTTGTGCCCTTATTACTTTTGACTATATTTTGATATCTTGATTAGGTGTAAGCTACTTTAAACACATTACAAATGATCATGAATGATTCATACTAATGGGGTGTGTTTGGGAAAGCAACCTAGTCAATATAAAAGGATATAGGTGTAAAGGTGAGACAAGAATTGTGTATCAAATGTGTGCTTGCAGGTTAACCGATCATGTAAGTCAATACGGACTATAACATGATAGTGAGACACATAAACGAAATGACAGTGAACTGTTTTTTACGTAGATGTTGTGATATAAATTTGGAGGGGTCAGAATTACTATAATATGATACAACATATTGTTAGTCCGGGTATCGCTGGATACGTAACAGATGAAACTATTTTGAGCAACTATGTACCCTAACAGGTTATTAGTAATGTATGCTCGTATGCTTGCCGGTCGCACGGCCTATTTGTCAAGTATGATGATATTTTTTGATTCAGGTGTGTATGTGAGAGGATATAAAATGATGTGATGTGTATCTCATAGATAGGATATAACTTTATTATGGACGACTGGGAGAATGAAAAAAATAAAATAAATGAAATGTATTTTATTTAATATTTATTTTTGGTCCGCCCATAATTAGTTTATTTGTGTATTTTGAATTTAAAATTCAAAATATATGGGAGTTAGTATTCTACGTGGAATAAACTACCTCCCCATGATTATCTTATAAGAACTCCCCATATATCTGAAAAGAGGTTAAGAAGTCAGATATAATTCTTATATTCATTCAACGCTTAATATCCTCTCTCGATATTCTTCTATGCTCATTATAAATACACGCAAAACAATTCACTAAATTAAATAATCAGAGGCTCTTAGGTTGGAAAAAAAAGCCTCTTCTTCACTGTGAGAAGATCCGTGATTGAAACTGTTTAATTCGTACTCTGTTTCCGCTGCTCTTCAAGAGGTAAACAAATAAATTCTCTTGTATTTAATTGTTTAAATCCATTAAATTCTATCAATAAGAAAATATATATAAATCTAAATCTAATTGTCAAAATGAAAATGTTTGGGTGTATTTTTCTGAAGAGAAATGTTTATATAAATGGAGATAATGAGTGGCTTAGAGAGAATAATGATAAAAGAGGAAAGAGGAAAGAGGAACCAAAAGGAAAAGATAAATGAAATGTGATAAGTTAGAAGGAATGAAATTTTAGATATTTTATCGAGTTGTTTGAGTTTATTCTAATGGCTAGGGATTGTTACAATTCAAATGTAGATATAACAAATTTGTATAGAATAAAGGTTTCCTACCTAGAAAAAAAAGAAGTATATTATAATGGTTATGCGAGGATCTCGTCCTGAGAAACTATGGTAAGATAAAATTATTGAGGTAAATAAATTATAAACATGAAAGGTTTCCATATTCTAAACTTTAGTTAAATAGGTATAATTTAGTTAATAACATGTCTAGATTTTTCCTTTGTAATATAGATTATTTTTTATCTATGTTATCTATATATTTGGCTTGTAATTAAAGTAAGTGAATTATAAATTTTAAGTGAGTTCAGGAATAATGAGTAGAGCGCTCATTTAATAATATGATGCTGCTTATTTCCCGTTGAGGGATGATAAAAAAGAAGAGTTACCGAGGTGGTCAAGGTATTGATGGTGATATTCATGATTTTCAAGTTCAGACTAGATCCGCTTGAAACAAAATTAGTTATTATATTACGGAATATTATGAGTTTCAAATTCGAATAGATTAACTTATTGGGAGGTTAAGAGTTGTGATACTTAGGTAGTGGGTTAATGAATATCTTACTAGTGTAGAATAAATCTCAATGGTAATATATAATTAAGGGTATATATTTAAATTTATAAATCTTAATCTCTATGACTACCAAACTATGTAATGCTTCCTAAGGTTCTAAATCGTTCGTTTTACATATCATTCCATGGGTTCAGATGAAAAAATACATTATAGTTAATTATGAGTAATGTGTGATTTTAGATTTTATATATTTTGTTTCACATAATATCTTTATATATTATGAATAAAGAATAAGGCTATTTTATCGTAGAGTAACTTCTATAGGGACTTTTGCAATGGGAAGTTCACTACACATTACTTTCTTTCAGTGTAACTTAAGGCTAAATCCTCGAGTGTAATCAAGTCATGATGAATAAGTGATTCAACTGTGATTTGCCAACCCTTTTTCCCACCATCCAATAACTAGTTATTAAATAGTATTAGTTTGACATATGTGATATCCCATGTAAACTGTTTAAACTTAACTTATTATAGGTCAAAAAAATTTCAACGGATAAAGAAGGATAAAATTTATTAATTAAAATTTGTTTCATAAAGCACGTGAAAATATACTAAATAATAAAACTCATAAGAAAATTGTAAAATTTAGCCATTTAGTCCCGATCCTTTGTCAAATTGAAAAGAGAAGAAAAAACTATTAATCAAAAGAAAGAAAAAAATTCAAATTATCAGAAATAAAAGGTGAATTAAATACCTAAAACATAAACTCCTCCAAGTTGGTCATGTCGTACATTAACTCCGATATGTACAACTTTATATAATACATATATGATATTTATAAGAATTTCTAATAATAAATTATATAAATGTTTGGTTCATAATTATATAAATCTTTGGTTCAAATTAGAGGAAGAAATAGATAAAATAACAATACCATGTAGTCCACTTTTTGCATCACCTTACCACACGCCTCACACACTACTACAAATATGGTCTTTAGGGACAAATTTTTTAGGGGCGACCAGCTTTTCGTCCCTAAAGATCACTAATAGCGACGATAAGTCGTTAACGCCAACAGATTTCGTCGGCAGGAACATTTTTTGTTAGTGACGGTCCGCGTTTGTCGGTAAGAGATTAAAATTTCGTCGCTAAAATTCCTCAGAGTTGGCAATAGCACGATTTTGTCGGTGGAGGATAAAAAAATTGTCGCTAGAAATCTCCAATTTTAGCGACGAACCTATTTCATAGGAAAATATTTCTCCTTTCGTCGCAAATATCGTCTTTTAGTTTTGATAATTTTTTTTGCACAACAATTTTGTCGAAATTTTTTATGAGTACTAGCAACAGAGGAAGTCATCATTGTTACTCTATCTAGCGACAAATTTTAAAATACTTAGCGAAGAAGCATATAGTTGTTAACAAAAAACGTAAATTAAAAAACCAGCAGGTTTTTTAAACCAGAAATACCACACCAATATCATTTTCTCCAAGTTCTTCTCAAAACCTTAACCCCTATTTACCCAAATCTTAAACAGTTGTTTCTCCAACTCATATAGCATAATTCCCGGGTCCATATTCAGGTCAATCTTCATTTTCTCCAACCAAATCAAGGTATTATCTAATAAATTCAATCTTTTTAAAATTTGATTTTGTTGAATATAATGGTGAATTACATTATTAAATGATCGATTAAGCTAATAAATACTTATTACACCTTTACTAGGTCAATAATCAAGTTGGGGCATGGTCAATCTTCAATATTCCGATCTAATTCAAGGTATTTTCAATAAAATTCTAACTTTTTACAATTTGATATTTTTTATCATACTTGTTTATAAATCTGTGATTAAATTCTATAAAGATTTGATTTGCTTAATAAACACTTGTTTTAGAATTCTATTTTTATTAGTATGTTGTAAGCATGCAATTCATTGATTTAAATTTTGTCATTGTAATTTGTTTTTTTTAATTAGTTATGTGTAATTGTTTATCTATTTAATTAATTGTTGTAATTTTAATTCATTCAGTGATTTGTAATTTTAATTCTTTCATTCATTTAGGTTTTAATTTTTAATTTATTTATTAATTAGGTTGTAATAATTATTTATTTACTTTTCATATTTGTGTAGTTTCTTAGTTATATCAAACTGTTATTAAAAGATAAATTCGGGTCTTGATAAGAGTTGGATCAAAGCAACCGATCTTGTTACGGAAGAATATTTTTTTTGGTGTGCATGATTTTATTGCTTTTGTTGAAAATCAAGATGGTTTTAATGGATGGATATTTTGCACGTGTGCTAAATGTCTAAATAATCGTCGATGTCAAACTCAAACGGTTAGGCGTCACCTTCTATAGAACGGGATTTGGTCCACTTATGAGGTTTGGACAAAACACGGTGAGAAATTAGTAATTCCCAAAAAACCCGTGCCAAATAGAGAAAATAAAATATTTAATGTGTATGAAGATTTGAGACCCAGTTACGATGTTCCCGGTCATTCGGGTGATACCAAGATCAGAAACGCAAATCAAACAAGTCGTGGCAGTTTCAAAGCTTTGTTCGAGGAATTGGAGACCGAATTATATCCTGGATCTATAGTGATGAATTCTTTGAACGTCATTGCCAAGCTTATGCACATAAAGGTAAAGAACAAGTGGACTAACACATCTTTCCTCAAACTCTTGGAATTGGTTGGTCGAATTTGCCCGAACCTCACAATTTGCCTAGGTCTTACAAAGAATGCAACAAGAAGTAGAAAAGTATGGGTTACACTACTATTAATGTTTGCTTGAATGATTTTTCTATTTTTTACAAGGAGAATTAATTCATCGATAAGTGTCCAGTATGCGGTGAGACTAGATGGGATACGAAGAAGGGTAAGAAATTACCCCATAAAAAGTTTTTCTATTTTCCGATTGCCTTGTTGGTTGCAGTGGCTATACGCTTTAAAGCACACCGCCGAAGACATAATCCGGCACCATAGCAAAAAGAGTACCGATCCAGATGTGTTATGCGATCCTGTTGATGGGGATAGCTGGAAAAGATTCGCAGAGTTACATCTTGAGTTTGCTAGTGAACCCCATAATCTATATTTGGGCTTGGGTATTGATGGTTTTTGTCCGTTTTCTATGCAGAACAATTCATACAGTATCTTGAAAGTTATTTTGACGGTCTACAACTTGCCACCATGGGTATGCATGAAGGAGACCACATTTCAGCTTTGTTTGTTGATTTCGGATCCTCATTCTCCCGGTAAGGACATGGATGTCTTTCTCCGCTCTGTTATAGATGAGTTAGACATGTTGTGGGAAACAGGGTTCCTTACGTATGATGCCATATGAAGCAAGAGTTTACGATGAAGGTTTGTTTGTCTTCCACGACCAATGATTACCCCGCTTGGTCATACACTTTGGGGTGACAAGGTCAAGGTTACATGGCTTGCCCAGAATGCATGGAGTCCACTCCATCATTTAACGTGAAGAAAGGAGTGGTTTATTTTGATCACATATGTTGGTCACCTCCTAGACATCGATTTAGAAAAGACAAAGTTTTGTACCCGCGTACTGATCATAGGGCCCCACCGAGGAAACGTAGTCCCTCCGATATTCAGACATAGTTAAAAGGGTTGCCCATTGTGTTTCCTGGAAAACACAAGGATTTTCGGGGAAAGGCGACGAATATAATATGTCGTCGCGAGTTCAATAGGAAGAAAAAAAGTATTTTTTATCGCTTACCTTATTGGTCGTAAAATTTGTTAAAACATAACATCGATTTTATGAATTGCGAGAAGAATGTGTGCGACAGTTTGCTCGGTACAATTGTAGGACTTGATGAGAAAGTAAACTAAGATAACGCAAAGACGAGAATCGATATTCAAGATATGAAAATCAGGCCAGAGTTGTGGTTAACATCAAGAGGAGGTAAAGCGATACTCAAGCGAGTAAAGTATACGTTGTCAACGGATAAGCGGAAAGAATTTCTAGATTGGTTGAAGGCACAGAAATTTTTTGATGGTTTCACATCTAGTTTGAGGAATAATGTTCAAAGTGATACATGAAAGATTATTGGATGAAATTTCACGATGGTCATGTAATGATGAAATATCTTTCCGTGGATAGTATCCCCGGGCTTATAGATGATTAATCGATTAGCGATGCAATCATTGGGTTAGCTAACGTGTTTAGATTCGCCTATAACAAGAACCTGAGTAGGAAAGAGTTAGAAACGTGTAAGGCGGGAGTGGTTGAATTGATGTGCAAACTAGAAATGATTTTACCTCACACTTTTTTTTATATAATGATCCACTTGGTGATACACCTATAAGATGAACCATTATTAGGGGGTCCGGTTTAAATGCGGTTGATGTATCCATTTGAAAGGTATTTGAAAAAGTTGCAAGAGTATATTCGAAACCCGGCTAGGCTAGAGGGCTCAATCGTAGAGGATTATGTGGAGGAGGAGACGTTGAAATTCATATCACGGTATATTCTAGAAGAAAAAACAAAGTTCAACGATCCCGACATATACAACGAGGCACTGCCCAAACCGAAAGAGCTATCCGTTTTTAAGTGTCTATGTACTCCAGATTATAAGAAAAAGTTTGGTCATTTAACACGTAATGAGAAGGAACAAATAAACTGGTATATTCTGCATAATTGCGACGAGATCGAACCATACAAGGCGTAAGTAATAGTTATTCTTTTTATTAATTTATTTTTACATTGTGTTTTATTCTTTTCTTAAAATACAGTGAACACAAATCCACTCTTTCGGGAACGGCTAAAGCTATAAAGAAGATGAAATGACAAACGTTTAAAGGATAGTTTTTGGAAAAGGTATGTAACATGTACACTCCTTAGTAATTTTCCTTTTTTAGAAACTTTCATTTTTTAATAACTTTCCTTATTTAGTAAAGTTTCCATATTTGGAAAGTTCCTTATTTGAAAACATTCCATATTTGGAAAGTTTCTTTATTTGAAACCATCCATATTTGAAAAGTTTCCTTATTTGGAACCCTTCCTTATTTGGGAAGATAAACATTTTTTTTCAAAATTATAATTCTTATTATTTTTTATAGAATTATGCAATGCACATGGCTGGTGATGCATTAGCTACTCTCGAGATGATTTACTTGGTCATTATGTCTCTTGACCCGGTTCATACATACGATTCATGTGTTGTGAATTGTGTGAAATGGGTTACAAGAGAAAAAGAAGAAAAAAGAGTACTCCAAGATTACGGTGTATCTGGCATGTATAATGAGACACCTTTTTACGGTGAATTAGTGAAAATCATAGAGGTTACATTAAATGGTGGTTGTTCAGTTGTGTTATTCGTATGTAGGTGGTATAATACGACGAAGGTTAAGAAAGAACACGGGGTAACCTTCATCCACAGATCTTCTTTTTGGTGGGTGGGTTAACCATACATTTTAGCAACCCAAGCCAAAAAACTGTTTTACATTGATGAGATCAATACAATGAAAACAATGAAAGGATGGAAAGCCGTTTGGGAAATCAACGATTATCAGGGATGGAGTCCCAAGTTATGGGGTGCAAAGTCAATATCTACCAACAACGAGCGCATCACAATTTCTTTGGTTAACACACAGACTGATTACTCACGACTGGACTTGGCAACTACCAAAGAGATTGAGTTTGACCGATCTCATTTGCGGGTTGAACTAGTTCTTGATTAAGACGAGGAGATTTTTTATGACACATGTGAGGAGTATGTAGATGAGGAACCTATGAAGGTCGCTAGTGATGAGGAACCTATCGACACTAGCGGATACGAAATTGATTATTTATTTGGTTTGTTTAGTTTAATGTTTTTTTATATATTGAAGTGTATTTGATTTGAATTTTAAGGTTGTCAAAATTTTGTTTCTTGATTTATATAGATGTTTACAATGTTTTTCTTAAATATGAAGATATAAGAAATCAAAAAAAAATGTTAATGAGGAATTAAGAAAAGAAATGAAAAAAACATGTTAGCGACGGCCTTTAAGCGCTAGAACTCGTTGCTAGTTCATAGCGACGATATTTAGGAACATAGCCACGACTTAATTCGTCCCTAAGACCGTCCAAAAAGTCGATTGGTCAATTGGGTAGTCAAATTTCCCGCCTCTTCCACTTAGCAACTACACGTAATGATAGCGATGATGCGTGTCTTCGCTAAATGCTTGTCTTCGCTAAATGATGAGTATCGTTTTTAATAGATGATTTGTGTTTTTTGTAAGTTGTTTATATGATTAGAAGAACAAATAGGGTTTATGTGTTTAGAATATATGATTATGGAATTTTTAAGTAATTTTTTGGATTAAAATAAATTTTAGTAATATAAAAAATAATAAAGTAGTGTTTTATTAGGATTGTTTAAAAAAAGTAGTGTTTTATTAGGATTTTTATAAAAAAACACTTAGGAAAAAAGTACTCCTTAGGGAAGTTTTGTTTAAAAGAACGTTAAATTTTATATTTTAGGAGACTTTCTATTTTTGTAAAGTTTCTATTTTAGGAATTTTTTTGTTTTAGGAAACTTTCCATTTGTAGAAATTTCCTAACATTGAAACTTTACAAAAATGGTAAGTTCCCTAAAATGGAAAGTTCTCATATTTGAAAACTTTCCAAAATAGGAAAGTTTCATTTTTTATAATAATAGAACCATTTTTTGGACTAACAGGTTACTTTTTGTGTCAGATTTCATCTAGATTGGATTAACTCTAATTATTTTAATTTATTATATATTTATGATTTGTAATAATTTAATTATTTTAATTTATTGTATATGTATTTTCTGTAATTATTTATTTATTCGCTTGGATTGTAATAGTATAATAATTCGTAAAAACTATAATAATTTCTTTTATGTCTTTTACAAATTAGATGGCTGATGTCTTGTCCTGTGGTCACGATGGAGACGGTGACGACCGTGATCCACCTAGGATTCCCAACCAACCATTACAAACTTACGATCAACAACAAGGTGGTAAATACAAAATTTTAATTATTTAATCTTAAGAATTTAATGTTAATTCAAAATTATATTCAAACATAAAAACGAAAAAGAAAATCATGAGGCCCCACGGCCTTCCGTAAGACCGTTGTAGATGCATTGGCCAAACTAGGGCATCCTTTACCCGTAGAATTTTGCAAATTAGATAACACTTGGAACCCGACTGGGGAGTACGAGCTCCTAGTTGCACAAGTGATTGGGGTGACTGTTCGAGAAAATGTCCCGCCCTGTTACAAAACTTGGAAAGACGTGCCCGATGCGTTAAAAGAGACTATTTTCTCCGACTACAGGAGTTTTTTGATATCTAGGGGTGGAGACTAAGTAAAGATTGGCCGGTATTGAAAGAATAACTAAGGACAAGTCAAACAACTTGGTATAGTGCTTGGAAGTGGGATATAAAGACTGATTACTATTATAAGAATATAACACCCCCTGATGATGACCCGGAAATTTCGAGAAAATGAAGAGAGATGTGAGATGACGTGGACTCCCAAGTATAAAATTTAAATTTTATTACAACTATTAAAATTTATTCGTATTTAATTTTTTTAAATTTTATTGACACAGGACCAAGGAAAGATTAACAAAGAAAACCGAAAAAAGCAAAAAAAATCGGGCAACGATGGATCTCGAAGTTTCTCTTGGACTTGGGAGGTCATTTTTAAGGTAAAATATTAATTTTTAAAGATAATATTTAATCACTTTACTTAATTATTAATATAATTGGTTTAAAATGTGTTATTGAACAAGGGGGATGAAAAAGAAGACGAAGGAGCCGTTGAATTTGTATGACAAGGCTACACAGGAGGAGAGGGAGATTTCAGATTCGGGGGGGGGGGGGGGTTCGAGTATGACTCGGAGAAAGATGATTGAAGAAACTCGAAATACCAAAAGTGAAAGGTGTGTAATTTTTTAAAACTTGTACCTTTTATTTTAATTCCTTTATTGTTTCTTTTATTGAAAACTATCTAAAAAAGGAAACTTCCCATTTTTATAAAGTTTCCAAAAATGGAACCTTCTATAAAAGGAAAGCTCACTTTTTTAGTAAGTTTCCATTTTTGGATGCCTTTTAGATTGATTAACTAATAATTACTTTTTAATGTCGTCTAACAGGATAATTATCCAGAACAACTAAAGAAGAAGGTATCCGAGACCCATCTACATACGTGCTCTCCTTTGAAGAACAAATCGACGCCTTCAAAGAAGCCGTTGAGGAAGGTATGGGCCCATCGAAAACAACTTGGGTATCTAGGGTTGGACTTGTCCACAAGAAAGCCCATACTTACAAGCCGGATCCATTGGTTAGGCAGAACGACGAGAGGCTAAATATTCTGATGAAAACTATGAACGAGCTTCTCGCAGCTCAAGGTCTTCCTCCTATTATCGACCCTACTGCTTCATCGAGTGCCTCCATATCTAAGACTACTCAGGGTCATTACCAGATGAACATTCTAGACACAGCTATGGAGACGTTGAATAGCATGAAGGCCTAACAAGGACTTGACCCGATTCCCCCCCCCCCAAGGAGCAAAAGAAGAACCGAGAGAAGATGAAGAGGATAGAAGAGAAGATTCCCCTCGGTTGGATGATCCTTAGATTTTGTGTTGGTGTTGGTTTAATTTTGGTTTTTTCGACTTATTTTGACTATATTTTGGTTGATAACCCTCTTTCATGTGAAGGATTTAAACAGTATCTAGTATTGGAATAATTAACCATATTTTAAATTATGCAGTAATATATTTATTTCGATGATTTTGTATTCTTTGATATATTAATGATTTGAATTGCATCATCTTGTTATCATATGAATAAATATATATTTGAGATAGCACGGTCTATTTTATAGTCTGCCCATTAATAGCTATCATTATTGAAGCGACGTACTTAGTCATGTCATATTTTAAATTTTTCTATTGCTATCGATGAATCGTTTAACATGATATATTTGTCTTGCACTTCGCGGCAATGGGTTGTCCTAGGTTAGTACGACTATCATGATCTCTTCCCACCTGACGCATGTGACGGAGAGTTCCTTGGGCAGTTGATTGTAGGTTGGTTGTAACCGGGTATTTACACGTGGGAGTGACAAGGGATCGAGCGTTGTAGCGGGAGTCATAAGGGAAAGCCCATTGTATCTTTTGTAACGTGATTATCATTTACTATTGCATATATCTTGCCGAGATGTATGTGCGGCCTAGTCTACATATGACCATTATTAATTTTTTAAATGAGCCAGACTCCTTTACCCACCAATAGTAAATAATTAACGTATGTATGTTCTAGTCAATAGGACAATATCAATAGTAGAGGAAGAGTGGATATTTTTATTTATTAATTTTTACTTATTTAATTTTAATTAGTGTAATGTAATAAATAATGATTTACTTTAAAAAATATATGTTTTCACATTTTTTGGGACTTGACACTATTACTATAAAAATTGCACACTTCGCATATTACGAGTTAGATATTAAAAATTACTCCCTCCGTCCCAAAAATAATATCCACATTACTAAATATGGTGTCCCAAAAATAATGTCCCCTACTTTTCTTTTAATTTATAATTATTTGAATTATTATTTTATACTTGATTGCATTTTCCTAGGCATAGGAATAGGTATGCATTATGACATTTATTAGGGGTATTTTTGTACATATAGGGTTCAATAATGACATTTCTTAATCTGTGTGAAAATGCTAAGTGGACATTATTTTTGGGACGGAGGGAGTATATTTTTTCACTTTAAAGTAATAGATTAGGCTATTATACTAATGTTTTTCAATTTCCTCTAATAGAACTGTACACTAAAATCAATTTTTTTTATTAAATAAATAAATCATAATTTTTAAAATATATAATAATTAACATATACAATGCTTTTTAACAATAATAATATTTTTACCAAAAGATTTTTATGTTATGTTGTGTGTCAAAGTCAAACTGTAAATCTTTTTGTTCAATGTTAGTGTGTATTTAAAGAAATATATTTTATTATATGTCTTAAAATATTTATATTTAAATGATTAAAATAAATATGCCCTACCAAATCACCAGTTTAAAACATTTATCACTATAAACCACCACGCCTCATTACTCAAGTCTCTCTGGTATGAGCACAAAGACCACAAAGTAACATTAAATTAGAATTATTACAATATAGCTCATTTCCTAAATATAATTTATTTATAATTATGTTCATTTTATGCGTCGAAATTTTTTTTAGTCTAGATTTTGGTTTGATTATGGCTCATATGCTATTCTATTGAGAGACAAGTCTGAAAGTTTATATTTTAGCATAAAAAACCAATACATTAATATATGAAAGTCTTCCAGCCAGCATTGTTGGTCATTTCCCTTTATTATGTCTTATAATGAAATTATATGTTGGAGGAGTATTTCTAAACCATTTATTATAAACTCTGTTAATTCAATTTTGGTATTAATTAAATAAGGTTTTTTATATGGTTTACCTAAAACATAAAATCGAGTCCTTTAATAAGTCATGAACTCAGTTTTATTATTTAAAACTTATTTATGTCTTTATATGATTTTTTATTATTAATATACGAATATATTTATGTGTATAAATCAATAATAGTATTATTTAGTGTTTTCAAATACGGTTTTTACTAATAAAATTAGAGTAGTCATCGTTGTATAAGTTTAAAAGGTAAACATTGTATACTACTAATTGACGCCCTTTTTTGAACAAAAATTCAAAGTTTCTACTACCAACTAAGAAGTTAAGATCCTTCATAGTTACATAATAGTTATATTCTTTTTGTATTTTATTGTCTAAAATACATTTTTGGCGTGATATTTAGATACCTATATTCTATTACCATTACGATACATTGATTGGAAGTAAGACTCAAGAAAATAAATTAAAATACCTTAGATAAAGAAGATTATACTACGCTGAAGAAGAGTCATTGGAAGAATTATTTTATGACTAAGATGCTAGAATGGAACATTGTAACCCAAGAAAAAACCTAATGGGAAGGTGAGTGGATCAATGGTAAAATAAAATATATTCTCAACTAGCAAGAGCCTTGCTATTACTTCAGCACATAAAGGGGAGGTCCAGAGTTCGAATCCCCTTCTTAACAAGTGTAAAGTAAGATGTAAAATGCTCGAACCCCTCCCCGAACATGGGTAACCTAGTTCCGATTTACCTGAGAATATACATGGGGAGGTGTGTATATCACCATGGGATTAGTCGTGGTGCACGAAAGCAATCCTGGATCACCCACGTACCAAAAAAAATATATTCTCTATGAAAATCATGCGCAATTAATTTATTCAATAATAGGATTAAATATTATGCAAATTATTAGCTAAAATCTTATTGTGATGTTCTGTAAAACACTTAAAGGATGCCTAGTTTAAGCAAAGAGGTTTTGATAAAATTCATTGATGAATATGAGCATACACTTCATATTAGATATTAGATAACTAGGTATGGGTAAGATGAATAATGAAATACAATTCATACAAATAAACAATAAGGGATACTCGGGTAGGAAGGGGAAGATATCACTATCTATTGGTGTTATGTTAATACATTATTTTTTCTTTGGTCTCATATCTTTAGATCCTTTGATGCAGTCTCTTCTTTATTACTTAGTACTCTTGGATGTAATTTCTCGGGTTTGTCCAATTCATGCTAGATTTATTGAGATAAGATACTCAATATTAGTTAGCCAAATAATCAAAAACAATAAATAGAAATAAACAATAAGGTATGCCTGGATATGCAGGAAGAGATCAACATATTTTGGGGATATGTTCATGAATGATTTTTTGTTTGGTATCATATCCTAAGATACTTTGATGCAATATCTTGTTTATTACTCAGTACTTTTGGTCATATTCTATCGGGTCATTCTCAATTAATGATAGCAATTTTGAGGAGTTGTGCAATAGTTCAATAGTTTTATGTTCATCAACATCATGTTCATAGCAGTTCAAGATTGGGGAGTGTTTGAATATTTAGCGAAGGTTTGTAGAATCTTTAATGGAGTTGGGAATCGTTGGGAAGAAAGAGAGGCTTAAGGTTTAGAATTTGTATGTATAAACTAACCTCTCTTTTATTCCTTTTTCTGGCGGCATCGTGGGGTGCACTGCAAGTGAGGTGCGGTGTACCGCAGCAATGTTCTGTATCCCCCATGTCATGGTTGGTCAACATGATATTGCCATATGGTCCCTCGTAATTGGCATTGATTTCCTATACCGTTGGCACGATTCTTGGTTTGTGGGGTGCACCGCGAGTAGGTTGCGGTGTACCGCATATCTCTTCTGACTTTGACCGTATCACGCTTTAGCACGAGTGATGACACGGTTCTTCTTTGGGTTCTTGCAAATGGACCGGCTTATTTAGACCGTGGTAACGTTTTCTTCATGTGGTGCACCGTGGCACCCACGGGATATACCACACGAGTGCTCTGGATGACACCATGGCACGGGTTTGCATGAGTGTCGACACAGTTTTTCTTTTATTCTCCTTGCATGTGCGCTTGATTCATTGACCGTCATGACCCTTTTAGTGTGCGCTACACTACAGTGATGGTGTTCTGTACCGTAGGGTACATCTGTTTTTCGCCGAATTTTTTTGTTTCTTCTCCCGAACTTTTTTTTCTAAGTACTACATATAAAAAACACTAATACCTTCCTTAATACTGCAATATATACTAAAAAAACTAACCTAAACTTAAACTAAAGAAATTAAAATATAAAAAAAATACGGGGTGTCTCCCGGGCAACACTTTTGTTTAACGTCTTTCAAAATTAGACGAGTTACCTGTATCAGATTTTTTGTATATAGCCTCCCCAAAAATGAGCAAGGCTATTAACGTATACTAATCTCCATTTTATACCCATCTTGGGTCTGATCTCTATCACTTCTGCCGAAACAACTTATGTGAAGATAAATGGTCCTATCCATAAATCTTTGTGATTTCGTGGCCTATTCTCGGGTATAATATATTTTATTATATGTCTTAAAATATTTATATTTAAATGATTAAGATAAATATGCCCTACCCAATCACCAGTTTAAAACATTCATCACTACAAACCACCACGCCTCATTACTCAAGTCTCTCTGGTATGAGCACAAAGACCACAAAGTAACATTAAATTAACATTATTACAATATAGCTCATATCCTAAATATAATTTATTTATTATTATGTTCATTTTATGTGTCGAAATTTGTGTTAGTCTAGATTTTGGTTTGATTATGCCTCAGATGCTACTCCATTGAGAGACAAGTCTGAAAGTTTATATTTTGGCATAAAGACCAATACTTTAATATATGAAAGTCTTCCAGCAAGCATTGTTGGTCATTTCCCTTTATTATGTCTTACGCTAAAATTATATGTTCGAAGAGTATTTCTAAACTATTTATTATAAATTCTGTTAATTCAATTTTGGTATTAATTAAATAAGGTTTTTTATATGGTTTACCTAAAACATAAAATCGAGTCCTTTTATAAGTCATACGAACTCAGTTTTATTATTTAAAACTTAATTATGTCTTTATATGATTTTTTATTATTAATATACGAATCTTTATGTGTATAAATCAATAATAGTATTATTTAGTTTTTTCAAATACGTTTTTTACTAATAAAATTAGAGTAGTCATCGTTGTATAAGTTTAAAAGGTAAACATTGTATACTATTAATTGACCAAATCAAGGGGTTAGCCCATTTTTGAACAAAAATTCAAGGTTTCTACTACCAACTAAGAAGTCAAGATCCTTCTTAGTTACATAATAGTTTTATTCTTTTTGTATTTTATTGTCTAAAATACATATTTGGCGTGATATTTAGATACCTCCATTGTTTTACCATTACGATACATCGAATGAAAGTAAGACTCAAAAAAATAAATTAAAATACCTTAGATAAAGAAGATTAGACTATGCTGAAGAAGAGTCATTGGAAGAATTATTTTATGGCTAAGAGGCCAGAATGGAAAATTGTAACCCAAGAAAAAACCTATTTGGGAAGTGATGTCCCCCTATTTGTGATGAATTAATACTAGCTGGAGACATCATTTTTAGTGATTTAGGAAGTCTTTGAGTCGATTATCTTGAGAAATGCTACACTTTTCTATTTTGAGTCTTGATTTAGTAAATTATTGTTTTTAGAGCATATTGGGTTTAATTATTTATTTAGTGTGAAACTTTAAAGATAATTATGGAGATTAATTAGATTCCAAGTCAATGACTAAGAGATATGGAAAGATATTAGCATGGTAATTGGAGATAAGGAAAGAAAAGCTAAAATCATGGAAAAGGAAAAGCTGCCATAATTCTGAATTTCACCACCTACGACCACAAATCAGCTTATATCTCAAAATCGGTGTGGAATTTGGAGAAACGGTCAAGAACAAAGTTGAATTCCGAGACGATGAATTTCGACTAATTATACGCGTCAAACGGATTAGTATTGAAGCTGCTAGGACCAAAACAAAAACGGGCATGATTCCATGTTTTAGGGTTACGAATTTGAGTTGGGCTTCGAGTCCACTACTTACCTTCTCCTTCAAGAAAACAAATTATGGTTCCTAAACACCTATAAATACACCCTTATACCATTGTAAACATGTCCTTGCTCAATTTCAAGTATAGTCTTAGTCCTTACTAGTATTTTCTCAGTGTTAAATAATAGCTTAGTCCTTAATTTATTATTCATCCTTAGAATCAAGCTATTCATCCAAGAAGCAAGCTGACCTATAGAGCAAGACAAGAAGAAGAAGTTGGAGAGTGACTAACTCCTCTTCTACATCTCACCTTATCTATATTTAGGGTAATTAGCTATAGATTTATGCTTCACCATATATCTAAGCTTTTATTTTGTAAGTTTTACTTTTAATTGTTGGGTTATTATTTTGTCTTAAATTCCATAATACTATTTGTTATTTTAATTGATTTGAGCTTGGCGTATATTGTTATTATGTGTTTTGACTTATTGTTACAACCTTAGATTTGGTCAATCTTATGACTATTCTTAGTTATTGACAACACCACATAATCGTCTAGTTTTGATCATTTGCCTAACTAGATAGCCATAAGGGTTTGATTTAATCACCAATCATTACTCAGGAATCCCTAGTAGTGGAGAGGTTGCTCCTAAGCCTAGTAAAGGTTAGGTAGAATTTAGAATCCTGGTTAATATATAATGCTTAATCTGTGACAGGTTAGAATAACAACTTAGTAAAACAGACTCATATTAGTGACCCTAACCTATTAGACTTACATACATATTTGTTTATCTGCATTCTTATTTGTTATTTCATATCAGATAGTTATTCATATTATTTTATCTTATTATATTTTTATTCTAAACATATAAATTCATCTATGCTTGTTAAATATAAATAGATCTAACAGATTAAATCCTTGTGAACGAAATTGACTTATCATTAAAACTTGCAAACGATCCGTGATACATGCAGTGAGTTCCGTGGTTCTCAATGGTGTGTGCTCACAATTATTATATATATTTATCTATTATTTTATCACACCTTTGCCCCACCAAGTTTTTGGCGCCGCTGCCGGGGATTTATCTTTAAGTTAAATCTATTTTGTGTTTATTTAGTGTAGAAGTTTTTATTTGTTTTCAGTTTTACGCGTTCTTTTTATTTTTGTCTTTATCAAGATTGTAAATGGCTCATCAACGGTTAGAGCTAGGTTTTCCTAGTAAATTTCGAGTTCAACGCATTGGGATTCGCGTCCCAACTATTCAAGTAGTTCGGTTTAAGCCTGATCCGGATTTAATTAATCAATTCGCGAGCTATGGGAAATTTAATGGTGGTACAAATCAAGATCCGGTTAGATCTATTCAGAAATTTATGCAATTTTGTGATGCCTACAGTAATGAAGGTGTTACGCAAGAACAAATGTATTATTTAATGTTTCAAATTTTCTTGACCGAGAAAGTAAGCGATTCGTTCGATGATCAACCTCCCGAGCTAATAACCAATTGGGACAAGCTTCAAGAAAGATTCCTTCATAAATTTTATCCTACAAGTATGCGAGTAAAGGAACTATTGGAGCCTATGAATTTCTTACAGGAAGCCGGAGAGAGTGTTGGCGAAGCATGGACGAAATTTCAAAAGATGTTGGCAAGATGTCCACTACATGGATACACGCCATAATTACAATTATCCATGTTCTATAATGGACTCAATAGAGAGTCAAGGCTGAGAGCAGATAATATGGGTCATGGTAATTTTGTATCTATGGATCCGAAAGAAGCAAAGAGTGGTATGGAAACAATCATTGAGATCGACATAAGTTGGCAACAAGAACAAATTCCTACCACTAACGAAGAAGAAGAAGCGAGGATTTCAAGCTTGCAAGCTCAAATACAACAACTCGCTATAACTGTTAAGGAAAGCATCCCAAAGCCACCTCAACAGCTATACCTGCAAGAACAAGCCTATGAAAACTAAGCTAATCATCCACCAGGATGCAATGTGCATAATGTAAGTCAAGCTCAATCACGTCCTCAAGAAGAAATCACTGAGTTAAAAGAGACTATTAGTCAATTCATCAACTTCTCGAAGGATAATATGAGCAGACTTGAACCAAAGATCGATGGATTAGTAGTGCAAAGCCTGCAACAACAAAATTAAGATCTGAAACAACATAATCAACTTTTAGAGAAGAATGTGATGCGGCTCACTACAATCATAGAACAAATGCAAAGTCAACTCCTACAATTGACCCAAGATAGAACATCTAACATGAAGAAGATCCAATACGTTGACGACAAGGTTAAGTCTATTAGTCTTCCAGCTCAAAAGATGAAAGAACACAACGAGATAATCGTTGAAGCGCTACCATCTCCCTCAAAAGGAGATGTTCTACCAAAAAAGTCAAACGTAAGTCGGATGAATTTAAATGAGATAATTGTTGAAGATTGGGTTGATGAAGTTGAACAAGGTGAGATTATGAAGCCAAGAGTGGTTGATGAACAGAGATTTGAAGAGAAAATTAGAGCAACACATCCACCCATACATTGCCACTATCCCGCTAATCCAAAGGAGCAACAACAGAAGTGTATAGAGGCATTAAACAAGTGAAAATTAACGTCTCTTTACTCAAAGCTATGGAAGGAAGGCGAAACTATGATCGATTCTTTATGGAGGCCTCCCTAATAAAGAAAGGTTCACAAGATCCAAATCTGTGACACTCAATGAAGGGATATCAGCACAAGTTCAGCAAAGATTACCACCAAAGCTTATAGATCGTGGAGGTTTCAACCTCCCAATCAAAATAGGTGGAATATTTCATGGAAAAGCCATGTGTGATTTATGGGCAAGTGTAAATATCATGCCCAAAAGTATATTCAAGAAGATTGGTATTAGTGATGCGAAACCGACATCTGTAACCTTACAACTTGCAGATCAATCAACAGCAAAGCCGTGGGGAGTAATTGAGGACGTGCTCGTTCAAGTAGGTAACCTTGTTATTCCCACAGACATTATTTTTCTTGACTATAAAGCAGATAAGAACGTCCCATTAATTCTTGGGCGTCCATTCCTAGCCACCAGCGATACTATAGTAAATGTGAATGAAGGAACCGTGACACTCCGTATTGAAGATAACTCTGAAACATTCTATGTTTCGGGGAAGAAGAAAAAGAAAAATGTGTCAAAAGAACTATATCCGATCAGAGTTGTAACCAAGAAGCAAGAATCCGTAAGACCCCAATAAACCATGAAGAAAAAGATTGAGTTTGGGGTAGGGGACGAGGTAGCATGGAGACCTCCCAACCCTAGACATAGCAGTTCTTGGAAGGGGCCTTATGTTATCACGCAAATCATCTCACAAGGAGTGGTCGAAATAAAAGCTATCGAAGGTTGCAAGCTCGAGTTGGTAAGTGTTAATCATCTCACTCAATTCTGGGGAGTCTATAAAAAGAAATAACCGAGGTAACTCGTCTAACTTTGAAAGACGTTAAACAAAAGTGCCCTCAAGGAGACATCCCATAGTAATTTTTAATGTTTTTATGTTTTTAGTTTTAGTTTAGTTTAGTTTTTTTAGTTGATATTTGCGTATTTGAGAAAGGTATTAGTGTTTTTGGATGTTAGGTATTAAAGAAATCGAGTTTGGGAAGCAAAAACAATTTTTTTTTGAGTTTTCTGACCTGCCACCGGTATACCGGGCCCTACCGGCGGTATACCGCATGTCAGAAAACCCGTGGCCACGGGTATCACCACGTGTTCATTGCCGAGAGGTCCCAAATCGAACAACAGAAGCACCGGTATGCCGGGCCTTACGCCCGGTATACCGCCCAGCACAAAACCCGTGCCCACGTGTTTACAACTTGGGTATTTTGACGTAACTCGACCTGGAAGAACAACAGCTCCGGTATACCAGGCCCTATGGCCGGTATGCCGCCCACACTCGTTGTGTCAAGAAAAAAAAAATTCTAGACACAATCTGAGAAAACTTCGGCAAGTCATATCTTTGCGCTCGGATATCGGAATCAGGTGATCTTTGAGCCTAAACTGCATAACTTTTCGAGATCTAGCTGTTGGAGAGGTTGTCAGTCTCGACCGGTATGCCGGCCAGAACTCCGGTATGCCAGCTAGAAACCCGTGCACATGGGGTGTCACCACGGGTTCTATGCTGAGAGGTACATTTCGAAAGCAAGCAACTCCGGTATACCGGGCCCTACGGCCGATATACCGCCCGATGATGCTGGAAAAAATAAATAAATTACGTTTTTAAGGTTATAAAGAGAAAGAGGTAAGTTCTAGTCCGAATTTCTCAATCCTCAAGCCTCACTTTCTTCTCCAAACCTCTCCCAACTCCATTAGTGCTTCAACAATCCTTCACCCAACATCAAAACACTACCAAATCACCATGAATTCTCATCCAAATCATTCCCTACATCATTACCAAGAAGATTCAATTACCCAAATCATATCAAAACACCTAGAAACCAAGATTCAAAACCATGAATTTCAAAATTTTCTTCTCAAATTCCTCAAACCCACATCATTAAAGCTTGATTCCATCATACCCACATATAAAATGATCATCCTAACACTTTTCCTAACCCAATTAAAGCTTGTTCCACATGTGATCAAGAGTTACAAATTTCAAGAGTGATCAAAGCTTTGAGTTGGGGTCAAAAGAGATGATGAAAAGAACGAAGATATTATTTACGGATATGAAGAATCAAAGCAAGGTATTGGGTAAGATAAAGAAGATTTCAATTGAGATAGCTATTAGTGCGGGAATAACTACAAGGTAAATTGGATCAAGAGAATAGAGGAAAGCTAGTTGCGGTGAATTCAAAGAGCAGCAAGGTTTAAACTTTCATAAGGAAGACACCACAAACTCTACAATCGATAGTCCTTTACCCGAGATTAACAAAAGCTTCTGGGCCGCTAGTAGGTGTGTTCAAAACATATTCCTTGATGAACACTGTCACATGAGAGATTATTCAAGAGGAAAGTTGGAAGTAGATAAAAAAGATATTTCTAAAGTGTGATTGATTGGGATGGAGCATAAGAGGATGTAAGGGAAAGCAAAATTGGTGATACATGAAATTTGCGTACATGAAAGCATTGCACCCTATTCCGGGTATTTATTAGGCAAGGTAAATAGCCTCGAAGAGTTAGTTTTCTTTCTTCCTTACCTTTTCTTTATGTGCAATATTTGTGAAAATTTTATTTTTTATTTTATTTTCAAGTCTTTTCGAGTCGTGGGGACACGGCTCATTTTTGAGTTGGGGTGTGGGGATTCGTTGTCTCTCATCTCCATTTTTCTGTTTTTGTAGGTAAAATTAAATTTTTTATGAGAAGGAATAGATGTATGTAGAGTGTGTTTAATAGCTTAAAAGCCTAAGCTCAGTAAGTTAATGATAGAAAGTAGTATGTTTATGAGCTATTTTATTTTGTATGCTTTGAGTATTTGCAGGAAAACACACATTGATAGTAAATAAAAGATTAGTGAGCAATGCGATAGAAAGTATGTTCGATCTCAGGGAACCTTGAGTAGTGTGTAGGGCGTGAGATCCAAACTAGTTGACAAACCCATTTGATGAAAGTGCTAAAGGTAAGAGAATAACAAAATTGCATGGTGTAGAAAATGATTAAGACAGTTCTTTCATATTGAAGCCACTTGAAGCCTTTTTATACCTTCTCACCCTGTTATTTAATTTAATATTTTATATCCTTCCCAGACCCTTCTAGCCTTTCTAAAGCCTTTTTATTTAGCCACATTATAAGTCATGTCCCTTTAGATTATAGGACTTTTCCATATGACCCGCACTCGAATCGCGATACATAGACAATTGTTTTAGAACTTGAGTTTGGGGTGGTGGGTCCACCATAATGGGAATTATTATTGGGTTGGGATTTTTGAGCTTATTAATTGTGCTATGTTCTTTATATTGATGATGATTCACAGGTTTATATTGTAACCCTTTACCGGGGTAATAGTGAATGAAAAAGAAGCTACGAGCTAAATTTGCCAACAAGGGCATAAAAAGGAAAGAATATATATATATATATATATATATATATATATATATATATATATATATATATATGTAAAACTAGCGTGATATCTCAACATTAAAAAGAGAGTCATAAGCTGAAGATAAAAAATTGAAAAGAAAATATATATTTGGACCGGCAAAGTGGAATTTTTATGTGAACATCTTATGCTTTAATTGGGTTATTGGGGATGCTAGTTTGTGCATAAAATAATTCATTGGGTTGAGTGAGAAACGTGTTATGAGAGTAACTCAAGCTCTAGGGCAATTCGTTGATAGCTAGTGAGGAGAGAGCCCAAAAGCTTACTCTTAATTATCCAAATATACTTATCATACCGTCCCTAAGCCTAAATTACAACCTTAAAGACCTTTTGATTCTTTGCTATGTAACTGAGAAGTGCTTAAGCCAATAGAGAGTAGTTAAATGGATCTTTGGATACTAGTAAGGTTCGATGAACAATCTATAGCCTCCTTGGTGAACTGAGTAAAGTTCCTCTCCTTCTTACATTGCGAAGCTAATCTAATATTGAATTCAAGCTGTGTTGACTGTGGATATGAGAAATTTACAGGTATGTAGTTTGTAAATATTATTACATAAAATTTTCTGAATAGTTGCTTTATGTCTAATCTCTATATTCTGCTATATTCTTCCCTCTGTGCTAAATTGACCTAGCTGTGTATTTAGAGACTTCCCTTTGTTTTTATCTTTATTGTATCGGGACGATACAACTTTTAGTTGGGGGTCTTGATTTCTCCCTATTTTTGATGAATTAATACTATTTGGAGACATCATTTTTAGTGATTTAGGAAGTCTTTGAGTCAATTTTCTTGAGAAATGCTACACTTTCCTATTTTGAGTCTTGATTTAGTAAATTATTGTTTTTAGAGCATATTGGGTTTAATTATTTATTTAGTGTGAAGCTTTAAAGATAATTATGGAGATTAATTAGATTCTAAGTCAAAGACTAAGAGATATGGAAAGAGATTAGCATGGGAATTGGAGATAAGGAAAGAAAAGCTAAAATCATGGAAAAGGAAAAGCTGCCATAATTCTGAATTTCACCACCTACGACCACAAATCAGCTTATATCTCAAAATCGGTGTAGAATTTGGAGAAACGGTCAAGAGAAAAGTTGAATATCTTTCCAAGACTATGAATTTCGACTACTCATACACGTCAAACGGATGAGTATTGAAGCTGGTAGGACCAAAACAAAAACGGGTCTGATTCAATGTTTTAGGGTTACGAATTTGAGTTGGGCTTCGAGTCCACTACTTACCTTCTCCTTCAAGAAAACGAATTAGGGTTTCTAAACACCTATAAATACACCCTTATACCATTGTAAACATGTCCTTTCGCAGTTTCAAGTATAGGCTTAGTCCTTACTTGTATTTTCTCAGTGTTAAATAATAGCTTAGTCCTTAATTTATTATTCATCCTTAGAATCAAGCTATTCATCCAAGAAGCAAGCTGACCTATAGAGCAAGACAAGAAGAAGAAGTTGGAGAGTGACAAACTCCTCTTCTACATCTCACCTTATCTATATTTAAGGTAATTAGCTATAGATTTATGCTTCACCATATTTCTAAGCTTTTATTCTGTAAGTTTTACTTTTAATTGTTGGGTTATTATTTTGTCTTAAATTCCATAATACTATTTGTTATTTTAATTGATTTGAGCTTGGCGTATATTGTTATTATGTGTTTTGACTTATTGTTACAACCTTAGATTTGGCCAATCTTAGGACTATTCTTAGTTATTGACAACACCACATAATCGTCTAGTTTTTATCCTTTGCCTAACTATATTGCCATAAGGTTTGATTTAATCACCAATCATTACTTAGAAATCCCTAGTAGTGGAAAGGGTGCTCCTAAGCCTAGTAAAGGCTAGGTAGAATTTAGAATCCTGTTTAATATATAACGCTTAATCTGTGACAGGTTAGAATAACAACTTAGTAAAACAGATTCATGTTAGTGACCCTAACCTATTAGACTTAAATCCATATTTATTTATCTGCATTCTTATTTGTTATTTCATATCAGATAGTTATTCATATTATTTTATCTTATTATATTTTTATTCTAAACATATAAATTCATCTATGCTTGTTAAATATAAATAGATCTAACAGATTAAACCCCTGCGAACGAACTTGACTTATCATTAAAACTTGCAAACGATCTGTGATACTTGCAGCGAGTTCCGTGGTTCTCAAGGGTGTGTGCTTACAATTATTATCTTTATTTATCAATTATTTTATCACACCTTTTCCCCCACCAGGAAGGTGAGTGGATCAATGGTAAAATAAAATATATTCTCAACTAGCAAAAGCCTTGCTATTACTTCAGCACATAAAGGGGAGGTCTAGAGTTCGAATCCCCTTCTTAACGGGTGTAAAGTAAGATGTACAATGCTCAAACCCCTCCCTGAACATGGGTAACCTAGTTCTGATTTACCTGAGAATATACATGGAGAGGCGTGTATATCACCATGGGAATAGTCGTGGTGCGCGAAAGCAATCCTGGATCACCCACGTACCAAAAAAAATATTCTCTATGAAAATTATGCGCAATCAATTTATTCAATAATAGGTTTAAATATTATGCAAATTATTAGCTAAAATCTTATTGCGATATTCTGGATAACACTTAAAGGATGCCTAGTTTAAGCAAAGATGTATTGATAAAATTCATTGATGCATATGAGCATACACTTCGTATTAGATATTAGATAACTAGGTATGGGTAAGACGGATAATGAAATACAATTCATACTAATAAACAATATGGGATACTCGGGTATGAAGGGGAAGATATCACTATCTATTGGTGTTACGTTAATGCATCATTTTTTCTTTTATCTCATATCCTTAGTTCCTTTCATGCAGTCTCTTATTTATTACTTAGTACTCTTGGATGTAATTTCTCGGGTTCTGTCCCATTCATGCTAGATTTTTTGAGATTGGACAACTCAATATTAGTTAGACAAATAATAAAAAACAATAAATAGAAATAAACAATAAGGTATGCCTGGATATGCAGGAAGAGATCAACATATTTTGGGGATATGTTCATGAATGATTTTTTGTTTGGTTTCATATCCTTAGATACTTTGATGCAATATCTTATTTATTACATAGTACTTTTGGTCATATTCTATTGGGTCATTCACAATTCATGATAGAAATTTTGAGGAGTTGTGCAATATTTCAATAGTTTTATGTTCATCAACACCATTTTCATAGCAGTTCAAGATTGGGGAGTGTTTGAATGTGTAGTGAAGGTTTGTAGAATCTTTAATGGAGTTGGGAATCGTTGGGAAGAAAGAGAGGCTCAAGGTTTAGAATTTGTAGGTATAAACTAACCTCTCTTTTATTCCTTTTTCTGGCGGCATCGTGGGGTGCACTGCAAGTGAGGTGCGGTGTACCGCAACAATGTTCTGTATCCCCCATGTTATGGTTGTCAACATGATATTGCCACATGGTCTCTCGTAATTGGCACTGATTTCATATACCGTTGCCACGGTTCTTGGTTGGTGCGGTGCACCGCGAGTAGGCTGCGGTGTACCGCATATCTCTTCTGACTTGGACCGTATCACGCTTTAGCACGAGTGACGACACAGTTCTTCTTTTGGTTCTTGCAAATGGACCGACTTATTTAGACCGTGGTAACGTTTTCTTGATGTGGTGCACCGTGGCACCCATGCGATATACCACGCGAGCGCTCTGGATGACACCATGGCACGATTTTGCGTGAGTGTCGACACGGTTTTTCTTTTCTTCTCTTTGCATGTGCGCTTGATTCATTGACCGTCATGACACTTTTAGAGTGCGCTACACTACAGTGATGGTGTGGTGTACCGTAGGGTACATCTGTTTTTCGCCAAATTTTTTTGTTTCTTCTCCCAAACTTGTTTTTCTAAGTACTACATATAAAAAACACTAATACCTTCCTTAATAATGCAATATATACTAAAAAAAACTAACCTAAACTTAAACTAAATAAATAAAAAAAAAAAAAATACGGGGTGTCTCCCGGACAACACTTTTGTTTAATGTCTTTCAATGTTAGACGAGTTACCTGTATCAGATTTTTTGTATATAGCCTCCCCAAAAATGAGCAAGGATATTAACGTATACTAATCTCCATTTTATACCCCTCTTGGGTCTGATCTCAATCACTTCCGCCGAAACAACTTATGTGACGATAAATGGTCCTATCCATAAATCTTTGTGATTTCATGGCCTATTCTCGGGTTTGTAGGATTTCCAAACAACTTCATGGCCTACCCCAAGCTCACTCATTGGTCCAATATCCACATGATTTGTGTGGATTTCTTCTAGGACTCAGTACTTTGTAGCAATGCGGATGACATGAACAGTGGGATCTAACTTCCTTGGTTTCTTACCCTAGACGTACAATGTCTCAGATACATTTTTAGCACGGAGACTAACTGTTCCCTCCTGGAAGTTAATAATGCTTTGACTTGTGGCCAAGAACGGCCTCCCAGTATGATTGGAACCTGCTTATCAGCATCATAATAAAGAATAAAAAAGTCAGTAGGGATGGCACTCTTACCTGTTTGGACATGAACGCCATCCCCTGTTCCCCATGTCTTTGTCACGAAGCTATCCGCATGTTGTAAGTTTACTAGAGCTTTTTTCACCTTTATGATTCCAAGCCTATGGAATATGGACTTGGGCATAAGATTCACACTCGAACCACATCACACATGGTCTTCACTTTGAGCATACCACTGATTTAAATAGGAAGATTAAAGCTTACTGGATATTTCAGCTTGAGTGGTAACTCCTAATCAACTTTTCTTGAGACTCTATCAATATGAGCCACAATCTCTTTACTGGATTCTACACTCGCATCTTTATCTAGAATAAGTTGTGTGAATGCCTGTTGCGGTGTAAGCCCTTACTTCGCAATCTCAAGTATCTGGGCATTGATTTTCTTTGTACTGTATGCCTCTACAAATTCCTTGAGGTCAATGTCGACCTTTTGATTTTTCTTAGGAATGGATGGTGACACCTTCTCTTTTACTTTTTCTTCTTGCACAGCAGGTGCAACTTCTTCTCTCTACTCTATTGACGCTTCTTCCTTTTTCTATATATTTCTACTAGCTTGTAGTTCAATGACCGATCTAAATATCTTCTTGAATGTCCTTGAGAAGATTCACAATGTCAGATTCTTCTGGGCTAGGCTTGGTTGATTCTTCTTCAATTTCTGGAACCTCTATGGCAATTTCTGCAGCAAGTGGTGATTATTCAATACAGATCTTACCCACACAGTAAAGAGATTAGAGAAGATTCGATTTTAGTGAGTAAGCGTCCTCAAAAGCAAGCAATTGTGATTAAAGAATCGAGAGTGCCACGGCCGCTACACGTAGAGATTCTGATACACGTGATGCGAGAAATTCTAAGCGTTTATTAGCTATTTCTTAAACAAAGACACTTGAATCACATAAGAGAGTATCTTAATGATAAATACAAGGGGGTGAGTATTGAATAATCTTAGAGTTGGGTAGTTTATTAGGATGTACTATATTCAGGACAAATCAATTGAGTTTATGAACATAGTTAGTATCTGAGTTCTATCATGGTATTTTTAGCTGAGATAACATATGACGAGTTCCGTTTAAGAATAAGTTGATTTCGTTTAGAAAAAAATGGAAAAGAAAACCTTAGGTGACTTAAATGTAGAATACGTTGGAACTGTAAACTTGATTGGACTACTTATAATCTTTGGTCATATTTTTTGAAAATGATTCCAACATTACAGAATTATCCATATAATTATAAATCCATTTGATCCATTGAACAATCTTGATACAGGTCCAGCCCATATACTTGATGTTCTAAACAAAACCATATTACTTTATCATCTTCCCACCATAACCTATCCTGAACAAAATACAAAAATTGATCCCCAAAATTATAATATTAAAATATTTATATATCACCATTGTTGCACTTGGAGATCTAATTGATCTGTTGTAAAATCAACTGCTAAACACTTCTAGCTACCATTCATCCTATCCACCCAATTCATGTCCGTGCCTCTTGTTTCATCTAAATCATTGCATCATACTTGGTTAAAGACACCATCTGATTTTTCAACCTGTAAATTTAATCGACAGAACCCTGCCACTTGTATATTTAAGATTTACCCAATAGTCAAAAAATACAAAAAACGAGTATGCCTAAATATTTTGATAAGATTGTTGGCCATGGAATTCCTCAATAATGAAGATTTTGTAATTACATTGTTAAGATTTACATGTTAATATTCTTGAATACTAAAATTAAATTTTTTAAAATTGTTGTAAAATTATGAAATCACTTTCAGATGAGAATTTTATAGTTTTCAATTAAAGTAATTTGTTTATTTCACCTAGGCACCTGTTGATATAATTTTATTTTGTGTAAAACTAAATTTCACAATTAGTACTTGACTAATATGAAATATTCTAATACAAAAACCTATGTTTCAAGAAAAATAAAAAATATACCATTTTACTATTCTAAAAAAACTAGCAAATATATATAAGTGTGTGGTAATGTTATTGTATAGCATAAGGGCATGTTTGCTAGGTTTTTAAAGACATGACATACATGTTTGCATCACTCAGTGAAGCAATTAACATATAAGGTATGAAATTAGGAGTTTCTTATCTGGCATACCCTTTGAATAAGGGTCAATAATTCACATACTTCACATAGTTATATTCTTATTTTAATTTGAGATGCACTACTCTGTATTTGTAGGTCAGGGTAATTCTCGTTGCAGATAAATAATAGGATAACAAGTGTATTTTTTCCCTCCAAATTTCTGTAATATATAGAAAGAAAAAAGTATTTTGTAAAATTAATATTATTTGTTCAACAAAGAAGCACATGTGAGTGCTAAAAACATTGACATGGCATTTTAAAAGTTAAAATAATTTGGCTCTAGCTGTTTAATTATTTGGTAGACCTTCATCTTACAAAACAACATCTTTAGGATATGAGGTTTGTATTATAGAATAAAATTAAATTTTTAAAGTTGTTATTAAAAATTTGATCGTGGAAGTGGGAAAATGAGTTAGGACTAACTTTAATTCCAACTCGCCTAATGGATACAGCTTCAAGTGATTAACAGTATGTTCCAGCTTATCAGCATCAATACAACACAGCACGACAAGCCGATGCTACACAAGATCCATATGACAAGTACTTCCCCACTTCTTTCACTAGTGTTAGTTGGCAAGACGTAATTAACATAACTGATGATATTTTATCTTTTTTTGGTTTATGGCATTACAGGTATAGGATAGTGCAGAGGATGACTCCACAAAACCAACTCATGGGCTTAGCACATGAAGATGAGTATCATGAAACTGTGGTTCCTGAAACCTCATATGGTTCCCCTGCTCCAGCTGTGCATTCACAAGCTTACTATAGAACTCAAATTGTGCAGAATCAGATTTGGTATGGTCCTCAAATGGTGCAGCCATAGGAGAATCAGTATGCTACTCCAATGGTGCAGCCACAAGCTACCTATGGGAATATAGTTGTGCAGGCACGAGATTCAGCAGATATAACTATACAAGTAAATGTTCATGTTCCTGCTCCTACTCCTGGCCAGCTATTATTCATATCCAAGTGCAGGTCAAGGTTACCCCTGTTTCAAATAGTTTATATCTCAGAACTATTAGAATAGGAAGGTGTTACTAGGAGAGTATCTCATGAAACTGGATCACTAATACTGAATAATAGTTGTGGCTATCAAAGCTTCTAGAGAGATTTGAAAAAATGTTTTGAAGTGGGATTTCACTCATGTGATCATCCCCGTTCATAGCTCAAGTAAATTTTCGTATCTCTCTATATATATAGTCTTGCTTCTTAAATATTTACTGAATAAAATTTTATATATGCAAATAAATTCTACCTGTCGAAAACTATATAGTTTATAAAGATTGTATTTTCCGATCATAAGGACATAATTACCGATTCATGCACCGAATTGATCAATAGTTGCTCTAGTGGTTAGCTCTCAGTGAAGTAATATGTTTCTACTTATTCTTGTTCAAGATGTAATTTACACAAGCAACCATTCATTACGTTCAGCTCCTTAATATTAAAATTTAATTTACACAGACATTCATTTAAATTAGACTTTCCTCTTTAATTTTACTCCTATTTCTTTTCTGTAGGGTTTGAATTTTGAAATATATTTGTACTTTCATGGTCTTTTCAGGGATGTTAGTGTTTCAGTTGGACTTAATTACTAATACACTAGTTGAAGTAGTATACTTAATGTATAAATTTTGAATTGATGAAGAAGTCAGATTTGAATGTTTTCTTAATTTGGTTACTTATTTTCTTGTATGGCTTCTATAACAAAATATTTGAATAAATACGAAGTTAATTATATCTTTGCACTTTTGTATCACAATTAAATTATATGGTAACAATATGTAAATCTTGGTCTCAAATATGGATTAGAATAAGAATGTTTAATTTAATGGTATTTTTCTCTAAAAGAAATTAGAAGACAAATATTTTAATTAGGTAGTATTGTCTACATACTGATATATATCTTGGATTTGAGGTTTGGAAGAAATATTTTAGGTTTTGATAAAGGTTACTTTTTTTTGAAAGACTATACGTGGTTTAATTGCTTGGATGTTCGTCAAAACTATCATCACTCTATCTAATTCCGGCTGATCATTTTTTAGGTTATCAAAACAATTATCACTTGGTCTAAGGTCCATAATCGCTTCTTCGTCCCACCTGGTTTTCTGCTAAACAATTTGTAAAAATTATGATAAGTGTGACTATTTAGGATGTATTGATAATTGTGTTTACTTTGGATATTGAAGGTTTAAAAAATAATTGTCAATCAATTTATATTTTGCCCTATTATGCTTATTACGATCTAAAAAATATTAATTATTATGGCATAAGAATAGTTTAGAGATTCTCCATCTGTGTGTTTTGAATTTTAGGCTTTACTTTAATAAAATGAAAACTCAAAAATATATCATTTGCTTTATAAAAATCCTTGATATCAAAACCTTAATGAATCTATAAGAGTCACATCATAATTTCACGTATTATTGTGGGAAACTGAATTTTTTCTTTGATCAATTTATACGTTTATTAAATTATTTTAGGGAATAGAGCAAAAGGTTATCAAAATTTTAATGAATTTAAGTCATGGTTTTATAGAAAATCTGTCTGAATTTTTAAATCTATTAAAAGTCATGATTTTGGCTTATATATTTATATATATGTGTAGAGTCTTAGAGTAATGAAAATTTTGGCTCTTCTTTTCCCATTAAGTTGGTCAATATTCGAATATTTCTATGAGAATCGGCTAAACATCGCCATGTCCTCTGGCTTCTAGGGCTCTTATTCATAAGATGCACTTAATAATTAGTATCTTCTTCAAAACTATCCAAGAACATAGCTCGTCTAATTCAAGACTCATCAATAACTTTGGTTACCAAACACGAGTTGAACTCTTCTAGTTACATTTTAGGAGGAATGATAAGGTCTAGTAATATTAAAGTTAGACTCATATGAGATTGTTTAAATAGACTCATAAACTATAATAGTTCAAATTAGGTTATATATTTAGTATAGGAATATTGTCTCCTATATTGTTAAACAATCTAGTCAATTTAGTTTTTGAGCTAAACTCTCATAACTTTCTCCGCCATGTATTACTTTTTGTCTTCTATTCGAGTCTAATTTTATTAATTGTTAATTATTTATCGTAGTTCTCTCTAGGTGTGTGTTTAAACTATCTTCTATTTATTATACTTTGGGCCCTATCAATATTTTTGCATCGGTGTCGAGGACTACCTCGTTAGCTTTGTATTTTAAATTAGTGTTTTACTTTTAGTTCTTCTATTTTATACATTTTTTTGTTTTTGTCTATATCAGATTATTTAGATGGTTGTTCAGTAAAACCTAGGAATGCCAGGTGCATTTTGAGTGCATTGCATGGGGATTTGCAGTCCAGCTATTCAAGCCACTAGATTTTGGCTTGACGTAGGCATGCTAAATGCATTCTTATGTTTTGGGTAATATAGCAGCGCTACGCATCAAGACCTGGTCCATTCCATTTAGAATATTATGTGAAATGGGATTCGTACATCACTGAAAGTGTCACAATGAAACAACTATACTATTGCATGTTCCAATTCTTCTTGACTGGATGTGAGAGCGATTGGTATGATATTCAACACCCTGATTGTATCCCAAGCTGGGATAAGCTCCAAGAAAAGTTCCTTGATCGGTATTATCCGTTGAGTTTTTGATTAACAGATATGTTGTTTCTTGAAAATTTCTTAAAGGAGAGTGTTGGCTAAGCATGGAAGAAATTTCAAATGAAGATAAAAAAGTGTCCACTACATGGATCCGCACCTAAACATAAGATATCCATGTTTTACAAGGGACTCAATGCAGCGTTTAGATTGAGAGTAGATGGCCTCCGTGGTAGGAGTTTTGTCTTGATGAATCCCAAGGATGCCAAGTGGTGCTTGGAGAGGATTGTCGAGACCAAGCGAAGTTGGCCATCACTGAAAGATACAGCTCCAATAGATACGTTTCAAGTAGAGGGAACTATTGTTATGAAGTAAAGGTTCAAGAATTTGAACAAGCAAATTAAGCGTTAACCTCAACCTCGGAAAAAGGGTTTGCCAGCAAAGAAGCATGAGTAAATAATGTTAGTTGTTAGAGTTATGGAATGATTGATCATTGTTTGGATAATTGTGCAAAAGATTCAGCTTCAATTTTCTTCATCTTTCATCATGGGACCTGTCATTCAAAGGGTCTAACTTATGTTTGAGAGAATCGCAACCATTCAGTTTCACAATAAATGTATCAATGAGGGGTCTCATATTAAGGCAATCCATATCAGCCTGGACCTCAAGATAATATTTATCATTCTCAATCTCAATCTCAATCTCAACTATTATATCAAGGGGCCCGAGCTACAGCTTTCAAGATCCACCGTAGCCCGTATACAAGCCATATGCGGCGGATTTCATGCAACAAGTAAGCCTTCCTCCTCCTCCTAGAGAAACACCCATGAGTAACCTTTAGCAAGAAATGGTTTGATTTGTTAAGATGACAGAGGAGAATGTGAAGGTTGGTCAAGAAAGGCTGAATTAACAATCGGCAGTCTTAAAACAATTGGAAAATCAATTGTCACGACTAGCCAGTCTCTTCCAAACTCGACCTTTGGGTAAATATCCGAGAAATAATGTTAATCCAAAAAAATATAATGCTTGTAAGATGATTGGACTAAGGAGTGGTAATCAACTACCTCTACCCTTAGTCATTGTTTTTACCCAAATAGTAACCGAGTTGAAAATGACTTGATTAATACGTTTATCTAATAGTAAATACTAACGTAATATATTCACTTGCTTAAGAATTATTTGAAGTTGAATGAGAAATTGAGTCATAACATTTTAGAGGACAAAAAATAAATTTATAGTTTTTTATTTATTTATATGTTTATATGCATAGTAAAGGTGAGAGAAAGAAAAAATAAAAATAAATTTATATAATTTTTTACTATTGGGCCAAGCCTAATTTACAGAACACAAATATTACATTCTATTTTTTTAATTAACAGCAAGCAAGCATACGAACAACGTTGGTAAAAACTTTATCTATCAAATTATTCATGTAAACCAAAGAAACTGATAAAGGAAACTCTAGAAGCTACCATCGTCTACTTTGGTAACAATGTATGACCATCGTGACTAGCATCAACTCACTGGATCTTTTTTTCTTCTGTGAAGAGTTGTATGTCGAAATAAGACTATCTTGATCATATCTTATGAATCTCAAGCTTATATTGGAAATACCCACACCCTATTTGATATATGTTTTAGGTTGTAGCATGTTATTTGTCCATGCTTCTCGTTATAGAATTAATAGCTCTCATTTTCTATGTTGTAAAGCATACAATCAATTGCACCACTGGTTTCTTGCTTGATGCGAAATAGTCATATACGTGTCATGTACTACATTTATTACAATAGGGTGTACAGAGAACGTTTTTGGATTTTCATTTTACTCAATAATTACCTGTGCAATTTAACTTAATACATAAGGTTGTCTTTCAAATAACCATATTAAGATGATTCTAATGCAAAGAAAATGATTCTTGAGGTGGCTTTTATCCCGCGTCTCTAGAATAAGGATCTAGATATCTCCTAGAATCAATATCTCTCCACGGGATAAATAAGTAAATATAGTAAACTCTATCTTGATTATTTTGTTTATTTGTGCCTCAATTTGTTTTCTTATAATTAATTTGTCTCGAAGGTGTTTGAGGTAATTAACAAAGAATGAGTCTCAACTAGTTTCTTTCTACTACATGAAAGGGGGATATTGGCTCCAAGAACATCAGGGAAAACTCAAAGATGATAATGAGCTTATTAATAATTAAAAGGAGAAATATTCTTCTGCCCTCAACTGGCTTAGGGAACAATATAATAATACAAGAGAACATATGGGGATTTAGTTAGGGCTTAAACCTCCCTTACCCTACTTGTAAATTTCATAAAAGCAAGCTTTGTGTGTCCATGTTTGACCGATTGAGAGCAATTAAACAAAGGGGACATGCAAAAATAAATCCTAGAATAACAACCCATGTAATGAGTTATAATATTACTTAGTTGCTTTTCATGTACAATAAAGAGTAAATTGCATTATTAGTCCTTGTGTTATTTGAATTAGCCAAATGGATTGTTATCCAAACTCACTTAACCCCTCCCCCATTGAGTTTTTATAAGTTTTGTCCCTTATTATTATCTAATACATGGACGAATAGGTCAATCAACCCTTTTTTCTTCTTCTTAGTAAATAGAGAAAAATTTGTGATTAGAATTATGGAAATATCATCTTGCATATAGGACGTGCATTAGTTCAATCTTATTTTCTTAATTGTAGGGTGCTTTACTTTTTAAGATTTTAATATATTTATTCTTTTTCTTTCATTATATTATCTTGGCTAACTTACCCTTTGGTAGGTGATATTGAATACTAGCCAAGACAATTTTTGGACAGACATGATTTGCCAATGAACTATTATTCTTTGTGTTACAAGAAATGACAATCTATAACCATGTGTTTTTAAAAGGAGTCATATATTACCATTTTTTACATAACGAATTAACCTCGTAATTCTACCACTCAGTGGAAACTTGTAGTGTGCGACATTATTTGTTTTCAAATAACACATAGGTATATTTGAATATTCTCATAACATAAGGACCCAATGCGCAATTTCTCAAATATCAAAGATAAATTTCAAATAAATATTCTTTATTCTTCCTTTGTTAAGCTTATATTTTTTATTCACAAAATAAAATAATTTACAAAAATTGAAATAAAAGTTTGACTAGAGAATGATGAATCATTGGTATTCTTTTGTTTATATATGAATAAATCTCGTTCACTGGTTTACATTATTCATTTGTAAGTAGTATAATTAGATATAAACATATACAAGAGGTTGATTGATAATATTTACCTCTTGAAAGTAGCAAAAATTTGATCGCTTCTACTCGTGGATCTTCTTATAAGAGAAGAAGAATCTTTGTTTACCAACTAATTCTTTTGATCTTTTGATGTCTGTGTTTTTAGTGAAGAAGATAAGAGAGAAGAAGAAAAAATTATCGAAGCGTACAATTTCTTATGAATATTTGACATCGCTCAATTTTATATCAGGAAGTTATCAATAACTCAAAAATGGTGGTTATTAGATAATACATAACTGCATATATTCAAATATTTAAAAAGAAACTTCCACATCATTGGTGACTTCAAAAATAAAATATTATTTAATATTTTTCTTAAAGAAGAAGGTATCTGAGACCTCATCTACAGACGTGCTCTCCTTCGAAGAAAAAATCGACGCCTTCAAAGAAGTAGTTGAGGAAGGTATGGGCCCATCGAAAACGACTTGGGTATCCGGGGTTAGAATGGTCTACAAGAAAACCCATACTTACGAGTCGGATCCATTGGCTTGGCAGAACGATGATAGGCTAAATATTCTGATGACAACTATGAACGTGCTTCTCGCAGCTCAAGGTCTTCCTCCTATTATCGACCCTACTGCTTCATCGAGTGCCTCCACATCTAAGACTACTCAGGGTCATTACAAGATGAACATTCTAGACACAACTATGGAGGCGTTGAATAGCATGGGAGACTAACAAGGAATTGACCCGATCCCCCCGGGCCCCTCCCCCAAGGAGCAAGAGAAGAACCAAGAGAAGAGGAAGAGGATAAAAGAGAAGATTCCCCTCGGTTGGATGATCCTCAGATTTTGTGTTAGTGTTGCTGTAATTTTTGTTGTTTTGACTTATTTTGACTATATTTCCGATGTTTGACTTTATTATTATCGAATAATTTAATTATATTTTAATTAAATATTCATTTTTTTAATTAAATATTGTTTTTTATTAATATTTAATGTTTTTAATTAATTATTTAACAAATTTCTATAAAATTTAAAATTAAAATAGAAATAGAAATTAAAATAAAAATAAAATCAAAATACAAATCAAAATAAAAATATAAAAATATAAAAAATTAATCAAAAATTGAAAAAAAATCGAAAAATAGGTATAGCGAAGACCAAATTCGTCGCAAGAAATGGCTAAGGTCGTTGCTAATTATGACATAAAAGAGCGACGAAAACTTGGTGTCGCTTTCTGACTTTGTAATAGCGACGAACAAAGTCGTAGCTAAAGTTGTTAGATAGCGAAGACATTGTTTGTCGCGTTAAAAAGAGTTAGTAGCGGCAAATACGTTGTCGCCAATAATGCCCAGTAATTAGCGGCAAAACCACTGCGTTTTGTTGCCAATTTTGTATTTAGCTACGAATTTCCAGCGACGACGGTTTACGAACTTTCATCGTTGATCGCGTTCAGCGACGAATTCAGCCCAATCTAGCGACACTATCCAGGCCAAATGTAGTAGTGACATTCCTCACCCAGTTTGTATTGCAATACGTTGGTGTGAATCAGCTATGTTTTTTAGGAGGATGCAGACTGTCATTTCTTTCCTTTAGTTTTGTTGATCGAAAACTACTCCATCTTATCTATGTATGTTTGAATGTAGCATTCTTTATAATATTTAGATATAAGTAATCGGCAAATTTTGTTAAATGAAAAGTTAAATATGGTTAGATACATAAATATAATTAATTAGATATTTAATGAATTAAATCAAATATCAAACAAAACATTAATTATAAACTAGCATGATTCGTATAGTGGAAAGTTAAAGTATCCCATATAGTAAATCGATCACTTGATATCCCACTTTCATGTGAAGGATTTAAATAATATCTAGTATTGGAATAATTAACCATAATTTATATTATGCAATAATATATTTAATTCGATGATTTTGTATCCTTTGGGATATTAATGATTTTAATTGCATCATCTTGTTATCATATGATTAAATATATATATTTGAGATAGGACGGTCTATTTTATAGTATGCCCATTAATTGCTATCATTATTGAAGCGACGTACTTAGTCATGTCATATTTTAAATTTTTCTATTGATATCGATGGATCGTTTGACATGATATATTTGTCTTGCACTTAGCGGCAATGGGTTGTCTTAGGTTAGTACGACTATCATTATCTATTCCCACCTGGCGCATGTGACAGAGAGTTCATTTGCCAGTGGATTGTAGATTGGATGTAACCGGGTATTTACATGTGGGAGTGATAATGGATTGAGCGTTGTAGCAGGAGTCATAAGGGAAAGACAATTGTATCTTTTGTAATGTGATTATTATTTACTATTGTATATATCTTGCTGGGATGTATGTGCGGCCTAGTCTACATATGACCATTATTAATTTTTTAAATGAGGCAGTGGTAGCAGACTCATTTTCCCACCCGTTCACGTAGTAAATAATTAAGGTATGTATGTTCTGGTAAATAACCCAAGATCAATAGTAGAGAAAGAGTAGATATTTTTATTTATTTACTTCTAATTAGTCTAATGTAATAAATAATCACTTACTTTAAAAAAATATTTGTTTTCACATTTTTTGGGTCTTGACACTATTAATATAAAAATTTCACACTTCGCATATTATGAGTTAGATATTAAAGATTATATTTTTTTCACTTTAAAGTAGTAGAGTAGGCTATTATACTAATGTTTTTCAATTTCCTCTAACAGAACTCAACACTAAAATCATTTTTTTTAAATTAAATAAATAAACCATAATTTTTAAAATATATAATAATTAACATATATAAACTTTTTTAACAATAATAATATTTTTACCAAAAGATTATTACGTTATGTTATGTGACAAAGTCAAAGTGAAGATTTTTTTGTTCAAAGTTAGTGTGAATTAAAGAAATATATTTTATTATATGTCTTAAAATATTTATATTTAAATGATTAAAATAAATATTACCTACCTAATGAAAAGTTTAAAACATCCATCACTATAAACAACCACGTCTCAATACTCAAGTCTCTCTGGTATGAGCACAAAGACCACAAAGTAACATTAAATTAACATTATTACCATGTAGCTCATATCCTAAATATAATTTACTTATTATTATGTTCATTTTATGTGTCAAAATTTGTGTTAGTCTAGATTTTGGTTTGATTATGCCTTAGATGCTACTCCGTTGAAAGACAAATCTGAAAGTTTAACTTTTTGGCATAAAAAACCAATACTTTAATATATGAAAGTCTTCCAGCAAGCATTGTTGGTCATAATCCTTTATTAGGTCTTATGCTAAAATTATATGTTGGAAGAGTATTTCTAAACCATTTATTATAAACTCTGTAAATTTAGTTTTGGTATTAATTAAATAAGGTTTTTTTATTGTTTACCTAAAACATAAAATTGAGTTCTTTCATAAGTCATATGAACTCAATTTTATTATTTAAAAATGATTTATGTCTTTATATTATTTTTTATTATTAATATACGAATCTTTATGTGTATAAATAAATAATAGTATTATTTAATGTTTTCAAATACGGTTTTTACTAATGAAATTAAAGTAGTCATCCTTGTATATGTTTAAAAGGTAAACTATACTATTAATTGACCAAATCAAAGGATTAGCCCATTTTTGAACAAAAATTCAAGGTTTGTACTACCAACTAAGAAGTTAAGATCCTTCATAGTTACATAATAGTTTTTTTTGTATTTTATTGTCTAAAATACATCTTTGGCGTGATATTTAGATACCTTTATTGTTTTACCATTACGATACATCGAATGAAAGTAACACTCAAAAAAGTAAATTAAAATACCTTAGCTAAAGAAGATTCTACTACGTTGAAGAAGAGTCATTGGAAGAATTATTTTATTACTAAGATGCTAGAATGGAACATTGTAACCCAAGAAAAAACCTAGTGGGGAGGGTGAGTGGATCAATGGTAGAATAAAATATATTCTCAACTAGCCAAAGCCTTGCTATTTCTTCAGCACATAAAGGGAAGGTCCAGAGTTCGAATCCCCTTCTTAATGGGTGTAAAGTAAGAGGTACAAGGCTGGAACCCCTCCCTGAACATGGGTATCGTAGTTCTGATTTACCTGGGAATATACATGGGGAGGCATGTATATCCCCATGGGATTAGTCATGGTGCGCGCAAGCAATCTTGGATAACCCATTGATGTCTCCCTATTTGTCATGAATGAATCCTAGCTGGAGACATCGTTTTTAGTGATTTAGAAGTCATATTAGTCGATTTTCTTGAGAAATGCTACATTTTCCTATTTTGAGTCTTGATTTAGTAAATTATTGTTTTTAGAGCATATTGGGTTTAATTATTTATTTAGTGTGAAGATTTAAAGATAATTATGGAGATTAATTAGATTCCAAGTCAAAGACTAAAAGATATGGAAAGAGATAAGCATGGTAATTGGAGATAAGGAAAGAAAGGCTAAAATCATGGAAAAAGAAAAGCTGCCATAATCATGAGTTTCACCACCCACGACCACAAATCAGCTTATATCTCAAAATGAATGTGAAATTTGGAGAACCTGTCAAGAGCAAAGTTGGAGATCTTTCCGAGACGATGAATTTCGAGTACTCATATGCGTCAAACGGATGAGTATTGAAGCTGCTAAGATCAAAACAAAAACGGACCTGATTTCATAATTTAGGGTTACGAATTTGAGTTGGGATTGAAGTCCACCACTTATCTTCTCCTTCAAGAAAACGAATTAGGGCTTCTATACACCTATAAATACACCCTTAAATCACTTGTAAATCATCCTTGCCTCATAGTAATTAGTCCTTAGGGTTTTATTCATCAAAATTATTCTAGAGAGCAAGATGATGTCTTTTATTATTTCTTTTAGTGTATTTCCTTCATGTATGAACTAAACTTCCCATAGCTTGGGGTTTGCATCATGTATAAACTATGAATTCTATTTTCGTTTTATCTAAGTTTCTTTGGGAATTATATGTTTTAATCTGATATTAGTTTCTTACCTATACATTTCTTTATGTGTTTTGAATTATTACATGTCCTAGAACTGATCACTTTAGGCTTTCTTAATAGTAGTTAGATGTTCACCTTAACTAGGTGTCTAATTATTGAAACACCACATAACGTCTAGTGTTTATATTGGTCTTGACAACACTAATTCTAGCTAGATAGTCATTAGGGTATAATATAATCACTATCATCATGTTTGGTATTGAATTGCTTAGGGCCTTTGTAGCGCTTGATAACCCTAGGTTTAGGCTGCCTCGTGATGTGTAGGTAGCCCCCTTAGTCGCTCTCCAGGTCTAAGGTATGGGAATTTAGAATCCTAACTAAGTATCTAAGAGCTAATTATCTCCCTTATTAACTAGATTTGATAGAAAGAATTAGAAGGATTAGTGCATACTAGCAAAACCTAAGCTATACTTCTCATCTCATATTTCTTCGTATTTATTTTACCGTCCTATAATTTCTTTTAGTTTAATTTAATATTTTGAATTTACTTATTTTATTTTCATGTCTTTTAATTAATCACTTCTTACTCGTTATTCTTTACCCATTCGTATAACACCCTAGGTGACACCAAGTTTACTCATTATTATTTACTCATTCGTATAACACATTAAGTCCCTGAGAACGAACTTCACTTATCATTATAACTTGCATACGTCATGTAATACTTGCAGTTCGTGCTTGTCTAGGGTGAAAGTGCATTGTTTTCTAGCTTATTGTTATCTTATTTTGCAAACACCCTAGGCGACACCACCCATGTACCAAAAAATTTATATTCTCTATGAAAATCATGCTCAATCAATTTATCCAATAAGAGGATTAAATATTATGCACATTATTAGCTAAATTCTTTTTGCGATATTCTGGAAAACACTTAAAGGATGCCTAGTTTAAGCAAAGAGGTTTTCATAAAATTCTATGATGCATATGAGCATATACTTCGTATTAGAGATTATATAACTAGGTATGGGTAAGACGAAAAATGAAAATAAACAATAAGGGATACTCGGGTAGGGAGGGGAAGATATCACTATCTATTGGTGTTATGTTAATGCATTATTTTTTCTTTGTTCTCATATCCTTAGATACTTTGATGAAGTCTCTTATTTATTATTTAGTACTCTTGGATGTAATTTCACGGATTCCGTCCAATTCATGCTAGATTTTTTGAGATAAGATAACTCAATATCAGTTAGACAAATAATCAAAAACAATAAATATAAATACACAACAAGGTATGCTTGAATATGGAGAGAAGAGATCAGCATATTTTGGGGATATGTTAATGAATGATTTTTTTTTGGTCTCATATGCTTAGATACTTTGATGCAATATCTTATTTATTACTTAGTACTTTTGATCATATTCTATCGGGTCATTTGACAATTCATGATAGCAATTTCGAGGTGTTTTGCAATAGTTCAATAGTTTTATGTTCATCAACACCATTTTCATAGCAGTTCAAGATTGGGGAGTGTTTTGATGCGTAGTGTAGGTTTGTAGAATCTTTAATGGAGATGGAATCGTTTGGGAAGAAAGAGAGGCTTAAGGTTTAGAATTTGTAGGTATAAATTAACCTCTCTTTTATTCTTTTTTCTGGCGGCATCGTGGGGTGCACTGCAAGTGAGGTGCGGTTTACCAAAGCAATGTTCTGTATCCCCCATGTCACGGTTGGTTAACACGATATTGCCACCTGGTCTCTCGTAATTGGAACTGATTTTCTATACCGTTTCCACGGTTCTTGGTTGGTGCGGTGCACCGCAAGTAGGCTGTGGTGTACCGCATATCTCTTTTGACTTGCACCGTATCACGCTTTAGCACGAGTGATGACACGGTTCTTCTTTTGGTTCTTGCAAATGGACCGGCTTCTTTAGACCGTGGTAAGGGTTTCTTTATGTGGTGCACCATGGCACCCATGGGATATACCACGCTAGTGCTTTGGATGACACCATGGCAGGATTTTGCCTGAGTGTCGACACGATTTTTCTTTTCTTCTCCTCGCATGTGCGCTTGATTCATTGACCGTCATGACCCTTTTTAGGGTGCGCTACACCGCAGTGATGGTGTGATGTACCGTAGGGTACATCTGTTTTTTGCCGAATTATTTTGTTTCTTCTCCCGAACTTGTTTTTCTAAGTACTACATATTAAAAATACCAATACCTTCCTTAATACTGCAATATACACTAAAAACAACTAATTTAAACTTAAATTAAAGACATAAAATATAAAAAAATGCGGGTAGTCTCCCGGGTAACACTTTTGTTTAACGTCTTTCAAAGTTAGACTAGTAACTTGTATCAGATTTTTTGTATATAGCCTCCCCAACAACGAGCAAGGCTATTAACGTATACTAAATCTCCATTTTATACCCCTCTTGGGTCTAAACTCAACCACTTTCGCCGAAACAACTTATGTGACGATTAATGGTCCTATCCATAAATCTTTGTGATTTCGTGGCCTATTCTCGGGTTTGTTGGATTTCCAAACAACTTCATGGCCTACCCCAAACTCACTCATTGGTCCAATATCCACATGATTTGCGTGGATTTATTCTGGGACTCTGTACTTTGTAGTAATGCGGATGACATGAACAGTGGGATCTAACTTCCTTGGTTTCTTACCCACGACGTAAAATGTCTCAGATACAATTTTTAGCACGGAGAGTAACTGTTCCCTCCTGGAGGTTGATAATGCTTTGAATTGTGGCCAAGAACGGTCTTCCTAGTATGATTGGAACCTGCTTATCTGTATCATAATCAAGAATAAAAAAGTCAGTAGGGATGACACTATTACCTTCTTGGACATAAACGCCATCCATTGTTCCCCATGTCTTTGTCACGAAGCTATCTGCATGTTGTAAGTTTACTGGAGCTTTATCAAGCATCTGGGCATTTTTTTTCTCTGGACTGTATGTGATGTCTCCTCATTTGTGATAGATTTATGTTAAGATGAGACATCATTTTTAGTGATTTAGAAGTCTTTCTAATTGATTTTCTTGAGAAATAGTGCACTTTCCTATTTTGAGTCTTGATTTAGTAAAATAATATTTTTAGAGCATATTGGGTTTAATTATTTATTTAGTGTGAAGCTTTAAAGATAATTATGGAGATTAATTAGAGTCCAAGTCAAAGAATAAAAGATATGGAAAGAGATAAGCATGGTAATTGGAGGTAAGGAAACAGAAGCTAGAACACTGGAAAAGGAAAAGCTGCCTTAATCCTGAATTTCTGCACCTACGACCACAAATCAACTTATATCTCAATATTGGTGTGGAATTTAGAGAAATTGTCAAGAGGAATGTTGAATATATTTCCGAGACAATGAATTTCGACTACTCATACGCGTCAAACGAATGAGTATTGAAGTTGCAAGGACCAAAACAAAAACGGGCCTGTTTTCATGTTTTAGGGTCACGAATTTGAGTTGGGCTTGGAGTCCATTACTTACCTTCTCCTTCAAGAAACGAATTAGGTCTTATAAACACCTATAAATACACTCTTATATCACTTTTAAATCATCCTTGCCTCATAGTAATTAGTTCTTAAGGTTTTATTCTTCCAAGTTATTGTAGAGAGCAAGATGATGTCTTTTATTATTTCCTTTAGTTTATTTCCTTCAGGTATGAACTAAACTTCCCGTAGCTTGGGTTTTGCATCATGTATAAACTATGAATTCTGATTTATTTCTATCTAAGTTTCTTTGGGAATTTCATGTTTTAATCTGATATTAGCTGCTTACCTTTATATTTGTTTATGTGTTTTGATTTAAGGACTGTTTTCCTTGCCAGTGCACGAGTATAGGATTACCCTTAATAGTAGTTAGATGATTGCCTTAGCTGGGTGTCTAATTATTGAAACACCACATAATGTCTATTGTCGATATTGGTCCTGACAACACTAATTCTAACTAGATAGTCATTAGGGTATAATTTAATCAATATCACGATGTATGGAAATTGATTGTTTAGGACCCTAGTGGCGTAGGATAACCCTATTTGAACCAGCCTCGTGGTGTGTCCGTAGCCCCCTTAGTCGCTCTCAAGGTCTAAGGTATGGGAATTTAGAATCATGACTAAATATCTAAGAGCTAATTATCTCCCTTATTAACCAGATTTGATAGAAAGAATTAGAAGGATTAGTGCATACTAGCAAATCCTAAGTTATACTTCTCATCTCATATTTCTTCATAATTAATTTATTGTCTTTAATTTTCTTAGTTTAATTTAGACAATTCGAAATTTATTCCTTTTAATTTCTGTCTTTCAAATTATTTACTTCTTACTCGTTATTACTACCCATTCGATTAACACACTAAGTCCCTGAGAACGAACTTTCTAATCATTAAAACTTGCATACGTCCTGTAATACTTGCAGTACTGTGCCTGTCTAGGGTGAGAGTGCGTTGTTTTCTGACTTATTATTTATCTTATTTTATCACACCCTAGGCGACACCAAGTTTTTTGCGCCTCTACTGGGGACGTGTGTCTCGTTAGCGTGTGGGTTATCTGTTACGAGTAGTAGTTTTTAGTTAATTTTTATTTTTCAGTATTTAGTTTTTGTTTTTCCGGATTTACGCTTGTGGTTTGCTTTAGTCTTTTTCAGGTTTCACAGTGTTTAATTCTTGGCCTCCGTTACCGGTGCCTGAGAGGAGCTTTAGATCCTATAATAAACGCGTTCGTGAGGAAAGAGCCTTAAGAAGAGCTATGACAGGCGTACAAGATCAGTTAGATCCACCACTTATAATCCCACCTGAAGGATTACAATACTATGCACCAGGAGGACCACCACCATTTATCCCACCTAGTGTACAACAACAAAGACAACATCCACTAGGAAGAGGTAACGGGCAAAACAATGTTGATCAGAACCGAGTTGAACAAGACCTTCCTGGCCTCCGAGTGCCGTTTCATGTTCAACCGATAAGTTACCGTCCTCCGGAGATCCAAAATATTAAATATCGACCCAATCCGGGTATGCTTAGTCAGTTTCAAAGTTTTGGACTCTACAGTGGTACAGCAATTCAAGATCCGGTAAGATCGATTCAGAAATTTATGCAGATTTGTGATGCTTATGTTACTCTAGGCATTACACGCGAGCAACTGTATTGTCATATGTTTTCGTTCTTCCTGACCGGTAGAGCTGGTGAGTGGCTAGATAGGCAACCACCAGGGACAATTAATTCATGGACAGAACTTCAAGCCGCTTTCTTTAACCGTTTTTATCCAAAGAGTATGAGACTCAAAGACCAAAGCGAGCTTGCAAGATTTTGTCAAGATGATAGAGAAACAATAGGAGAGTCATGGACAAGGTTTCAATAGAAGTTAGCAAGATGTCCGCTCCATGGTTATACCCTCTCTTTACAGTTAGCTATATTCTATGAAGGTTTCAACAGTCAAGGTAGAGAGAAGGTGGATAACATAGGAAAGGGAAATTTCGTGTCCATGAACCATAATGAAGCCGCCGAAGTTTTGGAAAATATTATTGAACAAGAGAGGAGTTGGCATTCTACGCGAGCTCCCGTAGCAAAGACCCGAGATACGCTTCGTTTAGATGCAGAAACTGCAAAACTCAGCTAAAATATCCGCATTAGAAAATCAAATCAAAGAACTTAAGCTTGAGATATAGAGAATTTTAGCCGTAGCAAACGTTGTACAAGAAACACAAGGTTGTCAACAATGTGGGGTTAATAATCATACTTCGGAAGAGTGCGAAGGAAATCCACAATCTGTTTATTTCATATCCAACCGAGGAGGTTATTAATTTGGTAACCGAAACCATCCGGGTATGCAGTATTCAAATCCTCAGGGGGCCGCTAATCCTGGTCATTATCAACCGTGTCCCCAGAACAACTTTTTCCAACCAAGAGGTCAGTATAAAAATCAATATCAAAATAACCCTACTCCCCCTCAACAACATGTTATAGATGCTTATGCCGATTCATTAGATTAGAAAGCTTTACCACAGTATCCTCAAGAGGGAACTATGGATAATCAACAATTAGTAAAAGTCTTGGACCGTTTGACCACGAATATGAATGCTCAGGATGAAAAGTTACTTGGACAAGATGCCGCAATTCAGATTTTAGGTACTCAAGTAGAATAGTTGAACAAAGTTCTAACGAATTTAATGGAACGAAAATAATTGAAGGCGATCGAAGGAGGTGATGACAATGTTGGGTTAGAAGCTTGTAAGGCTATTTTCCTTGAAAAAGAAGAAGATAAGGAAGTACCACATGCTGCCGTTAATTCCGTGGAGGTTCCGAGTACCGAAGAAGATCCAACCAAGTATAGCCCCGTGGAATCTGACTGTTCTGAGGTTGATGTGGAGGACGATTCAGAAAAATCCGAATTTATACAACTTCTGAAAGATATGCAAGAGGAGATTAGATCGGTGATGGATTATCAAGCTAAGCTGGCTAAAGAGAAAGAGGAAGAAGCCTTCAAGGAGGAACCAAGAGTAGAATTTGAAGTTGCACCTGCTGTGCAAGAAGAGAAAGAAGAAGATAAGGTGGAACCGCCACCTGGTTTTCAAGTAGTGTCGTCAACTATTCCTGATACAAATCCAAAAGATGACACTGAACTCAAGACATTTGTAGAGGCGTATACACCTAAAAACATCAACGCCCAAATGCTTGAGATTGCGAAGAAAGGACTTACACCGCAACAAGTTTTTACGCAAGTTATTCCTGAGAAAGAAGCGAGTGTAGAAGTCCCAAGAGAGAACCTGAGAGTCTCAAGAAGAAGTGAAAGAGAGTTACCAATGAAGCTCAAAGATCCGGGATGTTTTAACCTTCCTATTAAAATTAATGGTATGCTTAAGGTGAAAGATATGTACGATGTGGGTTTTGGTGTGAATCTTATGCCTAAGTCCGTGTTCGAGAGACTTGGACTTCAGATTTCAGAGAAAGCTCCAGTGAAGTTGCAGTTCGCCACCAACTCAGTTACCAAGACATAGAGAACAGTGGAGGACGTCTCGCCATCCCTACTGACTTTGTTATACTTGAGTTTGATGTAGATAAGAAGGTTCCAATCATACTTGGACGGCGTTTCATGGCCACAAGTCAAAGTGTCATCAACTTCCAAGAAGGGACCATTACGCTTCATGCAAAGAACATATCCGAGACCTTCTATGTCTTGGGTAAGAAACCGAGGAAGTTAGATCCCACCGTTCCTGTCATCCACAGCCTTTCACATCACAAAGTCCCTCCAGAGAAGATCCACTTAAAACCTGTGGATACTGAGCCAAACATTGAGTTTGGGGTTGGCCATGAAGTACTATGGAAAGCTCACAAACGTGAAAATAGGCCACGTAGTTTCAAAGACTCGGGGAAGGGACCATTCTAAGGTTGTTTCAGCCAAGGTGAGAGAAATCCGATCCAAGAGAGGGATCAAGCGCAGATTAGTTGACGTTCATAGCCTAACTCGTTGTTGGGGAGGCTATATTCGCAAATCTTGATAGAGGTAACGCGTCTAACTTTAAAAGACGTTAAATAAAAGTGATGTACGGGAGACAACCCGCAATTGTTTTATTTTTTTATGTCTTTTACGTTTTTAGTTTGTGTTTAGTTTAGTTGTTTATAGTAAAAACTGCATATTTGAGAAAGGTATTAGTGTTTTTGATGCTTAGGTATAGGAGAAATCGAGCTCGGGAGGAGAAAACGATGTTTTACGAAAAAATCAGACCATCAGTGCGGTACACCGGACGACCCTTCCGGTAAACCGCGGAGAAGAAAATACGAGACCACGGGTCATTGACTCGGAAGAAAAAAAATCAAGACTTTAGGTCCGGTACACCGGACCCTAGCCCCGGTACACCGCAGGATCAAAACCCGTGCCCACGGGGTAGAGGCCACGCGTTTTTCGCCGAGCATTAAAATTTTGAGGAACAAAAGCTGCGGTATACCGCGCCTCTGTTCCGGTACACCGCAGGTAGCCGCTGAAGAGAGAAAAATTTCCGTTTTAAGGTTATAAGAAGCAAGAGGTGGGTATAATTCCGAATTTACAAATCCTTAAGCCTCTCTTTCTTCTCTAAACCTCTCCCAACTCCATTAAAGCTCATTCAAACCTTCCCCAAACATCAAAACACTACCCAGTCATCACAAAAACACATCAAAGATGATCTCCACATCATTACAAAGGAGATTCAAGCACCCAATTCTCACCAAATACATTTATATTGAAGAATCAAGAGCTTAAATTTTCAACATTTATCCTACAATTTTTTAAATCCAAGCCAATCCATCAAGAATTTTTCTTACCCACATAGAGAATCATCATCAATTCACCTTTCCTAAGCCGAATCAAGCTTGTTCAACCAATAATTCAAAAGTTTAAATTTCAAGAGTTGCTAAAGCTTTGAGTTGGGGGTCAATTGAAGATGACTAAGAGAACAGAGATATTATCTAAGAAATGGGAGGTAAAGAAAAGCAAGGTATTGGGTTAAATTGAGAAGAAATCAAATAACAAAGGTTCTAGTTCTAAAGCTAAGGGTAAAAACGATGTTGAAGATGGAGGTAAGCTAGCTATGTTTGATACTAATGGAAAAAGGCTTTACTTTTTGATGTCTCCTTAATTGTTCTTATTTTCGATCCTTAGGAGACATCATTTTTGGTGTTTATTTAATCAATTTGATAGACTTTTGGACTAAATATGCAATAATATGATTTTCCTCTTTTATTTCTAGCATTTTTGATTTATTAAGTTTTTGTGCGTAATATTGGTATTTTTAGTGTAAAGTTTACAGGTTTTAGATTTTAGCTAGGAGAGGAATCCGAGGAGAAAGTCAAAGATCAAAAGATAGAGTCAAGACTTGAAAAGAAATCCCGAAGATATTATTTTCAGAGCTGAAAATCCATTTTCCAGGCCATAGATTGCTGATTTCGAGGTGCTTAAGCGATGATTTAGCCGCTGACCTTTGAAGAGAAAACATTCCTTATCGAGTTACGGAACTTTACCAACTGGAATGAGGTCAATCGGAGTCATAACGAATCGGGAAAAGCCGTTTTAGTGACGGTATATCAGCAGTTACGGGATTTTGGGCTAAGTTAGTGGACTTAGGCCTTTTATATTTCATTTAATTAAAAGCCTAGGTCCAAGTCCGAATTTCCACCTATAAAATCAGCCCTTGACTTCCATTTTACATACAATTCACATTCTACAAGATTAAACACCTGAGAGAAGTCAACGGAAGGAAGAAAGAAGAAGCTACAAGAGCTGGAGAGGGTCTATATCTCCGTTCGTAGTCATTCCTATTCCGGAAATTCGGTTTTTCTTATCTTTACTTTTGTAATCAAATATGAATTCCTTTACTTTTAATTTAGTTTTTCTTTTTAATATGAGCTTAACAATTCATAGTGCTTGAGAACAATTAATGGGTGAATCCCAATCTTATTGAATTACGAATGTTGAATTTGGGTTTCTGTTAAATTAAATTAAATTAGGTCTTTTACTCTTTTCAATAAATTGAGATTATTTACTGTTTTTGGAGTAGCTAACTAAGAATAGGTGTTAGTATATAGGCTATTCCAATTAGTGGCGATTGGATCATCCTGACGGAGGGTTTAGGTACGGAAATATTTATTTAATCTAAAATAGAAGCTATTGATTCTGACGAACTTAGCTAATTTTAGGGCCAATGAGGTAATAAAACTTAAACATCTAAAAGTGGATCATATTTACCCTGACAGGACTAGTGACACTCTAGGATCGCCTTATAGTCCACCCTGACGGAGGTATAAGGAATTTAGAATCCCGACCATTGTAATTGACCAATTTAGCCCTTAAACAACATAAGTTAGGAAATAGGATTGGGAGGATACTTGCGTTCTCAAGTGCTACTTCTCATATTGCGTTTCACATCATTTTACTTGCGTCTTAACTTTTATTTACATTTTAGTAATTGTCTTTCATTCATTAGCTTTAATAACAAAAACCAAACTAACATATTATTATCTTTTATTTTCATAAGTGCATCAATCACTATTTGTTAGACATTGTGATCAACCATCCCATCCTTGGAACGAATCTGTATTATCAGGTATACTACTTGGGACAACCGTACACTTGCGGTTGTGGTTCGATTATTATTTGCATTTATTTAGAACACACAAAGGACCACCACTTTTATTCAAAGGAGAAAACACAATCTCTTCCCTTCAAAGGTCCTACACCCATGGATAAAGAGATAGCTTCAAAGGCCTTGATAGCTTATGCAGAAAAACAATTAAAGGAACTACCTTTTGCTTATGAGAAAGTATTCAATGAAGAAGTTGGTACAGGAGAGTATAAGATATTCTTGGAGCTTGGTGAAAAATTGGGTTGGTGTACATTCATGGTAAAACGTTGTGAATTATGTCATGAGTTAATTTTGGAATTCTATTTAGGCCTCTTTAGCCGAGATAGTAAAGGTTGTGTTCCGATTAGAGGAAAGTTAGTTCCTTTCACAGTTGAGGAGATTAGAAACCACTTCAAGTTTAAGAAATTAGTTGGATATTGCAAGTATAGTGAAGCGGTTGCTAAACAAAAAATCTTTGATGAGGAATTACTTTTTGAGCATGTAAGGAGAAAGTGAAATTACATAAGGGATAATTGAAGGCACCTTGGCCTTACAAATATCTTCAACCGGATGAGAGAGTTTGGCACAATTTCCTTATTCCTAATGTCTTTAGAAACACACGAACTTTGGATGTGACTAGGAAGAACGCTCTACTTTTGGATTGTATTTTTAGAGCAGAAGAAGTAGATGTGGCACAGTGATCTTTGAAGAGGTGATGCGATTTTCGTTCTCTCCTAAATCAGTCTATAATGTTAAATTCCCTACTATGATCACATGTCTTGTACAAAAAGCGAATGCTATATTGGGTGAAGAAGAGAAACTCGAATTAAAGAAGAGTTATATTGATAATGCTTGGATCATGAAAGTCTTGAGAGGAGCGGTTTCTACGCAAATCTCAAAAGAAGAAAAGGAGCAAAGTTGGCAAAAGAAGATGGAGGATCGTCTAAACAATTTCGAAGTAGCTCAAACTTCCTTAGCCAATAATTTGTCACAAATCAACGCTATCAAGTGCATATCATGAAACTCCTTGAGCAATTAACGAAGGATCAAGCAAATCCTACCTTGGATGTCAATAATGCGAGGCAATAGCCTCGAGAGTATGTTCTCTTTCTTCCTTACCATTTCTGTAAATGCTTTTATCTGCTAATTTTCATTTCTTTTTCGAGTCTTTTTCCGAGTCGTGGGGACAAGGCTCATTTTTTAGTTGGGGGTGTGGGGATTTGTTGTCTCTCATATCCATTTTTCTGTTTTTAGGTAGAAATTAAAATTTTTGATACATGGGAATTAGATGTAGAGTGTGTTTAATAGCTTGAAAGCATAAGCGCAGTAAGTTGATGATAGTAAGTAGTATGTTTATGAGCTATTGTATTTGTATGCTTTGAGTATTTGCAGGAAAACACACATTGATAGTAAAGAAAAGATTAGTGAGCAATGCGATAGAAAGTATGTTCGATCTCAGGGAACCTTGAGAAGTGTGTAGGCCGTGAGATCCAAGCTAGTTGACAAAATCATTTGATGAAAGTGATAAAGGTAAGAAAATAACGAAATTACATGGTGTAGAAAGCGATTAAGACAGTTCTTTCATATTGAAGCCATTTGAAGCCTTTTTATACCTTCGCACCTTGTTATTTGATTTTATATGATATATCCTTCCCAACCCCTTCTTGCCTATCTAAAACTTTTTATTGAAACACATTATAAGCCATATCCCTTTAGATTATAGGACTTTTCCATATGACCCGCACTCGAATCGCGATGCATAAACAGTTGTTTTAGAGCTTGAGTTTGGGGTGGTGGGTCCACCATTATGGGAATTGTTATTGGGATGGGATGTTTGAGCTTATTAATTGTGCTATGTTCTTTATATTGATGATGATTCACAGATTTTTATTGTAATTCTTTGCCGGGGTAATAGTGAATGAAAAAGAAGCTACGAGTTAAAACTGCCAACAAGGGCATTAAAAGAAAAAATATATATATGAGAAAAAGAGCGTAATATCTCAACATTAAAAGAGAGTCATAGCTTAAGAAAGTGATTTGGAACATCTTATGCCTTAATTGGGTTATTGGGGATGCTAAATTGTGCATCAAAGAATTTATTGGGTTGAGTGAGAAACGTGTTATGAGAGTAACTTAAGCTCTAGGGTGATTCGTTGATGGCTAGTGATTAGAGAGCCAAAAGCTCACTCTAAATTATCCAAATACACTATCATACCGTCCCTAAGCCTAAATTACAACCTTAAAGACCTTTTGATTCTTTGCTATGTAATTGAGAAGTGATTAAGCCATTAGAGAATAGTTAAGTGGATCTTTGAATACTAGTGAAATTTGATGAACAATCTATAGCTTTCTTGGTGAACTGAGTAAAGTCCCAATCCTTCTTACATTGCGAAACTAATCTGATCTTGAATTCGAACCGTGTTGACTATGGATATGAGAAGTGTACAGGTATGTAGTTTGTGAATATTATTGCAAGAAATTTTCTGAGTAATTGCTTTATGTCTATTCTATATATTCAGCTATGTTCTTCGCATTGTGTTGAAAATTTCCTAGGTGTGTATTTATAGACTTCCATTTGTTTTTATCTTTATTGTATCGGGACGATACAACTTTGAGTTGGGGGTCTTGATCTCTCCTCATTTGTTATAGATTTGTGTTAAGATGAGACATCATCTTTAGTGATTTAGAAGTCTTTCTAATTGATTTTCTTGAGAAATAGTGCCCTTTCCTATTTTGAGTCTTGATTTAGTAAAATAATATTTTTTGAGCATATTGGGTTTAATTATTTATTTAGTATGAAGCTTTAAAGATAATTATGAAGATTAATTAGAGTCCAAGTCAAAGACTACAAGATATGGAAAGAGATAAGCATGGTAATTAGAGATAAGGATACAAAAGCTAAAAACATGGAAAAGGAAAAGCTGCCTTAATCCTGAATTTCTACACCTACGACCACAAATCAGCTTATATCTCAAGATCGTTGTGGAATTTGGAGAAACGGTCAAGAGCGAAGTCGAAGATATTTCTGATACAATGAATTTCGACTACTCATAAACGTCAAACGGATGAGTATTGAAGCTGATAGGACCAAAACAAAAACGGGCCTGATTTCATGTATTAGGGTTACGAATTTTAGTTGGGCTTGGAGTCCATTACTTACCTTCTCCTTCAAGAAAACGAATTAGGTCTTCTAAACACCTATAAATACACCCTTATATCACTTGTAAATCATCCTTGCCTCGAAGTAATTAGTTCTTAAGGTTTTATTCTTCCAAGTTATTGTAGAGAGCAAGATGATGTCTTTTATTATATCCTTTAGTTTATTTCCTTCAGGTATGAACTAAACTTCCCATAGCTTGGATTTTGCATCATGTATAAACTATGAATTATAATTTCTTTCTATTTAAGTTTCTATGGGAATTTCATGTTTTAATCTGATATTAGCTGCTTACCTTTATATTTGTTTATGTGTTTTGATTTAATGACTGTTTTCCTTGCTAGTGCACGAGTATAGGATTACCTTAATAGTAGTTAGATGATCGCCTTAGCTGGGTGTCTAATTATTGAAACACCACATAACGTCTAGTGTCGATATTGGTCCTGACAACACTAATTCTATATAGATAGTCATTAGGGTATAATTTAATCACTATCACCATGTATGGAAATTGATTGCTTAGGGCCCTAGTGGCGTAGGATAACCCTATTTGAACCAGCCTAGTGGTGTGTCCGTAGCCCCCTTAGTTGCTCTCAAGGTCTAAGGTATGGGAATTTAGAATCTTGAATAAATATCTAAGAGTTAATTATCTCCCTTATTAAACAGATTTGATAAAAAGAATTAGAAGGATTAGTGCATACTAGCAAAACCTAAGCTATACTTCTCATCTCATATTTCTTCGTATTTAATTTATTGTCTTTAATTTTCTTAGTTTAATTTTGATAATTCGAAATTTATTCCTTTTAATTCCTGTCTTTTAAATTATTTATTTCTTACTCGTTATTATTACCCATCCGATTAACACACTAAATCCCTGAGAACGACCTTTCTTATCATTAAAACCTGCATACGTCCTGTAATACTTGCAATACTGTGCCTGTCTAGGGTGAGAGTGCGTTGTTTTCTGACTTATTATTTATCTTATTTTATCACACCCTCGGCGACACCAGTATGCCTTTACAAATTCCTTGAGTTCAATGTCAACCTGTTGATTTTTCTTAGGAATTGATGGTAACAACTTCTCTTTTTCTTTCTCTTCTTGCACAGCAGGTGCAACTTCTTCTCTCTGCTATGTTGATGCTTCTTCATTTTTCTATATATTTCTACTAGCTTGTAGTTCAATGACCGATCTAATATCTTCTTGAATGTCCTTGGGAAGATTTACAATGTCAGATTCTTCTGGGCTAGGCTTGGTTGATTCTTCTTCAAATTCAGGAACCTCTATGGCAATTTCTGCAGCAAGTGGTTATTATTCAATACATACCCACACAGTAAAGAGATTAGAGAAGATTCGGATTTAGTGAGCAAGGGTCTTTATGAGCAAGCAATTATGATTACAAAATTTAGAGTACCACATCCATTACAAGTAGAGATTCTGATAAACGTGATGAGAGAAAATTCTAAGCGTTTATTAGCTATTTCGTAAAAAAAGATACTTGAATCACATAAGAGCATATCTCAATTATAAATACAAGGGGTGAGTATTGAAGAATCTTAGAGTTGGGAGGTTGATTAAGGTGTACTACATTCATGACAAATTAATTGGGTTTATGAACATAGTTAGTATCTGAGTTCTATCATGGTCTTTTTAGCCGAGATAACATTTAATGAGTTCCGTTTAAAGATAACTTGATTTCGTTTAGAAAAAAATAACAAATGAAAAGAAAACCTTAGGTGACCTAAATATTGTAAGCTACTTATAATATTTGGTCATATTTTTTTAAAATGATTCCAACATTATAGAATTATCCATATAATTATTAACCCATTTAATCCATTGAACAATATTGATAAAGGTCTATCCCATGTACTTGATTCTCGAAACAAAACCATATTACTTTATCATCTTCCCACCATAACCTATCCTCAACAAAAAACAAAAATTGATCCCCAAATTCCAATATTAAAATAGTTATATATCACCATTGTTGCACTTGGAGATCTAATTGATCTGTTGTAAAATCAACTGCTAGACACTTCTTGCTACCATTAATTCTATCCACCCAATTCATGTCCCTGCCTCTTTTTTCATCTTAATCATTGCATCATACTTGGTTAAAGACACCATCTGGTTTTCCACCTGTAAATGTAAATTTAATCAACACCACTTGTATATTTAAGATTTACCCAATAGTCGAAAAATACTAAAAAGGAGTATGCCTAAATATTCTGAGAATCTAAAATTAAGATAGATGGATAAGATAGTTGGCCATGGTATTTCATCAATAATGAAGATTTCGTAATTTCATTGGTAAGATTTACATGCCTAATATCTTTGGATACTAAAAATAAATTCTTTGAAATTGTTGTAAAATTATGAAATCACTTTCAGATGAGAATCTTATAGTTTTCAATTAAAGTAATTGGTTAAGTTCACATGGACACTTGTTGATATAATTTTTTTTAGTACATGAGAGATCCACTTTAGACTCGGAGTCATTTCGACTCCAATGAGAATCGATCCCAAACCTCTTGGTCTCTGCGGATTAGCCTAACCACTAGACCAAGATCTCAAAAATTGGGACCATTTCTCGATTTGCGTGTCATCCTTGCACAGGGTCCATGCTAATCTAAATTGCACAATTAGTACTTGACTAATATGAAATATTCTAATACAAAAACCCATGTTTCAAGAAAAATAGAAAATATACCATTTTACTATTCTAAAAATAGCAAATATATATGAGTGTGCGGTAATGTTATTGTATAGCATAAGGGCATGTTTGATAGGTTTTTCAAGACATGTGATGTCTCCTCATTTGTGATAATAAAATCTACTCATGAGACATCATTTTAGGCTTATTTATTAGTTTATAGGTTGATTTTAGCTTAGTTTAGTGCACTTTCCTATTTTGAGTCTTGGTTTAGTAACATAATATTTTTAGAGCATATTGGGTTTAATTGTTTATTTAGTGTGAAGCTTTAAAGATAATTATGGAGATTAATTAGAGTCCAAGTCAAAGACTACAAGATATAGAAAGAGATATGCATGGAAATTGGAGATAGAAGGAAACTGAGTTCAATTAGGAAAAGGAAAAGCTGCCTAAATCTGAAATTCTACAGTACACGCCTAAAGAAATGGTTATTTACCTAATAAATAGGCCGATTTTGGTGATTTCCTTTCATAGGGTCAAAGATAATTCTGTTACTATTCTTTTGGTATCTTATGGAGCTCAAAACGACCAATAACGAAGGAGATATGCTCAAAACAGACCAGCAGTGTTTATCTTTATTTCCATACGAATTTGAGTTGGGCTAGGAGTCCATTACTTAGAGTTATCTCCAAGAAACAAATTAGGTCAACCTATGCACTATAAATACAGCCTCTTAACACTCTAAAATCATCCTTGGTGAAACCTTAAGCCAAGAGGAAGCTTACAACACAAGAGAGAAGTCTGGGAGGAGCTGGTCATCATTATGTCTTCTTCTACCTTTAGATTTGTAATTTTTTTCTTTTCTTTCATGAACTAAATTTCTTTAGCTTGAGTTTTAGCATATATGTATGAACCCTAGTTTTGAGTTGATATCTATCTAATTTGGGAATTTAATGTTTTAAATAGAATTATAGTTTTTATTCTCTGTTTATGTGTTTAGAATTATATTCTGTGTTCTTGTGGAACCGCGGCCATTAAAATTACCATCTAGTAATTAGGTCACCATTGACAACGGTGTTTAATTGCATGTTTAGCACATAACGTCTAGTCTTAGGTCTGATCTGACAACCCAACCTAGCTAGATAATCACTATGGTTTAGTTCTTGTGACTATTTAGCAATTACAGGAAAAGTTTGCTTAAGAAGCCTTATTGACACAGGTAAATCCTATTTGAAACTACCGATAGCGAATTAGGACCGATTAGGGAAATACTACATAATTCACCCTTACATGTTTAGAACGGCAAAACTAGTGGGGATTACGTGCTAACAACTTAAGCTATATTCCCATATCACTTCTCTTTCATATTTATTTTCTGTCTTTTAATTCTTAGTTTAATTTAGTTAATTATTTTCTCAAATCCATCTTTACTTGTCTTTACTTTTAATTGCGTATAGTTGTCCTATCTTTAATTTATTTGCACTTGGTATTTGCATAAGATTCTCCTAACCTTCGTAGTCTCTGCGGAACGAATCTTAATCTTTTAACTAAAACTTGCATACGATCTGTATACTTGCAGAACCGTGTAGTTTAGGGTGTTATTTTGCACGTTAATTATATCTTATTTTATCACACCCTAGGCCCCACCAAGTTTTTGGCGCCGCTGCCGGGGACTACATCGTTAGTCCTTGTGCATATATCTTGTGCTTTTAATATCAGTTAGTTCTATTTTACGCTTTTGTTTTTAGTTTTGTTTTTCAGATTTAGTTACAGATGGAGAACCCAAGGAGACTTGAGCTACCCATCGAGTTCAGAGTGGAGCCACGAGGAATTCGAGCTCCAGAAATCCAAGCCGTGAAATTTAAACCTGATCATGGGATGCTAACTCAGTTTGCATCTCATGGATTATTCAGCGGAGTTGCACATCAAGATCCGATCCGATATATTCAGAAATTTATGCATACGATCTGTATACTTGCAGAACCGTGTAGTTTAGGGTGTTATTTTGCACGTTAATTATATCTTATTTTATCACACCCTAGGCCCCACCAAGTTTTTGGCGCCGCTGCCGGGGACTACATCGTTAGTCCTTGTGCATATATCTTGTGCTTTTAATTTCAGTTAGTTCTATTTTATGCTTTTGTTTTTAGTTTTTGTTTTTCAGATTTAGTTACAGATGGAGAACCCAAGGAGACTTGAGCTACCCATCGAGTTCAGAGTGGAGCCACGAGGAATTCGAGCTCCAGAAATCCAAGCCGTGAAATTTAAACCTGATCCTGGGATGCTAACTCAGTTTGCATCTCATGGATTATTCAGCGGAGTTGCACATCAAGATCCGATCCGATATATTCAGAAATTTATGCAGATCTGTGATGCTTATATCGTAAGAGGAGTTACTAGGGAGCAAGTATATTACCTGATGTTCCAGTTCTTCTTGACCGGATGTGCAAGCGTATGATACCCAATACCCTCATGTTATTCCAGATTGGGACAAGCTTCAAACAAGATTCCTAGACCGTTTCTATCCGGTTAGTAGACGTTTAAAAGATATGTTGGAACTTGAACAATTTATAAGAAAGACGAAGAGAGTTTGGGTGAAGCATGGTTGCAATTTACAGAAAAGAAGGTGAGATGTCCCTATCATGGATCCTCGCCGGAATATTATTTAACCTTGTTTTATGGAGGCGTTAATCAAAAATCAAGTGAGAAAGCAGATTCGTTAGGAACACAGGTTTTGTGTTGCTAGATCCTGAAGAAGCTGTGTTGGGGATGGAAAGAATTCTTGAGAACGAAAGCAGTTGGCCAAATAGAACAGCAAAAGAAAACAATTCAGAATCTCTGAAGCTTAAGGAATCGGCTAAACAACTCGAAGAACTACATGAACAAGCCCGAACAATTGCTCAGGTGAATACGGTACGCACAATTCCTTCATGTCCTGGTTGTGGATCAAGAAATCATGTGTGGGAAGGGTGTATGAATAATCCAGCAGTAGCTTCCGTTCAATATCCTCAAGATTACTATTATTCTAATAGTTATGATTATCCTCAAGACTGCTACACTAATTATCAACAACCCCCACAACAAAAGAGTTGGGTCAGAAAGCAAGAGACTTATCATAAACCCCAACCTCAATCTTATAATCCACCACAACCTATTCAGAAAAAGGCACACATTATTGAAAGAATTTGTCAAGAACCAAAGAAAGATCCACCTAAACAATCAATGCAATTGGCAAAAGAACAACTCCAGAGCTTGAATTCGAGTATGGCTCAGTTAATGCAAAAAGTTGAAAATAAAATGAATCAAATCCAACAGAAAGTTTGAACCCAGGAGAAGATTATCAAGCAACTAGAGCACACTATATCACATTTGGCAAGTTCATTACAAAATCGACCGAAAGGGCAACTCCCAAGTGATACTGTTTCTCCTAGAGACGATTCTTGCCATGCAGTTGAATTGCGAAGTGGAAAACAACTACTTCCACCAAGACCAGAACCAGAACAAGAACCAATCCCTATTCCAGAACAAAGGGGGGAAGAAATAATCAAAGATACAGTTGAGGAGGTAGTTAGACCAAAGAGTGTTCAAGCTGGGACACCTGATCAGACAAGAAAACCAGTGGAACATAATACACGCCCTCCACCACCATACCCTTCACGTGTCAGAAAGAAGGACAATGACCTAGAATTCAAGAAGTTCGTTGACATACTGAAGAAATTGCAAGTTAATATACCCCTTGTTGAAGCTCTCAAGAGAATGCCAACCTATCTTAAATTCATGAAAGACATTCTCTCCAACAAGCGAAGTATAGAAACTGGGGAAACAATTGGATTACCTAGGGAGTGCAGTGCAATATTTCAAAGTAAGTTGCCACCAAAATTAGAAGATCCCGGAAGTTTTACCATTCCTATCGGCATCGGAGAAATTTGGACCGGGAAAGCATTATGTGATTTAGGCGCAAGCATCAATCTCATGCCTAGATCACTGTTCGAGAAGCTTAATATTGGAGAATTAGTACCCACATCTGTGGTGTTACAAATGGTGAATCGCTCCCTCTCACGGCCAATGGGTAAAATTGAAGATGTTTTAGTTAAAACTGGCTCTTTCATTTTTCCTTGCGATTTTATTATTCTTGACTACGACGCGGATAAGAATGTCCCCATAATTTTGGGTTGACCATTCTTAGCCACAGGGCGTACACTAATTGATGTTGAGAATGGTGAGTTAATCATGAGAGTACAAGGCGAACAGATACGATTCAATGTGTTTCAGGCTATGAAATTACCAAAGTCAAAAGATGAGTGCTTCAAAATAGATGTCATCAGAAAAATAGCGCAAGAAGTCTTCAATGAAGCAAGCTTAGATGATGATCTTGACGAGGCCTTAGCACTTGAATCACCAGAGGAACTTGAGATTCACCCTGAAGATGTTGCTGCATTAGGATCAAATGTGCGAGAACTGCTTCGAGAACCAGGTGACATTGAACCAATGAAACAACCATCTATAATATGTCCACCTATTCTCGAAGAAAAACCACTTCCAGATCATCTACGCTATGCATATCTAGGTACGAACAAAACTTTGCCTTTTATTTTTTCTGCTAACCTTTCAGGTCCTCAAGAGGAGAAGCTACTTCAAGTACTTCGCGCAAACAAAGAAGCAATTGGATGGACTATTGTCGACATCAAAGGAATTAGTCCTTCCGTTTGCAAACACAAAATCATTCTTGAGAACGAAGGTGGGCGATCTATAGAAGGACAGAGAAGACTCGTTCCAGCTATGAAAGAAGTAGTGAGGAAGGAAGTTATCAAGTTGTTCGACGCAGGAATTATCTATCCGATTGCTAGCAGTAATTGGGTTAGTCCAGTACAATGTGTTCCGAAGAAAGGAGGTATCACTACCATACTTAATGATCAAGGCGAAGCCATACCATCAAGACCAGTTGTGGGGTGGCGAGTGCGCATGGATTACCGAAGACTGAACAAAGCAACAAAGAAAGATCACTTCCCGCTACCATTCATTGATCAGATGCTAGAAAAACTTGCAGGAAGAGAATATTATTGTTTCCTTGACGTATATTCGGGTTATAACTAGATTTGTGTGGATCCTCTCGATCAACACAAAACAACTTTTACATGTCCGTTTGGTACTTTTGCTTATAGAAGAATGTTGTTTGGTTTATGCAATGCACCTGCCACGCTCCAGAGGTGCATGATGGCGATATTTTGGGACATGATTGATAAATATTTGGAGGTTTTGATGTATGATTTTTCGTTGTTCGGAGATAGTTTTGATGATTGTTTAAATAATCTTGAGAAGGTCCTTGTGAGATGTAGAGGAAAAGATCTTGTGCTTAATTGGGAAAAATGCCACTTCATGGTTCAATAGGGAATTGTGTTGGGACATAAAGTTTCGAAGGCAGGGATGGAGGTTGATCGTGCTAAAATTGAAGTTATCAAAACACTACCACCTCCAGTTTCTGTTAAAGGAGTGAGAAGTTTCTTGGGTCACGCAGGATTTTACCGAAGGTTTATTAAAGATTTCTCCAAGATCGCCAAACCGCTTTGCTCTTTACTTGAAAATGATACTCCTTTTAATTTCACTGATGAATGTCTTCAAGCGTTTTTGACGATTAAAGAGAAACTAGTCTTTACACCTATTGTTATACCTCCTGATTGGAAAGCTCCGTTTGAACTTATGTGCGATGCCAGTGATCACGCTATGGGTGTTGTGTTGGGACAGAGGAAAGACAAGATTTTCCACACGAGTTATTATGCAAGTAAGACTTTCAACGCTGCCCAGATGAGTTATACAGTGACGGAGAAAGAGATGTTGGCCGTGGTGTATGCTTTTCATAAATTCCGTTCCTATCTGGTTGGGAAGAAAACTGTTGTATACATGGACCAGTCAGCTATTCGGTACCTTATGGAGAAAAAGGATGCTAAGCCGCGTCTTATTAGATGGGTACTATTACTTCAAGAATTCGACATAGATATTCGAGACCGAAAGGGATGCGAAAATCAAGTTGCTGATCATTTATCAAGGCTCGAAGGATCTGATAGGAATAAAGAACCACTGTTGGTGAAAGAGGTATTCCCTGATGAGCAACTTTTTGCTATTAAACATGCTTTTGTGCCATGGTATGCAGATCTGGTCAACCTCATTGTGAGTGGTGTCTTTCCCAAAGATATCCACCCACAACAAAAACATAGATTAATTCACCAGGCCAAGGAGTATTATTGGGATGAACCGTACCTCTGGAAGATTTGTAGTGACCAAGTGGTTAGAAGATGTGTGCATGAAGGTGAAATGGAGAAGATTATTGAAGGTTTTCATAGTTCACCTTATGGAGGTCACTTTAAAGGCGATAGAACCGCATCTAAAATTCTTCAATCCGGGATCTATTGGCCTACCATACACAAAAATTGTCATCGTTATGTCCAGTCATGTCAAAGATGCCAGTTCACTAGTAATATATCAAAAACAGCGTGATGCCGCTTAATAATATTCTTGAAGTCGAAATCTTTGATGTATGGGGAATAGATTTCATGGGACCTTTCATCACTTCCCATGGTAATCTTTATATTTTGCTTGCGGTAGATTATGTATCGAAATGGGTAGAAGCAGTGGCAACACCAAAGAACGATGCTCAAACTGTGATTGAGTTCTTAAAATCAAACATCTTTTCAAGACATGGTACGCCACGTGTTTTCATCAGTGATAAAGGTACCCATTTTCTTAATGCTCCTCTGAGAAATTTTCTTCGAAAGTTTGGAGTGAAACACCATACTTTAACCGGTTATCACCCACAAACTAACGGTCAAGCTGAAGTTTCCAACCGGGAAATCACATCTATTCTTGAGAAGACCGTGAACAAATCGAGGAAAGATTGGTCTTTAAAGCTAGATGATGCTCTCTGGGCCTACAAAACAGCATTTAAAACACCAGTTGGGGCATCTCCATATCGCATGGTCTACGGCAAAGCGTGTCATCTACCGATTGAACTTGAAGCTCGAGCCTACTGGGCTATTAAAACTCTGAATCTAGACCCAGACTTGGCCGGGAAACAAAGGATGATGCAGTTGAACGAGTTGGAGGAGTTTCGTTATCTTGCCTATGAAAATTCACGTCTCTATAAGGAGAAAACAAAGCGATGGCATGATAAACGGCTCCGTCCAAAGCATTTCGAGATAGGATAGAAAGTTTTATTATACAACTCTCGATTTTCAAACTACCCAGGAAAGCTTAAATCCCATTGGGGAAGACCTTACATTGTTACTAAAGTCACACCTCATGGAGCGATTGAAATTGAAAATCCAACCGAGCAACGGGCATTCATGGTGAATGGCCAGCGTTTGAAGAGATACCATGATAGTGAGGACTTTGGGCGAGAGGAGACAATCCATCTCGTTGAATGCGCTTAGCCTGAGGTACACGTCTAAGTCAAAGACGTTAAACAAAAGTGATCTTGGGAGACACCCCTTGTTTTAATTGCTTATTAGATTAGTTTTATTGCTTTGTAGTGTATAATTTTAAGTTAGTGTATATTTTTAATTGTGTTTACAAGCTAGAGAAAGGTAGTGTGTTATTGTGCAGGAAACGAGTTTGGGGTCAAAAGGAAAAGCTGGAAAACTTAAGGGACTGGCGCAGACTACCCCCGCGGACTACCCCATGGTCCGCAGGGATTCACCGTGCCCAGAAAACCCGTACCACGGGTCGGGTACCACGGGTTTCATCCAGAAGCGAGAAAAATTTGACCTGATAGGCGCAGTACACCGCACCCCTAGTCCGCACGCCCAAAACGCGTGACACGGGGTCGGGTACCACGGGTTTTTTGACGGAGCACCCGCGGACTACCCCATGCACCGCACCCCTATACCGCATGCATAAAACACGTGCCACGGGGTGCTAGCTCGGGTATTATCCAGTGGGTAAAAATTTGAAGAGCTGATGAGTCCGGTATACCGCGGCTCTGGTCCGGTGCACCACACAGAGGCGGTTTGTGAAGGAAGTTCTTTCCTAATCAACTTCTTACCTTAACAAGATTAACCCTAGCCTTCCATACACGAATTTTTCAGACTCAAACCCTATATATACATCTTAAAGCTTGTGCAAACCTTCACAATTAACACAACAACTCATCAAATCCTCTCCTCCATCCTCCATAAACACAATTTCTCCATCAAATTCATCACACTACACCATTAAACACCATCAAATTCATCAAGATTTAAAGATTTCTTCCAAAATCCATCAACAAACCTTTCTCTTTCACAAATTCCAAGCAACAACATCAAGCTACACCAAATTTTCCTTAAACTTTTAATCCATCCTTGGTATAACTTGAGTTGTGGGTAAATCAAGCATGACTAACAGATCTGAAGCTATGGAATACAAGAGAAAGTGCTCTATCCTTGGGAAGAACAAGAGATTGCCTGGAGCCACCATTGAAAAACCCATCAATCTTGATGAGGTTACTGAAGAATCAAAAGAAAAGGCACCAGCACAACCACTACCAAAGAAGTTAACTGCTAGAATGTCCATACCATCAAGGAGGCCTTTGAAGAAAATAAAAATTCAAGACCAAGGTTCTTCTACCTCTTCCTCTGAAATTTTTTATGATCTTTCTCCTTGGGCTCTCAAGTTACAGAACGATATCGAAAGATTACAAGAAGATAACAGAGAACTTTGGACAAAAGTCATACAGTTGGAGTCACAGATAGAAGATTTGACCTTGGAAAAGCATATTGATGATTATTCTGATCCTTCAGCTTCGGATGAGGATGAGGATATAATGGATCTCCGTGGCCAACCAGGTAGGTCATTCTAATTTTTCTTAATAGCTTGTGTGCATTAGGTAGTTTAGTTAGTTTTATTTTAAATTTTATTTCATTCTTGAGTCTTTTTCGAGTCATGGGGACACGGCTCACTTTTTAGTTGGGGGTGGGGATTCGTTGTCCTCATCTTCTTTTCGTTTTTGCATAAAATTTAAAATTTGTAGGTTGAATTAAGGCATAGAATATCTTGAATGTACATATTTGGGCATGATTTTATTAGGTCAATGATAGTAAGTAGTATGTTTTTGAAAGATGCAACAAATTTGTTTAGATGCATGTATGAAAACAGGAAATAAAGGATAGAAAAGTTAATGAGCAATGATAAGAAAACACGTTGAAACTTAGGAATAGTTATTTGGTGTGTAGAACGTGAGGTTTAAAATTAGTTGAAAACCCACTTGTCTATGAACTAATAATAAAAACGTAACAAAATCTGGTAGTTAGAAAAATGACTAAGGCAGTTCTTTCATGATAAAACACTTGAAGCCTTTAGACTTTCTCACCTTGTTATTTGTTATTGTTATTTATCCTTCTTAACCCCTCTGAGCCTTTCTAAAGCCTTTATTGAAACACATTATAATCCATACCTTAGTTTTTAGGACTTATCTATATGACCCGCACTCGAATCGAAAAACCTGAGACAACTCGTTTTAGAGCTTGAGTTTGGGGTGGTGGGTTTCATAATTAGGGAATTTTGGGAATTTGGGTATTATCTTTGTGATTTTATTGATGATGAAATTGTTATTATTGTAACCCTTTGCCGGGGTAATAGTGAATGAAAAAAAGCTACGAGCTAATTTTGCCAACAAGGGCATAAAAAGAATATATATATATATATATGAAAAAAATATAGCGTGATATCTCGAACATCAAAAAGAGAATCATATCTATACAAAAAGAAAAAAATTGATGTCAAAAGAAAATATATATTCGGACCGCCAAAGTGGATTTTATATCATCAAAGGTTTTAATTGGGATTATTGGGGATGCACATCCAATGCATCAATAAATTGGGTTGAGTGAGAACATCTTCGAGTGAAAACTCAAGCTCTAGGGCGATTCGTTGATGGCTAGTGGGGAGAGAGACAAAAGCTCACTTTTCATTATCCAAATATACCACACCCGTCCTTAAGCCAAGTTATAACCAAGACCTTAGGATTTCTAACTGCTAAATGGAGAAACAATTGAGCTATTAGGTAGTAGGTAAGTTGACCATTGGATGCTAAATTTGGGACCTATGAACAACCTATAGCCATTAACCCGAACTAAGTTATCATCCTCTCCTTCTGGCATTGCGAAATTAATCTTAACTTGATTTTATGGATTGTTGATTACATGTATATTAGGTATATTTGTGCATTATTTCTTGAGCATTACTACATGAGACTTTTTAGATATTTTGCTCTAGGATCATTCATTATGTTCTGTTCGTGTTCTTCTCCGACTTCTTCTTGTTTATTTTGGCTACCCTACTATTATTTACTTTTATTGTATCGGGACGATACAACTTTGAGTTGGGGGTCTTGATGTCTCCTCATTTGTGATAATAAAATCTACTCATGAGACATCATTTTAGGCTTACTTATTAGTTTATAGGTTGATTTTAGCTTAGTTTAGTGCACTTTCCTATTTTGAGTCTTGGTTTAGTAACATAATATTTTTAGAGCATATTGGGTTTAATTGTTTATTTAGTGTGAAGCTTTAAAGATAATTATGGAGATTAATTAGAGTCCAAGTCAAAGACTACAAGATATGGAAAGAGATATGCATGGAAATTGGAGATAGAAGGAAACTGAGTTCAATTAGGAAAAGGAAAAGCTGCCTAAATCTAAATTCTGCAGTACACGCCTAAGGAAATGGTTATTTACCTAAAAAATAGGCCGATTTTGGTAATTTCCTTTCATAGGGTCAAAGATAATTCTGTTACGATTCTTTTGGTATCTTATGGAGCTCAAACCGACCAATAACGAAGGAGATATGCTCAAAACGGTCCAGCAGTGTTTATCTTTATTTCCATACGAATTTGAGTTGGACTAGGAGTCCATTACTTAGAGTTATCTCCAAGAAATGAATTAGGTCAACCTATACACTATAATTACAGCCTCTTAACACTCTAAAATCATCCTTGGTGAAACCTTAAGCCAAGAGGAAGCTTACAACACAAGAGAGAAGTCTGGAAGGAGCTGTTCATCATTATGTCTTTTTCTATCTTTAGATTTGTAATTTCTTTCTTTTCTTTCATCAACTAAATTTCTTTAGCTTGAGTTTTAGCATATATGTATGAACCCTAGTTTTGAGTTGACATCTATCTAATTTGGGAATTTAATGTTTTAAATAGAATTATAGTTTTTATTCTCTGTTTATGTGTTTGGAATTATATTCTGTGTTCTTGTGGAACCGCGGCCATTAGAATTACCATCTAGTAATTAGGTCACCATTGACAACGGTGTTTAATTGCATGTTTAGCACATAACGTCTAGTTTTAGGTCTGATCTGACAACCCAACCTAGCTAGATAATCACTATGGTTTAGTTCTTGTGACTATTTACCAATTACAGAAAAAGTTTGCTTAGGAAGCCTTATTGACACAGGTAAATCCTATTTAAAATTACCGATAGCGAATTGGGACCGATTAGGGAAATACTACATAATTCACCCTTACATGTTTAGAACGACAAAACTAGTGGGGATTACATGCTAACAACTTAAGCTATATTCTCATATCACTTCTCTTTCATATTTATTTTCTGTCTTTTAATTCTTAGTTTAATTTAGTTAATTATTTTCTCAAATCCATCTTTACTTGTCTTTACTTTTAATTGCGTATAGTTGTCCTATCTTTAATTTATTTGCACTTGGTATTTGCATAAGATTCTCCTAACCTTCGTAGTCTCTGCGGAACGAATCTTAATCTTTTAACTAAAACTTGCATACGATCTGTATACTTGCAGAACCGTGTAGTTTAGGGTGTTATTTTGCACGTTAATTATATGTTATTTTATCACACCCTAGGCCCCACCAACATAACATACATGTTTGCATCACTCAGTGACGCAATAAACATATAAGGTATGAAATTAGGAGTTTCTTATCTGTCATACCTCTTAAATAAGGGTCAATAATTCACATACTTCAAATAGTTATATTCTCATGATAATTTGAGATGCACTACTCTGTATTTGTGGGTCAGGGTAATTCTCATTGCAGATAAATAATGGGATAACTAGTGTATTTCTTTCCTGCCGATTTCTGTAATATATGGAAAGAAAAAAGTAATTTGTAAAATTATTCATATTTGTTCAAGAAAGAAGCAGTTGTGAAAGCTAAAACATTGACATGGTATTTTAAGAGTTACAATAATTTGTTTCTAGTTGTTTAATTATTTGGTAGCCCTTCATCTTACAAGACAATATCTTTAGGATATGAGGTTTGCATTAGAGAATAAAATTAAATTTTTAAAATTGTTATTTAAAATTTGATTTAGAGCGAAAGTGGAAAAATGAGTTAGGACTAACTTTAATTCCAACTCACCTAATGGATACAACACTTCAAGTGATGAACAGTATGTTCCAGCTTATCAGCATCAATACAACACTGCACGACAAGCCGATGCTACACAAGATCCATATGACAAGTACTTGCCCTCTTTTTTTCACTAGTGTTAGTTGTCAAGACGTAAAGAACATAACTGATAGTATTTTATCTTTTTTTGGTTTATGGCATTACAGGTAATTGATAGTGCAGAGAATGACTCCACAAAACCAACCCATGGGCTCAGCGCATGAAGATGATAACCATGAAACTGTGGATCCATACATTCGTTTTAACCTATACAACTCTTAATCAGTTCCTTAAACCTCATATGGTACCCCTGCTCCAGCTGTGCAGAATCAGATTCAGTATGGTACTCAAATGGTGCAGCCATAGGAGAATCAGTATGCTACTCAAATGGTGCAGCCACAAGCTACCTATGGGAATATATTTGTGCAGCCACAAGATTCAGCAGATATAATTATACAAGTAAATGCTCATGTTCCTGCTCCTGCTCTTGCTCCTGGTCAGCTATTATCCATATCCCGGTGCAGGTCAAGGCTGTTTCAGATAGTTTGTATCTCAGAACTTTTACAATAGGACAAGTGTTACTCCGGGAGTATCTCGTGTTACTCCGGGAGTATCTCATGAAACTGGATCACTAATACTGAATAATAGTTGTGGCTATCAAAGCTTCTAGAGAGATTTGAAAAAATGCTCTGAAGTGAGAATTTACTCATGTGGTCATCCCGGTTCATAGCTCAAATAAACTTATTTTTCGTATCTCTCTATATATATAGTCTTGCTTCTTAAATATTTACTGAATAAAATTTTATATATGAAAGTAAATTCTACAGGTCCAAAACTATATAGTTTATAAAGATTGTACTAGAAGAATATTTTCCTATTATAAGGACATAATTACCGATTCATGCACCGAATTGATCGATAGTTGCTCTACTGGTTAGCACTCTCAGTGAAGTGATATTATATAGTTTTTATGTTTCTACTGTAATCTTGTTCAAGATGTAATTTACACAAGCAAACATTCATTACGTTCAGCTCCTTAATATTAAAAATTTAGTTTACACTAGAGACATTCATTTAAATTAGACTTTCCTCTTTAATTTTACTCTTATTTCTTTTCTGTAGGGTTTGAATTTTGAAATATATTTGTACTTTCAGGGACTTTTCAGGGATGTTAGTGTTTCAGCTGGACTTAATTACTAATACTTTAGTTTAAGTAGTATATTTAGTGTATAAATTTTGAATTGATGAAGAAGTCAGATTTGAATGTTTTCTTAATTTGGTTACTTATGTTCTTGTATGGCTTCTATGACAAAATATTGGAATAATTATGAAGTTAACTATATCTTTGCACATTTGTATCACAAATAAATTATATGGTAACAATATGTAAATTTTGGTCTCAAATATGGATTAGAATAAGAATGTTTAATTTAATGGTATTTTTCTCTAAAAGAAATAAGAAGACAAATATTTTAATTAGGTATTATTGTTCTACATACTGATATACATCTTGGATTTGAGGTTCGGAAGAAATATTTAGGTTTTGATAAAGGTTACTTCTTTTTGAAAGACTATACGTGGTTTCATTGCTTGGATGTTCGTCAAAACTATCATCACTCGATCTAATTGCGGCTGAACATTTTTTAGGTTATAAAAACTATTATCACTTGGTCTAGTGTCCATAACTGCTTCTTCGTCCCACCCGGTTTGCTGCTAAACAATTTGTAAAAATTATGATAAGTGTGACTATTTAGGATGTATTGATATTGTGTTTACTTTGGATATTGAAGGTTTAAAAAATAATTGTCAATCAAAATATTTTGCCCTCTTACTCTAGGTTATGCTTATTACCAACTAAAAAAATGTTAATTATTATGCCATAAGAATAGTTTAGAGATTCTCCATTAGAGTGGTTTGCATTTTAGGATTTACTTTTCAATAAAATGAAAACTTAAAAATATATCACTAGCTTTATAAAAAGCCTTGATTTCAAAACCTTAACGAATCTATAAGAGCCAAATCATAATTTCACATATTCTTGTGGGAAATTGAATTTTTCCTTTGGCCGATTTATACTTTTATTAAATTATTTTAGGTAATAGAGACAAAGGTTATCAAAATTTTAATGAATCTAAATCATGGTTTCATAGAAAATCTGTCTGAATTATTAAATCTATTAAAAGGTGTGATTCTGTCTTATATATTTACATATAGAGTGTAGAGTCTTGGAGTAATGAAAATTTTGGCTCTTCTTTTCCCATTAAGTTGGTCAATATGCGAATATTTCTATGAGAATCGGCTAAACATCGCCATGTCCTCTGGCTGCTAGGGCTCTTATTCATAAGATACATTGAATACTTAGTATCTTCTCCAAAACTATCCAACAACATAGCTCGTCTAATTCAAGACTCATCAATAACTTTGGTTACCAAACACAAGTTGAACTCTTCTAGTTACATTTAAGGAGGAATGATAAGGTCTAGTAATATTAAAGATAGACTCGTATGAGATGGTTTAAATAGACTCATAAAATAATAGTTCAAATTAGGTTATATATTTAGTGTAGGAGTATTGTCTCTTATATAGTCAAACAATCTAGTCAGTTTAGTTTTTGAGCTAAACTCTCATAACTTTCTCCTATGTGTATTACTTTTTGTCTTCTATTCGAGTCTTATTTTATTAATTGTTAACTATTTATCGTAGTTCTCTCTAGGTGTACGTTTAAATTATCGTCTATTTATTATACTTTGGGCCATATCAAGTTTTTCGCACCATTGTCGAGGACTACATCGTTAGTTTTGTATTTTTCATTAGTGTTTTAATTTTAGTTCTTCTGTTTTATACTTTTATTTTTGTTTTTGTCTATTTCAGATTATTTAGATGGTTGTTCAGCAAAACCTAGGAATGCCAGGTGACTTTCGAGTGCATTGCATGGGGATTTGCACTCTGGCTATTCAAGCCACTAGATTTAGGCTTGACCTAGCCATGCTAAATGCATTCTTAAGTTTTGGGTAATATAGCGGCGCTATGCATTAAGGCCTGGTCCATTCCATTTAGAATTTTATGCAAAATGTGATTCGTACATCACTGATGGTGTCACAGTGAAACAACTATACTATTGCATGTTCCAATTCTTCTTGACTGGATGTGAGTGTGATTAGTATGATATTCAACACCCTGATTCTATCCCAATCTGGCATAAGCTCCAGGAAAAGTTCCTTGATTGGTTTTATCCATTGAGTATGTGATTAACAGATATGTTTTTGCTGGCATATTTCTTAAAAGAAGACGAGGAGAGTGTTGGTGAAGTATGGACGGAATTTCAAATGAAGATAGAAAAGTGTCCACTACATGGATCGATGCCTAAATATAAGAAGTCCATGTTTTACAAGGGACACAATGCATAGTATAGATTGAGAGTAGATGGCCTCAGTGGTGGGACTTTTCTCTTAATGGATCCTAAGGATATCAACTTGTGCTCGGAGAGGATTGTTGAGACCAAGCGAAGTTGGCCATCACTGAAACATACAACTCCAGTAGATACGTTTCAAGTCGGGGAATTATTGTTATGATGGCAAGGTTCAAGAATTTCAACAAGAAAATAAAGCGTTAACCTCAACCTTGGAGAAAGGGTTCGCTAGCAGAAAATCCCGGGTGAATAATGTTAACAAGATGGATAGTTGTTAGAGTTATGGAATAATTGATCATTTTTGAGAGAATTGTGCAAAAGATCCAGCTTCGATTTTCATCATCTCTCATCATGGGACCTATCATTCAAATTGTCCAACTAATGTTCGAGGGAATCGCAACCATTCAGTTTCACGATAAATGTATCAATGAGGGGTTGCATGTCAAGGCAATCCATATGATCCTAGACCTGAAGATAATATGTATCAATCTCAATCTCAACCATTATATAAATGGGTCTACGCTATGGCGTTCATGCCCTACCGCAGCCTGCATAAAAGCCATATGCGCCGAATTTCGATTAACAAGTAAGCCTTCCTCCTCCTCCTCCTCGAGAAGCACCCATGAGTAACCTTTAGCAATAAATGGTTGGATTTATAAATATGATGGAGGAGAGTGTAAAGGTTGGTCAAGAAAGGCGCGATTAACAATCCACGATCATAAAAGAAATGGAAAATTAAATATCACGTCTAGTCGATCTCTTCCAAACTCGACCTTTGGGTCAACTTCCGAGCAATAATGTCAATCCAAAAGAAGATGATGCTTGTAAGACAATTGGACTAAGGAGTTGGAAACAACTACCTCTACCCTTGGTCACTGTTGATCAAAAGGATTTTTTTTACCCAAATAGTAACCGAGTTGAAGATGACATGATTAATACGTTTATCTAGTTGTAAATACTATCCTAATATATTCACTTGGTTAATAATTATTTGAAGTTGAATGAGAAATTGAGTCATGATATTTTTAAAGTAAATAAATAAATAAATAAATATTTTTTATTTATTTATATTTATATGCATAGTAAAGGTGAAAGAAAGAAAATTTTTATAAAAAAATTAAACAATTTTTTACTATTAGGCCAAGCCCAGTATACATAACAAAAATATTACATTCTATTTCTTTTCAAACAGCAAGCATACGACCAACTTTGATCAGAACTTTGTCTGCTAAATTATTCACGTAAATCGAAGAAACCGATAAAGGAAACTCTGGAAGTTGCCATCGTCTACTTTGGTAAGAATGCATGACCATCGTGACTAGCATCAACTCTTGTATGTCGAAATAAGATTATCTTGATCATATCTTATAAATCTCAAGCTTATATTGGAAATCCCCACACCCTAGTTGATATATGTTTTAGGTTGTAACATGTTATTTGTCGATGCTTCTCGTTCTAGAATTAATAACTCTCAATTTCCATGTTTTAAAGCATACAATCAATTACACCGCTGGTCCTTGCTTGATGCAAAATAGTCATATATGTGACATGTAATACATATATTGCAATAGGGTGTATGTACATGTTTTTGTATGTTTCGTATTACTTAATAACTACATGTGCAATAGATCTTAATTCATAAGGATTTGTTTTAAATAACTATCTCAATATGATTCTAAATGCGAAGCAAATTATTGCCGAGGTGGCTTTCATCTCGCGTCTCTAGAATAAGGATCTAAATATCTTCTAGAAATCAATATCTCTCCACATGCTACATAAGTAAAGTTAGAAAACTCTATCCTAATGTTTTGATTTAGTTTTGCCTCAATTTCTTTGTTTTATAATTGATTTATCTTGAAGGTATTTGAGGTAATGACCAAAGAAAGAGTCTGGACTTGTTTCTTTCTACTACATGAAAGAGGGGATATTGGCTTCAAGAACATCAAGGGAAACCTCAAGTATGATAATGAGCTTATTGATAATTACAAGGAGAAAGATTCTTATGCCCGCAAATGGCTTAGAGAACAATATAATAATACAAGAGAACATATGGGGATGGAGTTTGGCCTTAAACCTCCCTTACCCTACTTGTAAATTTCACAAAAGCAAGCTTGTGGGTCCATGTTTGACCAACTGAGAGCAATCAAACAAAGGGGACATTCAAAAAGAATCCTAGAATAACAACCCATGAATGAGATATAAGCTTAACTTAGTTGCATCTCATGTACAAAAAAAGACTAAATTTCATTATTAGTCCTTGTGTTATTTGAATTAGCCAAATGGATTATTATCCAACTCACAAAACCCCCCTCCTCCATTGATTTTTTCTAAGTTTTATCCCTTATTATTATCTAATACATGGACGAATAGGTCAATCAACCCTTTTTTCTTCTTCTTAGTAAATTGGGAGAAATTTGTGATTAGAATTATAAAAATATCATCCTGCATATAGGAGGTGCATTATTTCAATCATATTTTTTTCATTGTAGGGTGCTTTATTTTTTCAAAATTTTAATTTTTTTATTCTTTGTCTTTCATTATTTTAGCTTCGCTAACTTACCCAATGGTAGGTGGTATTAGATACTAGCCAAGACAATTTTTGGACATACATGATTTGCCAATGAACTATGGTTTCTTGTGTTAAAAGAAATAACTAAGTATAACCATGCGTTTTTAAAAGGAATCATTTATTACCATTGTTCACATATAAACTTAACCTCGTAATTCTGCAACTCAGTTGAAACTAATAGTGTGTGACACCATGCGTTTTCAAATAACACATATGTATATTTGGATATTCTCATAACATAAGGACCAAACGTTCAATTTTCCAAAGTTCAAATAAATTATTATTTATTCTTAATTTTTTAAGCTTATTATTTATTTTATTCACAAAAAAAATATAAAAAAATTGAAACAAAAGTTGGACTAGATATTGATGAATCATTGGTATTCTTTTGTTTATATATCATTTTTTTGCATTATCAATATATAAGTAGTGTAAATAGATCTAAAAATATACAAGAGGTTGATTGATAATATTTACCTCTTGAAAGTACCAAAACTTTGATCGCTTCTACTCATGGATCATCTTATAAGAGAAGAAGAAACTTTGTTTACCACCTAAAAATCTTTTGATCTTTTGATATCAGGGAAGTTATCCATAACTCAAAAAATGGTGGTTATCAAATAATATATAAATGCATATATTCAAAAATAAACTTCCACATCATTTGTGACATCGAAAAGAAAATATTATTTAATATTTTTTTATTTTCCCACTCGCATATGATAGGGTTCTTACTATATTTAACGTACTTGTATCACAATGTCCCATATTATCTAATATACATGCTTGGATAAAAAATTATCATACTTGTCAAATAGGTCGTGCGATTGACAAGTATACGATCATACGTTACTATTAATGTGTTATGGTACATAGTTGTTGAAATATAATCTTATTTCTGAAATATCTTGCAGTACTCCATACTTAGAATATGTTGTATCATATCACAATAACTTTAAACCCTTTAAAATTATATACATAATTTTCGTGATTAGGGGAGTTTACTATAATTACATTATGTGCATAACTATAATGTCATAGTCTTTATTGACTTACATGAATTGTTAACCTACAAGCACACACTTTGAAACAAAATTTTGGTCTTCCTTTTATATTGACTTGGTTGCTTTCTCAAGAGGTAAATATTATAAATAAACCTCTTGTATATGTTTAAGCCTGATTATACTACTTGCAAATGGATAATAGAAAAATTAAACGAGAATATATTAATATACAAATAAAAGAATACCAATAATTCATCATCGTCTAGTCCAAGATTTTATTTTATAACTTTTTATTATTATTTTATTCGGAAAAAACCTAACAAAGGAAGAATGTATAATATTTTATTTGAACTTAATCTTTGTTGTTGGGAAAATTGTACGTTTGGTCCTTGTGTTATGAAAATATCCTAATATACCATGTGTTGTTTGAGAACACGTGGTGTCAGACACTATTAGTTTCTGATTATTGGCAAAATTGAGAGTTTAATTCGTTATGTAATTAATGGGTATATATGACACCTTTTAAAAGAACATGGGCATACCCTGTTATTTCTTGAAACAGAAGGAAATATGTATCAATTTCTAATGCACATATATAAAAATAGTTCATTGTCAAATTATGTATATCTAGAGATTGTCTTGGCTAGTATTTAATATCACTACCCATGGGACAATTAGATAATATCAAATAATGAAACACAAAGAATAAAAACATCAAAATTTTAAAAAATAAAGCACCTTACAATGAAGACTAGTGGACCTACTATATGCGTGGATATTTCCACAATTCTAATCACGATATTTTTTAGAATTTACTAAGAAGATGAAAAAAGGGTTGATTGAACTATTCATCCATGTATTATATAATAATAAACGAACGAAACTTAGAAAAAATCAAATGGAGAAGAGCGGTTGAATGAGTTTGAAAAACAATCAATTTTGCTAATCCAAATAACAAAAGGAATAATAATGCAATTTACCCTTTATTGTACATGAGATGAAACTACCTTTAACTTATATCTCATTACATAGGTTGTTATTTTATGATTTTTTTCAATATCCCCTTTGTTTTATTGTTCTCAGTGGATGAAACATGGACACTCAAGGCTATACTTTTGTGTAACTTACAAGCACAGTAAGGAATTCTTTAAGCCCCACCTCCATCATATGTTCTCTTGAATTTAATATTAGTCCCTAAGCTAGTTGAGGGCATAAGAATCTTTCTACTTATACTATCAATAAGCTCATTGTAATATTTGAGTTTCCCTTTGACGTTCATGGAGCCAATATCCCTCTTTCACGTAGTATAAATACATTAGTCGAGTTCCCTCTATGGTAATTACCTCGAACACCTTCAAGACAAATCAATTATAAAAAATGGAAATTGATGTACAACTAAACAAAAAAAAGATAGATTTTTATTATTTTACTTATATAGCATTTAGAGAGATATTGATTTTTAAAAGATATATAACTCCATATTCTAGATATGCGGAATGAAAGCCACCTCGAGAATCATTTGCTCTGCATTTAAAATCATATTGAGATCATTTTTTAAACCAAATCATCTTGCATCAAGGTGAATTGCACAATTACTAATTGAGTAATATTAAATATCCGAAAAATTACACCATACACCCTATTTCAAGAAAATTAGCACATGACCTATATATGACAATTTTGCATGAATAATGGACCAACAATGCAATTTACAGTATTCTTTATAACATGGAAACAGAGAGTTTTTATATCTAGAACGAGAAGCATGGAAAAATAACATTCTACAACCTAGAACATATATAAAATACGTTGTGTGGGGATTTAAGATCAAGTGTGTTTATGCTAGTTACGTAGTTCATACATAGGTTACCAGATCAAACGATGCCAGCTTCCAGAGTTTCCTTCATCGGTTTCTTTGAATTTCGTTGACGATTTGACCGACAAATATTTTACCAAAGTTGGTGGTATGCTTGTTCTTTTGAGACGCCAATGCCGCAATACATCTTGGAAGTCGTACCAATATTTTTCTTTTTCTGTTATTTATTATTGGAGTAAAAATAATATAAATTTTTTGGTTTGGTTTATAATATATATGTGTATTTGTCATATTTTATTAAAAAGTAGTAAATGACAAAGAAATATTGGGTGACCTATAATAAAAAAAATACAATTGTAGGCTTGATTGGAAAACTTATAATCATATGACATATCCCCTATATTTCACAAATAATATCCTCTTAATTTTTCACACATATTAAGAAATACCATCACTACAATAACCATTACTAAAATATTTCTCGTAGAATGTCTTGATATTTTAAATATTGATTGTAAATATAAATTTAAATATTTTGATAAAGATAATATAGAAAAAGGTTAAAAAAGATATCATACTATCAAAAGATAATAATTTTAGAATACCATTTTTAATAAGTGAACATCATTTTTGAAATAGAAAGAGTATTATTGTAGGTTATTCCATCCTTACTCTAAATTGTATTATTCATATAATTACCATATCAAACATTTTTGATACATGGACAACCATATACACATGTTTTTGAAATAATTGTTTTAAGACAAAATAATATATTATTCAAGCCAACCCATATATACTTATGTTCCAAACAAAGCTAGATTTACTTTATCTCTTCACATCACCTCAATTTTCGTACTTACCCTCAACAACAAACAAAAATTGATCCCCAAAATTCCATTATTACAACAATTCTACAACATTATCCTTGTAATTAGTCTATCTTTAAGTTTATTGATCCTATGCGATAATTAACCACCAAATATTATTTGCTACAATCCAATCTTGACCACTCAATTTACGTCCCTGTTTCCACATTATAATTAATCATTTTCTCCCTACATCTTATTTGCTTAAAATAAGAAGAGAATGCCTAAATATTATTAGATACTAAGATTAAGATCTTCGATAAGATTGTTGGTCATGACATTTAATCAATAATTAAAATTCTATAATTTATGTGGTAAGATTAACACGCCTACTATTTTTGGATATAAAAGTGAAAAGTTTTTAAATTGCTGTAAAATTTTGAAGACACTTGCCAAAGTAAATTGTATGGTTAGTACTTGAGTAATATGACATATCCCAATACAAACACCCATATGTCAAAAAAATTGCAAATGTACAATGAGTAAAAGGTAATGTTATTATATAGCATAAGGGAATGTTTGCTAGTTTTTTAAAGGAATAACATACATATATGGTTATTTTGTATCACTTAATGAACAATGGTGAAATTAACAAATAAGGGTACAAAATTGGGAGTTGCTTATATGCTATACCTCTTGAATAAGGTTAAATCTTTCACATACTTCAAAAAGTTATATTCTAATTTTAATTTGAGATAAACTACTTGCACTTGTGGGTCAAAGTAATTCTCATTGTAATAATTAATGCGATAACTATTATATTTGTTTCCTTTAGTTTACTGTAGTATATGGAAAACAAATGGTACTTTGTACAATTATGTATATTTGGTTAACAAATAAGAACTTGTGAGTGCTACAACATTGTCATGGAATTTTAAGAGTTATAATAATTTGGTTCTAGTTGTTTACTTATTTGGTAGTCCTTCATCTTACAATAGGTCACCTTTAGGATATGAGACTTGGTACATAATAAAATTAAGTTTCTAAAATGGTATTTTCTAATTTGATCAGTTAGTGTGGAAAAGAAAGAAGCATGGAAGTGGGGAACAAAGTTGTAGTTGTGGCTATTAAAGCCTATAGAGTAATTTTGAAATCTTCTTTAGAGTTGGCTCTAACTCATGGGGTAATCCCTTTTCATAACTCAAGTAAACTTCTATTTTTATCTATCTCTAAAAAATGTTGCTTCTTAATAATTCTCTAACTTGAATTCTATATATGCAAATGAATTTTACAAGTCCAAACTAATGAGTTAATTATCGATTAATGCACATAAATGATGATTTAGCTCCACTTAATTTACGTACCCAATTGTATCATTGATAGTTTCTATATTGGTTAGCACTATCAATGAAGTGTTATTCTATTTTTTTTATGTTTTATTGTATTCTTTTTTCAATATTTAATTAGCACAAGCGATCATTTATTACATTGAGCTCATTAATATTAAAATTTGATTTGCACAAGTGAAACTGACATTTCTTAAGTTAGACTTTTGACTTTCATTTTACTTGCCTAATTCTTTTCTGAATCTTCATTGCGGGGTCTGAAATATCTTTGTATGGTGTAATTTATCTTTTTGTTCAGGTATAGTAGTGTTTGATTTAGCACCATTCACAAATAATCTAGCTTAGGTAGTTTACTTAGTGCATAAATTTTTAATTTACGAAGACATTGGTTTAAATGATCTCACGTTTTGGTATCTTGTGTTTGTTGTTCATTAATATCAATAATTATTGTGTTGGAGTTGTTCTTAGTTCCTTAAATTGGTATACCATCAGTATATTCTCGTACTACTTCTATGACACAATATTTGAATAAATATGAAAGTAACTATATATTTGCATCTTTGTATTCCAAGTATTTACAAGGTAGCAACTTGTAAACTTAGTCTCAACTCTCTACTAGAAATTAGAAGAATAATTCTTAATTTGATGATATTGGTCCAATATAGAAATTGAAAGATGAATGTTTTGATTTTGTGGTAATGTGGTACATACAGTTATAGATCTTATACTTGTATCTGGGAAGAAATATTACTGGTTTTGATCGAGACTTTTCGTTTATAAAAAATCTTTGTCGTTGAATAGGTTGGATGTTTGCTATTAAAGAAGTAAAGTTTATGGTTAGTTCAAATATTTAGGAACCCACCACCCAACCGAACGCAAACTTATAATAACCTCAACACACGATCCCATCCAACCAAATAAAGCGAAACCTACACATGCATGGCCTGTTAATGTCCAAATTTATTTATTTATTTATGGGTATGGGCCGTTCAAACCATAGTTTCATCACCTGGTCCAACACTTTGGGTCCAATAACTATTTATATATATATATATATGTTGTAAAATCCCTTAATAAAAACGCTTAATCTTTGGAAAAAGTTAGATCAGAAAGATCTAAGGTTGAAAAACTAATCAAACCAGAAAAAGAAAGATTGCAGAAAATAAAGAACACAAGAATATATCGTGGTTCAGCAATAATGCCTACATCCACGTTGAAGCCAACATCAGATGATGCTTCGCACACTATAAGAACACGGTTACAACTTCAGATGATTACAAAAATAGAACACCACAAGGGTTTCAGCGTGAAACCCTAAGAACACAATCGAGAAATCTACTCAATCTTCAAGTAATATACTTGATCTAATCTATTCTAATTATCAATCTTTATAGATAGATTGATAATGGTTACAAGAAACCCTAACGAATATCTGCAGAAGAAGAGAGAGAACAGAGAGAAGAAGTCAAAAAGACGCTAAGTGTGTTATGACCAAGTCTGAAGACTTGGGGTATATATATGACCTCGGTGGGAGATTTAATTTGAGCCCTTGAATGATAAACCCCATCGACGCATATGACTAAGCCACGTACATAAGGCGGTGGAAGATAAAAGACCCGAGAAAGTAAACCACTTCCACAGCCGAAGTGTTATTCCACATAAGCTGCGAACTCGGTATTTTGACCAATCACTTTGACTTTACAATATATCAACAATCTCCACCTTAAAGTCAAACCTCACAACTTCTTTTATTTCTCTTCCTCACTTCATCATTAGTTGTCCTCCAAGTGTTCAAGTATGCTTAGCACCATCTGGTTGTTTCAAAAATAATTAAATCTGCAATAATTATTAAAACCACAAGTTAATAACTTATAAATATCAAACAGAAAATAAAAGATCAAAGAATGTTCAACAAATTCAAGCAATGGTTAAATTTGCTAACTGTAACAATTTTTGTTCCCATATCTGCTGGATTATCCTCTGTCTTTATCTTCAACAATTTAATTCCTTCAGTCACAAGCCAAGTTCTGATAAATGGAACTTAACATCTACATGTTTAGTTCTCTCATGGTACAAAGGATTTTTGTTTAATTGTATAGCACTTTGACTATCACTGAATATAGTAGCAGTTGACTTAGTCAACTGTAATTCCTTAGTCAAACCTTGTAACCAAATAGCTTCTTTGAAACAATCACAAATAGCTACATATTCAGATTCAGTGGTTGATAAAGCCACCAATGGCTGTAACTGAGATTTCCATGTAACACAATTATTTCCAAGTACAAAACAATAAGCAGTAGTAGATTTTCTACTATCTCTATCACCAGCATAATCATCGTCAACAAAACCATGTAATTCAAAAGGTACATCATACTTACCATATTGTAATCCCACATTTAAAGTACTGCTAATGTAAGAAACTACCCATTTTAAAGCAGTCCAATGTTCACGGCCAGGATTGGACATAAATCTGCTGAGTAGAGATATTTAATATGATAGATCAGGTCTTGTACTGATCATGGCATACATAATGGAACCAATAACATTTGAATAAGGTATATAACTCATTTTCACTATCTCAGTAGCATTTTGAGGACATTGATTCTTGCTTAATATGAAATGCCCAGCTAAAGGCATCTCTACCCTTTTACAGTTCAGATTTCCAAATTTCTCAACCAACTTTATAAGGTAAGGCTTTTGATGTAACTTGAGACTGTTTTTATTTTTGTCTCTTTCTATAATCATCCCCAAGATTTTCTTAGCCTTACCTAAATCCTTCATTTCCAATTCAGAATTTAGATTTGCTTTTAAATCATTTATACTCTGCAAAGAATTGCTAATTAGTAACATGTCATCAACATATAATAGAAAGAATATCAAATTCTTTGACTCAGTGTTAAAGTACAAACAGTTATCATAAGCACTTCTTTTAAATCCAGGCTTAAAACAAAATTATCAAATTTTTTATACCATTGCCGAGGGGATTGTTTAAGACCATATAAATATTTATGAAGCAAACATACATAATCAGGATGTTTAATATCAAGAAAACCCTCAGGTTGTTTCATATAAATTTTTTCCTCAAGTTCACCATGTAAAAAAGCAGTTTTAACATCAAGTTGTTCTAGTTCCAAGTTATAACAAGCTACATATGAAAGCATGATTCTTATAGTTTTAAATTTCACAACAGGAGCTAAAATTTCATGAAAATCAACACCTTCTCTTTGGGTATAACCCTTTGCTACAAGTCTAGCCTTACATCTAGGGGGATCAGATTCATTAACACCTTCTTTCAATTTAAACAACCATCTACAATCAACAAGTTTTTGTCCAGGTGGGTTTTTAACAAGAATCCAAGGTTTGTTAATATGTAAAGATTTCATTTCTTCTTTCATAGCATTTAACCATTCATACTTATCTTTGGATTTAAGCACCTCACTATAAGTTTCAGGTTCAGAGTGTATTACCTCAGAAGCTGCTATTAAAGCAGTGTATACTAACTCAGCATATGAATACCTTGTAGAGGGCTTATGATCCCTCTTTTCTCTATCTATTGTCAACTGATAGTTTGAGAGGCTCTCTTGAAGAGATTCTTGAAAAACCACTGTTTCTGAGTGTGGCTCAGTGTTACCTGGCTGCTCAGTAGGCTGAGGTTCTAAATCTTCTTCTTCTGCAGCTGGATCAGGATTGCTCTCATCACTTCCAGCTTGCAAAGGCTCCACCTCAAACTCTGTGCTATCAGTAGTAGTGACATTCTCAGGTGTAGTATCTGTCTTATTTGAATCAATACCTGAAATCACAGACTCATTCTTGTAAGGAAAGTTAGATTCATCAAATATTACATCCCTACTAATAATGACTTTAATGCCTTTAGCATTTTTATCCCATAATCTGTAACCTTTAGTGCCATGCATTTTTTGGTATCCAAGAAACACACATTTTAAAGACCTAGGGTCTAATTTTCCTTCCTTATTATGTGCATAAGCAGCACATCCAAATATTCTATGTTCAGAAAGGTCAGGATTTTTATTATTCCACAGTTCCATGGGACATTTCATACTAAGTGATCTATTGGGACTTCTATTTATCAAATAGGTAGCAGTATATAATGCTTCACCCCAAAAAAACTTAGGCATACCAGATGTGAATAAGAGGCATCTAACTTTTTCTAATAATGTTCTATTCATTCTTTCAGCTACACCATTTTGTTGTGGTGTTTTTCTAACTGTCCTATGTCTTAATATGCCTCGCAATTTACAGAAATTATCAAATTCTTCATTACAAAATTCAAGGCCATTATTAGTTCTAAATGTTTTAACATGCTTTCCAGTTTGGTTTTCGTGTAAGATAAGCCTATCTTTTATTGTTTCAAAAGTATCACTTTTATTTTTCAACAAAAAATTCCAAACACGCCTAGAATAATCATCTACTAGGGACAAGAAATATTTCCTACCCCCATGTGTTTCATACTTATCAGGACCCCACAAATCAGCATGTATATATTCAAGTATAGATTTAGACATATGAACACCCACATTAAATTTCATTCTGTGTTGCTTAGCTAACACACAAGGCTCGCAAAAAGAAAGATTAGAGATAGTATCCTTACCAAACATTCCATCATTACTTAGCACATTTAAGCCTAACTGGCTCATATGGCCAAGCCTCAAGTGCCATTTTACAATTACTGCATTCTCAACATTAGTATTAACTAAATTCAAATCATTTTTAATACAAATACCATCAAGAATGTACAGGCCAGATATTTTCTTTCCACATAAAACAAGTTTATCATTTTTAAACACATTTATAACACCATTTGAAACTTTATAAACACAACCCAAGTCATCTAAAACACCTAAAGAAATAAGGTTTCATTTTAGATCAGGAATCCATCTAACATCAGTAAGGGTCACATTTTTATCATTATTAAGTCTCAAATTTATTTTTCCAATACCAGCTACCTGACATGTATTATTATTACCCATATAAACAGTTTCAACATTTGATTCAATCAAATCCACAGACCAATCTTTATTAGGACTCATGTGAAATGTACAACCAGAATCTAAAATCCAATTAGACTTACAAGCAATGTCTTAAACGTTTAGGACCTCACAAGTATCATGAATCTTATGGGGCATACATGCAATATTGGTTTCAATGTTATTATTGTTACTCTTGTTCTTAAGCACATAGCAATTCTTCTTAATATGGCCAGGTTTTCCACAATGATAACATTTACGAGTTTCCTTATTCTTATTTCCCTTATATTTTTTCTTATTCTTAGTATTTTTAACATGCTCATGATTTTCATTTTTATGATTCACAAACAAATTATTTCCAACACGTTTAACATTCTTTAATTCAAGTTCCCTAGTTTTCAGAGAGGCAACAATTTGATCAAATGTAGGAATAGCAGTAGAATATTGAAACGCATCTTTAACTACTTGATAAGAGTCAGATATAGCATTCAAAAGGATCAAGCATTTAGAGGTCTCATCTAAAGCCACATAAGAACCTTTAAGAACAAGGTTAAGTTTTTAAAACTCATCAACATTTTCATCAATTGTTTTAGAAGAATCCATTTTATACGAAAACAAATTTCGTTTCAAGAAGGCAAGATTACGAGCAGATTGAGAAGAGTAAAGAGATTCAAGCTTACCCCATAGTTCAAGTGCAGTATCTGCTCCATCTACTTTTCGTATAACATTATCAGAAAGATTCAAGAACAGGAGATTATATGCTTCCTCTCTTATTTCGTTTGTTCTTTTCAGAGATTCTTCGGACGATTTTTCAAGATCAGGCTCGAGAGAATTTATGACCTTGTTATGTGAAAGTAATACTCGCATTTTCTTCTTCCATACACTGAAATCACCTTTTCCATCAAAGACCGATATTTCCAGCCGTGTTGTTGCCATTCCTTAAATTCTGTATATAAGAAACAAGAAGATACAACACATGCAGCACACTATTACGGTTAGTTAAATCGAAAAAACCATAGAAAAATTTATTCAAGTATTTTTAAGTTTTCGGTAAACCCTAAAGATTTTAGATCCGTGAGTTACAGTACAAGATAAAGAACTTATACTGTTGTGAAAAGATTTTCAGAAAAATTTACACAGGTAAAACACAGATCTGTAGAGATTAGACACAAATCTTTTCTTAAAGCGTTTTTAAAGATCAATCGAACAAAGCTGTGATACCACTGTTGTAAAATCCCTTAATAAAAACGCTTAATCTTTGGCAAAAGTTAGATCAGAAAGATCTAAGGTTGAAAAACTAATCAAACCAGAAAAAGAAAGATTGCAGAAAATAAAGAACACAAGGATATATCGTGGTTCAGCAATAATTCCTACATCCACGTTGAAGCCACCATCAGATGATGTTTCACACACTATAAGAACACGGTTATAACTTCAGATGATTACAAAAATAGAACACCACAAGGGTTTCAGCGTGAAACCCTAAGAACACAATCGAGAAATCTACTCAATCTTCAAGTAATATACTTGATCTAATCTATTCTAATTATCAATCTTTATAGATAGATTGATAATGTTTACAAGAAACCCTAACGAATATCTGAAGAAGAAGAGAGAGAACAGAGAGAAGAAGTCAAAAAGACGCTAAGTGTGTTATGACCAAGTCTGAAGACTTGGGGTATATATATGACCTCGGTGGGAGATTTAATTTGAGCCCTTGAATGATAAACCCCATCGACGCATATGACTAAGCCACGTACATAAGGCGGTGGAAGATAAAAGACCCGAGAAAGTAAACCACTTCCACAGCCGAAGTGTTATTCCACATAAGCTGCCAACTCGGTATTTTGACCAATCACTTTGACTTTACAATATATCAACAATCTCCACCTTAAAGTCAAACCTCATAACTTCTTTTATTTCTCTTCCTCACTTCATCATTAGTTGTCCTCCAAGTGTTCAAGTATGCTTAGCACCATCTGGTTGTTTCAAAAATAATTAAATCTGCAATAATTATTAAAACCACAAGTTAATAACTTATAAATATCAAACAGAAAATAAAAGATCAAAGAATGTTCAACAAATTCAAGCAATGGTTAAATTTGCTAACTGTAACAATTTTTGTTCCCATATCTGCTGGATTATCCTCTGTCTTTATCTTCAACAATTTAATTCCTTCAGTCACAAGCCAAGTTCTGATAAATGGAACTTAACATCTACATGTTTAGTTCTCTCATGGTACACATGATTTTTGTTTAATTGTATAGCACTTTGACTATCACTGAATATAGTAGCAGTTGACTTAGTCAACTGTAATTCCTTAGTAAAACCTTGTAACCAAATAGCTTCTTTGAAACAATCACAAATAGCTACATATTCAGATTCAGTGGTTGATAAAGCCACCAATGGCTGTAACTGAGATTTCCATGTAACACAATTATTTCCAAGTACAAAATAATAAGCAGTAGTAGATTTTCTACTATCTCTATCACCAGCATAATCATCGTCAACAAAACCATGTAATTCAAAAGGTACATCATACTTACCATATTGTAATCCCACATTTAAAGTACTGCTAATGTAAGAAACTACCCATTTTAAAGCAGTCCAATGTTCACGGCCAGGATTGGACATAAATCTGCTGAGTAGAGATATTTAATATGATAGATCAGGTCTTGTACTGATAATGGCATACATAATGGAACCAATAACATTTGAATAAGGTATATAACTCATTTTCACTTTCTCAGTAGCATTTTGAGGACATTGATTCTTGCTTAATATGAAATGCCCAGCTAAAGGCATCTCTACCCTTTTACAGTTCAGATTTCCAAATTTCTCAACCAACTTTATAAGGTAAGGCTTTTGATGTAACTTGAGACTGTTTTTATTTTTGTCTCTTTCTATAATCATCCCCAAGATTTTCTTAGCCTTACCTAAATCCTTCATTTCCAATTCAGAATTTAGATTTGCTTTTAAATCATTTATACTCTGCAAAGAATTGCTAATTAGTAACATGTCATCAACATATAATAGAAAGAATATCAAATTCTTTGACTCAGTGTTAAAGTACAAACAGTTATCATAAGCACTTCTTTTAAATCCAGGCTTAAAACAAAATTATCAAATTTTTTATACCATTGCCAAGGGGATTGTTTAAGACCATATAAATATTTATGAAGCAAACATACATAATCAGGATGTTTAATATCAAGAAAACCCTCAGGTTGTTTCATATAAATTTTTTCCTCAAGTTCACCATGTAAAAAAGCAGTTTTAACATCAAGTTGTTCTAGTTCCAAGTTATAACAAGCTACATATGAAAGCATGATTCTTATAGTTTTAAATTTCACAACAGGAGCTAAAATTTCATGAAAATCAATACCTTCTCTTTGGGTATAACCCTTTGCTACAAGTCTAGCCTTACATCTAGGGGGATCAGATTCATTAACACCTTCTTTCAATTTAAACAACCATCTACAATCAACAAGTTTTTGTCCAGGTGGGTTTTTAACAAGAATCCAAGGTTTGTTAATATGTAAAGATTTCATTTCTTCTTTCATAGCATTTAACCATTCATACTTATCTTTGGATTTAAGCACCTCACTATAAGTTTCAGGTTCAGAGTGTATTACCTCAGAAGCTGCTATTAAAGCAGTGTATACTAACTCAGCATATGAATACCTTGTAGAGGGCTTATGATCCCTCTTTTCTCTATCTCTTGTCAACTGATAGTTTGAGAGGCTCTCTTGAAGAGATTCTTGAAAAACCACTGTTTCTGAGTGTGGCTCAGTGTTACCTGGCTGCTCAGTAGGCTGAGGTTCTAAATCTTCTTCTTCTGCAGCTGGATCAGGATTGCTCTCATCACTTCCAGCTTGCAAAGGCTCCACCTCAAACTTTGTGCTATCAGTAGTAGTGACATTCTCAGGTGTAGTATCTGTCTTATTTGAATCAATACCTGAAATCACAGACTCATTCTTGTAAGGAAAGTTAGATTCATCAAATATTACATCCCTACTAATAATGACTTTAATGCCTTTAGCATTTTTATCCCATAATCTGTAACCTTTAGTGCCATGCATTTTTTGGTATCCAAGAAACACACATTTTAAAGACCTAGGGTCTAATTTTCCTTCCTTATTATGTGCATAAGCAACACATCCAAATATTCTATGTTCAGAAAGGTCAGGATTTTTATTATTCCACAGTTCCATGGGACATTTCATACTAAGTGATCTATTGGGACTTCTATTTATCAAATAGGTAGCAGTATATAATGCTTCACCCCAAAAAAACTTAGGCATACCAGATGTGAATAAGAGGCATCTAACTTTTTCTAATAATGTTCTATTCATTCTTTCAGCTACACCATTTTGTTGTGGTGTTTTTCTAACTGTCCTATGTCTTAATATGCCTCGCAATTTACAGAAATTATCAAATTCTTCATTACAAAATTCAAGGCCATTATTAGTTCTAAATGTTTTAACATGCTTTCCAGTTTGGTTTTCGTGTAAGATAAGCCTATCTTTTATTGTTTCAAAAGTATCACTTTTATTTTTCAATAAAAAATTCCAAACACGCCTAGAATAATCATCTACTAGGGACAAGAAATATTTCCTACCCCCATGTGTTTCATACTTATCAGGACCCCACAAATCAGCATGTATATATTCAAGTATAGATTTAGACATATGAACACCCACATTAAATTTCATTCTGTGTTGCTTAGCTAACACACAAGGCTCGCAAAAAGAAAGATTAGAGATAGTATCCTTACCAAACATTCCATCATTACTTAGCACATTTAAGCCTAACTGGCTCATATGGCCAAGCCTCAAGTGCCATTTTACAATTACTGCATTCTCAACATTAGTATTAACTGAATTCAAATCATTTTTAATACAAATACCATCAAGAATGTACAGGCCAGATATTTTCTTTCCACATAAAACAAGTTTATCATTTTTAAACACATTTATAACACCATTTGAAACTTTATAAACACAACCCAAGTCATCTAAAACACCTAAAGAAATAAGGTTTCATTTTAGATCAGGAATCCATCTAACATCAGTAAGGGTCACATTTTTATCATTATTAAGTCTCAAATTTATTTTTCCAATACCAGCTACCTGACATGTATTATTATTACCCATATAAACAGTTTCAACATTTGATTCAATCAAATCCACAGACCAATCTTTATTAGGACTCATGTGAAATGTACAACCAGAATCTAAAATCCAATTAGACTTACAAGCAATGTCTTAAACGTTTAGGACCTCACAAGTATCATGAATCTTATGGGGCATACATGCAATATTGGTTTCAATGTTATTATTGTTACTCTTGTTCTTAAGCACATAGCAATTCTTCTTAATATGGCCAGGTTTTCCACAATGATAACATTTACGAGTTTCCTTATTCTTATTTCCCTTATATTTTTTCTTATTCTTAGTATTTTTAACATGCTCATGATTTTCATTTTTATGATTCACAAACAAATTATTTCCAACACGTTTAACATTCTTTAATTCAAGTTCCCTAGTTTTCAGAGAGGCAACAATTTGATCAAATGTAGGAACAGCAGTAGAATATTGAAACGCATCTTTAACTACTTGATAAGAGTCAGATATAGCATTCAAAAGGATCAAGCATTTAGAGGTCTCATCTAAAGCCACATAAGAACCTTTAAGAACAAGGTTAAGTTTTTAAAACTCATCAACATTTTCATCAATTGTTTTAGAAGAATCCATTTTATACGAAAACAAATTTCGTTTCAAGAAGGCAAGATTACGAGCAGATTGAGAAGAGTAAAGAGATTCAAGCTTACCCCATAGTTCAAGTGCAGTATCTGCTCCATCTACTTTTCGTATAACATTATCAGAAAGATTCAAGAACAGGAGATTATATGCTTCCTCTCTTATTTCGTTTGTTCTTTTCAGAGATTCTTCGGACGATTTTTCAAGATCAGGCTCGAGAGAATTTATGACCTTGTTATGTGAAAGTAATACTCGCATTTTCTTCTTCCATACACTGAAATCACCTTTTCCATCAAAGACCGATATTTCCAGCCGTGTTGTTGCCATTCCTTAAATTCTGTATATAAGAAACAAGAAGATACAACACATGCAGCACACTATTACGGTTAGTTAAATCGAAAAAACCATAGAAAAATTTATTCAAGTATTTTTAAGTTTTCGGTAAACCCTAAAGATTTTAGATCCGTGAGTTACAGTACAAGATAAAGAACTTATACTGTTATGAAAAGATTTTCAGAAAAATTTACACAGGTAAAACACAGATCTGTAGAGATTAGACACAAATCTTTTCTCAAAGCGTTTTTAAAGATCAATCGAACAAAGCTGTGATACCACTGTTGTAAAATCCCTTAATAAAAACGCTTAATCTTTGGCAAAAGTTAGATCAGAAAGATCTAAGGTTGAAAAACTAATCAAACCAGAAAAAGAAAGATTGCAGAAAATAAAGAACACAAGGATATATCGTGGTTCAGCAATAATTCCTACATCCACGTTGAAGCCACCATCAGATGATGCTTCGCACACTATAAGAACACGGTTATAACTTCAGATGATTACAAAAATAGAACACCACAAGGGTTTCAGCGTGAAACCCTAAGAACACAATCGAGAAATCTACTCAATCTTCAAGTAATATACTTGATCTAATCTATTCTAATTATCAATCTTTATAGATAGATTGATAATGTTTACAAGAAACCCTAACGAATATCTGAAGAAGAAGAGAGAGAACAGAGAGAAGAAGTCAAAAAGACGCTAAGTGTGTTATGACCAAGTCTGAAGACTTGGGGTATATATATGACCTCGGTGGGAGATTTAATCTGAGCCCTTGAATGATAAAACCCATCGACGCATATGACTAAGCCACGTACATAAGGCGGTGGAAGATAAAAGACCCGAGAAAGTAAACCACTTCCACAGCTGAAGTGTTATTCCACATAAGCTGCCAACTCGGTATTTTGACCAATCACTTTGACTTTACAATATATCAACAATATATATATATATAATACATAATATTTATTTATACACTACTACATGCATAATCCACCTTTTGATAAGTTACCTAATTATCATATCTATGAACTCTTCTCTCTTCTCTCTTTACTCGAAAACCCTAACCAAACAAACTCCACCTACCTCTTCCAATCACATAGGTATTCACCGGTAAAATGGGGAGGGAGTGTAGACTTTATTAAAGATGAGTGTACACTGCATTAAAGATCCTCACTTAGATATATGGTCCTCATTTATGACCCTCCTTATAACTCTGATAGATGTGTAATCGGTTGATGTTCCAACCACGGTTTAGCGTCTTTAATTCTTTTAATGGGTTCTATAATTCCTATAAAGGGTACGACTAGGATTTCTAAATCTTAATACCCCTCTTTTAGGTATGATTTTTTTTCAAAACCCTAATTATTTTAGTTTGATAATTATTTAAGGTAATCGAATGTTAGATTTATTAGATTAGAGTTGTTTTATGTGTTTTCCTATAATGTAAAATATATTTTCTAATTTATTTAATGACAATAGAGTAGTTTAAATGTTTAATGGTGATTTTCGAATTGATTTAAGGTTAATTGAATAGTTTAATAATGATGATTTTTGAATTAATTTAAGGTTAATAGATTAGTCAGATAGAAATCATTTACATAATAGATTAATAAATTGCAAATTACTGGTTATTTGAGAATTGATTTACTAATTTAGGGTTTTGGGATTTGTCAATTATGTTATAAATGAGTATTAATTTGTTTAGTGTTAATTATAATAAGATTGTTTGTATGATTAGTGTGTGTTTGTAGACTCACTGCTTAGTCACATAGTGTAATCTTCATTGATTACACTTAAGCATTAAGTGTTTTCACACTTATAAAATCATCAATGATTGTCTAAGTGTGAAAGACTTAACACTTAAGTGAAATTAGTGAACATTACACCAAGTTGTGAGTTTTTATACAACTAAACACTAATTGTGGATTGTTCAAGTGTTAAACACTAAACAATTATGTGAAATCTTCACTAATTTCAATAAAGTGTTCAGTGTTTAACTCTTAAACAATCAGCTGAGAATTGCTTAAAACTACCTCAATGGAGGACTCTTGTAATTGTTAGGCAAACATCAAAGCTACCTTGGCAGGAGTTAAAAGAAAGTTAGAAATTTGATTAACAATAATTACCCAAATTCACCCATAACCAAAATCAATCATTATCACGGTAGGCGCGAATACTTTCACCTTGATCTATACTCTAATCATCATCTCTTTGTTAGTTTATTTTCTTTAGTAGTTCAATCCTTAATTAGTTTATTTAATTGCATATTAGACCTTTAATTATAAAAACTGGACAAATATATCTTTAAATTTCAGTCGTTTCGTAATATAAACTAAATCATCTATGCTTAATTGAAACACGGTATTAAGATTAATAAACATACTCTATGTGGAGAGATAACTCTTTATATTTACGTTTACCACTTGAAAACTATATGTACACTTTTGTTTAATTAGCTCCTTAGGGATGGAAAATTGTTAAGTTATATTATTACACCTTTGGAGACAGACAAGTTTTTGGTGCCTGGCTGTCGGAGACTATTTTGTTAATTATTGTATTTTTGTTTAGTGTAGTAGAGTTAGTTGTTTACCCATCTATGATTTCTTTTGTAGCACTTAACCTACATGTTGATGGGAATCCAATCCCAAGACAAGAGGTTGTACTCCCATCTGAGATGGAACAAATCAATTTCAATCAAGTGGCGCCGGGATTTCAACCACCATTGGGAGGTAATGGAGGTCTTCCTGGACAAAGAGGTTGATTTCGAGTTTAACCATTAGGGATCGTCATCTAGTGGTTACATCTATGAGATTTAAGCCTGATTTGGGTATGTTATACCAGTTCATGAGTTATGGAAATTATAGAGAATTCGCACATCAATATCTGGTCCAACCAGTTCAGAAACTCATGGATATATATGACTAATAAAGCCCAGAGTGTGATAAAATAAAAATAATAAAAGAACACACCGAGAACCCAGGAGGTACTTTCGGCAAGTGCTCAGATTATTCGCATGTAACACTAAACTTAGTAAAATTTTGCTCTCAGGGATTTATTAGTTAGCTTAGACTCGGTTTCATATATAAGCATAGATGAGTTTAAATGTTTAAACTAAAATAGAATAAAATGAATATTTGCTTGATTTTTTAGTATAAGAATTAAATGCAATAAATAAGATTAAACTAAAATGCAATTAACTAAAATTCTTAAGAATGAGATGAGATATAACTTAGGTTCGTAAGTATTTACCTAGCTTACTAAATCATTATTCAATTTATAAGGGTGAATTGAGCAAATATAAGTAGATTTGATTCAATATCCTTCTAACTTATTTCAAGGTAGCTTAGAAGGAAATCTCAACACAACTAGGGGACTTGGTTAAGGGGGCCCAAGACAATTACGAATTTTTCTCTAACCCTAATGAATGCCTAGTTAGGCAAGCTTGTTAGGATCACTACGAACACACTAGATGATTATAAACTGTTTTCTTCTCTAAACTCTTTGCCAAGGAGACAGTATAGTTACTTAGGTCAAACTAGAGGTGTACATACTATATTAAGTTTAATTAAAACAATTCATAATACAATTATAAATTCAAGCGCAAATATATTAAAAGGAATTACAAAATAGCCTTAAAATAAAAAAATTGTAATCTAGGGTATAAACAAATTGCAAACCCAAGCTATGGGAATATTAATTCATTACTATGGAACTAAAACTAATGAGTAAAAATATTAAAAATATAGTTAAGCGAAGAATCTAATACAGTTTGCCCTAATTGTAGCGTAGAAATGATGTAGAAGTGTTGTTGTGGAGTTCCAGCATATACTTCTTTCTCCTCTCCGGCGTCTTGATTTCTATCTCTCGGATGAATTGGTGAATAATATAATAGAAATGACATGTATCTAATATCAAATACTGATACATATCTATATTATAAGGGACAAGTCAAAAGTCAATTAATGGCCATGATTCACATAGAACAAAAATATATGACACCCTTAACGGTATAGATTATGCCATGTGTCACAAAATAAGACAATTATTCAGCTATATTTTTTACCTCACCACTCCACGTATCACAAAATAAAACAATTATTCACCTATATTTTTTACCCCACTACTCAAAACTTCTTTCTCCCATTTTCAATTTTAATAACGAATTTTTCTTCTCAACATTTGTATCTCACTTAAATTAATTCTATCATCCTTTTTAACTTCTTTTCCAACCTCCTATTACTTCGAGAACTAAATCTTACACATGCGTTCTCTTTCCTTATAAATGATCTTTGTTTTATTAACAATATGATCCTTCTTACTCAAAAAAAAGAAAAACATAAGTATTCTACATCAATGCCCTGAAATAATTAAAATTACTTTCTTATATATTTGATATAAATAATTAGTTTTGATATCTCATGCACTGAAATTAATTTCACCAGTGTGATCGTCATTCTACAAGTTATATTGTACATTTTTTTATTTTGGCGTTCTAAAAATGCAAAGATGTAGGCTACATCACAAGTAACTTATGTTTAAAATTTCTTTAAACAATTACTGAATAAAATATTATTTTGTCTAAATTGCACCATTAGTTCATGTGTTATTTAAAATAGTTACATTTATGCTTTAATCATCCATATTAATACTATATTTACATTGATTGTACTATTTTTTAAATAACCCAGGAATAACAATGTAATTTTTTAGGTCACTGATTTTTTTTTATATCAACAATCAATTTTATAGCACTAAAATTTGTTCTTACATTCAAGAGCACTCAAACCGAGCCTCAATAAACCGCTAGAATAATACAAGCTATCTATTACTAACTACAAGAAAATACATTTACAAGACATTCTAACTTCACTTGAAAACATTATGCAAATTCTACTTTTCTGCAATCTTCTCTCTTCAATCATTCAATTTAAACTTTCTTTAATCTTTACTCCTAAAATCAAGACAGTACATTATATTGTGCACAATATCAAGTACACAAAAGCATTAAACCAACCCTAGTAAACTGCCTCAAGAAACTTATCAGTAGCATTCAACATTATGAATTCTAATAACTCAACCCAAGCTTTGAGAATTTGCATTTGAACCACACATTTCAGGAAACACTCCTGCAAAATCCTCTTTGTCCATGAACATAACACAAAAAAGTGATCTCTATCTTCTATAAAGGCATGACAGAAAACACTTAATCCCCATCCATCATCCTACTTTTTGTAGGAAACATGTTTAAGCTTTCTAACCACGCAGAATGAATTTTTCGGTATATTCATGGTATTCCAAATAATTCTTGTCCATTCAAGCACCTGACCATGATCACTCAGCTCACCCATGGCTTTCTTAAAAGAAATTTTTTCTTTAACACTTGCTTTCCATCCGATCTTGTCATTAGCCATAGTTAAGTTTGGAACAACATCAGCTATACCACTTAGAGGAGGAGGGAGATGCCACTTGCAATGTTTATAACAGCTCTGAACTGTCTTATTCAGCCATATAGTGCTATAGTGTGTATCTCTCTGAAGTACTTCATTAACACTTATACCATTTATCCATTTGTCCCAAAATATAAAAGTATTTACTCCAATATTTACCTTATGAGTGATGAATTCATAAGAACTATCCCTCAGCTTGAGTATTTTCTTCCAAGTCCATGCTAAGTCCTGCCTTATAGTATATTTTAAAATACATTCATTCTTGAAGATATTCAGATGAGCCCACTTACTTAGCAGATAAGTGCTTCTATTGTACATACTCCAGAACATACTTAACAAACATACTTTATTAAGAGTCTCAATATTAGGCAAACCTAAACCACCTTATGATTTTCCTCTACACACTCCTAACCATGAAACTCTAGCACCTATAGCACCCTCAAGATTACCCTTCCATAAAAAGCTTGAGAGTTTCTGATTGATCTTATATATAACATTCTTTGGCAAAAGAAAAACTCTGCACCAATATAATATTTTGCTAATTAGTATAGTTTTTATCAATTCTAACCTACCTGCATAGGTAAGTAATTTATTACTCCAGACTTCAATACTTGAGCAGATATTCTCCACCAACTTATTAGCATCAGCTGTAGTAATTTTCTTTGAGTTTAAAGGCACACCAAGGTACCTAACTGGTAAGAAACCCTCTTTAATATTCAATATATTCATATATCCTCCTTAGCTTGAGCTGTAGTGTTCCCAAAATATATCTCACTCTTTGAATTGTTCATTCTAAGTCCAAATAATCTTGCATATATATTCAACCCTTCCTTAACCAATTCAGCTGATTCACTATTAGATTTCAAAAATATTAATAGGTCATCTACAAATATGACATGGTTAAGCTCCAAAGCCTCACATTTAGGGTGATAGCTAAACATGCTATTTCTACCAATTTTATGAAACAGGCCAGAGAAAACTTGCATACACATTACAAAAAGATAAGGGGACAGTGGGTCCCCTTGTCTCAATCGTTTATTCCCTTCAAAATAACCCACCATCTCACCACCAACACACAAGTAATATGTGGGGGTAGACACACACATAATAATATACTTTATCATTATACTAGGAAAATTAAATGCATTTAACACCTTGAACAGAAAGCTCCAATTTAAGTTGTTATAAGCTTTCTGCAGATCTAGATTAATAGTACTTCTAGCAGATATATTAGACTTATCATATCCATTCAATATATCTTGAACCACCATTATATTATCACCAATATATCTAGCACAAAAAAAAAGCTACTTGATTGAAAGAGATTAGAGAATTTAGTACCTTCTTTATTCTATTGGTAATAATTCTTGATAGAGTCTTATATGGTGTGTTCGCACATGATATTGGCCTGAACTCCCTTACATTATTTGGTGCTTAACTTCTGGAATGAGGGTGATATTTGTAGCATTTGCCTCTTTTAACATATTATTGCTATCCATTGTGTCCTTGATTGCATTACAAAAGTGTTCACCTACAATATTCCAAGCTTTTTTATAAAAGCAGGAGTTGAAACCATCAGGGCCAGGACATCTTGTTTCATCAATGGAGAATAAGGCAATTTTGATCTCTTCAGTTGTGATTGGCCTGCTTAACCATTCAACCTGTTCATCATCAAGTGTCACATTAATTAACACTTTTAGTGTACCTATAGAACAAGTCTCCTGATCAGGATCATCAGAGCCTATAAGCTTCATATAAAACTGCAAGAATTCCTCCTTGATCTGAGCTTGACTGAGAACTTGCCCCTTGTCATCAATAAGTGTACTGACTCTATTTCTAGCTTGCTTTGCCTTAATAATTTTATAGTAGTAGGATGAACTACAATCACTATTTATTGACCATGTATCTCTAGCCATCTGTTTCAACACCCCATTTTTATGTAAAATAGCCTCCTCAAGATTTGCAAGTGCAATTTTCTCCTCAGCTTGGATTAAGTGATTACCATTCACACTTATAATAGGATTCTACAGTTCATTTACTTTCACTCTCAGTGAATCCAAAATATAATCACTGATTATTGTTGATACAACGCATTATGTGTAACTTTAATAAAAAGTAATTGCAAGTGATCAAATATAAATGGTTGTAGGTGAAGTTATGAACTTTTATCTTGGATTCACTGAAAACAAATGCTAAGTCTCATATGTGAGACCAGTCTTCTACAATTTCGTGATTCAATCTCAGGCTCCTCTTAATAAAACACTGGATTTGTCTATTACAGTCTTGACGATATTTTGATATTGAGATGTAGTCATTGATCTCGTTGTTGTAGTTTTCATTTTTTCAAGTACACGATCTTAAACCTTCTAGCCATCTAGAGCTAAAGTGTGACATTATATCAATGTGCTGCTCTAATTCAGTTAATATGATTATCATTAATTCCAACAGTTTAAAATTATGCTTCGTTAATTTGTTTATATAATGTGTTGTTTCTACACTATATATAATTTTTTTTGTTTTTAAACAGTTCTAAAAATAAAAAAAACAAGAAAACAAATTAAATAAGTTGCCAGGTACCTATTGTGTAATTAATTATAAAAAGTTAATATAGGGCCTTACAATGCAATTGATTAACAAAATGATATTATAGAAATATAGTACATATTTTTCATAATAATAGTGACCTACAAAGTAAAAAATATATTGGGTTGTTGACACTGAATCACTTTATACCCAAACTAAATTTCTTAGCTCGGCCACATCCCAAACTTACCTTACTGTATGTAACTTTTTAAGATATAAGTGGAGATTCTATCTTATACATTAACTCTAGATTTGTTGTATTATTAATAGGAGCACTTTGTGTTTAGATGCATATACTTGGACAATACTTTGATCACTTAATGTTATTGTAGTTGTAATATACAAAAACTTTATTATAGTATTTTTTTAGTTGTTTTTATTTTTAATATATCGGGTGATCTACTTTGAGCTCAAGAGTCATTTTATCGAACCAGTAAGACTTAGATGGAGAACCAAGGCCCTGGACAATGAAGCTAACCCCAACAAGTTATTATTTTTTTACTTCTTTTCTATTTTGATGTACTAATTCTATGTTTTTAGTATATATGGAGATAACGTTAGAATTTGCAACATGTTATTGATCATTTCACACTCTATGATAATTATATTTTGTGTGCAGTTTTCCACCAACCTCCTTCATGGCATTTATGCTACAAAGTATTATCTAAACCTATATTACATGTGATATGTTCTTTTTATTATCTAATGAAGTATTTGTTGTATTTTAATACCTACGAACCTTATAAAATAAGTTAAATAAGTTTTTTCTGGTTAAATTATTTTAATAAGTATTGTTTTCCAATTTTTTCTGAATTTTTTAACCATGTTTTACCGGCGAGCGATGATAAGCGTTTTTTCTAAATCAATCGATATCTAAAACCAAATCCGCCACCATCAAACTTAAAAATTTTAGGTTGACTAATTGATTAAATGTTTGGGTCAAAATTTTCAATCTTTAATAAGAGTTTAATCAGTTAGTATAAAGACTTCTTAAAAAAGTGCATATATATGTGTATGCCCGACATCCGTGAAAGAGGTTGAAAGTGTTTTAATAGAATTTAAAGTTGTCATATTTTAAAAAAAAATTAATTGTGTTATATAGGTTTAGAACGACTTAGATTTAAATTTGATATGATATTTATATGTAAATGTATATACAGTTTTCCTACTATATACTTATCTCCGCGTCGTTACTTTTTTGCCTTATTATTTGTTGACTTTCCTTAATATTTTAATATTTGTATAAATGATCATTCTATCACTGGCATGAAATTCTTTTGGTGTCACATATATTAAAATTTTGTATGGCCAAATCATTTGTTAGACTAGGTTTAGTCATATGCAAATTACTACTCTCAGGGTTCACATTTTTAAACATTATTTGGAATGATATAACCCGTTATTGTAATTTGTAGTCAATGTCATCCCTTGGAGCTACACCTAGCTATGTTTTTTAAGGGACTAAACGAGAGTTCACAACAGGGGATTAATAATGTGGGTGGTTGTGGTTTTGTGTCCATTGATTTGAATGAATCATTGATTGTTATGGAGAAGACAATAAATATTCAGAGGAGTTGACCTTCACAAGCTCCAATTCTAATTGTTGTTAGAGGTACGTTACATTTAGATAGTGACACTACTATGGATGTAAATTTTTCCTTTTCAGAGAATCGATTGAAACAGTTGCTACTAGTTGTTAAAGAAGGTCCCCAAGGAAGAAAATCCAAGTTCAAAGCAATTCAAGAGGCATAGGATTGTCCGCGTTATGGAGTGAATGATCATAGTTGGAAGAGTAAAAGGTTAATCCAGATACTGTTTTTTTCATGTCAAACTAAGTGAGCCACCATTCTGGTAGTCATGGGTAAAACATGGGAATCACAATCGTACAAGTCTCTAATGGTAAAATCTGAATGGAGATGTGAATCAAGCTAATGCTTACCTAGTTTATTCGTCTCAACCACGACTCAAGGGAACAATTTTCGGCCCATGTCCCAAAATCATTATCAAGTGGGACAAAGCTATGTCAATCAAGCTCCACCACAACATGATTATAATTCATAGGTCTTGATAAAAATGCAATCCCAAGTCATCGACAAGAAGGATCCACTAGTAAGGAACAAAAAACTTTATAGTCGTTCATGCAGATGACACAAGAGAACTTGAGAGCAAATAACAAGAGGTTCAGGAAAATTCCGCTTTGTTGATGATATTAATGAATTAAGTCTCACAAATTTCCAACCATCTTCAAGCCCTTCAACAAGGTCCAACTGTTCTAATCGTCCATCATCTGAAAACTAATGTTAAGGGTATTCAAAATATTAATAATAACATGGAGATTCTAATGAAGATTGAACCAACAAAGACGAATGTAGATGAAGTAAATATCATATATTGGGTTGAAGAAGAGGTTGATAAGTCGAGAGAGGTAGTTGATGCACTGAGGGTGCAAGAGAAGTCAAGGGAAGAACCGCCACCACCACACATTCGTTTAGCACCTCCATATCCACTTTGAATCACGTACGAAAGCGGTGACCTTGATTAAAAGATGCTCATAGATATGTTAAGACAAGTGAAGATCAACATCTCAATACTCAAATACATCAAGAAGTAGCTAAAATATCAGTGATACTTCAAGGAAACACGCTCAAATAAAAATAAATTTACTAAGAATGAGACTTTGTCTATAACAAAATAGATATCAACTCGAGTTATGTGGAAGATACCACATAAACTTCAAGATTCTAGAGGTGTTAACCTCCCAAAGGTAATGGGTGATTATTTCAAGGAAAACGATGTGTTACTTGGGTGTGAGTGTAAATTGATGCCCAAGAGTGTGTTCAAGAATCTGGGTATTGCAAAGGTCAAACCAACATCCGTCATCCTGTAACTGGCAGATCAATGCACAACATTTATATGGGGAATCATCGAGGACATGCTTGCCCAAGTAGGTAATCTTGTTTTTTCCTTTGATTTTATTATACTTGATTATGATGCGGATACAAACGTCTGGTCATGGCAAAACATAATTGACTTAAATAAAGGAATCATGACCCGTCCGCATTGAAGATAAATAACAAACATCTTATGTTTTGTGAAAGAAGTACAAGAAGGAGTAACAATATGTTTCGGTAAGCTGAATTGTGACCGAAAAATCAAATGCTAAGAGCCTCCAAGAAACAATGCGAAATAAAAAAGAAGATGAGTTTTAGGTAAGAGACGATGTAGTATGGAAAGGTCTTACAATACAGACCACAGAAGTACAAGGATGCTAGGATTGGGCCATTCCTTGTATCTTGAGTTGTTTCAGAAAAGGTGATTGAGGTGCACGCAAAGAAAGGCTGCAAGTTTTGATTGGTTGATGTGAATAGTCTCGCCTGTTTCTCGGGAGGCTATAAAAAGATGAAATTAGGAGGTAATAAATGTCGAACTTTGAACTATCTAAAATAGAAATGTTCATTGAAGACAATCCACTTTTTAAAAAGTTGTCATGCAATTTTTCTTTTTAGTAGTGTGAATTTGTTAATTTCGTGTGTATTAGTGTATATTATGGTACATGAGAAACGTATTAGTTTATTTTGGTGTGTAGAAAGAAAAATATTTTATTTTGGGGTGCAATAGATGAAAAAAATTAATTTGTAGGCTGCAGCAGGTATCTGCAGTACACCACACCATAGCCGCAGTGCACTGCATCCCTACCATGGTGACGGGCGAATTTTTAATTTGAATAAGTAGGAGCATTACGAGAGGTTAAACGTTATACCATATGCCTACCACTATGCACCTCATGAGCAAAGTATCGGCACAGTATGTATTTAATTGGTAGTACAGCTTTAAGTGCGAGAGCAATGGTTGACCTTGCGGTATACCACACCTACATGCGCTACATTGCGGGGCCTGTATCGGTGACTATTATATTGAGGGAAGAAATATAATGTACTAGGGTATTGCTAGAAATGGGATAAGGTATACGAAACAAAGATCTGTGGTACACCGCAAATGAGTGATATAACCAGTCCAAGAAGAGAAGGGTTTTATACCCGAAGAACAATTTATTAAGCTTTCTTTTTCTCCAAATCCCAAAACCCCATTGGAATTTCATCAAACCTTCACCAAACACATAAACATCATGGTATCATATCCAAAATCATTTTTCCACTCCATAAAATAAATATCTACCATCATCAAAATCAGTCCATAATACATTGAAATCAAAAAAAATTTCTAGATTTCCTTAAATTCCTTAAATTCCTCTTTATCCAATATAAATTCCACAACACCTATATCACTAATAATAATCCCAATAATATATAGCCAATCAAATAACACCCGAACCACCCAGAATCAAGGGGTTCTTTCAAGAGTGGTGCAACTTTGAGTTGGAGATCCAATATGATGGCGTGTAGAATGATGATATTATCTAGTGCTCAAGAGATGGCTAATAATCGAGAAAAAAAATGTGTTGAGGTGATTAAATGTAAAGAGAATTATGTAAATTCGGGGAAAAATAGAAATGATAATTCGAGTAAAGATATTAGAGAAGAAATAGTTTCGGTTAGTAAGGTCCTCAAGAGCACACAATTGTGATTTCAGAATTGAGAGTGGCACACCGCTACAAGTAGAGATTCTTATACTCGTGATGAGCCGTTCATATAAGAGATTATTTCAATGAGAAATACAAGAAGGTGAGTGTTGAATAATTATAGGGTTGGGCGATTAATTGGGATGTACTACATTAATGACAAATCAATTGGGTTTATGTACATAGTTAGTATCCAACTTCTATCTTGATCTTTTCAGCCGAGATAACATGGACCGAGTTCCGTTTAAAGATAAGGTTATTATGTATAGAAAAAGTAATATATGGAAAGAAAATCTTAGATGACTTAAAATTAAAATAATGTGTATTTGCATACTTGATTGGACTATTTATAACATTAGGGCATACTTTATTAAAATGATTTCAACATTACAGAATTATCCATATAATTGTTAATCAACTTAACTTATTGAACAAACTTGTTACATCTCTAACCCATATACTTACGCTCTAATAATAATTTGTAAAAGAAAAAACATATTTGATACAAGCCCAACCCCCTATACTTGATGTTCAAAACAAAACCAGACTACTTTATAGTTTTTTTTTATCACAACCTACCTTCAACAACAACAAAGATTAATCTCCAAAATTCCAGTAGTTATATATCACTATTGTTTCACTTGGTCAGATTTTATTGATCTACTGTAAAAATTAACTACTAAGCATTTCTAGCTACTATTTATCCTAATCCCCAAATTCATGTCCCTGCCTCTTGTTTCATCTTAAGCATTGCATCCTATTTGATTAAAGACACTGTCTGATTTACTACTTTTCACCCTGAAAATTTAATCGACAAAACCCCACCCTTTGTATATTTAAGATTCATCAAATAATCTAAAAATACAGAAGAGAAGCATACCTAAATATTCTTAAAATCTAAAATTAAGATCGAAGGATAAGTTAGTTGGCCATGATATTTCATCAATACTGAAGATTTCGTAATTTCATTGGAAAGATTTTCATGTCTAATATTTTTGGATACTAAAATTTAAATTTTTTTAATTGTTGTGAAATTAAGAAGTTACTTTCAGACGAGAATCTTATAGTTTTAGATTAAAGTAATGGATTTTATTTCACACATAGGCACTTGATGATATATATGCATTTTGTATAAAACTAATTTGCGTAGTTAGTACTTGAGTAATATGAAATATATTAATAAAAACACCCATGTTTCAAGAAAAATAGAAAATATACCACTGTGCTATTCTAAAAAATCTAACAAATATATAGGACTGTGGGGTAATGTTATTGTATAGCATAAGGGCATGTTTGATAGTTTTTTATAGAGATGACATCCATGTCACTCAGTGGCCCAATTAACATATAAGGTATGAAATTGGGAGTTTCGTATTCGTCATACCTCTTTAATAAGGGTCATTAATTCACATACTACAAATATTTATATTCTAACTTTATTTTGAGATGCACTTCTTAGTACTTGTGTGTCAGGGTAATTCTCGTTGTAGATAATTAATGGGATAACTGGTTTATTTGTTCTCTTAAATTTTTTGTAATATATGAAAAGAAAAAAAAATTCTATTTATCCATATTTGTTCAACATAGAAGAACTTGTGAGTGCTAAAACATTTCCATGGCATTTTAAGAGCTAAAAGAATTTGGTTCTAGTTGTTTACTTATTTTGTAACCTTTCATCTTACATGACAATATCTTTAGAATATGAGGTTTGGATATAGAATAAAATTGAATTTCTGAAATGGTTTTTTAAATTTTGATTGCAAACTTTAATACGACTCACATAATGGATACAACTCCAAGTGATGCTTATAGCATCAATACAACACAACAAGACAAGCCTACACAAGATCCATATGACAAGTACTTCCCCTTTTCTTTTGACTAGTGGTAGTTGTCAAGACATAAAGAGACAAAAATAATGATATATAATATTTTTTTGTTTTATGGCATTACAGGTATATGGGAGTGCAGAGGATGACTCAACAAAACCAACCCATGGGCTAAGCGCATGAAGATGAGGATCATGAAATTGAGGTTCTATGCATTCCCTCCAATCCATACAACACTTAATCAGATCATGAAGCCTCATATGGTACCCTTTCTCCAGCTGTGCAGCCACAAGCTTACTATAGTACTAAAATGTTGCATCGACAAGAGAATCAGTATGCTACTTAAATGGTGCAGTCACACCGGAGAATCACTTTGCTACTCAAACTGTGCAATCACAAGCTACCTATGGGAATATAGTTGTACACCCACAATAGTAAGCCTATACAAGTAAATGCTCCTATCTCCAGCTATTATTCATATCCTGGTACAAATATTCACTTAATGAAATTCTATATATGCAAATAAATTCTACAGGTCCAAACTACTGGGAAAAATTTTCCGCTCCAAAGGACATACCCACCAATTCATGCACCAAATTGATTGATTGATAGTTGCTTTAGTGGTTAGCACTTTCAGTGAAATGATATTATATAGTTTTTATGTTTTTACTGTATTCTTGTTCAAGATGTAATTTATACAAGCAAACATTCATTACATTCAGACCCTTAATATCAATATGTAATTTACACAATTGACATTTATTTAAGTTAGACTTTCCTCTTTTATTTTACTCCTATCTCTTTTTTAGGATGAAGAAGTCAAATTTGAATGATCTCCTAATCTGGTTACTTGTGTTCTTGTACGGCTTCTATGACAGAATCTTGCAATAAATATGAAGTTAACTATATCTTTTCACTTTTATATCGCAAATAAATTATATAATAGCAACATGTTAATCTTGGTCTCATATATGAATTAGAATAAGAATGTTTAATTAGGTCGTATTGCTCTCAAAAATAAATTAGAAGAAACTAACTTTAATTTAGTAATATTGTTCTACATACTAATATACTTCTTGGATTTGTGATTCGAAGAAATATTTTAGGTTTTGATAAAGGTTTTTCTTTTGTGAAAAACTCTATGTGGTTTAAATTGTTGGATGTTTGTGGCTAAACTTTTTTAGGTCGTCAAAACTATTATCACTTGATCTAATTGTGGCTAAACATTTTTTAGGTTATCAAAACTATTAACACTTGGTTTAATGTCCGGTTTCTTTATCCCAACCGGTTTGCTGCTAAACAAATCGTAAAAATTATGATAAGTGTGACTATTTAGGATGTATTGATGATTCTGTTTATTTTCGATATTGAAGGTTCAAGAAATGAGTGTCAAAAAATTTATATTTTGCCCAATTACTCTAGATTATGTCATAAGAATAGTTTAGAGAATCTCCATTCTGAGTGTTCTGAATTTTAGGCTTTATTTTTCAATAAAATGAAAACTCAAAAATATATCATTAGCTTTATACAAAGCCTCTATTTAAAAACCATAATGGTTCTATAAGAGCCACGTCATAATTTAACATATTCTTGTGTGAAATTTATTTTTTCTTTGATCGATTTATACTTTTATTAATTTCTTTTAGGGAATAGAGCCAAAGGTTATCAAAATCATAATGGATCTAAGTCTTGGTTTCATAAAAATCTGTCTTAATTCTTAAATCTATTAAAAGTTGTGATTTTGGACAATATATATTTACATGGATTCTTGGAGTAATGAAAATTTTGGCTCTCCTTTTTTCATTAAGTTAGCCAATATTCGAGTATTTCTATGAGAATCGGCTAAACATCCCCCGTTTCCTTTGGCTTCCAGGCTCTTATTCGTAAAACACACTGAATAGTAGTATCTTCTCCAAAAGTATCCAATTAAATAGCTCGTCTAATATAAGACGCATCAACAACTTTGGTTACCAAACACAAGTTGAATTCTTCTAGTTGCATTCTAGGAGGAATGATAAGGTCTAGTAATGTTCAAGTTAGACTCATATGATGTGTTTAATTTATCGCCTATCTATCACACATTGGACCCTGTCATGTTTTTGACACCGGTGACGAGGACTACATCCGTAGTTTTGTATGTTTACTTAGTGTTTAACTTTTAGTTCTTCTGCTTTATAATTTTTCTTTTATTTTTATCTATTTCAGATTATTTAGATGGTTGGACAGCATAACCTACGAAAGCATGTGCATTTCGAGTGAAATGCATGGGGATTTGCATTATACCTATTCAAGCCACTTGATTTAGGCTTGACATAGACATGCTAAATCCAATCTCGAGTTTTGGGTGATATAGTGGCGCTAAACATCAAGGCCTTGTCTATTCCATTCAAACAATTATGCAAAATTGTGATTCGTACATCACTAAAGGTGTCACAATGTAACAATTTTACTATTGCATGTTCCAATTCTTCTTGACTGGATGTGAGAGCGATTGGTATGATATTCAACACCCTAATTCTATCGCAAACTGGGATAAGCTCCAAGAAAAGTTCATTTATCGATTTTATCAGTTGAGTACATAATTGACAGATATGTTTTTGCTTGCAAATTTCTTAAAAGAAGACTGGGAGAGTGTTGGCAAAGCATGGACAAAATTTTAAATGAATATAGACAAAGTGTTCACTATATGGATCCACACCTAAAAATAAGATATTCATGTTTTAAAAGGGACTCAATGTAGAGTCTAGATTAAGAGTAGATGGCCTCGGTGGTGGGAGTTTTGTCTTGATGAATCCTAAGGATGTCAAGTTGCGCTTGGAGAGGATTGTGGAGACCGAGCAAAGTTGGCCATCATTGAAGATACAACTCCAGTAGATAAATTTCAAGTAGAGGGAACTATTTTTATGAAGGCAAGGTTCAAGAATTTGAACAAGCAAATAAAAGCGTTAACCTCAGCTTGAAGAAAGGATTCGCCAGCAGAGAAGACCGGGTGAATAATTTTAACAAGATGTATAGTTGTTAGAGTTGTGGCATAATTTATCATTGTTGAAAGAACTGTGCAAAAGATCCAGCTCTGATTTTGCTTCACCCCTCATCATGGGACCTATCATTCAAATGATCCAAATTATGTTCAAGGGAATCGCAACCATTTTGTTTACCATTAAATGAATCAACAGATGGTCGCATTGGTGTCGGCTAAGGTGTGATAAAAATAAGATATCAATTAAACAAGTAATCACCCTAGACTAAACACGATATTGCAAGTATTACAGGACGTATGCAAGTTTTAATGATAAGAAGATTCGTTCCTTAGAGACTTAAGTGTGTTAAACATATGGGTAATTAAATCAAAATAGTAATGATTAATTAACATACAAGAAAAGTAAATAAATATGATGGGAAGATCACTGATTAACTAAATAAATTAAAAGTAAAGACAATAAATTAAATTTTAGATAATAAAGATGAGAAAAAATAGCTCAAGTTTTGCTCGTATGCACTAATCCTTCTATTTCTTCTACAAGTTAATAAGGGTGATAATAGCTCTTAGATAAGTTGTTAGGATTCTATATTCCTCCCTACCCCCTTCCAAGTGGATTAGGGTGTCGACCTCACAATCACGAGGGTACTTAAATAGGGTGCTCCTACACCAGTAGGTTCCTAAATGAAACTGGTCTTCTAATGATGATCGGTGATTAAAACAAACCCTAATGACTATCTAGTTAGACAAACCCTTCTCGATCACTACCGCACACTAGACGCTTATGTGGTTTTTCAGACACCCCTTCAAGGTGACCATCTAACTACTATTAGCACATCCCTAAATTTATTAGCTTTAAGACAAACAATAAATCAAAGCACATAAAATAAATATATTGTTAAGCAGCTAGTATCAATTTAAAATAATTCTCTCAGAGAAACATATATAGAAGAAAATAGAATTCATATATTATACATATAGAAAACCAAGTTATGGGAAAATTAGTTCATACTAGAAAGAAACAAAGAAAAAGAAAGATACATATTGTCAACTTGCCATAAGGATTGATCTCTAATGATGAATAAACTTGAGTATGGGCAAGGACAAGTTTACAATAGTTAAAGGGTGTATTTATAGGAAGCCCTAATTTGTTTTCTTGGAGTGGAAGACAAGTAATTGGACTTCTAGTCCAACTCAAATTCGTAGCCCTAAAATATAGAAAAGGTAATAAACTGTTGTTGTCTTGTTATGGCCGTAACTTCTTCAATATTGTTCCGATTGACGCGTTCTTTATATCGAAACTAATCATCTAGGAAATCGATACACTTTTTCTTCATACTATTCTTCCAAATTTTTAGCAAATCTTGAGTATAACTTAGTTTAATGGACATAGCTGCTACAATTTGGATTTACTTGGAAACTTTTCTTTTCCTAATTTATCTTTTCCCTCCTTTATCTACAATTTCCATTATTATCTTTTTTCCTTTATCTCTTGTTATTGATTTGGCATCTAAATAGTTTCCATATATCTTTAAACCTTCACAATTAACACACTATTTAACCAAATATACTATAAAAATAATAAATCATCAAATTAAAACAAGAAATAAGAAAATACAATAATTCTAATAAATATCGAGTATAAATTCCTAGTAATTCTTAACAATGATGTCTCCAACTAAGACTAAATCATCACAAATAGGGAGATATCAAGACCCCCAACTCAAAGTTGTATCGTCCGGAAACAATAAAGATAAGAACAAAGGGAAGTCTCCAAATACACACCTATGTCATTTAAGCACAGTGGAAAAGAAGATAGCAGAATATATAGAATAGACTCAAAGCAACTACTCAAAAAATTTCATGTAATAATATTTACAAACTACATACCCACACACTTGTCATATCTACCATCAACACGGCTTGAATTCAAGATTAGATTAGCTTCGCAATGTACGAAGGAGAGGATCTTTACTAAGTTCACCAATGAGGCTATAGATTGTTCATCGAATTTCACTAGTATCCAAAGATCCACTAAACTACTCTGTATTGAATCAAATACTTCTAGATCACATAACAAAGAATCATAAGGTCTTTAAGGTTTTAATGTTGTGTTAGGGACGGTATGATAGTATATTTGGATAATTTAGAGTGAGCTTTTGGCTCTCTCCTCACTAACCATTAACGAATCTCCCTAGAGTTTGAGTTACTCTAATAAAATTGTTTCTCACTCAACCTAATGATTTTTCTTGATGCACAAAGTAGCATACCCAATAACCCATTAAAAGCATAAAGATGTTCAAATAAAAATTCCACTTTGCTGGTCAAAATATTTATATTCTTTTCATATCAATTTTTTTCTTTTTTATAGTTATGACTCTCTTTTTGATGTTGAGATATCATGTTATTTTTTTCCCATAATTTTTTTCTTTTCATGCTTTTCAGCTCTTTTCATTCATTATTACCCCAAAAAAGGGTTACAATATAAGAAACTGCGAATCATCATCAAAATATAGAACATAGCACAATTAATAAGCTCAAAAATCCAAACCCAATAATAATTCCCATAATGGTGGACCCACACCCCAAACTCAAGCTCTAAAACAATTGTCCATGCATCGCGATTCGAGTGCGAGTCATATAGAAAAGTCCTATAATCTAAAGAGATATGACTTATAATGTGGCTAATAAAAAGGTTTTAGAAATGCTAGAAGGGGCTGAGAAGGATATAAAATAATAATTTGGACAGCAAGCTAAAAGGAAACATGGGGCTTATGAAAGAGTCGCCTTAATCACTTTCTAAACTATGCAATTTCGTCATTCTCTTACCTTTAGCACGTTCATTAAATAGGCACCAGTCATGGCTCCCCTGAGATCGAACATACTTTCTATCGCATGACTAACTAATCCTATTTTTACTATCAATGTTTGTTTTCTTGCAAATACTCAAAGCATACAAAATAAAGCAGCTCATAAACATACTACTTTTTATCATTAACTTACTGAGCTCATGCTTTCAAGCAATTAAATACACTCTACATCTAAATCCTATGTATCAAAAAATTTAATTTCTACCTAAAAACAGAAAATAACATAAAAATGGAGATGAGAGAGAACGAATCCCCACACCCAAAACTCAAAAATGAGACGTGTACTCATGACTCAAAAAAGACTCTAAAAAATAAATTAAAATAAGCAGATAAGGAATATACAAAAATGGTAAGGAAGAAAGATAACATACTCTCGAGGCTATTGCCTCGCATTATCGACATCCAAGATTGGATTTACTGGATCTTTCTTTAATTGCTCAAGGATTGTCATGATTTGCACTTGATTAGCTTTGATTTGTGACACATCATTGGCCAAGAAAGTATAACCTGCTTCGATTTTATTTAATCGCTCCTCCATATTTTCTTTCCAAATACGATCCTTTTCTTCTTTTGAAAGTTGCGTAACTCCCGCCACACTCAAAACTGTCTTGATCCAGTTGTTGTCAATGTTGTTCATCATATTATACATTAGCTTCTTTTCTTTACTCGGAATCACACTCGCTTTCCGAACAAGACATGTGATCATAGTAGGATATTTCAAACTAAATAACAAAGTAGGACAGATCGAGAATCACATCACCTCCTCAAAGATCAATTGTGCAACATCCACTTCTTCCCCCCTTAAAATACAATCAAAAAGATTGTGTTGTTTTAGTTACCTTCGAAGTTCACAAATTTCCAAAGACATTTGCTGTAAGGAAATGGTGCAAAACTTTTGTATCTGCTTACAGATACTTGTAAGGTCAAGGTGCCTTCAGTTCTCCCTTATTTTCTTGCACTTTATCCTTATCTAACACATGCTCAAAAAGTATGCTTCATGGCCTATTGTTTGGATTGTGGGCTTCCTAACAACTTCATGGCCAACCCCAATCTCAATCTTTGGCTCAGTAACCACAGGCTTTGCGTGGATCTTTTTTTAGGGACACGATGATGTGAAAGGCTGTGGATGATAGGAAAGGTGGGGTCTAACTTCCTTTGTTTCTTTCCCCATACATAGAATGTCTCGGGTATATTTTTAGTATGAAGGGTAATTGTCCCTTCCTGGAAGTTGATAATGGTCTAACTTGTGGCCATGAAGGGCCTTCCAAGTATAATTGGTACCTGCTTATCTACATCTAAATCAAGTATAACAAAGTCAGCAGGGATGGTGATATTACCTGTTCGGACGTGTACATCTTCCACCGTTTCTCATGTCGTGGTTACTGAGTTGTCAACAAACTACAACTTCACTAGAGCTTTTGCTGCTTTCTGAAGTCCAAGTCTATCAAATACGGACTTTGGCATAAGATTCACATCTAAACCCATATCACACATAACTTTCATCTTGAGCATACCATTTATTTGAATAGGAAGGTTAAAGCTTCCAAGATCTTTGAGTTTCAGTGGCAACTCTTTCTCTACTTTTCTCGAGACTCTCTCAGTATGAGCCACAGTCCCTTTCTTGGCTAATACACTTGCTTCTTTCTTTGGAATAACTTTCGTGGATACTTTTTGCGGAGTAAGCCTTTTCTTCGCAATTTCAAGCATTTGGGCATTGTATTTTCCGGAGTATACGTCTCTAAAAATGTCTTGAGTTTAATGTCTACCTTCGGATTTGTATCCTAAATATTTGGTGACATTGTTTAAACAACTGGTGGTGATTCCACCTTCACTTCTTCTTTATTTTCTTGCACAGTAGGTGCAACTTCATCTTTCAGCTCTTTTGAGGCTTCTTTCTCTTTATCTCTAGCTCGAGCAGCTTGTAACTCAATAACCGATCTAATCTCTTCTTGCATATCTTTGAGAAGGTTGATAAATTCAGATCTTTCAGATGAATATCACCTTCAGAAAAGTCATAGTCTTAGGGGTTAGACTTGGTTGGTTCTTCTTCAATTTCTGGAACTTCCACAGCAATTTTTGTAGCATGCGGTAATTCCTTATTTTCTTTAATCTCAAGGAAAATATCCTTGCAAGCTTTGAACCCAATATTTACATCACCCCATTCGATAGCTTTCAATTCCTTTGCTTCCACAATATTTGTTAAAACTTTATTTAATTGTTCTACTTGCGTACCTAAAATTTGAATTGAAGCTTCTTGTTCTCTCAACTTCTCGTTCTGCGTATTCATGTAAGTTGTCATCTAATCCATGAAATTTTAATTGTTTATCACTCACAACTCACTCTTGAGGATATTGTGGCAAAGCTTTCTGAGCTAAAGTATCGGTATATGTATCATTGGCAGGTTGTTATGGAGGAGCAGGTCGATTTCCCTGATTCGGAGCTTGACCTCTTGGTTGGTAAGAGTTATTATGGGTACAAGGTGGATAGTTACCTGGATTAGCAGTCCCTTGTGGATTTCAATACCGCATACCCGGATGATTTCTGTTATCAAATTGATAATTTCCTCGGTTCAATATGAGATAAACAAATGCTGGATTTTCTTCATACTCTTCCCATGTATGACTCGGTATCTCACACTCAACCTGCGCAAAATTCTGAAGGATCCGTGGACACAAAACCTCCCTTTCCAATATTATCTACCCTCAGTCTAGTTTCGGCATTGATACCTTGATAAAATATAACTAAATGTAAAGACGGGATGTAACCATGAAGTGGACATCTAGCTAACTTTTGTTGAAACCTTGTCCACGCGTCTCCTACTTCTTCTCCATTCTCTTGGCAAAACTTAGCAAAATCGCTTAGATCTTTGGGTCTCAAACTCTTTGGAAAAAACAATTAACGAATGCGGCTTGAAGTTAAAAAGAAATTCACCAAGATAATTTGCATTTTTGTTGTATTTGGTGAGAAGTACTGATAATAGTAAGGTTACTATCTAGACAATTCTTCACTCGGATATCTAGTTCATTTCTATATTACATTTCCATCTTGTTATATTACATTTTTGCTTTTCTGCCTCAATGATCCATGACACCATTAAAGCTTGATATCATCACAATCTTATATTTTTAATATTTTTAATATTTTATCAAATTCTTATTTTTATCACCTTTAATAACAGAAGCCAAACTGTAAAGATATCTAGCGAATTTATTTCTAATTGGCCTACCCCTTATCATTAATATATTTTGGATTACTCTACTCTTTCTCATGACTTTATTCATTGATGTACCATACTTATATCTCACCCCATCATAAGATGTTATTCAACCAACAAGATCTTATTATAATAAGAATTTCTTAAACCTCGTCCCAAACTCCAAATAGTTACGCTCTCTTAGCCAAGCACCGCACAACCTCAAGGAGGATTATATAAACGAGTCTCTCTAAACAACTTTAGAAGATGCATGAGAATATGTAGATTAATTAGTAAGTATTCAAGTAATATTCAACTTTAATATCTCCATACCATACAATCAACTTCACTAATATCACTACCCTAAACCTGTACCTGCCACTCAGGTAAGAGAATGTCTGTTTGGGACAAATGTGAAGTATTACAATTTACAAATAACTTTTGTTCTCCAGTGTGTGATAAAAAACAATCATAGAAATGGGGTGACAAACCGAAGTGTACGGATCAGAGATAAGTATAAATGATATGTAGGATTATCATTTTCCTCAAGGATTATTAGTACGACTAATGGCGTTTAAACTAGTACGAATGTGTGAAACTGGTTATAGAAATAATAAAGTACTAAAAGTTCAAATATAATATTGTTTATTTGATTTTCAAATATCAATAATCACTAATGATAAGTAATAGTTATAATGATTAAACTAGGAATGTTAATTAACCTGGTAAATAAATTTAAGTTATGAACTAATAGGAGATGGTTGCTTAAGGAATTGATAGTAATTTTTAATGTTGCTATTAATATTGTTATTGATAAGCGTAAGTGATTGTGCTCACATTCTTTTTTAGGGTAGAGTTAAAACTCAACCTTACACACCAGCTGCCTATCCGATTAGTTATGTTCCTAACCCTTAATGACTAACTAGAGGACAAGACAGTAAGATTCAATGCCTTGCACTAGGCGCTTATGTATTAGGTCAGTAATTAAATACCTCGTCCGGGTGATAGCTCCATTACAACACCTACCCGTTACTTGGCCAAAACACATTTAGTATTAAATTAAACACATAAGATTATGGAAATTGATTCAACCCAACTCAATTAAATATCTCAATATCTCTAATGTAATAATTCTATTATCAAGCTAAACATAAATTCTCTCAATAGCATCCTCAAGTAATGAGGGTTTAATTCATAATACAAGAATAAAAACTAATTAAAGAAAAACTACTTAAATATAAAGACATAATCATGTTTTAAAAGTAAAAATAAAGCTAAGTTACTCATAATGATGAAGGGAATCGGTGGATGGTTGAGGTACAATTGATGGGTTCATAGACAAACCCTTGTCTTCTCCTCTTTCTTTTGTCTTGAGCGTTTTCCCACTCTCTAAACTGATGGAACTGACTTCTGAAAAGATGGATAATGATATATGGGCTGAAATATGGCTTACGAGAATATGTATTCGAGTCTCCTTTCTACTATCACAACATGGTTGAGACAAAATATTAGCTTAAACTCATAAAACGCACTTATAAACTACTCAAAAATCATCCAAATTTTCTTTATATTTTTTTAATTCTTTTCATGCTTATTATTTTCCATGTTTTCCATATAAACTTCTCAGAATTCTTACATGTGTTTTTTAAATATAACTTAAAATGACGCCTCTTAAATAAAAATTGAACGAGTTTTAAGTTTACAACATATTGAAAAGCTAAATAAAAGTAATATATGGTTGTAAAATTTCTTATTATATTTTAATTCTTTTTATGCTCATGAATTGTTATCCTTCAACCCTATACAAACAGACACATGCTCGCACACACCATTTGGTTTGTTACAAAGTGGACCATTTATTAAATTTACAACACCTTCAATTGTAAAATAGACCAAAATTATAAAATGTGTTTGTTTATTACCTAAAGTTTCACTTTTTAACCAAATCAATCCCAATGTTATGTTCAATAGTCACTTGCATTACATACAATTATTCTTTCCAGGAGATGGGGGTGGTTTAGTGGTGTCTCCTGGTGTGTTATAAAATAACAACCTTAAAATGGAGGAACACAAACTGCAAGTGTACGGGTCATCAAAGTAATATCTGATAAATGGGTTTTGGATCTCAGGGACAGATGGATATGACTTATGATGTTATGTAATAAGTGAAGATAATTGTTATGTGACAAGAAAATAAATGATAAATATTTGTTCGGTTTTCTTTTGAGACTAAGATGCAAGTAATTAAAATACTAAATAATTGAAGCAATTAGAATAAGTGAAAATAATGTGAACAATGAGTAGACGCAAGAATGAGAAGGTGTACTTGAGTCTCTCAAGGGTTCCACCTAATCAATTTAATTAACGTTTCCGCTTAAGGGTTGAATCGGTATTTTTATATTAGTTGGGATTCTAATATCTCCTATCCCCATGTCGGGTGGACCTAGGAGATATCCTAAAGTCCTATAAAATCCCAATCGGGCGAATAGGCCTCTTTGGATGTGAATTCTTACCTCGTTGGCTATTTAACTAGTCAAATCTGTCGGTCAATGACGAATATTTCACGGTTATTACCTAATTCCGTATTTAAACCCCCCGTCGGATGATCACTTTTGTCACTTAAAGTGAATAGACCAAATACTAATACCTAATTCTAGTTGTACCGAAAAGAATTAGTAAATAGCAACAAAGTAATAACCTATAATAAATACCCAATTCAATTTAAATTATAAAATCCCAAATTCAGAAACAATAAAGAAATTAATTAGGGTTCATCCCCTTTATTCTAATTGTCAAGCACTTAAAGTATTTAGCTCATAATGAAATGACAAATTAAAATAAAAGATAAATTTCTCATGTTCACTTACAAAAAATAAATGGCTAACCTAATTAAAGGATTGATTTTGACGGTTGACGGAAGAAATAGGATTCTCCAGCTTCATTTTCTTGTCTCCTTTTGCTTCCGACTTCTCTCTGGCATTTTTTACTTGTGTAATATGGGTTTTCTTTTAAAAAATGAAGTCTAAGGATTATTTATTATGGGAAAAAGGATTGGGCTTTCCTTTTAAAAGGAAATAGGTTAAATGAAATAAAAGTCCAATCCTTAAATGAAATCTCGTAACTGCTGTTGTTACTACAATGGCGGTAACTTTTGCGTCCAGCCTCCAAAGCACTTCATTCCAGTTGAAAAATCTTCCTGACTCAGAGATGCAAATTCCTTATTTCACGACTCTAAGGCTGGATCAGTGGCTAAGTAGCTAAAAACAGTGATTTGTAATAGAAATCAAGATTTCACTTTCATCTAATAAATTTTTCGGATAATCTTTTCTCATCTTTGACTTGTACGCTCGATCTAAGACATTAATTATCGTTTCTCCTCCTTGTCTTGGTGTTCCATCTAAACCATTGAACTAAGGGGAGAAAACATAATATGACCAAATAAGTTTAAAAGTCTATTAAATAAGACAATTAATTACCAAAAATGATGCTCGTAAGGGCTAATACTTAGACCAAAACGGGAGACATCAATACCCCCAACAAAGTAAAATAAAAACAAGGGTCTTAGGTAAAACGCAAAAATGTAGAGTCTAGCTAATAACATCCAAAGCAAAACTTAAAACAAATCTCATATAGTATGACCTAAGAATTAATATACACATACACATGTCATGCAAAAATCAAACACAAATAATTAATCAAAAATTAACTTCAATTCTAGAAGGTTACGCTTGTACTTATCTCAAGATGATGACCATAGGATGTTCATCGATCCTCACTAACTTTGAATGCTCCACTTAATTACAAATCCACTATATATATAGGAATAGCGAGAACTTTATGGTTATAGCATAGGCTTAGGGACGTTATGTAATGTATATATGGAAAATTTGAAGTGAGCTTTTGGCTCTCTCCTCACTTACCATCAACAAACTGTCCAAGAGCTTGAGTTTCCACTCGAATATTGTTCTCACTCAACCCATTTGACACACTAATGTAGCGTCCCCAAAATTACCCAATAAGCACTAAAGATGATTTCAAAAAACTCTACTATGCCGGTTACTTTATTTTTCATACATATTTTTTCTTTTTGTTTTCTCTTTCTCTTTTTTTTGTAAAGTCGATAACAGCTTCCCGGTTGTCTACTGTTTTGGACAAGTTTTTGTTTTTTCAAAACAAGTCAATGGGTTACAAATAATACATCATCAAGAATTGCGCTCAAATACAAATGCATACAAACTCGCTCTCAATATAATTTCCCAATAACGAAACCCATCACCCCAAACTCAAGCTCAAGACAGGAACTCTCATGATCGTGATTCAAGTGCGGGTCACAGGGAAATGCCTAATAATCTAAGGGGATATGGGATTATATCGTGGCGTCAAAAGAAAGTCTTAAACGCTAAAAACGGTGCCAAGGTGGATAATATTAATATAAGGGATAGAAAGCAAAAAAGTCTCAAATGGATATCAAAGAACTGCCTCTATCATTTTCCTAGTTACATAGGTTGTCTCTAGTTTATACCTAATTAAGTTCTCTACTAATTTGGATCTCACGTTCTACAAACCAAACATTTTTCTTAAGTACAAGTTTACTTGTTTTTCATTGTTCATTAATTTCTCCTATTAGTTACCTATGTTCGAATGCAATCTAAGTGTGTTTTATACTAACTCCAAAGGTCTACTATTTTCTATCTTTAATTCATACAAAGTTTACTTAATGGGGACATTTAAAATGCTCTACAGTCAAAGGCAACCCTAAAATTAATTTTATTGAAAGCAGTAAAAACAACTAACACAAAAAATATCGGGATGAGGCAACAAACCTCACCTCAAACTAAAAAATGAGTCGTGTACCTACGACCAGAAAACACTCGATAAAGCAATTAAACAATTATACACTACTAAATGAGAAGGATAGGAAAGCGTATCTTAACCAGCACGAGGTTGGTTCTCAGTGTTGCGTTCCAGTTGGACTCCTTTCTTAAGGAATGAATATGTAGTATGTTGTATGTTGATCATCCCACGAAGCATGTCGTACATAAGCTCCAACTCTTTTGTAAATTTTACTAAGGTAACAAGCATCCCATCTTGTTTCTCCTCTAAAACTTGCATTCGATCCTCCAACTCATTTCCTTGTATACCTTCTTCTTGCGTGGAGGAAGTATAGGACTCCTCACTTCTTGCGTAGCTTCATCATAGGCATTGGCAATCGATTTTAATGTCACGTGTTCCCCTTTTTCTGTAGGCTCAACCTCTTCGTTCTTGTGTGGTGTTTTTGAGTCTAAACACGTTGCAGTTATGGTGCACGAAAACTTGAGTTTTTTTCTGAACAATCGGAGATTTCTCGAATTCCATGATGGTGTCATAAAGTACACGAGCCACGTCAATTTCTTTATTTTTGATAACACACTTTATAAAACGAATATGTTACTTTTTCAACTCGGATTGTGACTAATGCCAAGAAGTTAGGGACTATGAAACGGGACCATACCTTCGCACAAGGTAATAAATTGCTACTGTAAACCTGGCCTGCATATCTTTCACCATTTGGGATGGGAAGTTTCCCATTAATCATGACTTTGTCCCACAGAGATTCTCATTCGAAAGATGAATCATTAAGTGCTTCTTGATATGAGCATGGACAAGTCAAGTTTGGTAATTTCAATGTTTTCTGAATTAGTTCAACTGAGAAAGGCAATACCTTTTTCCGTATGATAATTGAGTGTCTATTCGCCAAAGAAAGTTCTTCATAAAACTCACGAACCAAAGCAGGGATATACGTGAGGTTCCTTTTTCTCAACTCTTTCCACCCAAACTTGTTACAAGTAATAGCATAATATTTAAATTCACTATTCATAATACCTGAAGGGGATCCTTTTTCAAAACCAAAATTCAAATAAGCTATTCTCTCACAAACATGCTTAGTCCAACTTTAAACATCTTTTCACGAACATGATTGTCATGCCACCTCTTTTTTTTTCTTTAAAAAGCTTAGCATTCTCATAGACATGAAATCGAAACTCATCAATTTCATTCAGTTTCATCATGCTATTCTTACTGGCTCGAGTAGGATCCATGTTCAACTCCGCTATCACCCAATATGCACCTAATTCAAGTTCAAGAGGTAAGTGACAAGTCTTACCATAAACTATACGATACGGAGATGCACCAACGTGTGTTTTGAGTGTAGTACGATATGCCCACAATGCTTCATCTAACTTCTTTGACCAATCCTTGCATGTGGCACCAACTGTCTTCTCTAGAATGCATTTGATCTCTCGATTAGAGACCTCGGCTTGACCATTTTCTTGTGGATGATACACAGTAGATACACGATGTCTCACTACATACTTCTCTAAGACTGCCTTCAAGTGTCTGTTAACAAAATGTGAACCTCCATCATTAATAATAACTCGAGGCGAACCATGTCTTGTGAAGATGTGTGAAATCAAGAATTTTATCACTACTCGTGAATCATTGGTTGGTAGAGCTACAACCTCTACCTATTTGGACATGTAATCAAGCTAATCGGATGTAAAGATTTCCGTGAGATGGTATGAAGGGACCCATGAAATCAATACCCCAAACATCAAATATTTCAACTTCAAGAACGTTGTTACGTGGCATTTCATCTCTTTTAGATATGTTTCCGGTAAATTGGCACCGATGACACTTCTTAACATATTCATGACAATCTTTGTGTATAGTGGGCCAATTAAAACCAAATTGAAGTACCTTTGCGGCTGTACAATCACCCTCGAAGTGTCCCTCATAAGGTGAATCATAACAACTAGCAACTACCGACTGAATATCACTCTCGGGTATGCATCTTCTTATCATCTGATCACTACATATTTTGTAGAGGAAAGGATCCTCTCAAAAGAATTTCTTAGCACGGTTCCTCAATCTCATATTCTCTTGTGAAGTGGATCCTTTAGTAAAGGAACCACTCACAATGAGATTCGCAATGTCCACGGAGTACTATCTACATATATTGAAAACAAACTCTCATCAAGAAACTTTTCCTTAACAAATTCGAGACAACTATTGAACTCGAAACTATTATCACAACCTTTTCTATATCAAACTTACAAGTCAGACTCTTGTAACAACAAGACCCATCTAATCAAACACGACTTCACATCTTTCTTTTCCATAAGGTATTTGATAACGGAATGATCGGTGTACACGACAATTTTTGCTCCAAGGAGATACGATCGAAACTTGTCAAATGTGTACACTATAGCTAGTAACTCTTTCTCTATCATGGTATAATTAATTTGAGCACTTGTAAAGACTCTACTAGCGTAATAAATGGAGTAAAATACCTTATCTTTCCTTTGGCCCAAAACGGCACCCATAGCAAGGTCACTAGCATCACACATGACTTCAAATGGTATATTCCAATCAGGAGGTAATACAATAGGGGCTTATATGAGTTTCTCCTTGATCTCTTTGAATGCTGCCATGCAAGTTTCATCAAAAAGTAATTTGGTGTCCTTCTCGAGTAAGTTACACTACAGATTAGAAATATTATAGAAGTATTTAATGAAATGACTGTAGAACCCAACATCTCCCAAGAAACTTCTCAGCGCTTTTACCCAACATAACCCAAGAAAAAAAAGATAAATTACTCACTTTCAATTATTGAAAATAAATGGGTAACCTAATTAAAGGATTGATTTTGACTGTAATGGAAGAAATAGGATTCTCCAGCTTCAGTTTCTTCTCTCCTTTTGCTTCTGACTTCTTTCTAGCGTTTTTGGCTTGTGTAATATGAGTTATCTTAGAAAACAATGAAGTCTAAGGCTTATATATGATGGGGAAAACAGATTGGGCTCTCCTCTTAAAAGGAAATACGATATAAAATGAAATAAAATCCCAACCCTTAAATGAAATCCCGTAACTGATGTACAGCTGTTACTAAAACGACAGTAACTTTTGCGTCCGGACTCCTACTCAATTCGTTCTAGTTGGAAAATATTCCTGACTCATAGATGCAAATTCCTTATTTCACGACTCCAAGGCTGAATCAGTGGCTAAGTAGCTCAAAAACAGTGATCTGTAACAGCCTTCCAGATTTCACTTTCCTCTAATAAATTCTTCAGATCATCTTTTCTCGCCTTTGACTTCTACGCTCGATCTAGGTGTTCCATATAAACCATGGACCTAATAACCTTACACTAAAAACAAACAATTTAACGCACAAAAGCTCTAAAGTGCAAATAATACAAATCCAAGGGGAGAAAACGTAATATGACCAAATAAGATTAAAAGTATTTAAAATAAACCAATCAATCACAAAAAAAGATGTCTCCTAAGGGCTAATATTTAGAACAAAATGGGAGACATCATTTAGACGTTGTATAATCTATAAATTGTACTAAATCTGCAGAGTATTTTACTTATTTATAGATTCTGATAAATTCTTTTAAATCATGTATAAACGGTGACATATTCTTATAATTCCATATATAATGCGAAAGATTCTAATGTAATTTATGATAGAATTTCATATTTTTTTAATTTTATAAATATATCCGTATCACTATTATCTTTGTATACTTAACCCCAAATTATTTTATAGTAAAATTATATTTAAAACCTTTTGACTTATTATGAGTATGATTCATGTTCAAATCTGCATAATAGTATTATCCATAGTAGTGTTGAATGATTCCAGGAATAGAAACCCAAGTTGAGTTTGAAAAAAGAAAGGCCCACAAAGATGATCGTGATGCATTTACGGTTGTTATAGGAACTCAAGCTTCCGTTCTCGATGGAAAAAAATATTTTGATGCTAATGTGAAAGATATAACCATCGATAATTTTTCCGTTTCGAACGGCTCGTGGGAAAGAACTCTTGAACAATCCATCGGTTAAGATTTCCCTTGGTAAGAGGTACGGCCTAGGGCAATATGGGATGGGAAAGTCCACTCTGTCGAGACTTCTCACTTGGGGAAAATTCTAGTTCCTAAAAACATTGATATTTTATTACTTGATAAAATGTATAATAAAAGATCTACACAGGGGCAAAAATGTTTTTCTTTGTAGATCGAAGAAAAGTTTACGATGGTGATTTAATTAACTCTATTTGTAATGAAACTATCCATTTACACGATATGAAACTTCAATTTTATCGTGGGAAATTCGAAATCTTCAATGTTGGGTATGAACAAAGGTATAAAGAGATGAATAAGAAATTTGAAGTATACGATAAGCAAGTCAAAGAGGCTAAACAAACGGGAAACAAAGCTCAACAAGAGAAGGTGAAAGATCTAACAAATGTCGATTTAAAGAAGGGGAAAGTGAAAGTTGATGAAGATGATATTATTCCCAAGGCTCCGAAAAAGTGGAGAGATTATATAGGCGAGTTTCATTTCCTCAAACCTACTAAGTTAAGTCCACCATTTATGAAATTAATCGAAGTTAGATCCATTTATCCGAATCGGGATGCGTTTCGTTTCTTAAATTAGATCTAGGTATTGATATGGGGACCGTGTAGCTATTCCTGGCCAAAAAGGGGCGGGAAAATCGAATTTACTTAACCTTTTAGCTTGAGATTTACTGAAATGGAAAATCTCAAAAACTAAGAATTGGGAGATATTCTCTATATTTCGCTGACCTTTTAAAAATGGGAATGGGAAATACATGTACAATATTTATTAGATTATATAAGAGAGACTATATTTTTTATTATTGAATGATAATAAAACTGTTACAAGTATGTTGTTTATATAGAGTCTAAATAAGCCTAAGTTGCCAAGCTTTACATACACATTACATATAGTCTTATAGTAACTAACTTTGTCTTGCAGTGTATGAGCTATAATATTGTATGACTATGGTTTATGTATTCTCATAAGTGTCAGATATATCATGTGGCCTATCACCCCATCAAGTTTAGCACAAGCAAGAGTGGAAGCATAGAAACAAGTTTAGCACGTGCACCAAATCGTTATCATTAAGTATGTTGATTAGGAGGAAAAAGCTTGTATAATGTTTGGAATACATATTAAAAAATTACAATCCATCACCACTCATGATAAATAATGACAACCTAAGAGATAACTTGAAATTCAAATGTATTTTCTAAAGAAAAGAAGACAGATGTATATCCATTATGAATCTAAAACGCAATAATTAGGTAATATGAAAATACATGTAGGGGAGTTCGTTGGGCTCTATCAATACTCGGTGATTAGACCTCATGTGGATCACCTAGTTATAATAGAAAATAACAGAGAACTTTAAGTTGGCTAGATTCTAATAAAATCTCAATTTATGACAAGAGAAAGCAGAAGATAAAAGTAAATATCTCACAATAATATATTAAGATTACCAGGTGTAACTGAATTCTCTTCTCTTTTTTCAAGGACATGACATTTTTTCTATCTTCTTATAAGGAGAAAAACTCCCCCAAAGTAGAGATCCTTGCAACATCCTGTTAGAATATTCATATTGTTAATATGCCTAGAATAGTTTTATAAAATCTTATCATTAAAGTATATAGAATATATTAGAGACAAGAGAGCTCACTCTGACGATCGATCCTTGCATAAAAGAGTAAGTTGAACACCATCATACACACACGTTCTCATAAACAAGTAATTCGATGCTAAATCCTCTAACAAGGAGGAGTAGTTTTTATTGTAGCTACACATAACAAATAAATTGAAAAAAAGGCATTTTCATAAAATGACCAATGATTAAGCTTGAGATATATATACATACCTGTAGATTTTACTAGAAAGTAGAGTCCTATCTGATCAACATCTACCGGGTTGTTTATGCGATTCTTGCATTGAATTCCTTCAAAGTCTAGCACATTATGCATTTTCTTTGCTAGATCCATCACCTTCTACAAAGTTTTGAATTCGGTATACACTATGATATTACCAAAAAGTCCCTCATGATTCAGGCTATTGACGACCTTGAGACTTCCCATAGGTATATATCAAGAAACAAATAACTAGTAATTCATTTTCATACATGTTAATAATGTCAAGAAACAAATCAAGCTCATTATTTTAGCAAAATTACTCTTTTTACCCAAATATGTTAAGTACCTCCATGAAGCATCTATAGTAGGGTCATAGGATGATTGATTAATTTCAGTCCAAACTGCATGTGGCTTCTTCTGTGATTTCCTTTTGTAGACTAACAGATTTCGAGCTCTCTACAGACTACTCGGGTTCAAACAACATCCTTGTAACACATTCTTCACAACTCCATTTTTTAGGAGCCTTCCACAATCCAGCTGACATGCAATAACTGAAATAAAAGTGGGATGCTAATTATGTCATCATTACATAAAAGCAAGCTATTAAACAAGATCGAAAGAAAAATTACATAGTTCAAAATATGCATGATATTAAAGCAATGATATATGTATTTAATTCCCTTTTGCCTTGGAATATATTTAAACAACTTTCTGCGAATGGAGGGAATGGAACAGAGAATCTTACGTTACTCTCTAATTCCACGACAAGTCGAAATATTGCCTAAACCAATGCCACTGCATATATTACAAACCAGCAAATTGACACCAATTCTTTCACTAACAAAATAAACCTTATATATATTAGTATACATAAAAATATGATACTATACATTTTATAAAAAAAAATATATATAAAATATTACAAGAATTTGTATGGTGTTTTCTTTTACGAAAAGAACACTAAAAGACACCATTTTTGCCGAACACTATAAGTGTACACAATCACACAATTCTTGTTTGATGCTGGTAGTTTCGGTGTTTATAAAAACTGAATCGTCCGTCAGTTAAATCAGTCGGAAATGGGTACTTCAGCTTTAAAATTTGCAGAGAATCTGAGGAAAAACATAGTAACACATTGACCGAATGGTTTTATTATGTCGATATTTCATTGAAGAAGCAGAATTTCCCAGTGGTGTTGTTTAATGATGTTGATGTTGATCAAGATCCAACTATGTTCGATTACTTAAAGACTACTATGTTTCCTTCATATGTATACGGTAATGTTGGAAATGGTACAGGCTGTGATTGTGTTAAAAAATGTGGTAATAATTGCTTCTGTGTAATGAAAAATGGTTGGCAGTTTCCTTATGATAACAGCGGACTTTTGTTAAGAGGAAAGCCTTTGATTGTTACACCCACCTAAAAAATAAAATTATAAAATACTGTAAGATTTGTTTTATTCGCAAGATTTAAGGAAAGAAATGTGAGGGCTTCTTTAGTTCGATGATCAATAAAGCTAACACTTGTTTAAAATAGTGGGATAATAGTTATTATTTGTCAGGTCGTTATTTAATTTCAAATTAAATTTGTTTAGTAAGATGGTATACCGATTTATACCGTTAGATACTAAAAAGGTAAATTATGTGATTTATTTAATTGTCATATAAATCCTCTATGGTGTGTATGAAAAGAATAATTTTGTCATAGTATAGTAACTTATAATACAATTAACTCATGAAACCTAGGTTCCCTCTAACAAAATATCTTAGCTTTGACCTTATTTAATCTTTTGATAAACCACGAATGTGTGATTTTGTACTTTATATAAGTAAATATTAAAAAGTTAAATTATTCAATATGCATCTAGCCATATCATTAATTTGGTTAGTACTTAGAAAAAAAATTACCATACAATGAATACCATTATCTTATATATATTCCACTAATTTTAATAATATTTTTAATTATGTCTAATTATAATATTATTTTTCAATTACAATTAAATTTTGATCAAAATTTATTAAATTAAAGGATAAATTAATTAATTTAACATGTTACTTTTAAAATAATTAGTAGAAAATGTAAAGTATTTTAAACGGCTTGATTATAGAACTTGGATTATAGATAATAAAATTATATCAAAATATTACTCACCATTGCATTAAGAATTTTGCATCTACTAATATATGATTACATTAACATAATTTTGTAAATATATAGGTTAAGATGTAGTTGAATAAAGTTAGTGCACTATGTGAACATATATGTAAGATGTATCATGTTAAACAAATACCCGATTATTGAAACAATACACATATGTTATGACATATATAGAGGTGAGAGAAAACATTGTGTATTACATAATAAAGTGGATTTGATACGATTATTTTCTTGATTTATAAATTACATAAATAAAAATAAAAATTTATTCTGTATATTATATTGTGAAGCAATATTAAACTATGGGTAAGAAAAAGATAAACTAAGAAAATAATTCAGTAAAGATAACGAAGGTGAGCTAAAAAACATGTGTTTGTATCTCCACGTTAAACGACTTTTTTTGTTTCTCAATTTTACAAACTTCCATAATTCATCTCTTACATTTTATGATAAATTATTTATTGCATTATGTTATGCATAGAGTCACAATCAATTTTAATAATTTTATATTTTTTTATGGTTACTTAATCTACCCAATATACAAAGATTATGATAGGTGAGTGATAAACTTATCAAATCTGTCTAACATTAAGAACCTTTCAAGTTATTTGAAGTATGAATACACAAAAATTACTGCACAACCATTTTTTAGTTGAAAACACAAAAAAAATATTAATTTTAGGTTAAGGTATTAATGGCGTGACTTGTCAGCCAACTTGACTATCTGTCCAGACAAACTAAATCCATTATTTTTTGGATCATCCAAATTCACTAGACCATGTTGAGTTTTAAATATGGTATTTACCATAAAAAATTAAATGAAAGGAAACTTGCTGAACTTTTAACTACTTTTAACTATTACCATACTACAATTCATCATTGTATATCTTAACTTAACAAATGAAAAAAGAAAAATAATGGAAGAATAAAGTTACATTATCTTAAATTTTATAATTTTTTTGAAAAACAGTTAAATAATCAATTAATTGGGTTCATTCAAGTGAAACTTCTGCACATACCTATTTCAATACAACTATTAGAATTGAAAACCTATATTACTAGTTTTTTCATATTATAAATATACTTCTTTTAGTTCAATTTTTTTCTTAACATAATTTCTCATTTCCAATTAAAAGACTTTTTTATAAAAAATTCTCTTTTGATCTAAACTATTTAACTTATTAAACATTAAAACATAGTATAATAAATGTAAAAGATTAATAATTTTAATTTTTTGGTCATTACTGAATAAGAACCATATAATTAGTCAATTTTGGAAGTAACAGAAAATCTATAAATGCGTAGCAAAAGCAAATAAGTGAATAGAATAATACAGTAGTTTTAAAAAAATTAAACTGAACTTACCCAATTAATTGAAATGTCATGATCAACGATCTGATAGAATAGAGAATCACAACCATATCAGTGGTCTAGATCGTAAGGAGGTTGAGAACAATATATATGGTAGAAGAGGGGAAACATCAAAAATAAATTGGGTTGAAAAGGATCTGAAGAATTAGTTTCACAAGATCTCTGTGACAAGAGAGTTTGGTGGTTTTAGAAGAGCAAAGACAAGGAGGATGAAGAGATTAGAGGGGTAGTACACCTGATCTCATGAGGAATGAAAGAGAAGGAAGATAAGCAAGTGTTATACTTTATATATGGCTTTTAGGTTTTAGTTTTGATGCACAATGATGAATTATGCTTATTATAAATATGATAGTTTGTAAATGACACCATATAATACCAATTTTCTTTAATATTTTCTTTTGAAATGGAAACTAAATTATGTTATATGAGTTAGATAATTAAAAAAGAACCATTATGTAAGTGGTCAATTTGCTAAATTAGCTATTTATATTTTCATAATTTATAAATTTGTTTATTTCTTAAATAAAAGAATGAAAGATAAAAAATGTCAATATACTTTTTTGGGCAAATGCATTTTAAGTAAAAAAAATGTTCTTTTCGGAAATAATAATTTCTTTAAATATTTGATAGAAGCACTGGACACAAATACTTATTGATATTTCAATTCTTCTTTCATGTCTAAGTAAATATGATGTGTATATTTTATAATATCAAATGAAATTAGAATCAAGTCAATTTGGTGGTCGGAATCATACATGAGATTTTTCCTACATAGTCAAGTGAACCAGGTACTTGTTCCAAATAGAGTCTTGGCCCTATACATATTAGACAATATTCTGTCACGATCTTATGTGATGCATCATTCATAATTGATAACAAACCAACATGAATTGTGACATATCTAGAAGGATCAACAAGGTAATACAAAGATCAGAAGACATGGTTTATTTGGTCCAAATCACGTTAGAAGGTCATGCACTCGTTATTTTTGTAGGGTTGTACGCTTGCTTACAATGCAAAACTTAACACAGTAATAGTTGTATTGAACAGTCTTGAAATTATATAGGGCATAAACCATCAGCCTATAACTAGACGGAATATCCGGATTATTTTGACAAAAAACTTTCGTCTTTCCAATAAATGGTGATCATTTAATCACATTTCTTGCTCAGAGAATGAAATTTTCAACTTCTTCTCTAAATATGTTAGGCATAACTTTGTCTCATAGCTTCAAGGATATGTTTTGAAAAATATTCTTCCAGAGACATTTGCTCAAATAGGTATAGGTTGAGCTTGTGACATATATTATAACACTAGGTTGATCTTTTATATTGAAGAATTGGACTAGCAATAAGAAATCATTCAAGTAGCTATCAAGAACTTCCTCTATCGTTTTCCTATTCACATAGTTTCACTTCATTTTCACCTCTAGTTCATAATCAAGTGGGTTCTTTACTCATTTACATTCACGTTCTATACATCACTCATTCTCACTAAGTACAATCTTACTTCTTTTTCATTGTTAATTAATTTTTTCCAATCAATCATCTAGTGGTTCCATGCGTTCAAAGTGCCTTTTACATTAACTCTAAGGTCTACTTTTTTCTATCATTAATTTACAGATAGTATGCTTAATGCAAACATTCAACAAACTCTATATTTAAATCATTCCTTACACTAATTTTTATTTTATTTGATTAAATTTTTCATTTTTTTCAAAAAGTTGTAAAATAAATAACATGTAAAATAGGGAATGAGGACAAGGAGTACCCCACCCCGAACTAAAAAATGAGTCGTGTCCCCACGACTCGAAAAGACTTTAAAATCAAATAAACTGATATACACTACTAAATGAGAAAAAGGGATAAAGATAGAAATCTGGATCGGCACTAGGCCGATTACATTGTCGTATCGAATCGAAGTTGTGAAGTCTTCTTAGTCAGGATGTATAGATCATACACAGTTGAATTCATCTTCTTTAACACATTCTTCATCAACTCGGTCTCTTAATTTCCATACATGTCTCCATTAAATCACATTATCGTCGGAAATCCTTCCTCGACACCAATGTCTCTTTTCTCTTCATGTTCTTCTTAACTTCTCCAGCCTTCTTGTCATCTCAAATGACCCCCAACTCAATTTTTCACCTACTTAAAAGATTACTTGCACAATATATAATAGTAGGCTCAAATAATTCCCAATTCCTCTAGTAAATAACTAAAAGTTCTTAATTCCCAGCTAGTGATAAAACAAAAAGAAAAGTCCTAGCTATATTACCGGTTTGGCCATGGAATTTGCAATTATTTGATACCTTGCACTTGCAATCTCCAACCTTCAGAGTCCAAATATATTGATGAAATTGGCGTCTCTTGATGTTGTTGAAGGTGGAAAAGTAGTGGGAGTGGTGGTTTATGAGATGGTTAATAAATATCTATTGTGTTGGAGAGGATTAATGGATAAACTTTAAGGTTTGGTAAAGAAAGAAAATTGGATTAATGTTGGAATTTCATGGTGTTTTTGGAAAGATTTGTTATAGATTCTATGTTTGGATGATGTTTAGAGGGATAATTTGATGATATCTTTGTGTTTTGATGTTGGATTGTAGCTATATATGGAGCTTGGGTTTGCTATTCATGGTGTTTCTGGGGTGAGAAGCTGAAGGGAAAAGGTAAAATCCCTTAAGGATTAGGGTTCTACCAACTTACAATGACCAAACCGGATTCCCTATTAGCACAAACAAGGCACCCGGATTGTAGCGCTTATTCTCGCAATATTTTTTTCGTTTGCGACCTCGAGTTCCGTGTAAGTTGTTCACAACCAGTAGCTCCCTTCATCAACCGGGTTCCAAGTTGTAGAAACCGGGTTCCCGGTTTCGCTCTTCTTTTCACACCATCAAGTTGCATATATGTGGCAATCATCTAGTGACTCCCTTTTCTCAACCGAGTTTCCATTGGTGCTTGCAACCCTTGTTTTTTGCACCCTCGAGTTACCTGTAGAGGGTTATCATCCAGTAGGTTGGGAAATTAGCAGCTTTACAACCGAAATACCGTTTGGCGATAACTGGGTTCCCCGTTGTGTTCCCCTTTTTCGTACCAACGAGTTGCGTCTAACCCCTCCAATTTCATTAGGTTTGAATTGTTCAAATGACCCTTTTTACTTTACCGTTCGATAGATCTCAAAAAAATTACGTCGTTTAGGCTCGAGAAAAAACTAACTCCGACCTGTGTGCGTCAAGTTATGGTCTTTCGAAGTTTTTAGCTTTCGAGCACATAATGTAACAGTTCACAAACCGTTATGGTGACAAAGGCGCCATTTATACGCATTTGTTCAATAGCCTCTTATACACATTTGTAATGTGCGAAAGCGACTGACTGGCTCCTAGCACCCCAAACTCAAGTCTTAACACATGAAAACATAAAAAAACACTCCAAACTTTATCATTTCTTAAAAATTTACATTAATACACATGAAATTACTCTATTATACACTACACATTTAAACACTGAAAGCTATTTTAAAATATGGGTTGTCTCCCAAGAAGCGCTTTTGTTTATTACGTCGTTAAGTTCGACGCGTCACCTTCCACGAAGACTGTATTGAGGATCTTATGGTACTCCTCCGCTTAAACTCACCTCTACCTTGATATGGAAGCTTTGGAACTTTCCCACCTAAACTTTGATTAAACCGATATTTGAAAGGGGTGGTTAGTATCTCTGTTTGTCTTCTTGTCCTCATGGCGAAACTCGATCTATTCCACGTAGTATATGAGGATTGTTCTTGCTGGGTTAATTACATTTTTTTCTTCAACAAGCTTAGCTCGAATCCATTTCTTCGAAAGAAGACATTCTTTTATACATTCTTCTGTCTCAAGTAATCAAACATCTCCATTCATTATCACTAGAATCCACGAACTCCTTCCAATCTATGATTTAGTGGACTTGTGGTGTTGCAAGGTATGCATACAAATTATCCATGATTATATCATGCATGGACGGATTTAGGGGACACCCCCAATTTAGCATCATGTCGCGGAGGGTGCAGTGAAGTTCCTCTTGTAGTCTTTGGAGTCTAGTTTTTTTGAATTTTTTGTAACTCTCTTACCTCCACACGAAACTTCACCATCAAATCCAATGTACCTCTTGCATTTTATTCAGTTCGCAACCTTGAAACCCATTCATATTTTTATTCGATTCTGAGAGAGTTAGTTGAGGAGGTTGTTGGATATGCCTGGTCTATAGATCGGTCCATCCTTGCTCTTGCGGGTATTGATAAGGTGGTCGGTAGTAATCACTACCCCATTTTGATATCCCGGAGAGTTTTCCATATATTCGAATGGACTGAATTTGGGTAATATTCTCCATACATCTGTAATGGAATATGTTGATCATTACCCTATATATAGAACCTATGGAAGAAAAACACCAAAACCACGCGTAAAACAGAAACAATTAACTCTACTAAAAATTAAACACAATAGTCACACACTATAACCCCAGCAGCAGCGCTAAAAACTTGGTCGCTCCTAGAGTGTGATAAAAATCAACATTAAATAGGAAGAACAACTTACCGCAAGTGTTCGGGTCATTCCAAGTAATAGATAAATAATAAGGGATTTTCGTCTCCACACGCATTGTGAGGTATGACGAATGTGTTTAAAGGATAAATAGAAGTAATTGTAAGAACAAAAATTAAATATAAAAGATGTACTTATTTAAATCTGGTTAAGCAAACTAGTTGTGAAATGCATGCAAACTCACTTATGATTATGTTTGGTTTTTATTACTTTAGTTTAATAAAATTTGACTTACTTTCCATTAATTGTTTTTGTTGTTTAATTTTCCGTGCGTAGGAGTAAGAGGGCAAAGACACATCTAGTGGATGATATACGTAACCTTTTGGTTTTTATTGATGTTTGAAAGGATTTTTCATGGATCTTTTTATATCCTCTTTTAATTTTTTTATTTGTTTTATTATGTAATAATAATCACTTTTGTTTGAGAAAAATAAATTTAATGGTTGTATATCATCCTTTCTTTATACGAATATTACAAGGTTTGACTTGATGTTTGTATTGGTCTAAGTTGATGGTGTTGAAATCTAAAAAGAATTTTTAAAAAGAAAATAAATTGAAATGTTATTTGCTCCAATGCTATCTTTAATTCTTACTTCTTGCCTCAAGTAGAGCTATCATACAATATGGTTGATAACCCCCAACCGAGGTTCAATAGTAGAGCCTTAGCAAATAAGGCCATAATAAAAATGGTAACATTAATACACATCACAAATACGTCAAAAAAAAAAAACACCGTCCTTGCATCAATCATCCTCTCACAGATCCTATAGTATAATTAAACATTTCTAATAGATTTCAACCCAATACAACCATTAATAAATACATCATAAATACTACTACTCAAAATCTCGAAACATTAATATGATCAAATGGGGTTTATTACACTTGAATTTACAAATTTAAACGATCAATGAAAATATTAATCCAATTATTATATGATAAATACAACTAGAGTTTCGTTTAAAACATTTTATTAATAAAAATTAACATTATAAAAGAGATTTACAACCAAACAACAATGAAATGGCTATCGCCCACTTATTATTCATCACCTCTATCATTCTCATTGTCAACATCATATCCTTGTCATAACCATCATTAACCAGTTTGGTGTGGTCATAACGAGTCATCATTCTACCTAGTACCAATAAAAGACTGTTTAATTCTTGTATGTTGGCTTTAATTGATAAATCCATCAGTGGAGTGGTGTTTTAGCCTACAACATACTCATAGAGAGCACGGATGCCACTTTATATGTGCATCTTTATGTAAATCAAATTCCTTTTTCTTTTTCTTGTATAATAATTCGGGATATCAATGAAGTAAAAGCTATATAAGTACATGATAAGTAAATATTATATTTATATGCTATATTTGGTGAAATAATGAATTAATAATATTAAAGTTAATTTTTTAGACCCTAAGTCTAGATTAAAGCCAATACGAGAACGCTCGAATGTAGTGATAATCTTATTATATCTAAGTATAACTCCCTAGTTTATGAAGACATTTGCATCTATTCAACATGGAAGTAATAATGAGTAATCAATTCATATGTGATTAAATTAACATAATCAGTTAACATATATGTTAAGATTTAGTAAAATGACATTAGTGTTGTGTTAACATAATTTGTTAACATATATGTAAGATATACTAGTTAAGAGTACATATATAAAGAGATGAGAGAAAAAATTGTAAAATTACATTTGAAGGTGTTACAAGACACACAATATAGTGGATTTAATAGGTTTATTTTAGTAATTTATAGATTAAAATAAATAAAATTTGACAATGTATTTGGAAGTGAATTTTACAAAATTAAGATTTGACACGAATCATACTGAATCATTTTTCAATGTCATATCGTAAATCACTATTTTATGAATAATGAGTGAGAAAAAGATAATGTATTAGACAGAATTAATGAAGATAACAAAGGAGAGAGCTAAAAAATTTGTTTGTATCCCCATATTAAACAAACTTTTTGGTCTCTTAACTTCATTAACTTCAACATTTTCGTGTCTGACATTTTTTAATAAATAATTTCAACCCTTATGTTATGCACAGTGTCACGATCAATTTTCATGTCAATTTTCATATCGTTTAAACTAGTAGCATCATGTCTTGGAGGGTCCAGTGTTGTTCCTCTCCTAGTCATTGTTGTCTAGTTTTTTGAATTATTTGTAACTCTCTTACCTCCATATGAAACTCCACCATCAAATCCGCATGTGCCTCTTGCATCTGATTCCGTTCGTAACCTTGAAACCCATACATATTTTTATTCGATTCCGAGTGAGTTAGTTGTGGAGGTTTATGTATATGCCCGGTCTATATATTGGTCCATCCTTGCTCTTGCGGGTATTGATAAGGTAGTTGGTAGTAGTCACCACCCCATTTTGATATCCCGAAGAGTTTTCCCTATATTCGAATGGACCGAATTTGGGTAATATCATCCATACATCTTTAATGATATCCGTTGATCATTACACTAAATATAGAACCTATGGAATAGAAAAACCAAAACCACGCTTAAAACATAAACAATTAACTCTACTAAATATTAAACACAATAGTCACACGCTATAACCCCCGGCAGCAGCACCAAAAACTTGGTCGCTCCTAGAGTGTGATAAAAATCGACATTAAATAGGAAGAACAACTTAACGCAAGTGTACGGGTTATTTCAAGTAATAGATAAATAATAAGGGATTTTCGTCTCCACAAGGACTGTGAGATATGACGAATGTGTTTAAAGGATAAATAGAACTAATTGTAAGAACGAAAATAAAAGATAAAAGATGTATTTATTTGGTTTTCACTTATCAAACTACTAGACGCAATGAAATAAATTACTAAGAGATTAACTAAAATTAAATAAATTAAAGACTAAAGATAAATGAGAGGTGTACTTGAGTCTCGCAAGGGATCCACCTAAATTCATTCAATTAATGCTTTTGTTAAGCGTCAAGTCAGTATTTTTGTACTTGTAGGGGCTCTAATATCTCTTAACTCCCGTCAGGGTAGACTTAGGAGCTATCCTACGGTATTATTTATCCTATATCTTTTAACTTGTGTTTAAATCAGGTTGAGCAAACTAGTTGTGAAATGCATGCAAACTCATTTACGATTATGATTGGTTATTATTGCTTTAGTTTAATAAAATTTGAATTTCTTTCCATTAATTTTTTTTGTTGTTTCATTTTCCGTGCATAGGAGTAAGAGGGCAAAGGCAAAGTTAGTGGATTATATAGGGAACCTTTTGGTTTTTGCTGCTGTTTAAAAGGCTTTCTTCATGGATCTTTTTATCTCCTCTTTTAATTTTTTTATTTGATTTATTATGTAATAATAATCAATTGTGTTTGAGAAAAATTAATTTAATGGTTGTATATCATCCTTTCTTTATACCAATATTACAAGTTTTGATTTGATGTTTGTCTTGGTCTAGTTGTATAAATACTACTACTCTAGTTATGTGGATATCTACTTGTCCTACATCCATTCTAGCCATTCAATTGTCTTATTACTTATTCTTACTGAGTTTTGCATAGAGTAACATGTTTCAGTGAAAAATAAATTACTAAGTGTCATATAGATTTGAAATTTTAAACTATATCCAATCTTTTATCAATTTATCAATTAATTTTTTATGTCAAATGATAAGTATCTAACACGGTTAGTTCTATTAAGTGATTATTTCTAAGACTTAAGCTTTTGCGTTGCATTATTGAATACTAACTGACTCTATATTTACTCATAGTAAAGTTAAAGTATTTCTGTAAGACTGTTAATAAAATTAGCACTGCTCTATAATTTTTTGAGTTGCAATTCATGTTATACCACCATTCAGTATTCTTTTACTATCACATGCTTAACACCAATATGATATTCTTTCAAGGATGAATTAATGAGTAATGAATATTTTAATTTTGGGTTGTCACAAGCTTTATGCAAGTTTCTAAAAGAAACAGGTAAGACAATTTTAAATTTAATATTGTATGAGAGATATAATACTAGCTCACTTTTTCCAGATAGGGTTCTTTGTCATTTTTACTTCAAGCCAAAGAAAGTCACTAGTGCTGCCACTGATAATGCTCAAAGGATTCAATTCTTGATATCAAGCATTATTTTTCTCAAAACAGCTCTTGATGCTTTGCCTTTGCTCTCCAAGTTTGAAATTATACTTGATAATGTGTCTCTTATAAGCTGTTCATAATCATCTCATTTTCAGGTTCTCAAGGATGCAAAGAGTTTTCTACTTAGTAATGTTTACAAATCTGAATGCGAGAATAAAAAGTATGTCTCCGTAACAAAAGGTGGGATTTCAAATTAGTCTTGTTTTTTAATTGTATATGATATAATAATAGTATGTTTATTTATTCCAGAATTCGACATGTAATTGATGAAGATGTTCTTCATGCTCGTGTCCCTTTTGTTGCTAGAAGACAAGTAGTGTTTTGCTGTATGTGCAAGGGATTGATGGAATCCATATAGATACTTTATTAGTTGATGGTATTTGTATATGTGGGTCGAGAAATACTTTAGTTATTAAGGTATCAAAATTTTGTTTATAAACATCACATCGAGAGCATTTTTAATATGGACACAAATGTATAGGTAGTGGCAGACTTGTTCTTTATGAAAGATGGAGTATTCCACCTGCACATTGAAATCATTATATCTTATAATTTATCTAAATTTTTATATAAAAATATACAAATATCAATATATCTCCTCTAGAAGGTAGTTTGGTACCACGAGTATTATAAAAGATATAATATAATTAAAATTATGTCAAATAATAACTTTTAATAAAATAAATATATCACCGACAAAAATTAATTTGAATATTTTAATCTAAATTTAAATGTTAAACAAAAATAGGAAATTTTCGATTCAAATTAAACAAAGCATTTATTTAAATTCGGTTGAAAATAGTTTTCCCAAACCCTTATATATTAGCTCCTTTAGGTAAAGTATTCTAAATATGCCACTATGTAGGATGCCTTATCTCACATATTTCATTTTTGTTATATCTGTTGAAATTTTTTCTCATTGTTGTTCTCTTTTCTATTTTTTCTATCTCTTTTCTAAAATAATAATATCTATATTTTTAACACACTATGTTCTAAAAAAAAGTAATAGACGGATACTTGCTGAACCTTTAACTATTACCATAATACTATAATTTATCATTCTAAAAAAGAAAAATGATTGAAGAAGAAAGATACATTATCTTAAATTTAATGATTTGTTTTTGAGAAAAATAAATAATTTATCAATTAATTGGCTTTTTGCAATTTGAATGGAACTTCTACACATACCTATTTCAATACTACTATTAAAATTAAAAATCTAGAGTACTTGTTTTTTCACATTAAAGATATAATTCAATATTTTTCTTAGCATAACTTCTCAATTCCAATTAAAAGATTCTTTTTATCAAACTTTTCACTATGACCCGATTAATTTAATTTGATAAAGATTAAAACAGAGTAAAATAAATTTAAAAGAAAGATAAATTTAATTTTTTTGTCATTGCATAATAAGAACCACATAATTAGTTAATTGTGGAAGTAACAAGAAATGCTAAAAATTAGTGAATAAGAAATGCAATAAATTTTTTTAAATAAAACAAATAAACTAAAGGGGTTGGTAAATGCAAGGATGAAGAAGAGATACAACTTATCTTATCATGTGTTATGATGATGAATTACTTTAGATTATAAGTAACACCTTTTTGTAAAACAACTGTAAGTTTTGGTAGAACACTGTACACATGTTTCTCATCAAACACCGACACACCGTATAATACACCTTTCTAATCTTTTCTTTATAAATGGGAACTAAATTATGTTATCTGTGTTAGATAATTAAAATAAAAAATTATATAGGTGGAATATTATATTCTCAATTTGCTAATTTGACTATTTATATTTTTATACTTTATAAATTTTTTAAAAAAAAAATTAAAGAATGAAAAGTTATATTAGAAAAAATGTTTACTCATTTAATTCATAATATTTTTTTTGGGAAAATGCATCTTCAATAAAAAAAGTTGTTCTTTTTTGGAAATAATTTTTTCTTAGACGCTTGGTAGAAGCGCTAGACAAAAGTACTTATGAAAGTTGAATTCTTCTTTCATGTCTAAGTAAATAAGATAGGTATATTTGATACGATATTTTTTCCATCCAATATTCGATGATCCTATACAAATTATATTCATACACATATCCCATGTTTTAAACTTACAAAAAGTAACTAACTTATTAATCTAATGACATGTGTTTTGTCATAATAATCAACGATTGCGATGTAAATATTGGACCATCCAATATTGAATAGAAGTCTTACCTTATTTGATAACATCAAATGAAATTAGAATCAAGTCAATTTGGTGATCGACGAATGTCCCAAATAAGAGTCTTGCCCCTATAACTTATTAGACAACATTTGGTCACGATCTTGTATGATGCATGTTCATTTTTTAAAACGAACCAAAATGAATTTTGCCGTATATATAAGGATCAAGAAGGTAATACTAAGATCAGAAGCCACTGTTTATTTGGTCCAAAACACGTTGGAAGGCACTAGTTGTTTTTTTAAGGTTGTATGCTTGCTCACAATGAAAATATTAATGTACTTTTTGTTGTACATAAAGTCTTCAAACTATATAGGGTATAAACCATCTGCCTAAAACTAGTTAGAATATCAAAATTATTTTGACAAAAATTTATCATCTTTCGGATTAGAGGTTGGCATGTCATCATATGTTGGATATTAAAGATAGAAGTTTGGTTTTTTCCCATTTCCCACATTGGTGGTGCAATGGGAATTTTACCTACTTTTATACTTTGTGATATCAACTTAGTCCAAAGAAACAATACCCATGCACATTGCAAGGCATTGATCTTGCCCACACGCGCGCACCACCACCTACACCACCACCACCCCCGGCCCGGCCCGGCACCGGCGACGGCGTAGGGCGTTGGTCGTGGGGAGTTTGGGGAGTTTGGGGAGTCAAAAAATGAAAAATGAAATGGATTTTGTACCAACTCTTATAGTGGTGGTTGACTACCCAACTTAAACATAGAGACAAATCTCCACCAATCTCGCACACGTTAAAGGGAAAGGATATTCAGCAGCTGTTAAGTAGTCAAGTCAAACACGTGGGAATATCAAAGGTCAACATGGCTGTTACGGAAATTAAAACGTGGGGGTTACAAGGAAATCAAAAACGTCAACCCAATCAAGTCAATTCCGGGAGAGAATCGTGGGACTTAATGGGGACGTTTCTGAAGGCTTGGGTATTCCTCTCCTCACCCCTATATATAGAGCTCTCATTCCACTCTCTACAGCTACGAAAATACAAGAAAGAAAACCAACTCTGCCTCACCCTCTCTCTCTACACTTAAACTTACGCTAGTAGTTTTTCGTTAGAGATACCGGTCCGCCAGAATATCTTTTTAACGACCGAGGATTAGTACTTGTTTTTCTTTTCCGTGTAAGTGTGTTTTCGTTTATATTTCCGTGTAATGTTTATTCGATTTTTATAATCGCATTTCCGTGTAATTGTTATTCGATTTTTGTAATCGCATTTCATTATCGCATTTCAGTTTATTGTAATAGTTAGATTACTTCAAAAGTTTTTTCTTTTCATTCTTTTTTCGGAAACCATTTTCTTTTGTACAACTGGTGGTTATTTCTAATAACAATTTAAAAAGATATTCATTTTCTTTTCCACCGCTTTTTTTTAAAAATGGCTCCTCCTATTTTGGCTGTTGGTTCCTCTTTGAACACAAAGCCACTTCTCGACGCAAACAAGTTGGAACCCCTTAATGGTTCTAACTATAAGTGTTGGGCGCAAAAAATTATGATATGCCTTGAACAGTATGAACTCGACTTTGCTATAGTCGAGGCTCCTCCACTTTTGGAAATTGGAGCACATACTGAACAAGAGCTAGCTAGGCATGGTGCCCTCGAATCTAGGTTCAAAAGAGCTAATACCATGGCTCGGGGCTGGATATTGAACCACGTTACTAATCCCATTTTTGACCTCCTTGCCAAAGAGAATTCGGCAAAGGTCATATGGGAAACTCTCGAGAAGAAATATGGGGCTGATGATTCGGGTAAGAAAAAGTACATGACTGGGAACTGGTATAAATTTAGACTTACGGATCAGAAACCCATGACTGAACAACTTCATGTGTACGAGAACCTATGCGCGGAGGTAATCGCCGAAGGCATGAAGATGTGTGAAATTCTTCAAGCCAACATTTTGCTTGAGAAATTTCCCCCATCTTGGAGTGAATACCGCAACCACCTAAAACACAAAAAGAAACAAATGACCCTCCAAGAGCTCATCAGCCACATCTAAGTCGAAGAAGCGAGTCGACTCAAGGATAAGTCAATCTCTTTTCCTTCTCATTCCTCCAAAGCTAATCTAGTCGAAGGTTCTAGCCAAGGTAACAAATACAGGTTCAAAGGGAAGGGAAATCAACAAGACTCCAACAAGTCTAAGTCTGGGGGAAACAAGAATCGCGGCAACTCCAACAAACAAGGTGGAGGATTCAAAACCTCTGGTAAGATTCAAAAACCTAAAGGGGCCTGTTATTGTTGTCGTAAGGAAGGACATAGGGCCTTCGAATGTTCCCTTAGAGCTGGCCAGGGTCCCAAAGCTGCCGCTAATTTGACTGAGACCGAAGAAATAATCGCCGCGGTAATGGTTGAGGTAAACTTAGTAGAGAACAAGAGTGAGTGGATACTTGACACTAGAGTTTCTCGCCATTTATGCGCAAACAAAGCCCTGATCAAGAAGTTCGAAAAGGCAACTGATGGTGAGTGTGTGTACTTGCGTGACTCTTCCACCGCCACTATTCTCGGGAAAGGTCAGGTTCCCCTCAAACTCACCTCTGGTAAGACTCTTGAACTAAATGATGTTCTCTTCGTCCCCTCTCTCCGTAGGAACTTAGTGTCCGGGGCTCTCCTTAACAAAGTTAGTCTCAAACTTGTCTTCGAGGGGGGAAAAGTCATTATCACTAAAAATAACGAATTCGTGGGGAAAGGGTACCTTAATAATGGCTTGTTTGTTTTAAACACTGTAACCCTTAATGAGAATGCATCTAATTCCGCTTATATTGTTGAGTCCGTTCAAACGTGGCACGGTAGACTAGGCCATTTAAATGTTGCGTCTATTAAAAGGCTTAAAAATCTTGGACTAATACCCGTTAACAACGTGGATGACTTTGAAAAATGTCAAATATGTGTAGAGTCCAAACTTGCGAAAAAACCTTTTAAACCCGTTACCAAGAGACAAACTAAATTGCTTGAATTAGTTCATACGGACTTAGCTGATTTTAAAAACTCCGCGAGTAGAGGAGGAAAACTTTATTACATAACCTTCGTAGATGACTACTCTAGGTTTACTAAAGTATATCTTCTTAAAACTAAAGATGAGGCGGAAAATGCGTTTTTAAAATATAAAGCCAAAGTTGAAAACCAACTAGACTGTAAAATCAAAAGACTTAGGTCCGATAGAGGAGGCGAGTATAGTTCTAATTCCCTTAAAGAATTTTGTGAAACAAATTGGATTATCCACGAACTTAGTGCCCCTTATACACCCCAACAAAACGTCATAGCAGAAAGAAAGAATAGGTCCCTTAAAGAGACTATGAATGCCATGTTAATAAGTTCAGGTTTACCAAACAACATGTGGGGGGAAGGTGTCTTATCAGCCTGTTATGTACTTAATAGGGTACCACATAAATCCCTTGACAAAATCCCTTATGAGATGTGGAAGGGTTTTCCACCAAACCTGAAATTTTTAAAAGTGTGGGGGTGCCTAGCCAAAGTCAAACTACCTGATTTTAAAACTGTCACCGTTGGGCCCAAACCCGTTAACTCAATTTTCATAGGGTACGCTCAGAATATTGCGGTATACAGATTCTTGTCATTAGAAGATAACTCTATTTGTGAATCTAGAGATGCTGAGTTCTTTGAACATGTTTTCCCTTTGAAAGATTTAAATACTGTCAATGCTTCTTTACATGTTGATAACTTATCTACTAATGATGTTGTACCTCTTTGTGATGTTTTTCCTAACCCCTCCACTTCCATGGATCCTAGTAGTATTCCCGAGGAAGAACCTAGGAGAAGTAAGAGGCGCAGGATCGAGTCCAGCTTCGGCCCTGACTTTATAACAGCCTTCATAACAGAAGGTGCTCACATTGATCTTTTAGACGAACAGGTAGTCAATTGCCTCCTCATGGAGGAAGACCCAAAAACTTATGATGATGCTTTAAAATCTATAGATGCTAGTTTTTGGAAAGAGACTATTAATAGTGAACTTGAGTCAATTAAAAGTAACCATACATGGGAAATAACCGACTTACCTAGTGGTAGCAAACCTATTAGTAGCAAATGGATTTTTAAGAAAAAGTTGAGACCCGATGGCTCAATAGAAAAAATCAAAGCCAGACTTGTTATTAAGGGCTTTACCCAAAAGAAAGGTCTAGATTACTTTGACACTTATTCCCCAGTGACCAAAATTGCCACGATAAGAACCCTTATTACTTTAGCCGTCATTCACGAGCTTGTAATACATCAAATGGATGCCAAAACCACGTTCTTGAACGGAGATCTAGATGAAGAGATCTACATGGCTCAACCTGAAGGGTGTGTGGTCTCTGGTCAAAGGGGACAAAGTGAGTATGTTGAAAAAATCCTTGTATGGTTTGAAACAGGCACCGAAAAAATGGTATGAAAAACTAGATAGTACTCTCATTTCATATGAGTTTATAGCTAACACTTCTGACTCATGTGTTTACTCCAAGGTAATAAATTCAGAGTGTGTTATCATCTGCCTTTATGTAGATGACATGCTCATCTTTGGTACTACTATTCATATTATAAATGAGACTAAACGCTTATTGTCTTCCAGATTCGGCATGAAAGATATGGGAGAAGCTGATGTAATACTTGGGGTAAAAATCATTAGAAGCAGTAATGGTATTACCCTAAATCAGTCTCATTACGTAGAAAGGATGCTGAAGAAGTTCAATTCCTTTGAGGTAATGCCTATAAATACTCCTTATGATTCTAGCATTAACTTATCCAAACATATTGGGGAAGTGTAATATTCTTGATGAACTATACTCGACCCGATATTGCCTATGCCGTGAGTAGACTTAGTCGCTATACTCATAACCTGAGTAGTGACCACTGGGTTGCACTTCGCCGTCTATTGAAATGCTTGAGGGGTACTGATGTCTCCCTTTTTGGTCTAAATATAACCCCTTAGGAGATATCATTTTGGGTTGAAAATGGTCTTTTCATATAGACTTTAGTGCTTAAATTGCAATATTACACTTTCTCCCCTTGGAGTTAGACTATTTGCATTTATAGAGCTTTTGTGCGTTAATTTACTTATTTTTTGTGCAAAGATAGTAGGTTTATGAATTTTATGAGAAACCAATCCAAGGAGAAGAAGTGAGAATTAAAGTCTTAGAATATTTCTAGTGTGCTTAGTCGAGTTTCCTAAATTTAAAATGCACTTTCTTATTTCTAGTCTTGATTTAATGATTTATTATTTATAAAGCATATGCGGTTTAATTATTTATTTAATGTGAAGCTTTAGAGATAATATGAAAATAAATTAGATGCTAAATCAATGCTAAGGAGATAAGGAAAGAAGATCTTGAAGAATCTGGAGATAGAAGGAAGTAGAGTTCAATTAGGAAAAGGAGAAGCTGCCTTATGAATCTGAAATTCCAACCACGTTTTAAAGATCAGTCCATAACTTATGATTGGCTAGGAATTTGTGCGAGTGGTCTACACTAATGGAAAGCTCTTTCCGAGACAAGCGGTTTTATATATTGGAACTCCTCAAACGGATAAGTATTGAAAAAGATATGACCAAATCAAATCAGCAGCATAATCTTACCTTTCCTAGATTTTAGGGCTACGAATTAAAGAGTCCTTGACCTGTCTTCCACTCCAAGTAATTCGACCTAGAACCTATAAATACCAGCTCTAAACCTTAGAAAATCATCCCTTGGCTGCATAAGCTTAATATACACAAATAATTCATCATAGAAGCAATCAAGAGGATCTGGAGGAAGAAGAAGCAAGAGCTAGAGCTTAACTACATCAATTCAACACTTCTCCATCTCTATTCTTTGGGAAATTAGTGTTAGATCTATTTTGTCTATGAGGTATTTCTAAGCTATTTATTCAAGAGTTTATTTATGCATAATTTCTCTTTAGGATTGTAATTACATGAACCTTTGATTATTCTTTTTCTGTTTTAATTTGAATCTGGGATTTTAGTATTTAATTGAATTGGTTCTTAATTTCCATTGACTATATTCTTGTGTTTATTCACTATCATTGACGTCGCGAATCAAGGGTAGGTTTAGTAATTAGGCTATTCCATATAGTGGCGTATGGATCACCTTGACGGGGGGTTTAATTACAGAAATAGAATATAGACGCGTGGTATCCGTTATTTGACCCTGACGGGCTTGACTAACCATGTAGCCAATGAGGTAAAATAGTATTCATCTGAAAGTAGCTTATAATCGCCCTGACGGGGTTTGTAATACCGTAGGATAGCTCTTAGGTCCACCCTGACAGGGGCTATGAGATAGTAGATTCCCGACTATTGCGAAATTTCCCATTCACCCTTATTCTTAGTAATCATAGATTCAATAGGATAGATTCATACTTGCATATCCTTATCTTTCTTGCATAATTATTAATTGTTTATTTTATTGTCTATTTTATTTATTTAGTTGATTAGAAAACAAACTCCCTTGCTATTTATCTTTTTATTTAAAGCAATTAAAACTATCTATTTTGATATTGAACACGAATTTAGAATAACTTCTTAAATCCCTGTGGAGACGATAATCCCGTATTTACTTATCTATTACTTGGTACGACCCGTACACTTGCGGTCTGTGGATCCTTTATTCCTTTGCTTTTATTTCATTATTTTATAACACACAAGGACCCACCAAGTTTTTGGCACCGCTGCCAGGGATTTAAAGCGGTTATTTTATTTTTTGTTTAAGTTAGGTTGGTAGTTTTAGTTGTTTTCAGTTTTACGTTTGTTTTGTTTTAGTCTCTTTTCAGGTTTTTCTTTAGGTATGGAGGTTTTCCCCTATCAAGAGCAAGTTCCAATACAGACCTGTTATATACCAGTACAACAATTCATGGATCTAACACGCGGAAGCTTGACAGATCATTATAATAGGCTCAGGAAGTTGGAGGACTCCCTCAGTTGTTTCATGAAGGCCACAGAGGATAATATAATAAAGAGTAATGCGAAAATCGATGCTATCATATCATTAGTGCAAGTCATGCAACAAAGCCATCAATTAATAGAGCAACGATTGACGCAACTCACAGAAACAATTGAGAAATTACAACAAGTACCATCTATGCAAATTGGTCAAGGTACCAATTTTGATGATGAGGCCATTCAATTTGATAGCGATGTTTGGTTCGATGTAGCTACAGAGTTTAGCCTTCAAGAAGAGAAGGAAGTGGAATCTCCACAAGTTGCACCTAGTGAACTAGAGATTTCAACAATAGATGAATCAACCACGCTAAGCATAGATGAGTCAATTGTTGGTAATGGAGTCGAGATTGAAATTAAATCTTGTGAAGGGACGATTACATCCATGGAAAACCCAGCCAAGGCGTGTTTAGAGGAAGTAAATATTGAGGTCTTGGTTACAAAAGAGATAGAAGAAGAAGATATTAGGATGGATTCACCACCTAGTACTCCATTGATGTCACCTCCCAATCAAATAACAACGAATCATTCAAACGGTGACATTGATAAAGCATTTGTAGAGGTGTGTAAAGACAAATCCTACACCCAAATGCTTGAAAGTAATACAAAAGAACTCACACCGCAACAAGTAGTCACAGATGCTATTCCAGAAGCAAAGGAGAATGCGAGTGTAGAGATCGAGGTTGAAGACATGGCCCTCATAATAACATCAAGTTCTGAAACATCCCTTGTTTCAGACAAAATTCTAGAGGAGGAGCCACTTGAGTTCCCCATTGTTCCAGAAGTATCTAAAGAGGTTAAGGAAAAGGACCACTGATGTCTCCCTTTTTGGTCTAAATATAATCCCTTAGGAGACATCATTTTGGGTTGAAAATGGTCTTTTCATATAGACTTTAGTGCTTAAATTGCAATATTACACTTTCTCCCCTTGGAATTAGACTATTTGCATTTATAGAGCTTTTGTGCGTTAATTTACTTATTTTTAATGCAAAGTTAGTAGGTTTATGAATTTCATGAGAATCCAATCCAAGGAGGAGAAGTGAGAATTAAAGTCTTAGAATATTTCTAGTGTGTTTAGTCGAGTTTCCTGAATTTAAATTGCACTTTCTTATTTCTAGTCTTGATTTAATGATTTTATTATTTATAAAGCATATGCGGTTTAATTATTTATTTAATGTGAAGCTTTAGAGATAATATGGAAATAAATTAGATTCTAAATCAATTCTAAGGAGATAAGGAAAGAAGATCTTGAAGAAATCTGGAGATAGAAGGAAGTAGAGTTCAATTAGGAAAAGATAAAGCTGCCTTGTGAATCTGAAATTCCAGCCACGTTTTAAAGATAATTCCATAACTAAAGATTGGCATGGATTCTGGATGAATGGTCTACATCAATGGAAAGCTCTTTCCGAGACAAGCAGTTTCATATATTGGAACTCCTCAAACGAATAAGTATTGAAAAAGATATGACCAAATCAAATCAGCTTACCTTTCCTAGATTTTAGGGCTACGAATTAAAGAGTCATTGACTTGTCTTCCACTCCAAGTAATTCGACCTAGCACCTATAAATACCAGCTCTAAACCTTAAAAAATCATCCCTTGGCTGCATAAGCTTAATATACACATATAATTCATCACAGAAGCAATCAAGAGGATCTAGAGGAGGAAGAAGGAAGAGCTAGAGTTTAACTACATCAATTCAACACTTCTCCATCTCTATTCTTTGGGTAATTTAGTATTTGATCTATTTTGTCTATGAGGTATTTCTAAGCTATTTATTCAAGAAGTTTATTTATGCATAATTTCTCTTTAGGATTGTAATTATATGAACCTTTGATTATTGTTTTTCTGTTTTACTTTGAATCTGGGATTTTAGTATTTAATTGAATTGGTTCATAATTTCCATTGACTATATTCTTGTGCTTGTTCACTATTTCTGACCTAGCTAATTAGAAATAGGTTTTAGTAATTAGGCTATTCCATATAGTGGCGTATGGATCATCCGACAGGGGGGTTTAATTACAGACATAGAATATAGACGCGTGGTGTCCGTTATTTGATCGACAGGCTTGACTAACCACGTAGCCAAAGAGGTAAAAGAGTATTCATCCGAAGAGGCATATTCGCCCATATAGGGGTTTATAGTACTTTAGGATAGCTCCTAGGTTCACCCGACAGGGGGCTAGGAGATATTTGATTCCCTACTATTGTGAGATTTCCCATTCACCCTTATTCTTAGGAATCATAGATTCAATAGGATAGATTCATACTTGCATATCCTTATCTTTCTTGCATAATTATTATTTGTTTATTTTATTGTCTATTTTATTATTTAGTTATTAGAAAACAAACTGCTTTATTATTTATCTTTAGCAATTAAAACTATCTATTCTGATCTTGAACACGAATTTAGAATAACTTCTTAAATCCCTGTGGAGACGATAATCCCGTATTTACTTATCTATTACTTGGTACGACCCGTACACTTGCGGTCTGTGGATCCTTTATTCCTTTTGATTTTATTTCATTATTTTATAACACACAAGGACCCACCAACCACCACCATGAACCCGTAAAGAAGAGAGCTAAAGATGAGTTTGGGGTCGGAACCACGGTTGCTTGGACGGCCTCCAAACAAGAGAATAGACCATGAGGATTCAAAAATGAGTGGATGGGACCATTTGTTGTTACTCGAGTAGTGACACCAAAATTAATAGAGATACAACCTTTGAGAGGTCAAAGGACGCGAATTGTAGACATACACAGCCTTACCCACTGCTGGGGAGGTTACATAATCAAGGGATAATGGAGGTAACCCGTCAAACTATAAATGACGTTAAATAAAAGTGCTCTTGGGAGACACCCCAAACTTTAATTGATTTCTTAGTTTAGTTTTTAGTGTATATTATTTAGTTTACGTATTTTTTTTAGTTGATAGTGCATTATTGAGGAAGGTATTAGTCTTTTTGATGATAGGTATTGGAGAAATCTAGTTAGGGAAGCGAGCAAAATTTCTCGGAACAGAGAAACTTCGGCAAGTCATATCTTTGCGCTCGGATGTCGAAATCAGGTGATCATTGAGCCTAAACTGCATAACTTTTTGAGATCTAGCTGTGGAGAGGTTTTTGCCGAGTGCGGTACACCGGACCTCAGCCGCGGTGCACCGCAGAGGAGAAACCCGTGCCACGGGGTAGAGCCACGTGTTTTATCCAGAGATGAAAAAAATTGGAGTTGTTGGCTGCGGTACACCGGACCCTAGTCCGTGCCCTGCACCGCAAGCCAAAAACACGTGCCACGGGGTTGTTGCCACGGGTATTTTGACGAAGGATGCTACAGAGCCGCGGGGTACCCTTGCGGACTACCCCCTAGTCCGCACCATGGTCCGCACGAAGCCGCTGGAGAGAGAAAAAGTTGCGTTTTGAGCTTATAAAGGGAGGAAATTAGGTATTATTCCGAAATTACATATCCTTAAGCCTCTTTTTCTTCTCCAAACCTCTCCCAACTCCATTAAAGCTCATTCAAACCTTCACCAACCATCAAAACACAACCAAATCACCATGAATTTAAATCTAAATCCTTCCCTACATCACTACAAAGAAGTTTTAATCACCCAAATCATATCAAACACCTAGAACCCAAGAATCAAAACCATGAATTTTAAAATCTTCTTCCATGAATCCTTAAACCCATATTATCAAAGCTTGATTCAATCTTACCCACATAGAGAATTATCATCCTAAGACCTTTCCTAATCCAATAAAGCTTGTTCCACCTATAATCAAGAGTTCGAATTTCAAAAGTGTTCAAAGCTTTGAGTTGGGGGTCAAAAGAGATGATAAAGAGATGATAGAGATTTCATCAAGTGTAAGGGAAATGAAGTATCAAGGCAAGATATTGGGTGTTGGAAGAAGATATACAAGAGATTTCTAGAGTGTGATTGATTGGGATGGATCACAAGAGGATGTAAGGGAAAGCGAAATTGGTGATACATGGAGTTTACATACAAGGAAATCACTGCACCCTATCTTGGGTATTAATCACGCGAGGCAATTGCCTCGAAGAGTATGTTTTATTTCTTCCTTACCATTTCTCTATATGCACTATTTGCTATTTTTACTTTATTGAGTCTTTTCGAGTCGTGGGGACACGACTCATTTTTGAGTTGGGGGTGGGGATTCGTTGTCCCTCATCTCCATTTTCATGTGATTTACTGTTTTTTTTAGAGAAATTTGAAAAATTTGAAATTTTTAAGAGATGGATTAGATGTAGAATGTGTTTAATAGCTTGAAAGGATAAGCTTAGTAAGTTGATGATAGAAAGTAGTATGTTTATTTGCTGCTTTATTTTGTATGCTTTGAGTATTTGCAGGAAAACACACATTGATAGTAAAGAAAAGATTAGTTAGCAATGCGATAGAAAGTATGTTCGATCTCAGGGATCCATGAGTGGTGTGTAGGCCGTGAGATCCAAGCTAGTTGATAAACCCATTTGATGAACGTGTTAAAGGTAAGAGAATGACGAAATTGCATAGTTTAGAAAGTGATTAAGGCGGTTCTTTCATAAGCCCCTTGTTGCCTTTTAGCTTGCTGTCCATTTATTATATTATATATCCTTCTCAGCCCCTTCTAGCCTTTCTAAAGCCTTTTTATTAGCCACATTATAAGCCATATCCCTTTGGTTTATTAGGCATTTCCATATGACCCGCACTCGAATCGCGATGCATAGACAATTGTTTTAGAGCTTGAGTTTGGGGTGGTGGGTCCACCATTATGGGAAATATTATTGGGTTGGGATTTTTGAGCTTATTAAGTGTGCTCTGTTCTATATTTTGATGATGATTCACAGGTTTATTATATTGTAACCCTTTGCCGGGGTAATAGTAAATGAAAAAGAAGCTAAAAAGCTAAAGTTATGAAAAGGCATAATTTGTGAAAAATAGCGTGATATCTCAACATCAAAAAGAGGATCATAGCTATACAAAAGAAAAAAAATTGAAATGAAAAGAAATATATTTGGACCGGCAAAGAGGAATTTTTATGTGAACATCTTATTGCTTTAATTGGGTTATTGGGGATGCCAATTTGTGCATCAAGGAAGTCATTGGGTTGAGTGAGATCGTTTTACGAGAGTAACTCAAGCTCTAGGGCGATTCGTTGATGGTTAGTGAGGAGAGAGCCAAAATCTCACTCTAAATTATCCAAATATACTTATCATACCGTTCCTAAGCCAACATTACAACCCTAAAGACCTTATGATTCTTTTCTATGTAATCTAGAAGTGATTGAGCCGTTAGAGATTAGTTAAGTGGATCTTTTGATACTAGTGAATTTCGATGAACAATCTATAGCCTCCATGGTAAACTGAGTAAAGATCCTCTCCTTCTTACATTGCGAAGCTAATCTAATCTTGAATTCAAGCCGTGTTGATTGTAGATATGACAAGTGTGCAGGTATGTAGTTCGTAAATATTATTGCATGAAATTTTCTAAGTAGTTGCTTTGAGTTTATATATTCTGCTATCTTCTTCTCCCCTGTGCTTCACTGATATAGCTGATATTTTAGAGACTTCCCTATGTTTTTATTTTTTATTGTATCAGGACGATACAAGTTTGAGTTGGGGGTCTTGATGTCTCCCTTTTTGGTCTAAATATAAGCCCTTAGGAGACATCATTTTGGGTTGAAAATGGTCTTTTCATATAGACTTTAGTGCTTAAATTGCAATATTACACTTTCTCCCCTTGGAATTAGACTATTTTCATTTATAGAGATTTTGTGCGTTAATTTACTTATTTTTAGTGCAAAGATAGTAGGTTTATGAATTTCATGAGAAACAAATCCAAGGAGGAGAAGTGAGAATTAAAGTCTTAGAATATTTCTAGTGTGCTTAGTCGAGTTCCCTAAATTTAAATTGCACTTTCTTATTTCTAGTCTTGATTTAATGATTTATTATTTATAAAGCATATGCGGTTTAATTATTTATTTAATATGAAGCTTTAGAGATAATATGGAAATAAATTAGATGCTAAATCAATGCTAAGGATATAAGGAAAGAAGATCTTGAAGAAATCTGGAGATAGAAGGAAGTAGAGTTCAATTAGGAAAAGGAGAAGCTGCCTTATGAATCTGAAATTCCAACCATGTTTTAAAGATCAGTCTGTAACTTATGATTGGTTAGGAATTTGGGCGAGTGGTCTTCACCAATGGAAAGCTCTTTCCGAGACAAGCGGTTTCATATATTGGGGCTCCTCAAACGGATAAGTATTGAAAAAGATATGACCAAATCAAATCAGCAGCATAATCTTACCCTTCCTAGATTTTAGGGCTACGAATTAAAGAGTCCTTGACCTGTCTTCCACTCCAAGTAATTCGACCTAGCACCTATAAATACCAGCTCTAAACCTTAGAAAATCATCCCTTCGCTGCATTTGCTTAATATACACAAATAATTCATCATAGAAGCAATCAAGAGGATCTAGAGGAGGAAGAAGCAAGAGCTAGAGCTTAACTACATCAATTCAACACTTCTCCATCTCTATTCTTTGGGTAATTAGTGTTAGATCTATTTTGTCTATAAGGTATTTCTAAGCTATTTATTCAAGAGTTTATTTATGCATAATTTCTCTTTAGGATTGTAATTACATGAACCTTTGATTATTCTTTTTCTGTTTTAATTTGAATCTGGGATTTTAGTATTTAATTGAATTGGTTCTTAATTTCCATTGACTATATTCTTGTGTTTATTCACTATCATTGACGTCACGAATCAAGGGTAGGTTTTAGTAATTAGGCTATTCCATATAGTGGCGTATGGATCACCTTGACGGGGGGTTTAATTACAGAAATAGAATATAGACGCGTGGTATCCGTTATTTGACCCTGACGGGCTTGACTAACCACGTAGCCAATGAGGTAAAATAGTATTCATCTGAAAGTAGATTATAATCGCCCTGACGGGGTTTGTAATACCGTAGGATAGCTCTTAGGTCCACCCTGACGGGGGCTAGGAGATAGTAGATTCCCGACTATTGCGAAATTTTCCATTCACCCTTATTCTTAGTAATCATAGATTCAATAGGATAGATTCATACTTGCATATACTTATCTTTCTTGCATAATTATTAATTGTTTATTTTATTGTCTATTTTATTTATTTAGTTGATTAGAAAACAAACTCCCTTGCTATTTATCTTTTTATTTAAAGCAATTAAAACTATCTATTCTGATATTGAACACGAATTTAGAATAACTTCTTAAATCCCTGTGGAGACGATAATCCCGTATTTAATTATCTATTACTTGGTACGACCCGTACACTTGCGGTCTGTGGATCCTTTATTCCTTTGCTTTTATTTCATTATTTTATAACACACAAGGACCCACCAGGTACCATCGATCTAGGCCTGCACTATAACAAATTCCCTGCAGTCCTTGAGGGTTTTTGTGATGCAAACTGGATCTCAGACAATGACGAAGTAAACTCCACCAGTGGTTATGTGTTCTCCTTAGGGGGAGGTGCTGTATCGTGGAAGTCTTCCAAACAGACTAGTATAGCACGCTCCACCATTGAGTCTGAGTTCATAACACTAGAGTTAGCTGGGCAAGAAGCTGGGTGGTTGAGAAGTCTCTTATCAGATGTGCCACTTTGGGAAGAAAGTGTCACACCCATATGTATCCACTGTGATTCACAAGCAGCCATTGGAGTCGCTGATAATAGCGCCTATAATGGGAAGAAGAGACATATTCGCATCAGACATGGGTCAGTAAGACAGTTACTGAAGAATGGTGTGATAGCCTTGGAATTTGTACGATCAGAGGAGAATCTAGCTGATCCGTTCACCAAAGGCTTGACCAGGAGACTAGTTAGGAGACGTCGAGGGGGATGGGACTAAAACCCATTAAGTGGGAACATGTGACTAATGAGTCAATGTGATTTCCCCATCCCTAAGGCTCAAACCTAAATCTTCTTGTTCATAGCCACTTGTGGTGGTCCTTTTGAAAAGGACTTGATGAAAAAGGCGTACCGAGTGTTGAAATCACATAGAATTCATAGCCTTTATGGTGGTTCTTTTGAGAAGGACTTGATGAATTCAAGGGTAACGTTGAAAACCCAAATATTCATGGTAGAGTGTTGAAGAGACGTCCTTGTACAACTCTTAAATGAATAAATCCACCAAGTTCATAGCCCGTAAAGGGTGGTCCTTAGAGAAGGACTTGATGAACCAAAAGGTAATGTTAGAGGGAACCATAACCTTGAATCAGGTATAGTATGTGCTGTGAGGGTCTCTATCGATAACCGTTAAAGTTCAAGAGTAAGTTCACTTAAACGGAATTCGGTGGTTGCCTCACTTCACTACGTGTCAAATTCAAATCGCAAGATATTGACACTTAAGTACAATTCACCCATTCTTCTTTTTGGAACCTTCTAACCAAACCTTTTGTTGACATTTCAAATGTGTGGGGGATTGTTGGAACATTTGAATATTAAAGATAGAAGTTTGGTTTTTTCCCATTTCCCACATCGGTGGTGCAAAGGGAATTTTACCTACTTTTATACTTTGTGATATCAACTTAGTCCAAAGAACCAATACCCATGCACATGGCAAGGCATTGATCTAGCCCACACGCGCGCACAACCACCACCACCACCCACCCGCCAGGCCCGGCACCGGCGACGGCGACGGCGTGGGGCGTGGGGCGTGGGGAGTTGGTCGTGGGTCGTGGGTCGTGGGGAGTTTGGGGAGTCAAAAAATGAAAAATGAAAGAGATTTTGTACCAGCTCTTATAGTAGTGGTTGACTACCCAACTTAAACGTAGAGACAAATCTCCACCAATCTCGCACGCGTTAAAGGGAAAGGATATTCGGCAGCTGTTACTTAGTCAAGTCAAACACGTGGGAATATCAAAGGTCAACATGGCTGTTACGGAAATCAAAACGTGGGGGTTACAAGGCAATCAAAAACGTCAACCCAATCAAGTCAATTCCGGGAGAGAATCGTGGGACTTAATGGGGACGTTTCTGAAGGCTTGGGTATTCCTCTCCTCACCCCTATATATAGAGCTCTCATTCCACTCTCTACAACTACGAAAATACAAGAAAGAAAACCAACTCTGCCTCACCCTCTCTCTCTACACTTAAACTTACGCTAGTAGTTTTTCGTTAGAGATACCGATCCGCCGGAATATCTTTTTAACGACCGAGGATTAATACATGTTTTTCTTTTCCGTGTAAGTGTGTTTTCGTTTATATTTCCGTGTAATGTTTATTCGATTTTTGTAATCGCATTTCCGTGTAATTGTTATTCGATTTTTGTAATCGCATTTCAGTTTATTGTAATAGTTAGATTACTTCAAAAGTTTTTTCTTTTCATTCGTTTTTCGGAAACCATTTTCTTTTGTACAACTGGTGGTTATTTCTAATAACACATATTTCCTTCTTAGAGAATGAAATTGTAAATTTGATGTCTTAATATGTTAAGCATAACTTTGTCTCATAGCCTTGAGGATATGTTTCTAATAATATTCTTTAAACTTTTCTCCAAATACATTTGCTCAAATAGGTGTAGCTTGATCTTGTGGCATGTATTGTACAAGCTTCAGGATAATCTTTTATATTGAAGATTTTGTCTAGCAATAAAAAATCATTCATTATATATTATTAAATTTTGATTTATTATTTGTGAAATTTTGAAACCTTAACTAACTCAAAATATTCATTATGTTGGGGATTATTTTGTGATATACTAATAAATACAACTTTTATTAAAATACTTTTGAGTTTACTTTCTTGCTAAAATCCTCACAATTGTATTAATATTAATATGTATACCATTTATAACGAAGTAATAAGTTAGTAAGATGTAAATTATAAATTTTGACAAAGGATTAATAAATTAAATAGTTTAAACACCTTAGCTCCATAACTAGTTACTTATATTGATGACCTCGAGTTGAAATAATATCCTAATATACTCTAATTATTGAAATATGATTTAAACTGTATATTAAGATTATTGTCATTAATAACACTAGATAGATATAATATTTGGTCAAAAATAAATAATGATTATTTATAATACAGTTTACAATATTCCTTGTTGAATTGTATTATCAATTAGGATAACATATGAGTTGTATACTTATGTTCAAAATTTTGGGTTTAGGCCGTTGATAAAGAAAACCACGCCATTCATAAAATTGATTTTAGAACATATAGCTTTTCGAGATCTTTGAAAGCCTTCTTGAGCTAGTAGTTTCAGGCATAATTGTAAATCTTTGTAATCATAGGGAAGATGACACTATGATAATTCTATTATAGGTAAACTTTTGCTAAATATCTCCCAAATTCTCGAACTTATAAGGTCAGTGTAATGGAATATGTGTATATAATAGAGATAGATATAAGGTACTCTAACATGGATGATCACATCATGCGAATGACTTTTCCTATATTCTCAAGGATATTGTGTTCAGGGCATCTATCAAAGCGAGGGATCCACCTTTAATTTAACTTATACGATTTTCTTAATATCTATAGTAAAATAAATGACCCGTAGATTGTCGAACGTCAATGATAATGATGAAATGATATGTTTATCATTCCAAAAATGTAGCTGAAGCACGGTGTTATACCGATCCGTGTTAAGAATAAATAATTGTAAATTGTTGTTTGTAGATATTCATAGTGTGATTCTTCTAGCTAGATGAATAAGGATGTAAACAACACATGCCCACATATTTGTGTTTCTTTTTCTATTGATATTTCTAGATGCGCTCGAGAAACACGCTTGAAGACCTTCAGTTCATATACTTGGACTATTTTGATGTATGAAGGACCCCACATCGGGTGTTTCATAGTTGTGATACAACAATGTAAATTATTCAATTATTTATATATCTTATATTGTTCTCGTAATAGATGGATTTGTTCATGAATCCGAATGGAATTTGCTAGCAACCAACAAAACTCAATTATATAATTACAAGTTCTGGATTTATTGTATGAATAAAATTGTACTAATAAACAAGTTTAAGGGTTACACATACTCATTACCTATTTTATGTCAAAATTACAATCCCCAAAACCGAAAGATGAAAGACAAATAGACAAGAAATAAAAACTTCATAAGAAAAATTTGGAAATTTCTTTACAAGTACTCTTAATAATCTTTTCGTTACAGGTACTCTTAATAATCTTTTCGTAGCTTGTACTTTGAATCCTTCATAGGATTTGTGTGCACAATAGTGATTTTGGATAATAGAAAAGAATTGAGAACGATGATTTAAGTCTTAAGAGAAAAAAATTTGTAACCCTAATTACATATATCTTATAGTATGAAAAATGTTTAAAGTAATATGCAAGGAAAGGTTGAGTGCAGAAATACCAAGTATTAAAAAATAAATTTCACCAAGATAATTTGCATTCTTGTTGTATCTTGTGAGAAGTACTGATAACAGTAAGGTTACTATCTAGACAATTCTTCACTAGGAGATTTTGAACCAAGATTTCTTGTAAGGACTTTTCCTTTGAATTTTTTGACAATTAAGTTTTACAAACTCCTGATGTTTTCGGTATACCAAACTTGGAATTTTAAGGAATTAAGTGATATGTTAGAAATCCATCCATCTATCGGATATCTAGTTCATTTTTATATTACACTTCCATCTTGTTATATTACATTTTTGCTTTTCTGCCTCAATGATCCATGACATCATTAAAGCTTGATATCATCACCATCTTATATTTTTAATATTTTATCAAATTCCTATTTTTATCACCTTTAATAACAGAAGCCAAACTGTAAAGATATCTAGCGACTTTATTTCTAATTGGCCTACCCCTTCTCATCACTATATTTTGGATTACTTTACTCTTTCTCCTAACTATATTCATTGATCTACCATACTTATATCTCACCCCATCATAAGATGTTATTCAACCAGCAAGATCTTATTATAATAATAATTTCTTTAACCTCGTCCCAATCGCTAAATAGTTACGCTCTCTTAGGCAAGCACTACACAACCTCAAGGAGGATTATATAAACGAGTCTCTCTAAAAAACATTAGAAGATGCAAGAGAATATGTAGATTAATTAGTAAGTATTCAAGTAATATTCAACTTTAATATCTCCATAACATACAATCAACTTCACTAATATCACTCCCCTAAACCTGTACCTGCCACCCGGGTAAGAAAATGTTTGTTTGGGACAAATGTAAAGTATTACAATTTAAAAATAACTGTTGTTCTCCAGCGTGTGATAACAATAAGCAATAATATAGAAATAGGGTGACACACCGAAGTGTACGGATCAGGGACAAGTATAAATGATAAGTAGGATTATCGTTTTCCACAAGGATTATTAGTGAAACTAATGGTGTTTAAACTAGTGCGAATGCGTGAAACTTTTTATAGAAATAATAAATTACTAAAAGTTCAAATATGATATTGTTTATTTGATTTTCAAATATCAGTAATCACTAATGATAAGTCATAGTTATAATGATAAAACTAAGAATGTTAATTAAGCTGGTTAATAAATATAAGGTATGAACTAATAGGAGATGGTTGCTTCAGGAATTGATAGTAATTTTTAATGCTGCTAATTAATATTGTTATTGAAAAGCGTAAGTGATTGTGTTCAGATTAGTTAGGATTCAATAACACTCTAACTCTTTTCAGGGTAGAGTTAAAACTCAACCTTACACACCAGATGGCTATCCGATTAGTTACGTTCCCAACCCTTAATGACTACCTAGAGGACAGGACAATAAGGTTCAATGCCTTGCACTAGGCGCTTATGTATTAGTTCAGTAATTAATCACCTCGTCCGAGTGATAGCCCCATTATAACACCTACCCGTTACTTGGACAAAACACATGTAGTATTAAATTAAACACATAAGACAATGTAAACTTATTCAACCTAACTTAATTAAATATCTCAATATCTCAAATGTAATAATTCTATTAAAAAGCTAAATATAAATTCTCACAATAGCATCCTCAAGTAATAAGGGTTTAATTCATAATACAAGAATAAAAACTAATTAAAGAAGAACTACTTAAATATAAAGACATAATCATGTTTAAAAGTAAAAATAAAGCTAATTTACTCATAATGATGAAGGGAATTGGTGGATGGTTGAGGTACAATTGATGGGTTCATAGACAAACCCTTGTCTTCTCCTCTTTCTTTTGTCTCTGAACTGATGGAACTTACTTCTAAAAAGATGGATAATGATATATGGGCTGAACTATAGATTAAGAGAATATGTATTTGAGTCTCCTTTCTACTATCACAACATGGTTCACACAAACTATTAGCTTAAACTCATAAAACACACTTATAAACTACTCAAAAATCATCCAAATTTTCTTAATATTTTATCAATTCTCTTCATGCTTATTAATTTCCATGTTTTCCATATAAACTTCTCAGTAATCTTACATGTGTTTTTTAAATATAACTTAAAATGACGCCTCTTAAATAAAAATCAAACGTGTTTCAAGTTTACAACATAATGAAAAGCTAAATTCAAGTAATATAAGGTTGTAAAATTTGTTATTATATTTTAATTCTTTTCATGCTCATAAATTGTTATCCTTCAACCCTATACAAACAGACACATGCTCGCACACACCGTTTGTTTGGTTACAAAGTGGACCATTTATTAAATTTACAAGACATTCAATTATAAACTGGACCAAAATTATAAAATGTGTTTGTTTAATACCTAAAGTTTCACTTTTTAACCAAATCAATCCCAATGTTATGTTCACTAGTCACTTGCATTACATGCTATTATTCTTTCCAGGACAAGGGGTGGTTTAGTGGTGTCTCCTGGTGTGTTATAAAATTAGACCCTTAAAATGGAGCAATACGAACCGCAAGTGTACGGGTCGTCCAAGTAATATCTGATAAACAAGTTTTTGATCTCAGGGACAGATGGATATGACTTATGATGTTGTGTAATAAGTGAAGATAATTGTTATGTGACAAGAAAATAAATGATAAAATATTTGGTGGGTTTTCTTTTGAGACTAATATTCAAGTGATTAAAATACTAAAAAAATTTAATCAAGTAGAATAAGTGAAAATAATGTAAATAATGAGTAGACGCAAGAATGAGAAGGTGTACTTGAGTCTCGCAAGGGTTCCGCCTAATCAATTTAATTAACGTTTTTGCTTAAGGGTAGAATCGGTATTTTAATATTAGTCGGGATTCTAATATCTCCTAGCCCCATGTCGGGTGGACCTAGGAGCTATCCTAAAGTCCTATAAAATCCCAATCGGGCGAATAGGCCTCTTTGGATGTGAAGTTCTTACCTCATTGGATATGTAACTAGTTAAATCTGTCGGTCAATGAAGAATATTACACGGTTATTACCTAATTCCGTATTTAAACCCCCCGTCGGATGATCACTTTTGTCACTTAAAGTGAATAGTCCAAATACTAATACCTATTTCTAGTTGTACCGAAAAGAATTAGTAAATAGCAACAAAGTAATAACCAATAATAAATACCTAATTCAATTTATATTATAAAATCCCAAATTAAGAAACAATTAAAAAAATTAATTAGGGTTCATCCCCTTTATTGTAATTCTCAAGCACTTAAAGTATTTAGCTCATAATGAAATGAAAAAGTAAAATAAAAGATAAATTACTCATGTTCAATTACAAAATTAAATAGGTAACCTATTTAAAGGATTGATTTTGACTGTTGATGGAAGAAATAGGATTCTCTAGCTTCAGTTTCTTCTCTCCTTTTGCTTCTGACTTCTCTCTGGAATTTTTGACGTGTGTAATATGAGTTCTCTTATAAAAGATGAAGTCAAAGAATCATATATGATGGGAAAAACAGATTGGGCTTTTCTTTTAAAAGGCAATAGGTTAAATGAAATAAAAGTCTAATTCATAAATGAAATCTCATAACTTGTGCATATCTTCTTTTTTTTACTAAAACGGCGGTAACTTTTGCGTCCAGACTCCAAAGCACTTCGTTCCATTTGGAAAATCTTCATGACTCAAAGATGCAAATTTCTTATTTCACGAATCTAAACCTGAGTCAGTGGATAAGTAGCTCAAAAACAGTGATTTGTAATAGGATTCAAGATTTACTTTCATCTAATAAATTTTTCGGATCATCTTTTCTCGTCTTTGACTTGTACGCTCGATCTAACACATTAATTCTCGTTTCTACTCCTTGTCTTGGTGTTCAATCTAAACGATGGACCTAAGAACTTTACACTAAAAATAAACAAATTAACGCACAAAAGCCGTAAAGTGCAAATAATACAAATCCAAGGGGCAAAAACATAATATGACCAAATAAGCTTAAAAGTCTATTAAATAAGTCAATTAAACACCAAAATGATGTCTCCTAAGGGCTAATACTTAGAACAAAACGGGAGACATCAAGACCCCAACTCAAACCTTTGTCGTCCCGACAAAGTAAAATAAAAACAAGGGCCTTAGGTGCAACGCAAAAATGTAGAGTTTAGCAAATAACATCCAAAGAAAAACTTAAAACAAATCTCATATAGTATGACCTAGGAATTGATATACATATACACATGTCATGCAAAAATCTAACACAAATAATTAATCAAAAATTAACTTCAATGCTAGAAGGTTATGCTTGTACTTATCTCAAGATGATGGTCATAGGATGTTCATCGATCCTCACGAACTTTGAACGCTCCACCTAGTACACTCCATATTAGCTTAACTACAAATACACTATATATATAGGAATCACGAGAACTTTATGGTTATAGCGTAGGCTTAGGGACGGTATGGAATGTATATTTGGTATATTCGATGTGAGCTTTTGGCTCTCTCCTCACTTACCATCAACAAACTGTCCAAGAGCTTGAGTTTCCACTTGAATATTGTTCTCACTCAACCCATTTGACACACAAATGTGGCGTCCCCAAAATTACCCAATAAGCACTAAAGATGATTTCCAAAAACTCCACTTTGCCGGTTACTTTATTTTTCATACATATTTTTTTCTTTTTGTTTTCTTTTTCTCTTTTTTTGTATAGTCAATAACAGGTTCCCGGTTGTCTACTGTTTTAGACAACCTTTTTTTTTCAAAACCAGGCAGAGGGTTACAAATAATACATCATCAACAATTGCGCACAAATACAAACGCATACAAACTCCCTCCCAATATAATTTCCCAATAACGAAACCCATCACCCTAAACTCAATCTCAAGACAGGAAGTCTCAGGATCGTGATTCAAGTGAGGGTTATATGGAAATGCCTAAATGGTGCTAAGGCGGATAATATTAGATTAAGGGATAGAAAGAAAAAAAGTCTCAAATGCATATTGATGTCTCCTCATTTGTGATAGATTTATATTAAGATGAGACATCATTTTTAGTCTTTCTAATCGTTTTTCTTGAGAAATAGTGCACTTTCCTATTTTGAGTCTTGATTTAGTAAAATAATATTTTTAGAGCATATTGGGTTTAATTATTTATCTAGTGTGAAGCTTTAAAAGATAATTATCGAGATTAATTAGAGTCCAAGTCAAAGACTACAAGATATGGAAAGAGATAAGCATGGAAATTGGAGATAAGGAAACAAAAGCTAAAAACATGGAAAAGGAAAAGCTGCCTTAATCCTGAATTTCAGCACCTATGACCACAAATCAGTAATTTGGAGAAACGGTCAAGAACAAAGTTGAAGATATTTCCGAGACGAATTTGGTGTACTCATACGCATCAAACGGATGAATTATTGAAGCTGCTAGGACCAAAAGAAAAACGGGCCTGATTTCATGTTATTAGGGTTAAGAATTTGAGTTGGGCTTGGAGTCAATTACTTACCTTTTCCTTCAAGAAAACGAATTAGGTCTTCTAAACACCTATAAATACACCCTTATATCACTTGTAAATCATCCTTGCCTCATAGTAATTAGTTCTTAAGGTTTTATTCTTCCAAGTTATTGTAGAGAGCAAGATGATGTCTTTAGTTATTTCTTTTAGTTTATTTCCTTCAGGTGTGAACTAAACCTCCCATAGCTTGGGTTTTGCATCATGTATAAACTATGAATTCTAATTTCTTTCTATCTAAGTTTCTTTGGGATTACATATTTTAATCTTATATTAGCTGCTTACCCTTATAATTGTTTATGTGTTTTGATTTAATGACTGTTTTCTTTGCTAGTGCACGAGTATATGATTACCTTAATAGTAGTTAGATGATCGCCTTAGCTGGGTGTCTAATTATTGAAACACCACATAACGTCTAGTTTCGATATTACTCCTGACAACACTGATTTTAACTAGATAGTCATTAGGGTATAATTTAATCACTATCACCGAGTATGGAAATTGATTGCTTAGGGCCTTAGTAGCGTTTGATAACCCTATTTGAACCAGCCTCGTGGTCTGTCCGTAGCCCCCTTAGTCGCTCTCAAGGTCTAAGGTATGGGAATTTAGAATCCTGACTAAGTATACAAGAGCTAATTATCTCTCTTATTAACTAGATCTTATAGAAAGAATTAGAAGGATTAGTGCATACTAGCAAAACCTATGCTATACTTCTCATCTCATATTCTTCGTATTTAATTTATTGTCTTTAATTTTCTTAGTTTAATTTAGATAATTTGAATTTTATTCCTTTTATTTTCTGTCTTTTAATTATTTACTTCTTACTCGTTATTGCTACCCATTCGACTAGCACAGTAAGTCCCTGAGAACGAACTCAACTTATCAACTAAAACTTGCATACGTCCTGTAATACTTGTAGTAATGTGCCTGTCTAGGGTGAGAGTGAGTAGTTCTCTTGACTTATATTTATCTTATTTTTATCACACCCTAGGCGACACCAGATATTAAAGAACTGCCTCTATCATTTTCCTAGTTACATAGCTTGCCTCTAGTTTATACCTAAGTGGGTTCTCTACTAATTTGGATCTCACGTTCTACAAACCAAACATTTTCCTTAAGTACAAGTTTACTTCTTTTGCATTGTTCATTAATTTCTCCTATTAGTTACCTATGTTTGCATGCAATCTAAGTGCGTTTTATGCTAACTCCAAAGTTCTACTACTTTCTATAATAAATTCATAAAAAATTTGCTAAATGGGGACATTTAAAATGCTCTGCAGTCACACGCAACCCTAAAATCATTTTATTGAAAGCAGTAAAAAAAAGTAACACAAAAATAAAATCGGGATGAGACAACGAACCCTACCCCAAACTCAAAAATAAGTCGTATCCCCATGACTCGAAAACACTAGATAAATCAATTAAACAATTATACACTACTAACTGAGAAGGATAGGAAGTGTATCTTAAGCAGCACGAAGTTGGTTCTCAGGGTTGCGTTCCAGTTGGACTCCTTTCTTAAGGAATTAATATGTAGCATGTTGTATGTTGATCATCCTACAAAGCATGTCGTGCATAAGCTCCAACTCTTTTGTAACTTTAACTAAGGTAGCAATCATCGCATCTTGTTTCTCCTCTAAAACTTGCATTCGATCCTCCAACTCATTTACATGGATACCTTCTTCTTGCGTGGAGGATGTATAGGACTCCTCACTTATTGCGTAGCTTCATCATGGGCATTGGAAATCGATTTTAATGTCATGTGTTCCCCTTTTTCTGTAGGCTCATCCTCTTCGTTCTTGTGTGTTATTTTTGCGTCTATACATGTTGTAGTTATGGTGTACGAAAACTTGAGGTTTTTGTGAACAATCGCAGATTTTACGAATTCCATGATGGTGTCAAAGAGGACATGGGCCACGTCAATTTCTTTCTTTTTGATAACACACTTTATAAAAATAATATGTTCCTTTTCAACTTGGGAGTGTGACTAATGCCAAAAAGGTAGGGACTATGAAACGGGACCATACCTTCGCACAAGGTTATAAATTGCTACTGTAAACCTGGCCAGCATATCTTTCTCCATTCGGGATGGGAAGCCTCCCATTAATCATGACTTTGTCCCAAAGAGATTCCCATTCGAAAGATGAATCGTTAAGTGCTTCTTGATATGAGCATGGACAAGTCATGTTTGGTAATTTCAATGTTTTCTGAAAAGTTCAACTTAGAAAGGCAATACCTTTTTGCATATGATAATTGAGTGTCTATTCGCAAAAGACAGTTCTTCATAAAACTCACGAACCAAAGCAGGGATATACGTGAGGTTCCTTCTTCTAAACTATTTCCACCCAAACTTGTCACAAGTAATAGCATAATCTTTAATTTCACTGTTCATAATACATGAAGGGGATCCTTTTTCAAAACCAAACATCAAATAAGCTATTCTCTCACGAACTTGCTCAGTCAAACTTAAAACATCTTTTCATGAACACGATTGTCATGCAACCTCTTTGTTTTTTCTTTATAAATCTTAGCATTCTCATAGACATGAAATCGAAACTCAACAATTTCATTCATTTTCATCATGCTATTCTTAACGGCTCGAGTAGGATCCATGTTAAACTCCGCTATCACCCAATATGCACCTAATTCAAGTTCAAGAGGTAAGTGACAAGTCTAACCATAAACTATACGATACGGAGATGCACCAACGGGTGTTTGAATGTAGTATGATATGCCCACAATTCTTCATCTAACTTTGTTGACCAATCCTTGCGTGTGGCCCCAACTGTCTTCCCTAGAATGCATCTGATCTCTCGATTAGAGACCTCGGCTTGACCATTTTCTTGTGGATAATACGCATTAGATACACGATATCTCACTCCATACTTCTCTAAGACTGTCTTTAAGTATCTGTAAACAAAATGAGAACCTCCATCACTAATAATAACTCGAGGCGTACCGTGTCTAGTGAAGATGTATGACTTCAAGAATTTTATCCACTACTTGCGAATTATTGGTTGGTAGAGCTACAACCTCTACCCATTTGAACATGTAATCAACAACTAATCGGATTTAAATATAGCTGTGAGATTGTATGAAGGGACCCATGAAATCAATACCCCAAACATCAAATATTTCAACTTCGAGAACGTTGTTACGTGGCATTTCATATCTTTTAGATATGTTTCTGGTAAATTGGCACCGATGACACTTCTTAATGTATTCATGACAATCTTTGTGTATAGTGTGCCAATAAAAACTGGATTGGAGTACCATTAAGGCTGTACAATCACCCTCGAAGTGTCCCCCATAAGGTGAATAATGACAATCTAGCATCTACCGACTGAATATCACTCTCGGGTATGCATCTTCTTATTATTTGATCACTACATATTTTGTATAGGAATGGATCCTCTCTAAAGAATTGCTTATCACGGTGCCTCAATCTCATATTCTATTGTGAAGTGGATCCTTTAGTAAAGGAACCACTCACAATTAGATTCGCAATGTCTACGGAGTACTATTTCCATATATTGAAAATAAACCCTCACCAAAAAACTCTTCCTTAACCAATTCGGGACAACTATTTAACTCAAAACCTTCAAGACGCGACAAATGATCATCTACCTAATTAGCACAACCTTTTCTATATCGAACTTACAAGTCAAACTCTTGTACCAACAAGACCCATCTAATCAAACACGGCTTCGCATCTTTCTTCTCCATAAGGTATTTCATAACTGAATGATCGGTGTACATGACAATTTTTGCTTCAATAAGATACGAACGAAACATGACAAATGCGTACACTATAGCTCGTAACTCTTTTTCCGTCATGGTATAATTAATTTGAGCACTTGTAAAGACTTTACTAGCGTAATAAATGGAGTGAAATACCTTATCTTTCCTTTGACCCAAAACGACACCCATTACAAGGTCACTAGCATCACACATGACTTCAAATGGTATGTTCCAATCAGGAGGTAATACAATAGGGGCTTATATGAGTTTCTCCTTGATCTCTTTGAATGCCGCCATGCAAGTTTCATCAAAAAGGAATTCGGTGTCCTTCTCAAGTAAATTACACTACGGCTTAGAAATCTTAGAGAAGTATTTAATGAAATGGCCATAGAACCCAGCATGTCCCAAGAAACTTCTCACCCCTTTTACAGAAATATGAGGGGGAATAGTCTTGATTACCTATATATTAGCACGATCAACTTCCAAACTCAAACTCGAAACCTTGTGTCCACGGACAATTCCTTCATGAATCATGAAGTGACACTTATCCCAATTAAAAACTAAGTAGGTTTCCTTGCATCTAATTAATACCTTCTATAGATTCTGCAAACAAACATCAAAGTTATCACAAAAATCAGAGAAGTCATCCATAAATACCTCAAGGAATTGATCGATCATATCTCCAAATATTGCCATCATGCAACATTGGAAAATGACAGGTGCGTTACATAGTCAAAATGGCATCCTTCGGTATGCGAAGGTATTAAAAGGACATGTAAATGTAGTTTTGTTTTGGTCATCTGAATCTAAGCATAGTTGATTGTAACCTGAATAACTATCTAGAAAACAATAACATTCCCTACCTACTAACATATCAAACATTTGGTCTATGAAGGGGAGTGGACAATGGTATTTTCTAGTAGCCTTTTTCAACATACGATAGTACATACACACTCTCCAACCAAATACAATTCTCGAGGGTATGGCTTCATTCTAATCATTTAGGACAGTAGTTATGTAGTGTGAAGCTTTAAAAGATAATTATGGAGATTAATTAGAGTCCAAGTCAAAGACTACAAGATATGGAAAGAGATAAGCATGGAAATTGGAGATAAGGAAACAAAAGCTAAAAACATGGAAAAGGAAAAGCTGCCTTAATCCTGAATTTCAGCACCTACGACCACAAATCAGTAATTTGGAGAAACGGTCAATAGCAAAGTTGAAGATATTTCCGAGACGAATTTGGTGTACTCATACGCATCAAACGGATGAATTATTGAAGCTGCTAGGACCAAAAGAAAAACGGGCCTGATTTCATGTTATTAGGGTTACGAATTTGAGTTCGGCTTGGAGTCCATTACTTACCTTTTCCTTCAAGAAAACGAATAAGGTCTTCTAAACACCTATAAATACACCCTTATATCACTTGTAAATCATCCTTGCCTCATAGTAATTAATTCTTAAGGTTTTACCTTCCAAGTTATTGTAGAGAGCAAGATGATGTCTTTAGTTATTTCTTTTAGTTTATTTCCTTCAGGTATGAACTAAACCTCCCATAGCTTGGGTTTTGCATCATATATAAACTATGAATTCTAATTTCTTTCGATGTAAGTTTCTTTTGGATTACATGTTTTAATCTGATATTAGCTGCTTACCCTTATAATTGTTTATGTGTTTTGATTTAATGACTGTTTTCCTTGCTAGTGCACGAGTATATGATTACCTTAATAGTAGTTAGATGATCGCCTTAGCTGGGTGTCTAATTATTGAAACACCACATAACGTCTAGTTTCGATATTACTCCTGACAACACAGATTCTAACTAGATAGTCATTAGGGTATAATTTAATCACTATCACTGAGTATGGAAATTGATTGCTTAGGGCCTTAGTAGCGTTTGATAACCCTATTTGAACCAGCCTCGTGGTCTGTCCGTAGCCCCCTTAGTCGCTCTCAAGGTCTAGGGTATGGGAATTTAGAATCCTGACTAAGTATACAAGAGCTCATTATCTCTCTTATTAACTAGATCTAATAGAAAGAATTAGAAGGATTAGTGCATACTAGCAAAACCTAAGCTATACTTCTCATCTCATATTCTTCGTATTTAATTTATTGTCTTTAATTTTCTTAGTTTAATTTAGATAATTTGAATTTTATTCCTTTTATTTTCTGTCTTTTAATTATTTACTTCTTACTCGTTATTGCTACCCATTCGACTAGCACACTAAGTCCCTGAGAACGAACTCAACTTATCAACTAAAACTTGCATACGTCCTGTAATACTTGTAGTAATGTGCCTGTATAGGGTGAGAGTGAGTAGTTCTCTTGACTTATATTTATCTTATTTTTATCACACCCTAGGCGACACCAGATATCAAAGAACTGACTCTATCATTTTCCTAGTTACATAGCTTGCCTCTAGTTTATACCTAAGTGGGTTCTCTACTAATTTGGATCTTACGTTCTACAAACCAAACATTTTCCTTAAGTACAAGTTTACTTCTTTTGCATTGTTCATTAATTTCTCCTATTAGTTACCTATGTTTGCATGCAATCTAAGTGCGTTTTATGCTAACTCCAAAGGTCTACTACTTTCTATAATAAATTCATAAAAAGTTTGCTAAATGGGGACATTTAAAATGCTCTGCAGTCACACACAACCCTAAAATTCATTTTATTGAAAGCGGTAAAAACAAGTAACACAAAAATAAAATCGGGATGAGACAAGCATGAAGCATCCATGAAGCATTTATAGCAGGATCATAGGATGATTGATTAATTTCAGTCCAAACTGCATGTGGCTTCTTCTGGGATTTCCTTTTGTAGACTCTAACAGATTTCGAGCTCTCTACTGCTCGGGTTCAAACAACATCCTCATAACACATTCTTCACAACTCCATTTTTTAGGAGCCTATATTATTCAAAAATTACACACAATTGGCATTAATCAAATCAATTAGGGCTGATTAGAGGCGTTTGAAGGAGAAAATTGAAGCTGAGGAGAGAATAAGATAACTACCTGAGTTTCAAGGAGCTGTGAGCACTTCTGTAAAGCGAAATTGTAAATTGGAGCTTTGAATCGGAGCCACGGCTTTGAAAGAGATGTAATTCACCAGAACGTGAGGTTGAACTGGTGGAGATTTGTGAGGTGAGGGGAGGTTGTGCTTTTCACAGCCTAGGCGTAAGAGCTCTTCACATTCAGAGTTAGGCGTTGAGAGAGGTGAGGAATGTGATTGTGCTTCTCACGGCCGTTAATGAGCTCTTCATGACGGATTGAGGAGAGAGAGCAATTTGACCGGAGCAATTTAGCGGTATTTTAAGTCCTTTCATTTTACTCCATATCTTTGCTAATCTCTTATATTCTTCCAACATTTCCAATACTTCCCTTACTTGTCTACCCGATCCTCTTGCTAAGTAGATATTTTCCGTAACTAATTAATTGGAATACAAAGACAACTTGTTAGGATTGCAATTAACCTCATCACCAATAACATAGTCGCGATCAGCAATAACCTGCACAACAAAATGATCCCGAAGATAACAAAATCAAAACTTTAATATATGTTTCATTTACAAATCAACTTTCTATCTATTTTAATACAATTAATAAACAGTTAATCAGAAGTGTTAATTTTTACATCATAAGAACGTGCTCTTTCATGATGTCTATAATGTCACTGTGACAGTTTTGATGTATGAAAAACATAAGAAAAAGGTGTTAAAAAAAGTGAACGAGTCTGAAACTTTTTGCCTTTCATTGCTCATAAGATAAGCCTCTGAATTGGCATCATGATTAAGAAAATCTGCAAAAGGAATCTGCATTTGTTAAACGAAACTACACAATAAAAAAGGAATCTGCATCACTTTGGTTTTGAAAATACCATTGACACTCCTCTTGAGCTTTCCCATGCTCGAGAAGTAACTGAAACATGTACAAAATCCTTATCAGCAAAGAATTTTTCTAACAAACTTTGCCTTTGCGCAATTGTCAAAAGTTAATGCACAAATTGGCCACTTTACCCACTAAACATATAAGTAAGGAAGTCTCTAAATATAGAAGCAACCTTAGCTAGAGTTTTTTTGCAAAATTAAACAATATAATGCAGAATGCATTGAATTTTGTGACATTAGTATGTATTAAATTATGCAAATTGTACCTACGGAGTATGCGTATAAAAATTCCTTGAATGTAACATCTTCAAAAACTTGAGCAAACAGACCAAAAGCCTGAAAACCAGAGACATTGCTAGTAACTGGATACAGATAATGATTTCTCTTATAGATTATCAAAACCAAATAATCGTAAATCCGCACTTTACAGTTTACAATAAATACTAATGAATTAGCCTCAATTCATAGTAAGGTTGAGAAAAGTATGTGATGTAAACCCTAGGTTATAGCGAATTGAAATCTATTATTTCTACATCTCTGATATTGGAAATGCTATCACAAAGAAGTGGAAAATGCTTTGATCAATCATTTTTACGTACTCATATCTATTGGACTCAGCCACTTGGACCAATTGTGCAATTAACAATTCCAAAATTATTGTGAAATTAACCTAATATAACATTTCACAATAAGAAAATCTATAACAGGGACCAATTGTGCAATTAGCAATTCAAAATTTAATTACCTCAGTGACCTGCTGAATTTCGGTGGCAAGACGGGGATGGCTGCATCACTTCTCATTAGGTATAAGTCTTCGAGCGTCATAAAATGGCCATTGTAGGATTACCACACGACTGTAATTAATATTAAATCAGATAATTCTGAAAAATTACTAAAGTAATGAGATTAGGTTAAAAACAAATCAATTTTTTAGAGTTTCAATGGTAAAATTGCTTTTTACCTTAATTTGGTTTTACGCCAAGCAGGGTTGACCATGGTGGAAAATGGTCCCCTAGTGGCGACGGTTGTAGAATCTGAATTCGAGCTTACATGTTAGTTGGTAATCAAATCAAAAAATGCAGTATTTAAACAAATTGCTCACTCTAACAGTCACGGCAAATCATGGGACCCACAAAATTCACACGCCATCCCCTCGGCTATTCTCGGTGTATCACATTCATTGGCTAAAAGCTTCCAATGTTGAGTGAAAACTCCGAACTGATGAGAATAGATTTAAATTAAACAAAGGTTTTAGAGATTCAATGGATATTTACTGCAAAACAATTCGAAAAATAGAGTATAAGACTAAATCAACCCATCGTTCGAGTTTTCATGTTAGTAAGCACAAACTACTCCCGTTTTACTTCCACAATTCCATTCAGCGAGTTTATAGAGATTAGGTTACAAATTTAACTATTACCTTAATTTGGGTTCTTCGATTGTGCAGAAGAGGAGCTTGGTCATGGAAGCGAGGTAGGAGAATGGTGAGACGGCGAGAGTGATCGACGGTGATTGGGATTGTGGAGGAGCGCCTTGGTGGGATCTTCGATTGAGGTGAAGTTAGAGAGAAGCGGTGAAATCCGAGGTGAGGTTAGAGAGAAGCGGTGAAGAAGGTTTAGGTTTTTTGTTTTTTGTTTTTAGTTTTAAATTCCAAAAAAATAATAATCCAAGGGCTGAAAAATATAGAAAAAATATAGAGGAGATATCAAGACATTTTAAATCGTGGATTGAATTTAGACAATCTGGACCATTAATTATAATCGATCTAAAGGCCGAAAATGATTGAAATTTGATCTGAAGGCTAGAAAATGTGGAGAAAAACAGGAGACATTTCGGGCCGTTGGTCCTTCTCCAATATTATATAGATATATATATATAGATATATATATATATATATATATATATATATATATATATATATATATATATATATATATATTTGTATGATATATTATTGTATGAGACATAAAAGCATAAATAGGATATATAATTATTTAGTGATGTTATATTTTGTATGCTTTTAATTTTTTATTTATGTATTTATTTTGTGATGTTATATTTTGTATGCTTTTAATTTTATATTTATGCATTTATTTGGTGATGTAATATTTTGTGTGCTTTTAATTTTATATTTATTTATTTAATCGGTGATGTAATAATTTTTTTTATTTTATATTTATTTATTTAATCGGTGATATAATAATTTTTTTCATTTTATATTCATTTATGTAATCGATGATGTAATAATTTTTTTCATTTTATTTTTATGTTTTTATTTGGTGATGTAATATTTTTTTTTCATTTTATTTATGAGACATTTATGTTGTATTCTTTCATATTGTAATAGTTGACTATGGCTTCGGGTATTGATAAAAGTTGGATTGGTACCGCTCATCAAGTTTCGCCTCAATTTTTTAAGGGGATAGAATCATTCCTCGCTTTTGCTCAAAAAAATAAACCTCCTAGTGAAGAAACAATTTTTTGTCCGTGTAATGAGTGTTGGAATTATCGTCGGTATATGGTGGTCAAAGTTAGGTCACATCTTTTACAGTTTGGGTTTTTGGAGTCGTATGATATTTGGACAAAGAATGGTGAGATCGAGGATATTCCCGAGACTCGATATGAAGAAAACGAAATGTTGGATGTATACGAGGATTTGAGACCTAATTACGAGGTTGGTGGTCATTCCGGTGACACCGAGATGACAGACTCGAACAGTTCAGCACGTGGCAAATTCGAAACGATGTTTTCCGATTTAGAGATCGAGTTATACCCTGGTTGTGATGTAATGAGTTCATTAAATTTCATTGCGAATCTAATACACGTGAAGGTGAGGAACAAGTGGACTAACACGTCTTTCACCAAATTGCTTGATCTTTTGTGCCGTGTGTTGCCCAAACATCATACCTTGCCCGAGTCATACGAGGCGTGCAACAAAAAGTTAAAAAGTTTAGGTATGGGTTACAATACCATCGATGTTTGCGTGAACGATTGTGCTTTGTTTTACAAGGAGAATGTCTCCCTCAAAAAGTGTCCAGTATGTAGTGAATCCAGATGGGACCCGAAGAAGGGTCTTAAAGTGGCACATAAGAAACACAGATATTTCCCGATTGCCCCTAGGCTGCAGCGACTTTATGCTTCGAGACACGCTGCCGAAAATATGATCTGGCACCAAACAGCAAAGAATACAGATCCAGATTTGTTGCGTCATCCAGTTGACGGCGATAGTTGGAAGAGATTTGTTCAGTTGCATCCTGAGTTTGCTAGTGAACCTCGGAATGACTTCTTGGGTTTGGGTATCGATGGATTTTGCCCTTTCTCTATGCAGAACAACTCGTACAACATGTGGCCGGTTATATTTACCGTCTACAACTTACCACCGTGGGAGTGTACGAAGGAGACGACATTCCAGCTTTGTTTGTTGATTCCGGGACCCCGTTCACCCGGTAAGGACATGGACGTCTTTCTTCGACCTGTTATTGATGAGTTGGACGAGTTGTGGGATAAAGGGATTCTCACATACGATGCCCACAAGAAGGAAGAGTTTACGATGAAGGTTTGTTTGTTGTCTACGACTAACGATTTTCCCGCTAGGTCATACACCTCGGGATGGTCGGGTCAAGGTTACAAAGCTTGTCCAGAATGCATGGATTCTACTCCATCATTGAGTGTGAAGAAAGGGGTTTCTTACTTCGACCATAGACGTTGGTTACCTATCGACCATCGATTTAGAAACGAAAATGTTTTGTACAAGAAATCCGATTCTAGGGGCCCATCGAAGAAATATAGACCTGCCGATATTCAGACACAGTTAGATGGGTTTCCCATTATGCTTCCCGGGAAACACAAGGATTTTGGGGGAAAGATCGTGAGACAGACTGGTCCTCGTGTATTCAATTGGAAGAAAAAGAGTATCTTTTATCGTTTACCTTATTGGTCCGAAAATTTGTTGAAATATAACATTGATATTATGCATTGCGAGAAAAACGTGTGTGATGCTCTTCTCGGCACAGTTATAGGTCTTAATGGGAAACTTAACAAAGACAACGTGAAAATAAGAATTGATCTTAAGGAAATGAACATCAGGCCAGATTTGTGGTTGACAGAGAGAAATGGTAAGCAAATAATGACTCGAGCTAATTATACGTTATCAACAAAAAAACGGATAGTATTTCTTGACTGGATGAAGGCACCGAAGTTCCCTGAGGGTTTCGCTTCGAGTTTGAGAAATAACGTTCAAAGTGACTTGGGCAAGATTATAGGAATGAAATCTCACGACTGTCACGTGATGATGCAGTACCTATTTGTGGCTAGTATCCAAGGGCTTTTCGAAGACAAAGCAATTAGTGACGCGATTATCAGGCTAGCCAACGTGTTTAGAGTTGTGTGTAATAAAAATCTGAGTAGGTGAGAGTTAGAAAAGGTGAAGGTGAAAGTGGTTGAAGTTATGTGTAGATTGGAGATGATTTTACCTCCCGCGTTTTTCGATATAATGATCCACCTGGTCATACATTTATACGAAGAAGCTTTATTAGGGGACCGGTTCAGATGCGTTGGATGTACCTGTTTGAGCGGTATCTAAAGAAATCAAAGGAGTACATACGAAACCCGGCTAAGCCGGAGGGTTCAATCGCCGAGGGATACGTTGTAGAGGAGACTTTGACATTCATATCGCGTTACCTTAAAGAAAAAAAACAAAGTTTAATGATCCGGGTAGATATACCGAGATCGAAGCTCAACCTAAAGATTTGTCCGTATTTATGAGCCAATGTATTCCTTTAGGTAAAAAAGAGTATGGTAATTTGCAATACAACGAGAAGGAGCAAATCGACCGGTATATCCTACTTAATTGCGATGAAATCCAACATTTGATGACGTAAGTTTTCAATTTATTTATTAAATTTTATTCATTATGAAAAATGTATTCAGTTTGATCGTCAAATGTGCAAAGAACACAAAGCCACGCTATTGGGTACTATAGCCGATAAAGATAGGAAACACCGGTAAAATTTCCGAGGCTGGTTTCTGCATAAGGTATAGATCCATTCAAATACAAAATTAATATTCCATTTTAGACAATCTTGTTATAATTGTTTATGCTTGTAGGTTTATGAAATGGAAAAATAAGGTGATGCATTCGCTACAAGTGAGATGATTTCATTGGCTAGTAAGTCTCATGGTGCAGTTTATAAGTACGATTCATGTGTTATGAATGGTGTTAAATGGGTCACTCGTGAAAAGGGTGAAACAAGGGTGACACAAGATTACGGGGTATGCACCATCTATAAAGGAAAACCTTATTACGGTGAATTAGTCAAGGTTGTAGAGGTCACATTTTACGATGACTCTCTGTTGTGCTATTCGAGTGTAATTGGTATAACACGTCTAAACCGAGGGAATAGAATGGGGTAACTCTTATTAACACGTCTAAATTTTTTTGGGAAACAGATTCGTACATCTTAGCTACTCAAGCAAAAAAAGTATTTTAAATCGGTGAGATTAACCCAAGGAAATCACAAAAAGGATGGAAAGTAGTATGGGAACTCAACGATAGACATGGATGGAGTCCCGAGTTATGGGGTGCAGAATCAATGCCTACTGGAGACTCGAGTGTCACTATCCCTTTAATGAACACCGAGACGATTTCCGATCCGGTGAGATTGGCATCCACCGAGGAGATCGAGATTGACCCTGCTCATTTTTTTTGTTGAATCGGCTTTTGATACGTTAAATGATGAAAACGAGGAAATTGATGATGACACCTTGGATGAATACGGTGATGAGGAAGAACCTATTGAGGTTGATAGCGGTGATGAACCTATAGTTGTTAGTGGATATGATACTAATTAGGATATTATTTTTTTTGCGTTTATTTGTATTAAAACATTTTATTGGCTTAAACTTTTTATATTTGAGGTGAATTTGTATTTATATTTGATACTCTTAAACTTTGACTCTAAACGTTGACTAGATAACCCAAACACTCAAGTTTGACCCAAATAGTTGACTAGATAACCCAAACACTCAAGTTTGACCCGAATAGTTTACTAGATAACCCAAACACTCAAGTTTGACCCGAATAGTTTACTAGATAACCCAAACACTCATGTTTGACCCGAATACTTGATTAGATAACCCAAACACTCAAGTTTGGCCCGAATAGTTGACTAGATAAACCAAACACTCAAGTTTGACTCTAAACGTTGACTAGATAACCCAAACAGTCAAGTTTGACCCTAAATGTTAACTAGATAACCCAAAAACTTAAGTTTGACCCGAATAGTTGACTAGATAACCCAAACACTCAAGTTTGACCCGAATAGTTGACTAGATAACCCAAACACTCAAGTTTGACCCGAATAGTTGACTAGATAACCCAAACACTCAAGTTTGACTCTAAACGTTGACTAGATAACCCAAACACTCAAGTTTGACCCTAAACGTTAACTAGATAACCCAAACACTCAAGTTTGACCCAAATAGTTGACTAGATAACCCAAACACTCAAGTTTGACTTAAATAGTTGACTAGATAACCCTAACACTCAAGTTTGACCGAAATAGTTGACTAGATAACCAAAATGCTCAAGTTTGACCCGAATAGTTGTCTAGATAACCCAAACACTCAAGTTTGACTCTAAACGTTGACTAGATAACCCAAACACTCAAGTTTGACCCTAAACGATGACTAGATAACCTAAACACTCAAGTTTGACCCAAATAGTTGACTAGATAACCCAAACACTCAAGTTTGACCCAAGTAGTTGACTAGATAACCCAAACACTCAAGTTTGACCCGAATAGTTGACTAGATAACCCAAACACTCAAGTTTGACTCTAAAAGTTGACTAGATAACCCAAGCACTCAAGTTTGACCCTAAACGTTGACTAGATAACCCAAACACTCAAGTTTAACCCAAATAGTTGACTAGGTAATCTAAACACTCAAGTTTGACCCAAATAGTTGACTAGATAACCCAAACACTCAAGTTTTACCCGAATATATACTGTGGAGGTCGGAGGGCTACGAAAAAGCCGATGTAAGTTTTTTTATAAGTTAATTATTAATTATTTTTTTCATCTTAAGTCAAATTTAATTAATATTTTGTTTATTATGTAACAGAAATTGCTCAAGGACGCGATGAAAGAAAAGGTGACTCAGAGTCAATCTGAGTCAACCGATGGTCAAGGCTTGAGTCAAAGGGAGCAATACGATTACGTGACGATCACCGCGAAGGCGATCGGGTCACCGAAGAGGAGCTTTATACTGGGCATTGGTCGTCCGAGAAAATCGAAGAAGAAAGCTAAGACTACTCCAGCCCAAAACGAGCAGCACGAGGAGATGATGACAGCGATTAATGAGCTCCGAGTATCCAGCGGTCTTCCACCGTTCCCCCGTCCTGAACGTTGCTCTACTAGCAACGAGCCTCCAGTTTATTCGATGGCTGTTGTGAGTGATGCCATCGCGTATATTAACCAGTTTGGGCAGAGAAAGGCGAGACCCCCCTCCAGCCTATGAATGCGGACCCCACTCCTCCTAGCGGTGATGAAGATGATGAAGATGATGATAGTAGTAGTAATGATGGTGAAGATGGTGACGAGTCTGAGAATGAAGATGATGTTTATACCCGGCTCGGATTCTAGATATCGTGGTTGTTGGTGTTTATTTCATCTATTTTATTGGTTATGTATTAAGACTTTTATTTTTATTTTGGTTTGGTTTGACTTTGACTTTGACTTGGTTTGACTTTGGTTTGACTTTGGTTTAATTATATATTTTAATTAATTATTTTGAATTATTAATTTTATTTTTATTTATTAATTTTATTTTTGTTTATTAATTGTATTTTAAAAAAAATTAAAAAATATGATTTTCGAATTATTTTTAATTACAATATTGTAATTAAAAATAATTCGAAAATTGAATTTTTTTATTTTAAAAAAAAAAATTATTAATAGCGACTACAAGTAGTCATTATTGATTACATTAAGTAGTCGCTATTATTAGTAGAATAACGACTACATAGTAGTCGTTAATAAAGCTTTCATTTCTCGACTACAATGTAGTCGTTGATAACTACCATACTAACGACTACTTAGTAGTCGCTAGAATAAGCGCTATCTAACGACTACAACGTAGTCGTTTATAATACCACAGTCTATAACGACTACTCCTTCGTGTGTAGTCGTAAGGGTTACCTTCTAACGACTAGTTTCTCGCGACTAATTTTTAAGGACTACTTGTAGTCATTAGATCCTTGAATCTATTTCTCGCGACTACTTTTCTAGTCATCAACGACTACTCATGTAGTCGCTAGACGCCTTACGCGGCATAGTGGCTTTGACCTTATTTAATCTTTTGATAAACCACGAATGTGTAATTTTATACTTTATATAAGTAAGTATTAAAAAGATAAATTATTCAGTATGCAGCTAGCCATATCATTAAGTTGGTTAGTACTTATCAAAAAAATTACCATACAGTGAATACCATTATCTTGTATATATTCCACTAATTTTAATAATATTTTTAATTATGTCTAATTTTAATATTATTTTTCAATTACAACTAATTTTGATCAAAATTGATTAAATTAAAGGATGAATTAATTAATTTAAAATGTTACTTTTAAAATAATTAGTAAAAAAATGTAAACTATTTTAAACTCTCGATTATATATAATCAAATATATAAAAATATTATTCACCATTGCATTAAGAATTTTGCATATACTCATATATGATTAAATTAACATAATTTTGATTAAATTACCATAATTTTGTAAAGATATAGGTTAAGATGTAGTTGAATAAAGTTAGTGCACTATGTTAACATATATGTAAGATGTATCATGTTAAACAAACACCCGAAACACATATATTATCACATTATAGAGGTGAGAGAAAACATTGTGTATTACATAATTAAGTGGATTTGATAGGTTTATTTTCTTAATTTATAAATTACATAAATAAAAATAAAAATTTATTCTGTATATTATATTGTGAAGCAATTTTAAACTATGGGTAAAAAAAAGATAAACTAAGAAAAGAATTCAGTAAAGATAACGAAGGTGAGAGACAAAAAGTGTGTTTGTATCTCCACATTAAACAACTTTTTTTGTTTCTCAACTTTACAAACTTCCATAATTCGTCTCTTTCATTTTATGATAAATTATTTATTGCATTATGTTATGCATAGAGTCATAATCAATTTTCATAATTTTATATTCTTTATGGTTACTTAGTCTAGCCAATATACAAAGTTTATTTTAGGTGAGGGATAAACTTATCAAATCTGTCTAACATTGAGAACCTTTCAAGTTATTGGAAGTATGAATACACAAAATTTACTGCACAACCATCTTTTAGTCTAAAACACACAAAAAAAATATTAATTTAGGTTAAGGTATTAATGGCGTGACTTATTAGTCAACTTGACTATCTGTTGTCCAGACAAACTAAATCCATTATTTTTTGGATCATCCAAATTCACTAAAACATGTTGAGTTTTAAATGTGTTATATAAAATAAAAAATGGAATGAAAGGAAATTTGCTGAACTTTTAACTACTTTTAACTATTACCATACTACAATTCATCAATTTATATCTTAACTTAACAAATGAAAAAAGAAAAATAATGGAAGAAGAAAGTTACATTATATTAAATTTTATATATTTTTTGTAAAACAGTTAAATAATCAATTAATTAGGTTCATTCAAGTGAAACTTCTACACATACATATTTCAATACTACTATTAGAATTGAAAACCTAGATTACTATTTTTTTCATATTATAAATATACTTCTCTTACTTCAATCCTTTTCTTAACATAACTTCTCAATTCTAATTAAAAGGTTTTTTATATAAAAATTTCACTTTTGATCCAATCTATTTAACTTATTAAACATTAAAACATAGTATAATAAATCTAAAAGATAAATAATTTTAATTTGTTGGTCATTGCAGAATAAGAACCATATAATTAGTCAATTTTAGAAGTAACAAAAAAATTATAAATGCAAAGTATAAGCAAATCAGTGAATAGAATAATGCAATAGTTTTAAAAATTTTAAATTGAACATACCCAATTAATTAGAATGTCATGATCAACTATCTGATAGAATAGAGAATCACAACCATATCAGTGGTGGTCTAGATCCTAAGGAGGTTGAGAATAATATATAAGGTAGAAGAGGGGCAACATAAAAAATAAATTGAGTTGAAAAGGATATGAAGAATTAGTTTACATGATCTCTATGACCAGAGAGTTTGGTGGTTTTAGAAGAGTAAAGGCAAGGAGGAGGAAGAGATCTAGAGGGGTAGTACACCTTATCTTATTAGAAACGAAACAAAAGGAAGATAATCAAGTGTTATACTGTATATATGGATTTTAGGTTTTAGTTTTGATGCACATTGATGAATTATGCTTATTATAAATAAGATCATTTGTATATGAGACCATATAATACCTATTTTATTTAATATTTTCTTTTGAAATAAAAACTAAATTATGTTATATGCTTTAGATAATTAAAAAAAAAAACATTATGTAATTGGTCAATTATCTAATTTGGCTATTTATATTTTCATAATTTATAAATTTGTTTAATTTTTAAATAAAAGAATGAAAGATAAAAAAAATGTCATTATACTTTTTTGGGCAAATGCATTATAAGTAAACAAAATTGTTCTTTTCGGAAAAAATAATTTCTTAAACGCTTGAATAGAAGCACTGGACAAAAATACTTTTTGATATTTCAATTCTTCTGTCATGTCTAAGTAAATATGATATGTATATTTGATAATATCAAATGAAATGAGAATCAAGTCAATTTGGTGGTCGGAATCATACATGAGATATTTCCTACTTAGTAAGTGAGCCAGGTACTAGTTCCAAATAAGAGTCTTGGCCCTATACATGTTACACAATATCTTGTCACGATCTTGTGTGATGCATCATTCATAATTGATAACAAACCATCATGAATTGTGATATATCTATAAGGATCAACAAGGTAATACAAAGATCAGAAGACATTGTTTATTTGGTCCAAATCACGTTAGAAGGTCATGCAATAATTGTTTTTGTAAGGTTGTACACTTTCTTACAATGCAAAACTTAATACACTAACTGTTGTATTGAACAGTCTTGAAATTATATAGGTCATAAACCATCAGCCTATAACTAGATGGAATATCCCGATAATGTTGACAAAAAACTATCATCTTTCCAATAAATGGTGAACATTTAATATATTTCTTGCTCAGAGAATGAAATTTTCAACTTCTTCTCTAAATATGTTAGGCATAACTTCATTTCATAGCTTCAAGGATATGTTTTGAAAAATATTCTTCCAGAGACATTTGCTCATAGGTTGATCTTGTGACATATATTATGACATTAGGTTCATCTTTTTTATTGAAGAATTTGACTAGCAACAAAAAATCATTCACTGATATATTATTATATCTTGATTTATTATATAACATTTGTGATATTTCGACACCTTGAGAAACTCAAAATATTTAGTAGGTTGGGAAAATTTTGTAATGGAACAATTGTTGAAACCACAATTATAGTAACTAATTCTAGATGCATATGGCAAAGCATATTGTAAGAAAACTATATTTTTATTCGTAAAATTATTTTCGAACAAAATAATCATTTGATAATAAGATGAGTATGGTGTATTATTGTAGTATAAAATGACCAACGGAGATTTTCATAGTGACAAATTACACCCCATTGGATACATACAATATGGTGATTAGAGAGGCCAAAGTAACTATGTAAAAATGTTATAGTTGTTTCCGGTCATAAATCGAAATAGATAATCATACTAATCAAATCTTATTTTTGGCGTTATAGACTAAGTTTTAAACAATGAGAAAATAGTTTACTAGTTTCATAAGGAAGATTTCCTTGAAGTATGATTTTGAATTATATGAAACTTGTGGGACTTATCTTAATAAAAAAATGACTAAATCTTATTTTGATGAAAATGGAGATTGTGTTAATGAGTTCTTATGTCCATTACCTATTGATGTATGTGCACAATCCAAACTTTAGCCAAAGACTGATATTTTTTACTTGACCTTCTTCAATTACTATATATTAGATATATATGTGTTCACTAGATGCAACACCAATACGAATTATTTGAAATGTTTAAATTACTATTTAGCGATCTTGGAAGCAAGTATATAAGGGCATGAAGGAAGTAAGATATTTACCTATAGAGGTGAAAATATTAACAATTATTAATTGAGTATCTATGACCAAATTAGATTTTGTCTCCGTGAACATCTCCTAAATCACCAAGGTTTTATGGTATGCCCGGAAAGAGAAATCGTACTTCATTGGATAGAATGCAATCCATGAAAAGATTCACTGGTTTTTAAATAATACTATATGATTATATTTTAAACTCAATTGCATATTTAATGAACTCTTATGTCCCACTAAAAAGTCGATAAACCCATAAGTCATATGGAGATGATATAATTCAAACCTCAAAATATAGAAGTTTGAAACTATTTGATTTATACTAAATGACTTATGATTTCTAAGCTAGAGTTGATATCTTTCAAATACAGATTTGTTGGATACCCTAATAAATGACGTGGTAATATTTCCACATCATTCTGAACACAAAGGGATTGTGGGAAGGCGTACGACCTTTACAGATTTGAATTCCATAGTGAAATAAGTCATAATGTGAAAATAGATCATAATGAAATGAAGATTTTAGAGTTATTAATACAAGCTATAGAGCATCAAATGCACACAAATTTTCTTTTCTTGATGAGTTAATAGCTTCCATTAAGTTTCAAGTCTCAAACTTTGAGGTATTAGGGGCGATTGACGAACCTCCCCCGGAACAAGGAATTAACAAAGATCAAGAGAAAGAAGATTTTAATTTAAAAATCCTCATAAAGGTTATATAGATATCACAGTACACCAAAATTAATTGTAATATTGGTTAAAGTTTAATGAGAAAAATCATAATAGATGATTGCCCAATCAAGTGATGATCATAAAACCCTATTCAGAGGCTATGACTAGTCTAGATAGTGACTCGTGGTTAAGAACCATAGAATCTGAATAAGTATTCAATAAGAATCAACACATTATAGTACTTTGGTTGAATCTTCAACATATGTAAGATCCATTTATAGTAAATGAGTGCTTAGAAAATTATTGGAGTAGATGGTAAGGTAGAGACCTATAACGTCCATCTAATTGCTATGAGTTTAAATTAAAAGAAAAACATCATTATGGTGAATTCCCTTTCTCATAGAAATACTAAGATTATTTCAGACTCTACTATTGGCAACTACATACTATTATAATGAGATACAGTAATATCACGTGAAAATAGTTTTCACTCAATGGGAGTGTAAGAATTACTTCCTTAAGACCAATCATGGAGGTCTCATATCGCCATAATATAAAATGTAAGTTCTAAAAATCTATATAATGGATTGAGCAATTTTTACGTAGTTGGATTATTCTCTTTCATACAATCAAATAGTTTGATTTTATGTTTTTAGAACAAAAACTCCTAAGAGTACAAAGGACTAGTGGGAGTACAATTGTTTTCCTAGTGTTATATGTTCCAAGAGGAGATATTTAACAATAAGATTTGAAATTACTCTTAGTGGGAGGGTATGTCCTAGGAACCTAAAAGTAAGAGAATGAATGTGTATAGTCCTATTTGTCAAAACAATACGGATCTATCCATCATACCATGAAAAATGTATAAGACTTGAAGTAGAGTAGAGAGTAATTATGAAGGTAACCTTATGGGGATTGTTGGAAAGTAGTAAAGACTATCCTTAGGTACTTAAGAAGTATTTAGGGCCAATTCCTCGTCTGTGGAGAATATAAGTTGAAGCTAATTGGGTATATAGATGCTTATTTTGCTTCACACGTGGATGATAGCAAATCATCATATGCTTGTGTCTATATAAAGGAGAAGTGAATTGAAATAGTTCCAATAAAGATATTATAGCATATTTTGGTTCATAAATGCAGAATACACAGCATCATAAAATGAAAGTATACAAGTTGTTTGGATTAAAGAGTTATTATATTAACATAGTGTAGTCCCTACAATAAAGAAGTTTGTTTCTTTATACGATGACAATATTTGAGATATTGTATGATCTAATAAACCTAGACCACACTATGAATCAAAACAAATTCTACAGTATTACCACTTGATTTGAGAATCAATTGGATATTTGATAGTTTGAAGGTTCAGGAAACGGTGTAGATGTATTCATCTAAGTGTGTCTATCAGAAGAGTCTGATAAGAACAATCTGTTTATGAATAATGGTACTTGAACGATTGGGTCTAGGACAAGTGGGAGATTTTTAGAATTATACCCTAGCCCCGATCATCTTGTAATGAATTAAAGACAAGTGTTTGTTGTACACGATAGTAGTTATCCCTATTGTTTTGATTAAATTAGTTGTTTCCTTGAATCTATGGAAAACGTTTATGATTGTGGTATTCGTCTACATAATATAAAGGCAGATCCTTGATTAAGTTATGAACTAGATATTATAAGGTGTTATGTTAATGAGAATCTAGCTTATTGGACTTTATTTAAACTTGTTCTTGATCGTAGGATCATCGAGCAAGAACCTCGATTATCCGGTTAGATTACTATGTAGCTAATGACTATTTATTGGATAAATATCGGTTGTTTTCCTTTACCGAGTTAGGTGCATAGATGATTCACATAGAGATGTGATTATCGAACCGACTAAAACTAAAATTCCTAATGGTTAATTACCTTGAATTATCAAGTGTGTTAATCTCTATAAGAAACTCTACGCTTGAAATCCTTTGACCTGAGATCATTACTATAGTCGTGTATGTGCTTGTTGTGTTTCGATATTGTGGTACTAGTGTATCATAATGCTAGTCGAAAGGATATTATACCGATGGTATCAAATCCTTAGGCAAGGTGATAGAATGAACGAAGAAAGGAGGTTCTTAGGTCATTCCCCAATCTTTGGTAATCGACATTTAATGTAGTCGATTTTCTAAATGGGATTTTAATATTGTACCATATCACAGGATGATCAGAGGTGTAAAGATAGAGGCAATACGTGTATGATCCTTTATTGGGTTCTTTGTACACGGTTACTTCATGTTATCCAGTCGTTGGAGAGTGTTTTTAGACGTCAACCTATATTAGTCGTTAATTAAGTTAACTACTAGTGGTTTAACGATGAACCCACGTAGTCGCACACTAACGAGTGCATTGATCTAACTTCATATTGTCAATTAATTTTATTATAAGAAAATAAATATTAATTGACTATATACTCGAATATTGATATATTAATTTTCTAAAACAAATTAATATTCTTTTATAAGACTAAACTAAGAGAAAAGAAAATCTGATGGGTTTGTGGATCAAACCATATACCATTAATAGTGGAAAATTTATCACTGACTGATGGGATAGTCCAAGTCACATGTATAATATAAAAAGGCCAAATCCACTTCACAAGTGGGTAGTTAAACAAATTATTAGGATAATGAATTTTCTTTATACGTTCCTTGACTTGTCATGTTCTGACAATTTTTTTTCTCTCTCTCTAAAGTGATTATATGATAGTAATTATGAATAAATTTTATTATTAATTGTAGATGTCTAAAGGCCAAAGGTCCTAATTATCCTTTGTAAATGTGGCAAGTGAAGGGTCATTCTTTCCATATAAGTACAAGACTCTATCATTGTAATAGGACTAGTTAGTGTTGGAATACAAGAAACAAATTCTCACTATATTTATCTTCTTCTTTCTTTAAGTTTATAACACGTAATTAACACAAATACATCTCTTTCATAAAAGTGAAGCAGGATAATCTAGAAGGTAAAGTCATTCGTTAGCAAATCAGATTGCCTGTGTTTGAACTTGAGACCTTAAATAGTAGAGTACTTGCGTATAACCGCTAGGCTATATATTTGTTTTGTTTAATATTGGTAATATTTGAAGAATATACAGTACATTTATACGTTTTGTTATATATTATTCATATTCTGTAATTTGTAGGCCCGAGGCGTACATAGAAATTTATATTTATCAGGAGAGTATAACAAATTTTATAGGCCAAAAACCTATCACGAATTTTATATACCAAAAAATTAAAGCAAATCTCATAGGTTCGAAGCCTAGAATACAATTTATATGCTGAAACATAGAAAGAAAAACTATCTAAAGGCTTGAAGCCTTGATCAAAGTTTAAATGCTTGAAGCCTATATCAATTTTATTATAATTCCCACAAAATAATTAAGGAATGACATTTAATTTTCTTTTTGAAAAAAATCGTTCATTTATCTTCTGAAGAGAACTTTATTGAGTACAATTTATCACTCTCAATTCACTTAAGTGAATTATATTGGATTCATAAATAGTTATTTTTTCTTGGACTAAATAAAATTATAGGGAAGAAACCTACAATGAATTCTACATGTCAGGAGCATATACGAAAATTTATAGGCGTGAAGCCTACAACAAACTTATAAGCCAAAAGTATAAGAAAAAATATAGGTCCAAAACCTATATATATATATATATATATATATGCCAAAAGCGTATAAGAAAATTTAAGGGCTTGAATCTTGCATCATATTTTATATGTCGGTAGCATAAGACAACTTTTTATGGCCCGAAAACTACATCGAATTTTGTATGCCTGAAGCATATACTAATATTTATAGACTCAAAGTCTAAAACATAATTTATATACCCAAAGTATAGATAAAATTACCTAAATATTTTAAGTCAAAATAAAATTTTAATGAGTTTAATCATATATTAATTTTTTAAAGGCTCGAAGCTAGGTCGAATTCTTAAAGGGTGAAGTATGGATTAAATTTAAAAGAATAAAAACCTATATAGACTTTTAAAGGCTTGAATGTTAGATTAAAGTCTAACCGCTCGAGAACTAAAAGAATTGTAAAGACTCAAAGTCTTAGTTCAAATTTATGGTTTTGAAAATTAATGTGTTATATGATAAAAAGCCTCATATGGATATCATGGTTTTTTTTAAGAATTGAAGTGTGTCATATGTAACACAACTATTTTATTCATAAAAAGTACATAAAATTAGGGGAAGATAAGTTGAACTAAATAATGTTACGAAGTGCACCATCTTTTGGTATAATTTGTTCAAAGTTTACATGATAATGGTTTCAAACTTGTAACCTCCCCTGTAAATGTTTATAGTCTTACCAATTAGACAATCAAATAATTAGTTTGTAAATTGGATAAAAAGAAATGTTAGTACAATTTTACGTACTACTAAATTAAGTGAGGATTTCAAACGGAAAATGTAATATTACTAGGTGAAACAAATATACGTCTCCTTGTATCATATCACGCATATACTCCTGAAGTAGTTATATCGCGAATAAAGGTTTTAGAAAATACTATGAGATTTTATGTCTCGTGAGCAAGCCAAGTAATGAACTATTGATGTAATAATCATAATTCACGTTCCATATACATAATGCTATTACTTGAAGCTATTGAATTATATTCTCATAACAAATGCAATAAATTTCAAATATGTATTACAATAAAAATTATGGTGGCAAGATTTAATTGAATAAAATCATATTCTCTAACTCAAGACCATTCCCTGTAGTGACTGTTGAATTTTTCAATCTACTGTCTAACACAAGATTGTTGCATTTTTCAATCTATTTAAAAATGGATATGTAAACAAAATGGTTGGGCTAAATACGATAGAATATTGTATTCTTTGGCTAAAATTATTCATTATAGTGAATAAAACTGCATTTCCTGAAATCATGAGAGTACTGCAAAGTGGTCTTTGACGTATGTTTTCATAGAGTATATATATAATTTTTATGTATATATATATATATATATATATATATATATATATGTTTTTTTACTAGTATTGTTGTTAATCAAAGTGATAAGAAAAGGAAAAGGAGGTGATGACAACAATATTAATCGTGAATAAATAGAAGTTAAGCAAATCAAAAAAATGCAAAGTTAATTATTTATGAGAATACAAAGGAAAAATGGGATAGCGTCGCATCCTATTAAACTTCAAGGTTACCAAATTATTCTCTTGAAGTAGATATTGTTGTAAGTATAAGTATTTTTTGAAGAAAGATACCTTTTACACAATTCATATCATGTACATACTCCTGAAGTAGTAATATCATAAGTAGAGTTTGTCCTAATATTAAGTTTTAACATTACATTTTCTTGTAAACTATAATGTTTCATTCCTCGAAGTGAATGGAACTACATTCCCTGAAGTGAATGTAACCTTTTTCATAAACTAAATAAATAGATATATGGATAAAAACAAGTGGGTTAATGTTGTATTCTATTATTAAAAATGAATCCCTGGAGAGAATATGATCACATTCTCTGAAGCAAATGCATCATTTCCAGCTTATATAACATTGGCTCAGTAAGTTGAAAATCATTCTTGAAGTGAATCGAAATGCGTTTCTAGAAGAGAATGCAATGTTTTTCAATGTGTCTCGAATTTACATCTTGGTTACCCAAACTCCTAACAAGGTTAAGGTAAGAAAAAAATCTTTACCACTAGAAGTGGAATAATTAGGAATATCCTGAAAGTAGAAGGTCATAGTAAATAAACAATCACGAAATGATAAGCATGCATATTATCGATAAAGTGGAATCATATAGTATTTGCATACCCATGGAATACTAAAACATTTAGTTGATCTAATTAAAAGTTTTTGGATGCCCAAAAATCAAGTTAACTTGTGGTCAAAATTAACATAATTGGCGAATTGTGTTTTGAGTAAATCTCGAAAAAATTTACTAAATTTAAAAGATATTTTCCGAAATTAGTATTTTGTATAAACCACAAGTGTATGTAACAATGTATATCTTTGCATTATGTACTAAAAGTCTCACCAAGAGTGTGTATAAAAATAAAATATGTTATTTCTTTGGGGTTATACAATATACAGATTTGAGCAGTTAGAACCCAAATTGTGCAAAAGAAAAGATGTCATTATCCAAAGAACTTTTGTATTTTTAAATGATCGACTTAGTCACCTAGTGACAATAATTATATGTCGAATAATAGATTAATCACTTTGTCTCTATTTGAATAACCAAAATTTTATTTTACCAATTGACTACACCCTTATTAGGGGAGGGGAGAGACAAGGCAACTTGAAGCCCCAAAGAAGAAAATCACATGAATAAATTATTAAATGGTATATATTGTGGAATGTGCACTCCACGTGAAACAAAAGGAATTATTAAGCCAACTAATGTTTTCACATGCATTTTATTTAAAGAACGTATTGGTCATGAAAAGACTTAAGTACCTAAATACGAGAAAAATTATATAAATTATTAGTCTACTGAAAATATTTAAAACTGTCAGACAATGTATGAGATTAATATATTTTCATGTAATATAGCGCTTGAAGTAAATAGTAAGGATCCCAAACACCAAAGTGGTGAATATGTTGACAATAAAATAAAGGATAATCGTGAATTTTGAAATTTATTATCAAGGAGGAACCTGTAGAAACCTAGAATTGATTATGGAGAGACGTCCTCATTATTATGTTATTAGATTGATAATAAAAAAAAATTATGAACAAAATAGGTGATAGAAGCACCATAGGTTCCTGAAGCATGAGATTTGACCCAGCATGAAATGTGTTTGAAAGCACAACAAGTGCCTGAAGCACAAAAGGTGTCTGGAGTACTTAGAGCGTCTATATATGTATTCTCAAAGATTGAGAAGTTCCTGGAGAATAAAAGTTCCCGAAGAACACAATTTATTTAAAGAACAAGATAAAAGTTTTTGTATTATAAAAGGATATTCAGAATAATTGTTGTCATAATGAAAAAGATGTGATATTGTATTGTACTATTTTTCCTTCACCAGGGTTTTTTCCCACTGGATTTTTCCTAGTAAGGTTTTAACGAGGCATACCAAATATTAATTGTCCAAGAAGTATATACTCTTTTCCTCGATCAAGAAATTATATTTCTAAAACTCCATACATTCAAGTAAAAATGCAGAAGATTTACTAATTAAAGTTCATTAATGATGACAACAAGGTACAAGTCCAAAAGTATCTAATGTATTAGGAAATATATAATGTTGTAATGAGGGGAATAATATATGAAAATTCTTCATTTTCCCTTCGCCATGTTTTTTCCCATTTGATTTTCCTGGTAAAGTTTTAACGAGACAAATTTAATATATGTCATAACCCCCAAGGATTGATGTACTCTTTACACCAAAGTCTCCTACGCACACGAACTACAGAAGAATATGGATATTGACACTTGACAAATACAATCACGTAAGAATTTTGTAGATTTTCTTATGAAATCATTGTCAACCACAATACTCAAGAAGTAGGTCTACAATACTGAAATACGATAACTCATAGATCTCTTGCAACATCAGGGGGAGTGTTAACAAGATTGTACTATTTTCCCTTCGTCTATGTTTTGTCACAATGGGTTTTCTTGACAAGGTTTTAACAAGACACCGTTTTAAGATTATTAGTTCCATCCATATGTATTCTTTTTCCTTCGAGCAAGTTTTTATCCCACAAGGGTTTTTCTTGGCAAGGTTTTGACGAGGCATATTTCCTAATGGATGGACATCCAAGGGGGAGTATTATTAATTGTGGATGTCCAAAGGCCAAAGGTCCTAATTATTTTTTGTAAATGTGGCAAGTGAAGGGTCATTCTTTACCGATAAATACAAGACTCTTTCATTGTAATAGGACTAGTTGTTGTTGGAATACAACAAAAAAAAATCTCACTATCTTTAATTTCTTCTTTCTTCAAGTTTATAACAATAATGAGGTTTCATTTCACATAGATATTTTTGTTAGTTTTATCTCTTGAAAAATGAAAAACTTAAAGCAAAAAGTCTCTTAGTCATAAAGTCAAAATTTAATTCTGAAAGAAAAACTGAATGCTCGGTGTGAAAAGTATAGAGTTTAAAGATTTTTAAGCTGGGTTAGTGATGTCTCCCTATTTGTTCTAATTATTAGCCCCTTGGAGACATCCTTTTAGGTGAATAAATGAGTTATTTGATAGACTTTTAGGCTTATTTGATCATATTGCACTTTTTCCCCTTGGAAATTAATTATTTGCAGAATCTGAGCTTTTGTGCGTAAATTTGACTATTTTTAATGCAAAGTTAATTGGTTCTTGAATCTCATGAAAGACCAATCCAAGGAGAAGAAGTGAGAATAAAGTCTTAGTGTATTTTAGAGTGTTAGGAAATGATTTTTACTCGATTTTCTATTTTTAGAGTGCACTTTCCTATTTCGTTTTCTTGATTTATTGATTTATTCTTTTTAAGCATATGCGGTTTAATTATTTATTTAATTTGAAGCTTTAAAAGATAAATGGTAATTACTTAGAGATCAAGTCAAGATAAAGATGAAAGGAAAGAAGATTTACATGGAAACAAGAAGATTTAGGAAAGATTTATTCAAAGGAGGAAAAGATAAAGCTGCCTTTTGAAATCTGAAATTTCAGCCACGTTTTAAAGATTAAATCATAATTAAAGATCGACTAGGATTCTGCACGAGTGGTCTGCACCAATAGAAAGCTCATTCCAAGACAAGTAGTTTCATATATTGGAACTTTTCAAACGGATAAGTATTGAAAAAGATATGACCAAATCAAATCAGCAGAAGATCTTACCTTTCCTAGAAATTAGAGCTAAGAATTTAAGAGTCCTTGACTTGTCTTCCACTCCAAGAAATTCGACCTAGGGTCCTCCAACACCTATAAATACACCCCTTAGACCTCATAATTCAGTACCTCTCAATAATTATTCAATATATACATCCTTAGAGAGAGAGTCAGAGACTCTAAGAGCAAGAAGGCAAAGGAGAAGCTAGTGATGGAGGATTATGTCCTTCCATCAACAGTCATCTAATCCTTAGGTTATATATTTCTTTTCTGTAATTAAATATGATGTCTTTCTATTTAGTTTCAGTTTTTAATATTACCATGAGCTAAACTTTTATTTACTTGAGAATCGCAAAAAAGGGATGAACCCTAATTAATTTAATCTTTGTTTTGAATTTGGGATTGTTATGATTTAAATTGAATTAGGTCTTAGATATTGGATATTACTTTGTTCTTAATCACTATTTTTTTTCGGTACAACTAGAAATAGATTTTAGTATTTGTGCTATTCACTTTAGTGGCGAAGTGATCATCCGACAAGGGGGTTTGAATACAGATCTAGGTAATACCCGTGTAATGGACGAAAGTCACATGATTTACATAGCCAAAGAGGTAAAATATTATTCATCTGAAAGTAGCTTATATTCACCCTGACGGGGTTTGTAATACTGTAGGATAGCTTCTAGGTCCACCCTGACGGGGGCTAGGAGATATTAGATTCCCGACTAATATACTAATACCAATTCTACCCTTAAACAAAGCATAGGTTATATTGATTAGGTGGATTCCTTGCGAGACTCAAGTATCTCTCTTATCTGAAGTCAGTCTTTTATTTGCTTTTATTTATTTTAATTTAGTATTTATTTATTTGCATCTTAGAAAACCAAACAAAAATCTCTTATTTACTTTTCTGTTAAACAATTATTCTTCCTATCTGATTAATACTGGAATTGAACCTAATCCGTCCCTGAGAACAAACTCGATTTATCGAATATTACTTGGACAACCGTACACTTGCGGTAATTATGGTTCCTCTACTTTCGTACTTAATTTAATAACACACCAGGACCCACCAAATTTTTGGCGCCGCTGCCGGGGACGGTAGCGTGAGACCCCGGTGTTAATCTTTAGTAGTTTTAATTGTTTATTTATTTTTTCAGTTTTACGCTTGGTTTTTGTTTTTGTTTTTGTTGTACAGATTTTTATTCAGGTAATGATCAAGAGGTTTTAATGAAGATGTATAGAGGACATTACCCGGATCTGGATCCGGATCCATATGACTATTGGGAAGACTCTTCGGGACAACAACAATGGGGTAGTAACTTCTACCAACAACCTTATAATTACCCGCAAGAGCAAGGGTGGAACAATCAATGGATCGGGAATAATCAGCAACAACCATCATATCACTATCACCAAGAGCAAGCATGGAACAACCAATGGGTTGAAAACATTCAAAACTCTCCACCTCATCACTATCAGGAAGAAATTGACAATGAGATACGTTCTAAACTCCAGCGCTTAGTAGAGGAAACTAACGCCACCCATGCACGCATGCAACAGATGGTAGAAGAATGGGGTAGTATGTCTTATGAAGATTCCACTCCCCCGAGGGATGGAAGCGATCAACCGGGAAAAGTAGTGGAGGAGGAGGTGTTGAAGGAAGATATTAGTGATAGTGATATGACCATCATGCCGGTTATAAATGAAGACCACCATGTGGTTTACAATCCTATTAGCATGGTGGAAGAAGGAGTAGCAACGAAAATCCTAGAAATTGAAACTAAGGTTGCTATTCCTATGGTGTGTGCACATGATCATGATACAGAACGCAAACAAGAAAAAGAGGTGATCGAGATTAAGATTCCACATCAAGAATATGATGAAGTAATTGTGGAAGATTGGGTTGAAGACGAAGACGAATGTGAAGTGGTTGAGGTATCCACCGAAGAATTCAAAATTCACAATACAATAGAAGTTGAACCTCCACCACAAAAAGTTCACCAATCACTATCTCCACCACAAATCATCATTAGAGATAAAATATTGGAATCACCTCTATTATTAAAAATTATCAATAGGTGCTATTCAAGAAAGGCGCTACACCGCGAGAGTAAAGCGGCACGGAGAAGCACCTACCCACCACACTTTAAAGAGGAACGCGAGATTAAAGAAAATACAAATGAGCTTATACCGTTGAGGACGGTTATCTACTATCGTGTGGTGAAGAATAAGTTTCATCGTGAAAGTAAGAAGGCGAAACGGAGATACTACCCTCCCCCATTTAGAGATCGATGGAATAAAATTTTAAGGGGGAAGGTTTCAGAGCTTACATGCCAAGGACGAGGCGAATTCAAGTGGAGGAGAACCGCAAGGGCCTCAATACCATCTTTATGGAAGGTAACGCGTCGAACTTAAAGACGTAATAAACAAAAGTGCTTCTTGGGAGACAACCCATGTTTAATTTTCTTTAATGTTTTTCAATTCCTAGTGTATATTTCTAAGTTAGTGTCGAGTTTCAGTGTCTACTTTTAAAAGAAATGAGAAGGGTAGTGTGTTAATGGTGCAGGAATCGAGTTTGGGGTGCTAGGAAACGAAAGAGAAATATATGGGAAAAATTCGGCGCGAGGTCTGGTATACCGCCCCAGAACCCCGGTATACCGCAAGAAGAAAACCCGTACCACGGGTTATTAACGCGGGTTTTATGCAGAGTTGGAAAAAATTTGTAGATGCGCGGTCCGGTATACCGCACGATATGTCCAGTATACCGCAGGAGGAAATACCCGTACCACGGGTTAGGTACCGCGGGTTTTTGGATAGAGAAGAGATATTGAACAGTAGCAAAAACCCGTGCCACGGGTTATATATCACGGGGTCTTGGCAGAGACGAAAAAATGAAGAGCTGTTGGGTCCGGTATACCGCGGTATGTCGGTTTTGAAGAGGTTGTTACCTAATACAACTCTTACCCTATCACAAGCAAACCCTAGCCTTTTCCAAACGAATTTTCCAGCTCCCAACCCTATAAAAACACCTTGAAGCTTGATTAAACCTCCACAACAAATACATTAACATCATTAAAACTCTCCTCCATCCTCCATAAACAAAACCTCTTCATCAAATTCATCACAAAACACCATTAAACACAATCAATATCATCAAGCTTTCAAGAGTTCTTCCAAGATTTTTCAAGAAACCAACTTCCTTCATCTAATCCAAGCAAGAAACTCAAGATATACCAAGTTTGCTTAACTTTATTCTATCCTTGGTATAACTAGAGTTTGGGGTAAATTCAACCATGACAAACAGAACAGATGCTTTGGATTACAAGAAGAGGTATTGTATCCTAGGGAAGAACAAGAAATTGCCTGGTTCTACAGTTGAAAAGGCCATCAATCTTGATGAGCCTATTGAAGAAACACAAGAAAAAAAGGCACCTGCACCACCACAACACAAGAAATTAACAGCAAGGATGAGGGTATCATCAAAGCCTAAAGACAAGACACAAATTCAAGATCAAGGTTCTTCTTTCTCTCAAACTAATTCTGGTATGCCTCCATGGGCTCACAATTTGCAACAAGAATTCAAACTTTTACAACTAGACATCGGAGCACTTTGGAAGGAAATTACACAGATTAAGTCAACATTGGAAGAGGTAACTTTGTACGTGGATATTGATAATTATTCTTCCCCTTCGGAGGAGGACACGATAAATCTTCATGGCCAGGTACCCCGTTCTAATTCTTCTTCTTAATTTATGGTAGGCACTAATTAGGTAGTTTATTTTAATTTTATTGCTTTATTGAGTCTTTTTCGAGTCGTGGGGACACGACTCACTTTTGAGTTTGGGGTGGGGTTCGTTGCTCATCCCAATTTTTTGTGTTTTACATGCTTTCAATAAAATTCATTTTAGGGTTGCGTTGACTGTAGAGAATTTTAAATGCCCCCATCAAGCATGCTTCTTATGAGTTTATGATAGAAAATAGTTGACTTTAGGAGTTAGTATGAAGCTGAACTTTGATTGCATGCAAATATGAGGTAATTGATAGGAAAAATTAATGAACAATGCAAAAGAAGTAAACTTGTGCTTAAGGATGATGGGTGGTTTGTAGAACGTGAGATCTAAATGAGTAGAGAACCCACTTAGGTATGAACTAGAGGCAAGTTGTGTAAATAGGAAAATGATAGAGAAGTTCTTTGTTAGCCCTTTGAATCCTTTTTGGCTGTCTATCCCTGAATTGATTATATCCTTCTTAGACAAATTTTTAGCCTTTAAGCCTTTCTTTTGTCACCACATTATAAGCCAATATCCCTTTAGTTTGTTAGGCATGACCATATGACCCGCACTTGAATCACGATCCTGAAACTTCCTGTCTTGAGCTTGAGTTTGGGGTGGTGGGTTCACTATATGGGAATTTACATTGGGTTGGGATTTTTGAGCTTATCAAATGTGCTTTGTGCTATTTATGATGATGATTCACAGGTTTATTTTATTGTAACCCTTTGCCGGGGTAATAGTGAATGGAAAAGAAGTTTCGAGCTCAAGTTATGAATAGGCATAACTATGAAAAAATAGCATGATATCTCAACATTAAAACGAGAGTCATATCTATATAAAAGAAAAAAAATGAATGATTTGAAAAGAAAATATATTTGGACTGGCAAAGTGGAAATTTTTATGAATCATCCTTAGTGCTTATTGGGTTAATTTGGGGACGCTAATTAAGTGCGTCAAATGGGTTGAGTGAGAACGTTATTCGAGTGTAAACTCAAGCTCTTGGACAGTTTGTTGATGGTAAGTGAGGAGAGAGCCAAAAGCTCACTTCAAATTTACCAAATATGCATACCATACCGTCCCTTAGCCGACGCTAAAACCGTAAAGACCTCGTGATTCCTAGATGCATAGTGAGTTAATAGGGATTATGCTAACTGGAGCGTTCAGAGCAAGTAAAGATCGAGGAACACCCTATTGCCACCATCTTGAGATAAGTAATAAGCGTATCCTTTTAGCATTGTGAAATTAATTTTGGATTGATATTATTTTGTTTTTGATTTTGCACGATAAGTGTAGGTGTATATTAATTCCTAGAGTAGACTATATGAAATTTGTTTTAAGTTGTGCTTTGGGATTATTTTCTAGATTCTACCTTCTGCGTTCACCTAAAAGATCCTTTGTTTTTATTTTACTTTGTCGGGACGACAAAGGTTTGAGTTTGGGGTCTTGATGTCTCCCTATTTGTTCTAATTATTAGCCCCTTGGAGACATCCTTTTAGGTGAATAAATGAGTTATTTGATAGACTTTTAGGCTTATTTGATCATATTGCACTTTCTCCCCTTGGAAATTAACTATTTGCAGAATCTGAGCTTTTGTGCGTAAATTTGACTATTTTTAATGCAAAGTTAATTGGTTCTTGAATCTCATGAAAGACCAATCCAAGGAGAATAAGTGAGAATAAAGTCTTAGTGTATTTTAGAGTGTTAGGAAATGATTTTTACGCGAGTGTCTATTTTTAGAGTGCACTTTCCTATTTCGTTTTCTTGATTTATTGATTTATTCTTTTTAAGCATATGCGGTTTAATTATTTATTTAATGTGAAGCTTTAAAAGATAAATGGTAATTACTTAGAGATCAAGTCAATATAAAGATGAAAGGAAAGAAGATTTACATGGAAACAAGAAGATTTAGGAAAGATTTATTCAAAGGAGGAAAAGATAAAGCTGTCTTTTGAAATCTGAAATTCCAGCCACGTTTTAAAGATTAAATCATAATTAAAGATTGATTAGGATTCTGGACGAGTGGTCTGCACCAATAGAAAGCTCTTTCCAAGACAAGTAGTTTCATATATTGGAAGTTCTCAAAAGGATAGGTATTGAAAAAGATATGACCAAATCAAATCAGTAGAAGATCTTACCTTTCCTAGAAATTAGAGCTACGAATTTAAGAGTCCTTGACTTGTCTTCCACTCCAAGAAATTCGACCTAGGGTCCTCCAACACCTATAAATACACCGCTTAGACCTCATAATTCAGTACCTCTCAATAATTATTCAATATATACATCCTTAGAGAGAGAGTCAGAGACTTCAAGAGCAAGAAGGCAAAGGAGAAGCTAGTGCTGGAGGATTCTGTCCTTCCATCAACAGTCATCTAATCCCTAGGTTATATATTTATTTTCTGTAATTAAATATGATGTCTTTCTATTTAGTTTCAGTCTTTAATATTACCATGAGCTAAACTTTTATTTACTTGAGAATCGCAATAAAGGGATGAACCCTAATTAATTTAATCTTTGTTTTGAATTTGGGATTGTTATGATTTAAATTGAATTAGGTCTTAGATATTGGATATTACTTTGTTCTTAATCACTATTTCTTTTCGGTACAACTAGAAATAGATTTTAGTATTTGGTCTATTCACTTTAGTGGCGAAGTGATCATCCGAGAGGGGGGTTTGAATACAAAACTAGGTAATACCCGTGTAATGGACGAAAGTCACATGATTTACATAGCCAAAGAGGTAAAATATATTTCATCTGAAAGTAGCTTATATTCACCCTGACGGGGTTTGTAATACTGTAGGATAGCTTCTAGGTCCACCCTGACGGGGGATAGGAGATATTAAATTCCCGACTAATATACTTATACCAATTCTACCCTTAAACAAAGCATAGGTTATATTGATTAGGTGGATTCCTTGCGAGACTGAAGTATCTCTCTTATCTGAAGTCAGTCTTTTATTTGCTTTTATTTATTTTAATTTAGTTTTTATTTATTTGCATCTTAGAAAACCAAACAAAAATCTCTTTATTACTTTTCCAGTAAACAATTATTCTTGCTATCTGATTAATACTGGAGTTGAACCTAATCCGTCCCTGAGAACGAACTTGATTTATCGAATATTATTTGGACAACCGTACACTTGCGGTAATTGTGGTTCCTCTACTTTCGTACTTAATTTAATAACACACCAGGACCCACCAGTTAGTCAATATGATTTCGTACAAAGCCTTATGGTATGTAATCGACAATTTTCTTTTTAAATTCTGAAATCACAACTAGATTGTCTTTTTAGAATTTCAATTTCTAATTTTCTGTTGTATTATATTTAGATATAACTGTAATTGCAATCCTTCACAACCTTGGGAGTTTACTCTACCGAGGATAGAACCGATTGGAGGAGAAGTTGTCGAGTGGTTAGCGTTGCCTTTTTCAAATGAAGGAATTAAGAATGCGGTGTTTCAGTCGAACCCTACTAAGGCCCCAGGGCCGGATGGCTTATAATCGTCGTTTTATAAAAAATGTGTGGGACCATGGGCTCATCGATTTGAAACATGTGAGTTTGTCTATTGACCTTGGACCCATTCCGTCGAAATTAAATTGTACACTATGCATCTTATTTTGAAGGTTTCTGATCCAGATAGGGTAAGTTTATTTCGACCAATTAGTCTTTTTAACTTGTCTTGTAAATTTATTATGAAGACTATGGTTAATAGATTTAGACCTCTTCTTGCAGCTGCTATTGGTCCTTGCCAGAGTAGTTCTTTGCAAAGAAAAATCAATTATGGGTATCAATGTGTTGGTTAGATAGGTGGATCACAAAATAAGACAAATAAAGGGGAAGAAAGGAATAATGGAAATAAAGATTGACTTAGCAAAATCAAATGATAAGCTAAGTAGAAAATTCATTGAAGATACGACCATACAATTCAGATTTCCTTCCTCTTGAACGATGCTAATAATAATGTGTATGATATTAAATGAAATGAGAGTGTTATAGAATAGGGAACTGCTACCGCCATCTAGACCATATAGAGGCATTAGACAAGGCGAGGCGATTCCCTCTTGCATTATATTTGTATTATATGAACGGAGCGTCTGACCTTGTTGATCAAGCACTTGTGTGATGGAGAAAGATAGAAGCCAATTAAAATTGCGAGAAATGGACCGAAATTGTCTCACATTTTCTTCGTAGATTATCTAATCTTGTTTGGTAAAACTTCTCAATTACATGTAAATATTTTGAAGAAGGCCATGGAACATTCTATGGGATGGCTTACCAAACAATAAACGCTGCTAATTCACTGATCTACTTCTCAAGAAATGTGCCATAAGTAAGTATGACAGAGCAATCCGTGAAAAGTGGATTTTGTTTATGTAAAGCATTCATGAATTACTTGGAGGCTAGTATACAATCGGGGAGATTTCCAAAGTGCTTCTATAAGAAAATACAGAGAGGATGAAAGACACGATTTCGGCATGTATGACGAAGGGTTTGTCTCTAGCAGAGAGAATTACACTGGTACAATCGATCTTATGTGCAATTCCTACATATCAGATGCAAATCATGAAATTGTTGGTGTACGTATGTGACATGATCGGTCGTATTGTGTGGGATTTTATATGGGGATCAAGAAATGAAAAGAGAAAAATGAACTGAGTAAAGTAGGAATAAATGTGTCAACCAAAGTCAGAAGGGGGAGTTTGGATTGATGGATGTTAAGAGTTTTAATATAGCCTTGTTGGCCAAACGTGGGTGAAAGCTCCTTCGAAATCATATAGTGGTGTTTGTGGAGATATTTTAACAAAAACGATTTGGCAAATTGGCGTACCATAAGTGTACCATCCAATTACATAATCAATTTTTATGTAAATGACACTAAAAAATACACCCTTTTTGCCATACACTATAAGTGTACCATCCGATTACATAATCAACTTTTTACCCCCACATAGAAATAAAATTATATAATATTGTAAGATTTGTTTTGTTCGCAAGGTCAAAGGAAATAGATGTGGGGTGATTATATGTTTTTGCTTTTTTAGTTCCCTGATCAAGAAAACTAAAAATCGTTTAAAATGGTGGGATAATAACTATTATTTGTCCAGTCGTTATTTAAGTTCAAATTAAATTTGTTCCGTAAGCTTGTTTACCGGTTTATACCGTTATGATACTAAAAAGGTAGATTACGTGATTTCTTTAATTTTTATATATACCCCTAGAGTGTGTATGAAAATATCAATTTTGGCATAGTATAATTGTTGATGAAAAACTAACAATATCACTGGTAAAGTAAAAATTGATTTCATATAATCCGAAAGAATATAATACTACAACTATTACAATACAATGGAAAATAGGATTATAAAGGTATCCCAAAAACCATAATACAACAACTATTAGAAGAAATGGGAAAAGAACTTACATAGAAATATAAAAAAATATTCTAGATACGAATACACAAAAACGTGTAGCGTTAAAAAAGATATTCCAGAAGTATCGGTATCTCCAACAATCGTATCCCTCTTTTACTGTAATCTTTATGTCAAAAATGATTTGACTAGTCATTGGGAAGTGAGTGTTTATTTTTCTGAATTTCTTGGTTCTCTATTCTCTTCGGGATAGTTTTCTATCCTCTCTAGAATAATTTTTTATTCTCTCGAAAATAATTTTATTTCTCTCTAGCATAAAATATCTCTCCCTAGAATACTCTTATTTTTCTCTAGAAAATGTAAGTCACAAAGAAACTATTTATAGTAGAAGGAACAAACCGAAGAACCGTCACATAAATGCTCACTAATGCACATTAATAGTCGGTGATAAAGACTCATTAATGTTGACGGTTTTCTCTACCAAGCTCTTGTATCCACCGTAACAAACGAATTAAACAGGTCTTGATGATGAAATATTATGAATTAATTCCGAGTCAATGAGCCATCAATTCTTGGTTGGTTTGTCTTTTATTTTATTCTCCTTTTTCTAGGTGGGACTATTACTACACAATTTCTTAGTTTAGTAAAACAAAACTCTTTAGTTTACTAATTCCAACAATTTTTTTCTCAAATGTAATGTGGGACTATTACTACACAAATAGTCTTTTCCACTTCTCCCAATAGTATGAAAGAATTAATAAAATAAATCATCTTATATTCAATAATTCCAACAATCCCGCACTCATGTTCATTGGGAGAGGAGGTGAACAGGTTTCCGTAAATACCAACATCTGTGTAATTTGTATATAAGTGTCAATATCTTTCGATTTGTGTTGACATGTAGTGAAGTGAGGAAACCACCAAATTCCTGTCAAGTGAACTTACTCTTGAACTTGACAGTTTTCGATCGAGACCCTCACAGCACATTCTCTACCCGGCTGATAGCTACAAATTCCTCAAACATCACCGTTTCCTTACACATACATGAACTCCAAGAGAGTGTAGCCACATTAGATGTCCCTTCTCGGATTTTAAGATCATTAAGAGCAATAAAGCTCAACCTCGTCATGTGTCTCGCGATTTTATCAAGTCATTTCTTTTAAGGACCATGCTTACGGGCAACGAAAGTGAGTCTAAAAACTCATCCCTTGGGAAAATCAAGGACGTCTCCTTGAAGTCAAATCATGATCAATATAAAACAACCTCACATGACGGTGAATTCATCAAGTCCGACTAAATAAACCACCACACATGGCTATGAATTTATTAAATATGAGAAATATACAACAACCTCAACGGTGAATTCATTAAATCCGTCTGAATAGGACCATTACGCATGTCTATGAATTCATTAAGTTTTAGTTTGCTCATGTATGCACAATTTACACTACATGGATAGGAAGTTAGTGCATAATATAGACATATTAGTCATAGGTTCCAAATTTATCGTTTTAGTCTTATCACTCAGCATTTCCGGGATTACTCTCCCGGTTAAGTCTACTAGTAAACAAATCAACCATTTATTTCATCATTTATATGGGACCAGTTTGCGTAACAAAAAGGATTCTCCAAGAAATACATGAGTCATTTTAAAAAGTAGATATATATCAATAATACCTTTCTCGTACTTCATTAAATGACAAAGAATAACTCAGTTTTTGCCATTTAAGTCTCTTTTCAATATATACAATACCAAGTTGAGTATATATTATTAATAACATCATAATCATTATAATTATTTCATATTCACTATGGGGTACACACCCCCATAATTCTCTTATTCATGCATTCAGTCTTATAAGGAATTTTACTAGACATTATATTAACAGATTCAAACCTTTCCTACAAACTGAGACTAACTAAGGTAAATTCCATTATTTACTCATATTAATTTTATCCTTAGGATCCGCTTCCCCAACCTTATTTATTCATAAATAGAAATTTGAAATCCGTAAGTCCCGTTGAAGAGAGTACCGAAAGATGATCAAGTCATACATCTATTGACAAAAGTGTCACACAACCCGGTCAATCTTTTATTAAGATACTATTTTATTAGCAAGGTTCCCATTTAAAAACACAAATCAATTTCCTTAGTTTTCAAATTTTATCCCCTTAATCCAAAACAACCAACCCTTCATGTTTGCACCACATAGATTTCTTTACATAGATCTTCATTCACAAATAAATTTAATAACCAATTGATATATATTAATGTTTGTGAATTATATTTAGTACAATAAGAGTTAAATAGTTGTAATATAAGGGGTCAAAGAAATCCTCAAACTTATATAAACGTGGTAACTTAAGGACTTATCCTCGAGTCGATTTATTTTTTCGGCTCGTATGTGACTAATTGGATCTTGTCAATTCATTTTCCAGTGACGGTTTTCTTCTTATCCGAATCATCACCCCGTGTCTTTTCTAAATCGTTTCACATATAGTCTTTGTTGACTTCTCATCGACCATAGATAAAAGGTAATGTTCGTCACATTATCCAAGATCCATCCCCTAACCACTGAATTAGCTTTCTTGAACCTAACTTCAAGAGCTAGGATACTAGAATAGTGTTCTTTGGTAATTTCCACATTGCCCTCAATGTCGGTAGTACCTCGAGAACAACAAGATCTAGTTCATATGGTTCAAGGCATATCATTGTCTTTTGTGCCGAAAGTTTGTAGTTGGAACCATTGAAAGGATCTAACATAATCACGTCTGGAATGGCTTTTTCGTTCAAGGATGAAGCAACTGCCGAAATAGAAAAACTATTTTACAACCAGTGATATTAAAAATATTTTTTTTAATTTGTTGCTAAAAAACTTACAATATCACTGGTAAATTAAAAATGTATTTCATATAAAATTATTCCGAAAGAATGTAATAGTACAGCTATTACAATATAATGGAAAATCGAAATATAAAGGTATCTCAAAAACTGTAATACGACGACTATTACAAGAAATGGGAAAAGAACTTACATGCATATATTCAAAAAATATTCTACATACGAATACACAAAAACATGCAGCGTTAAAAAAGATATTTCGGGAGTACGGGTATCTCCAACAATCGTATCCCTCTTTTACTCTACTCTCTATGTAAAAAATGATTTGACTAATCATTGAGAAGAGAGTGTTTCATTTTCTGAATTTTTTGGTTCTCTATTTTCTCCAAAATAGTTTTCTATTCTCTCTAGAATAATTTTTTATTCTCTCTAGAATAAAATATTTCTTCCCTGAATAATTTTATTTATTTCTAGAAAATGTAAGTAAAAAAGCATTATTTACATTAGTAGGAACAAACCAAAAAATCGTCACATAGATGCTCATTAATGGTCGGTGATAAAGACTAATTAATGTTGATGATTTCCTTGACCATGTTATTGTAATTAAATAGGTCTTGATGAGGGAATATTATGAATTAATTCCGAGTCAATGAGCTATCAATTTTTGGTCGGTTTGTCTTTTATTTTCTTCTCCATTTTCTAGGTGGTACTTTTTAACATATTAATTGTTTTCTCAGTTATCTTAAGAGAAAGAAAGAATTCATAAAATAAATCTCTTTAGTCTAGTAATTCCAACCATTTCTTTCTCAAATTTAATGTTGGACTATTATTACACTAATAGTCTTTTCCACTTCTCCGAAGAGTATGAAAGAATTAATAAAATAAGTCATCTTTTATTCAATAATTCCAACAATAGTAACTTATAATACAATTAAATCATAAAATCAGGTTCCCTTAAACAAAAAATCATAGATTTGACCTTATTTAATCTTTTGATAAATCACAAATGTGTATTATATACTTCATATAATTGAATATTAAAAATTTAAAGTATTCAATATGAAGCTACACATATCATTCAGTTGTTGTACTTAGAAAAAAGATTAACGTAAATTAAATATCAGTATCTTATATATATTCTTCTAATTTTGATCATATTTTTAATTATGTCTTATATAATTTTATTTGTCAATTACAACTAATCTTAATCAAAATTGATTAAATTAAAGGATGAATTAATTAATTTAATATTTTATTCTTAAAATAACTGGTAAAAAATGTAGACTAATTGTAAATGCATTAATACAGAACTTGGATTATAGATAATCTAATTATATCTATATATTACGCATTAGTTCATATTGACTTTTGCATCTATTCATATATAATGAGTAATCAATTCGTTTGGTTCAATTAACATAATTTTTTAAGACATATGTTAAGTTGTAGTTGAATAGAGTTAGTATTCTATGTTAACATATATGTATGATGTACCATTATAAACAAACACCCAATTATTGAACCAATGCACATATGATATGACATATATAGAGGTGAGAGAAAACATTGTGTAAAGAATTAAAATAAATGTCTTTTTAGCATAGTATAGTGGGTTTGATAGGCTTATTTTAGTAATTTATAAATTACAGAAATAAAAATGGACAATTTTTTAAAACTGAATCGTACATAATTAAAATTTGACATTAATTATTGAATCAGTTCAATTTCAATAGATTATGCATATCGTATTTTAGAATTGATTTTATCAACTATGGGTGAGATAAAGATAAACTAAGAAAAAAATAAGTAACTATAACGAAGATGAGTGACGAGAAAGCTTGTTTGTATCTCCACATTAAACCAACTTTTTGGTCTCTCAAGTCTATTAAAATCAATAATCTTGCACTTTAAGATAAATAATTTCTTCCCTTATTTTATGCATAGTATTAGGATCAATTTTTCATGTCTTTTTATAATTTTACTTTATTGTATGATTACTGACTCTACCCATAAAAATTGTATATAACAACTTGATGGGATATATATAAAAGATTAGAAGGACGAGAAGAATTTGTAAGTAAAGACATGGATACAAAGATCATGAGAATAAACTTATCAAATCTTTCAAATACTGAGGAACTTTTAAGTTATTTGAAATATGAATACACAAAATTTATTGCACAACCACCTTTTAGTTGAAAACATAAAAAATATTTAATTTTAGATTAAGGCTGTTAATAGCTTAGCTTATGAGACAACTTGACCATCTGGAAAAAACTAAATTTAAAAAATTTATTTTGGACCAATTTGATTTTGGATCGATTCAACTTTACTTAGACATGTTGAGTTTACAATGTGTTTTTTAAAATAAAATAAAAATTAATGGATCAGACACTTTCTGAACCTTTAACTATTACTATAATACTACAATTCATCATTGTAAAAAAAAAAAAACAATGATGGAAGAAGAAAGATACATTACTTTAAATTCAATAATTTTTTTTAGAAAAACAGATAAATTATTAATTAATTATGTTTTCGCAATTTAGAAAGTTCCAGACATACCTATTTCAATACTACTATTAAAATTGAAAACCTAGATTACTTGTTTTTTCATATTATAGATATACTTCATTTACTTCAATTTTTTTCTTAACATAACTTCTCAATTCCAATTAAAAGATTCTTTTTATAAAATATTTCACTGATCCCGATCTATCTAATTTGATATATATTAAACACCATAAAATAAAATTAAAAGAAAAATAATTTTAATTTTATGGTCATTGCATAATAAGAACCACATAATTAATTAATTTTTTTTTTGGAAAATTCTTCCATCCAATATTGGATGATCCTACACCAATAATATTAGTACACATACCCCATGTTTTAAACTTACAAAAGTAACTAATTTATTAATCTAATAACATATGTTTTTCTATAACAAGCAATGGCCATGATATGAATATTGGACCATCCAATATTGGATGGAAGTCCTACCCTTAATTTTAATAGTAACAAAAAATGTTAAATGCACAACAAAAGAAAGTCAATGAATAACATACTACAATAATTTAATGAAGAATTAATTTCACAAGACCTAGGAGTGAGTTTGGTGGTTTCAAATGAGTAAATGCAAGGAGGAAGAAGAGGTCTAATGGAGTAGTTCAACTTATCTTATCATGCACTATGTCTGGTGTTTACAGCACGATGATGAAATATGTAGATTATAAATAAGACCTTTTTGTAAAACAACATTCTACTTACAACACAACATTTTAGTTGAACAATGTACACATTTTTCTCAACAAACAATGACACCATATAATACACCTTTTCTTTTCTTCAATATTTTCTTTTGAAATAAAAACTAAATTATGTTATATATGATAGATAATTTAGAGAAAAAATTATGTAGGTGGAATATAATTTTCTCAATTTGCTAATTCGGCTATTTATATTTTCATACATTGTAAATTTATTTATTTATTAAATCAAATAATGAAAGTTAGATTAAAAAAATGTCTTCTCATTCAATACAAAATATTTTTTGGGCAAATGCATAAAACTGGTTTTTTCGGATATAATTTTTTTAAGCGCTTGGATACAGAATTCTTCTTTCATGTAAAAGTAAATACGATAAGTATATTTCATAATATCAAACAAAATGAGACTCAAGTCAATCTGATAATCTATGAATTTTCCAAATAAAAGTCTTACCCCTATTACATATTAGATAATATTTTGTAACGATCTTGTGTGATGCATGGTTCATATTTGATAATGAACCATCATGAATTGTGTCATATCTATAAGCATCAAGAAGGTAACATTGAGATCATAAGCCATTGTTTATTTGGTCAAAATAACTTTGGAAGACACTCGTTGTTTTTTTTAAGGTTGTATGCTTGCTCACAATGCAAATATTAATGCACTTTTTGGTATATCCAATAGTCCTCAAACTACGTAAGGCATAAAACATCAGCCAAAAACTAAATGTAATATCCAAATTATTTTGACAAAAAATTATCATCTTTCCGATAAAAGCTGGTCATTTCATCATATATCCTGCTTGGAGAGTGAAATTGTAAATTTCATGTCTAAAAATGTTAGGCATAACTTGGTCACATAGAATCGAGGATATATTTCTAATAATATTATTTTAACTTTTCTTAGAGACATTTTCTCAAACAGGTGTAGGTTAATCTTTTGGCATGTATTGTACAATATTCGAGTTAATCTTTTATTTGAAGAATTTGACTAGCAATAAAATATGTATTAATATTAAGTAAGATGTGATATATAAATGTTGACAAAGGATTAATAGATCAAACAAATTAAACACCTTAGTTCCATAAATAGTTACTTAGATGGATGACCTCGAGTTGATACAATATCCTAAAATACTCTTATTATTGCAATATGATTGCAAGTGTATATCAATATTATTATCATTAATTATACTAGTTAGATATAATATTTGGTCAAAAATAAATAATGATTATTTATAATACAGTTTACGATAATCTTTGTTGAATTGTATTATCAATTAGGATAACATATTAGTTGTATACTTATGTGTATAATTTTGGGTTTAGGTAGTTGATAAAGAAAACAACGCCATTCATAAAATTGATTTGAGCACATATCTTTTCGAGATATTTGAAAGCATCCTTGAGCTAGTAGTATCTTTTCGAGATGATTTTAGGGCATATATATAAGTAGGGGATACACCTTTAGTGTAACCTATATGATTTTCTAAGTATGTATATGAAATTATAATGACCCTGTAGATTGTCGAGCGTCAATGATAACAATAAAATGATACGTTTTTCATTCTAACAATGTAACTGAAGCACAGTGTAGTACCGGTCAGCTTAAAAAAAATAATTGCAAAGCGCTAATTTTAGATATTCATAGTGTGATTCTTCTAACTATATTTGGATACTTCTTATATGGATATGGATGTAAGCAACACATGCCCACGTGTCATGTTGATTTCTTCTAGTGATATTTCTAGGTGCGCTCGAGAAGCACACTTGAAGACCTTCAGTTAATATACTTGGACTATTTTGATCGATGAGGGACCACCCGTCAGGTGTTTCCTAGTTGTGATACAACAATATAAAGTATTCCACTATTTTTATATCTTATATTGTTCTCGTAATAGATGGATTTATTTATGAATTAGAATGGAATATGCTAACAAACAACGAAATTCACTTATATATTCACAAATTTCAGATTTACTGTATGGAGAAAATTGTACTAATTAACAAGTTTAAGCGTTACACATACTCCTTACATATTTTATGTCAAAAATGAACATCCTCGAATCATAAAGATAAAAAACCAAAAAACAAGAAATAAAAACACCGTAAGAAGAATTGGGAAATTTCTTTACATGAACTCTTAATAATCTCTTTGTAGCTTGTAACTTTTGAACCTTTCATAGCCTTCGTGTGCACAATAGTGATTTAAGTCATGCAAGACAAAAATTTTGTAACCCTAAGTACATATATCTTACAGTATTACAAAATTCTAACGTAATATGCAAGGAAAGGTTGAGCGCAGACATACCAAGTATTAAAAATTAAATTTCACCAAGATGATTTGAATTTTTGTTGTATTTGCTGGGAAGTAGTGATAACAATAATGTTACTATCTAGACAATTCTTCACTAGGAGATTTTATACCAATATTTCTTGTAAGGATTTTTCCTTTAAATTGTTTGATAATTCAGTTCTACAAACTCCTGACCTTTTTGGTTAACCAAACTTGGAATCTTGAGGAATCAAGTTATATGTTAGAAATCAATCCATCTATCAGATATCTAGTTCATTTTTATATTGAATTTCTTGTTCTCATACATTTTCACTTTTCTGCCTCAATGGTCCTTGGGATCATTAAAGCTCGAGATCATCACCATCTTCTATTTTTAATAGTTTTTCAAAATCTTATTTTTATCACATTTAATAGTATAAGCCAACTATTATTTTTTATTGGCGTACCCCTTCTCATCACAATATTGTTGATTACTCTACTCATTCTCATGACTTTATTCATTGATCTACCATACTTATATCTCACCCTCAACATAAGATGTTATTCAACCAACAAGATCTTATTATACATCTCCCTCAAAACCATAATTTATCATAGGATGAGGCACGATAGATTTTATAAACCTCATCCCAAACTAAAAATAGTTACGCTTTCTTAGGCAAGCACTGCACAACCTCAAGGAGGATTATATAAGAAGGACTCTCTAAACAACTTTAGAAGATTCATGAGAATATGTAGGTTAGATAATAACTATTCAACTTATATTAAATTAAATCTCCATACCATTCATTCAACTTCACTAATAATACTCCCCAAACGTGTACCTGCCACCCGTGTAAGAAAATGTCTATTTGGGACAAGTGTGGAGTATTACAATTTATAACTAACTATTGTTCCACAATGTGTGATAAAATAAAAGAAATAATAGAAATGGGGTGCTACACCGGTGTGTATTGATCAGAGACAAGTATAAATAATAAGTAAGATTATCGTTTTTCACAAGGATTATTATTGAGACTAATGGTGTTTAAACTAGAACAAATGCGTGAAACTTGTTATAGTAATAATGAATTACTAAAAGTTCAAATATGATATTGTTTATTTGTTTTTCAAATATAAGTAACAACTAATGAGTAATAGTTATAATTATTAAACTAACAATGTCAATTAAGATGGTAAATAAATAAAGGATATAAACTAATAGGAGATGGTTACTTAAGGAATTGCTAGTAACTGTTAATGCCACTAATAAATATTGTATGGATAAGGATGAGTGATCGTGTTCCCATTAGTCGAGATACAATAGCACTCTAACTCCCGTCAAGGTAGATTTAGAGCTCAACCTTACACACCAGTTGGCTATCCGATGAGTTACGTTCCCAACCCTTGAGCTCAACCTTACACACTGGCATTTCTGTATTAGGTAAGTAATTAAACAACCCATTCGGGTGATAGCTCAATTACAAAATCTACCGGCTAATTGGTTAGAGAACACGTAGTATTAAATTAAACACATAAGACAAGGGAAATCAATTCAACCAAAACTGAATTAAATATCTTAATATCTCAAATGAAATAATTCCATTAAAAAGCTAAACATAAATTCTCAGAATAGCATTCTCAAGCAATAAGGGTTTAGTTCATAATACAAAAAGAAAAACTTATTAAAGAAAAACTACTTAAAACTAAAGACATAATCATGTTTAAAAGTAAAACTAAATATATGTTACTCATAATGATGAATAGAATCCTTTAATTGTTGAGGTACAATTGATGGGTTTATAGACAAACCCTCGTCTTCTCCTATTTCATCTGTCTTGAGCATTTTCCCCCTCTCTAAACGGATGGAATTGACTTCTAAAAAGATGGATAATGATATATGGGTTGAACTATGACTAATATATAAGCTAAGAAAACATTTTGGCATCCTATATGTTAACTAATTTGGGTTTGGAATGGGCCCAACCCGTTTTACTAACCAGAACAACTGCCCAAACTCATACCCGGTCATGCAAGCGCGATTTTATAGTGGAGGCTTAAGAGAATATCTATTTGAGTCTCCTTTCTAATATCCCAACTGGTTCACACAAGATATTAGTTTAAACTCACAACACCCCCTTATAAAGTACACAAATTCCTCCATATTTTCTTATTATCTATTAATTCTTTTCATGCTTATATTTTCCATATTTTCCATATAAACTTCTTAAAAATCTTCCATGTCATTTTTAAACTATAATTTATAATGACACCTCTTAAATAAAGATTAAACGTGTTTCAAGTCTACAACATATTGAAAAGTTAAATAAAACCAATTTAAGTTTGTAAAATTTATTATTATCTTTTAATTCTTTTCATGCGCATAAATTATTACCCTTCACCCTATACAGACACGCACATGCTAACACACACCATTAGTTTGGTTACAAAATAGACCATTTAATAAATTTACAATAACTTCAATTTTAAACTGGACCAAACGTATAAAAAGTGTTTGTTTAATACCTAAAGTTTCACTTTTAAAGCAAATCAATCCTAATGTTATGTTCACTAGTCACTTGAATTGCATGCAATAATTATTTCCAGGAAAGGGAGGGGATGAGAGGGAGAAGGGGTTTAGGCTTTGTGTCATCTATAAATTTCACAGACTATGCAGCGTATTTTACTTGTTTATAGATTTTGACAAATTCTTTTTAATCATGTATAAACAGGCATATTCTTATAATATTCTTTGGTCATGCACTCGGCGATAAGAACTTATATTTAATTCGCGAACGCAAGCCTTAGCGTGGAGAAAAAAGGAACAGACAGTTCATTGGTATACCAGTGAGAAGCCCGGTAAGCCGGTCCGCGCAGCGAATTTTGACCTAAACCTTAAGAAATCTAATTATCTCACCTTTTTGACCTAGTCTCTCATGCAAGAATCATTATTGACGAACCAAAACTCAATATAAACCTACAATACACCATTACAACACATAAACTCCAGCAATCCTTCCTCCCAACCCATTCCAAACACACAAACAAAGTAAATCCTTCGAACAACACCAAGAAATCTTCATCAAAACCTTAATCATTCTTCATCCAATCTTTAATCTTACCTAATAAACTTCTTCTAACCATCCATAATCATCACCATCTTATATAACACTTCTCTTTAGTTTTTGAATATTTAAAGTTTTGAGTTTGGGGTCCATTGAGATGACGAACGAACCGATTCCTTGTTCTATAATCGAAGAATGAAGAGTAACCCAAGAACTAATGATACTCCTGGGGCCACTCTTGAGAATATCGAGATTCCGGATTAAAGTTCTAAGCCTGAGGTTGGAGAACTAAAGAATACCATGAAGAGGAAAGAGAACCCAAGTGAGGCGAATCCTAAAAAGCCAAACTTGGAATCAAAAGATATTGAAGAACCAATAGTGAGTGAACCAGTTAATGAACAATGCTTTTTGAGAATAAAAACAATGGATGTGAAACCTAAACCTACGAGGCCATTCGTGAGTTAGAAAGAACAAGTATGTGACCGGTTTGCTAGGTTTCTTTTTGGTGTTGAGAAGGGATTTCCAGAAGATATTATGAACGTTGAACTCAAAGATTATGCAGTATCTTGTGATAAGTCGGGTTGGAAAGAGTTTAGAGAAAGAGAGTTGTTTCATCTTCCATCCTTAGTTTGGGGATTTTATGAAGAATTGGTCTTTGCTAAAGGTGAAGTTCGTACAAAGATTATCCCTTTCTCAGTTGAACACATTCGTGAGATATTCAAATTACCTACCTTAAAAGGTCTGTGCCAATACCATGAAGATATACAAATTCGGCCATCCTTTTGGATTCACTCTCCAAACAGGTCTTAATCTATGTGGTGGAACCCATCACCAAAGATCATAGATATCAAGGTATTGTCCTTTGTAGTCAATTGCTCCTACGTGCGAAAGTATGGTCCGCTTTCATAATACCTACCTTCTTTGGTAATACCCACAGTTATGAGGTATCACATTTACATTTCATATTTATTAAATGCATACTAGAAAAGAACGAAATAGACGTAGCTCACATGATCTATGATTTCATAATGGCTTACACAAAATCACCAATCAAGCAACACAACCTTAACTTTATGTGTTTTATTACTACACTGTGCAAGACTGCAAAAGTGCCACGCGAAAACAAAGACGAGGTACCTCTTCAGTTTGGAGACAACATCACGACGGTTGCGGTTTCAAATATTCATTACAAATCCAAGAAAGTGGGTACGGAGTTGGATAAGCCTTTCGGAGAAGATAATAGAGAAAGACCTCCACAAAGAAAGAAGAAGACTCCCAAAGACAATGTTATGATTGAGGGAGTAAGCAGTTTGGAAGATACGCAAGTCGGATTGGTGAAAACGTTGGGAAATATGACAAAAGAGTTCGAGGTAATGAAAGACACTTAATTCAAGATGAACACAACAATTAATGATCTTTACACCTTGATGAAGAAGAATTATGAACCTCAACCTGAGACTTCACGTGATCAGCCTAGTGCTGATTAAGATATGTTTCCCTATCCTTTTCTCATTTAGTAGTGTATAATATTATATTCGCTTTATCGAGTCTTTTCGAGTCGTGGGGACACGACTTATTTTTTAGTTTGGGCTGGGTTTCGTTGCCTCATCCCAATTTTTATGTGTTATTTGTTTTATTTTCTTTAAATAAAATTAAGTTCATGGTTGTGTTTGCATGTATATCATTTTAAATTTTCCCATTAAGCAAACATTTTATGAATTTATGATAGAAAATAGTAGACTTTAGCAGTTAGTATAAAACACACTTAGTTGGATGCAAACATAGATAATCTACAGGAAAAATTAATGAACAATGCAAAAGAAATAAACTTGTACTTAAGGAAAATGTTTGGTCCGTAGAACGTGAGATCTGAATTAGTAGAGAATCCACTTAGGTATGAACTAGAGGAAAGCTATGTAACTAGGAAAATGATAGAAACAGATCTTTGTTAAGCTATTTTGAGACATTTTTAGCTTTCTATTCCTTGATTTAATATTATCCGTCTTAGCCCCATTTTTAGCCTTAAAACCTTTTCTTTAGTCATCAAGATATAAGCCTATATCCTCTTAGATTATTAGGCATTTCCATATGACCCTCACTTGAATCACAATCATGAGACTTCATGTCTTGAGCTTGAGTTTGGAGTGGTGAGTTTCATTATTGGGAGATTACATTGGGAGGGAATTTGTATGTGTTTATATCTATGCGCAATTATTGATGATGTATTATTTGTAACCCTTTTTCTGTGTCTTTAAAAAAATAAAAAAAAGAGACATGGCCATTAACATCAAAATGATGGTCAAGGTTATCTTATAAAAAAAGAAAAAGAAAAATATATACATGAAAAAAATAAAGTAACAGGCAAAGTGGAGTTTTTGGAATTCATCTTTAGTGCTTATTGGGTAATTTTGGGGACGCTAACTAGTGCGTCAAATAGGTTGAGTGAGAATGATATTCGAGTGTAAACTCAAGCTCTTGCACAGTTTGTTGATGGTAAGTGAGGAGAGGGCCAAAAGCTCACTTCAAAATTATCAAATATACATACCATATTGTCCCAAAGCATACACTAAGTAAAGTCCTCGTGATTCCTAGATACATAGTGGATTTCTAATTCAGCTAATAGGGAGTATGCTAACTGGAGCGTTAAAAGTGGGTGAGGATCGATGAACACCCTATAGCCACCATCTTAAGATAAGTATGAGCGTAACCTTCTAGAATTGTGAAGTTAATTTTGGATTGATATTATTTGTGTTTGATTTTTCATGATATGTGTATGTGTATATTAATTCCTTGGTCATACTATATGAAATTTGTTTTAGGAGACATCATTTTAGGTGAATATTTGACTTATTTGATAGACTTTTAGGCTTTATTCGTTATATTGCATCTCCATTGGAATCACGATATTTCATTTTTAGAGCTTTTGTGCGTTAATTTGGTTATTTTTAGTGAAATTTTCTTAGGTCCATGGAATTTACTAGAGGAGAATGAAATCTGAAGGTTGTTACGAATCACTGTTTTTGAGTTACTTAGCCACTGATCCAACTTTAGAATCGTGAAATAAGTAATTTGAATCTTTGAGTTCAGGAGGATTTTGTGACAGGAATGAAGTGATTTGGAGTTGAGACGCAAAAGTTACAGCCGTTTTACTAACAGTTGTAGATCAGTTACGAGATTCCTAATTTGGATTGAGCTTTTATTTCATTTAACTAATTCCTTTAAGTAGAAAAGCCCAATCCATATTCTCCACTATATAAAGGCCTTTAGACTTCATTTTTCCATACAACTCATTACACAAGTCAGTATACGCTAGAGAAAGAAGTCAGAGCAAAAACGAGAGCAGAAGCTAAAGATGGAGAGTCAATTCTCTTCCACCAACAGTCAAATCAATCCTTTAATTAGGTTTTTCATTTTATTTCTGTAATTGACTATGAGTTGTTGTAATTTTATTTCAGTTTTTAATTTCATTATGAGCTAAAAATATCAGAACTTGCACATTAGGTTGAAACTTAATCTCTTTAATTGATGTTTTTTCTAATTTGGGATTTAGATATGTAAATTGAATTAGATATTTTATGTTGGCTATTGATTTATTCTTAATTAGTATATTTGATGTCATGAACCAAGGGTAATTCATAGTATTTTGTCTATTCACTATATTGGCGTAGTGATCACCTTGACGGGGAGAGGGGGGGTTAATACGGACCTAGGTAATAGACGCGTAGTATCCATCAATTACCCTGACGGGTTTGACTAACCATGCAGCCAATGAGGTAAGAGACGTAACCATTTGAAAGTGGATGTAATCACCCTGATGGGGTTTATATTATTGTAGAAGAGCTCCTAAGTCCACCCTGACGGGGGTTAGGAGACACTAGAGTTCTGACTAGCACATTAATATCAGTTCAACCCTTAACAAAAATCATTAATTAGAAAGGTTTAGGTGAAACGCTTGCGAGACTCAAGTACTCCTTCACTTCTTGGGTCGATCTTATTTATTTGTTTTAATTTCCTTTCAGTTAATTGATTTAGTCTTTAATTTATTTGCATCTTAGTTTGTAAACAAAAAAACTAATCAAAATTTATATCATTTACTTTTTTGTTATTCTTGAATACGACGCGGATAGGAATGTCCCCATTATTTTGGGACGACCATTCCTAGCCACGGGGCGTACTTTAATCGATGTAGAAAACGGAGAATTAACCATGAGAATCCAAGACGAGGAGGTGAAGTTTAATGTGTTCAGAGCTATGAAATTTCCAGATGTTCCAGGAGATTGCTTTCGAATGGATGTAGCTGAACATGCCAGGCAAGAGGTATTTGATTGTTTTAAATATGATGATATCTTGCAGGCCGCTTTAACATTAGACTTACCTGAGATGATGGAAGAGCTTGCCGAAACAGTGGTAGGTCTCAATTCGGAAAACGCAAAATATAGGCGTCCTGCCTATGAACCTGTGAGAGAACCGGGGGAGATGGTCATTAAAAATAAACCATCCATTGAATCTCCTCCGAAGTTAGAAGAAAAGCCATTGCCAGTGCACTTGAGGTATGCGTATTTGGGTACTAATAATACTTTACATGTTATTGTTTCAGCAAATTTAACAGGTTTTCAAGAAGATAAACTGTTACGTGTACTAAGGGCGAACAAAGAAGCGATAGGCTGGACCATTGCTGATATCAAAGGAATTAGTACATCCTATTGTCAACATAAAATTATTCTTGAAGATGATAGTGCACGTTCAGTTGAAGGTCAAAGGAGATTAATGCTAGCAAAGAAGGAAGTTGTGAAGAAAGAAGTGATTAAGCTACTAGACTCGTGAATCATCTTTCCCATAACTAGTAGTGAATGGGTTAGTCCAGTTCAGTGCGTACCGCAGAAAGAAGGAATGACTACCATCCTCAACGATCAGAATGAAGCCATCTCCACACGAACAGTTGTTGGTTGGAGGGTTTGTATGGATTACCGTAAGTTGAACAAGGCCACTAAGAAAGACCATTTTCCTCTTCCTTTCATTGATCAGATGTTAGACAAATTGGCTGGTTCGGAGTATTACTGTTTCTTGGATGGTTATTCGGGGTATAATCAGATTTACGTAGATCCACCTGATTAACACAAAACCACATTTACATGCCCTTTTGGTACCTTTGCCTATCGAAGGATGCCTTTTGGGTTATGTAACGCACCCGCTATCTTTCAGAGATGTATGATCGCTATTTTTTGGGGTATGATAGATAATTTCCTCGGGGTATTTATGGATCACTTTTCTGTATTTGGTGATAACTTTGATGAGTGTTTATAGAATTTGGAGAAGGTATTAATAAGATGCAAGGAAACAGATTTAGTGTTGAATTGGAAAAGTGTCATTTCATGGTAAGAGAAGGTATAGTGTTGGGTCATAAAGTTTCAAGTGCAGGGTTAGAAGTCGATCGCGCAAAGATTGAGGTAATAAAAACTCTTCCCCCGCCCATTTCTGTAAAAGGGGTAAGAAGTTTTTTAGGTCATGCTGGATTCTATCATCGTTTCATCAAGGATTTTTCAAAGATTACAAAGCCTTTGTGTAACCTACTCGAGAAGGACACCAAATTCCTTTTCGATGATGCTTGCATGAAGGAATTTCAAGAGTTGAAAGAGAAGCTTATAACTGCACTGATTGTGTTACCTCCTGATTGGAAGATTCCTTTTGAAGTTATGTGTGATGCAAGCGATATAGCTATGGGTGTTGTGTTGGGTCAAAGGAAGAACAAGGTATTTCATTCTATCTATTATGCGAGTAAGACCTTCACTAGTGCTCAAGTTAACTATACAGTGACTGAGAAGGAACTTCTAGCGGTAGTTTATGCTTTTGACAAGTTTCGTTCCTATCTTCTTGGAGCGAAAATTGTTGTATTTACCGAACATTCTGCTATAAAGTACCTTATGGAGAAGAAAGATGCTAAGCCGAGGTTAATTAGATGGGTTTTATTGCTTCAAGAGTTTGATTTAGAGATTCGAGATCGAAAGGGTTGTGAAAATCAGGCTGCAGATCATTTGTATCGTCTTGAAGGTTCTAAATCAAACACTAGTCCAGAGTTAGTTTGAGAAGAATTCCTAGATGAAAGTTTATTTGCTATCTTTAATGGATTACCGTGGTATGCTGATATTGCAAACCTTGTGGTAAGTGGTTCTTTTCCTGAAGGAGCTACTTCCCAAGAAAAGAAGAGGTTAGTACACGTGCTAAACAGTTCTTTTGGGAGGACCCTTTCCTCTACAAAGTGTTTGGTGATCAAATGGTAAGACGTTGCATACCTGATAATGAGACTTATGGAGTTATTGCAGGATGTCACTATTCACCTTATGGAGGACATTTTAAAGGTGATCTCACAGCTGCTAAGGTACTTCAATCTGGTTTTTATTGGCCTACGTTACATAAAGATTATCACGAATATGTAAAGAAGTGTAACAGATGTCAATTTACTGGGAATATATCCAAGAGGGATGAAATGCCGCGTAATAACATTCTTGAGGTATAAATATTTGATGTGTGGGGTATTGATTTTATGGGTCCTTTTGTACCATCCAATGGGAATTTATATATCCTGCTAGCTTTTGATTACGTGTCCAAATGGGTAGAGGTTGTAGCTCTACCTACAAATGATTCATGAGTAGTGATTAAGTTTTTGAAATCTCATATTTTCACTAGGCATGGCACACCTCGAGTGATTATAAGTGATGGAGGTTCACACTTTGTGAACAAATATTTGAGGACTGTTCTAGAAAAACATGGGATTGGACATCGCGTTTCCACCGCTTATCATCCACAAGCCAATGGTCAAGCTGAAGTTTCAAATCAAGAGGTGAAATCAATCCTAGAGAAGACTGTTGGTCCCACGAGAAAAGATTGGACTTTAAAGTTAGATGATGCACTATGGGCTTATCGTAGTGCTTTCAAATTTCCTTTTGGTGCATCTCCGTATCGAATGGTGTACAATAAGGCTTGTCATTTACCTCTCGAGCTTGAATTGGGTGCATATTGGGCCATAGCTGAATTGAATTTAGATCCTATCTTAGCCGCTGAGAATAGAATGATGAAATTAAATGAACTTGATGAGTTTCGATTACATGCTTATGAGAATGCTAAATCATATAAATAAAATACGAAAATATAGCATGATTATCGAATTAGAGTGAAGAAGTTTGAAGTTGGACGAAAGGTCCTTAAATATAACTCGAAGTTCAGTAATTATCCGGGTAAGTTAATTTCAAAATGGTCGGGTCCTTATATCGTAACAGAAGTCACGCCTCATTGAGCTATTGAGATTGAGAATCCAATCGAGCACCACACCTTCATGGTAAATGGTCATCGATTGAAGATTTATCACGGAGGCGAAGATATTGATCGCGCGGTGGATCCACGTCCCAGAGAGGTTATGTACCTCCTCGAAGCACCTTAGAATATGAGGTAACTTTCGAGTTTAACGACGTTAAACAAAAGCCAATTCATTGTATATTAGCTTCGTATTTTCATAGTGTACATTATTAATTTTCGTTGATTAGTGTTTATTTTTAAGAAATGAGAAAGGGTAGTTGTTTTTGATGATTTCAGGAGTGAAAAAGATCATGAGTTTGGGGTTAAAAGTGTTTAGAAGTGAAAAATTTCAGAAAAATTGCAGAGGAAAAACCGGGAACCCGGTTTTGCACAAATCGGGTATCCGGTTTCGTGAGCTGTGAAGACCCAAACTTCTGACCACTGCGTGGCGCGAGACCCAACACACTGCGTCTGGATTCGCGCGTCGACATAATCCGGTGCCCTAGTTTTGCACAAACCGGGACCCGGTTTTGAAAGCTGAAGAGATCAAGGGTTCTGACCCCTGCGTGGCTCGAGATGCAAGGGGTTGCTTCCAAGCCATCCCGCGCTCGTGTCTCAGACGCAAACCAGGAACCCGGATTCTTCACAAACCGAAAACCCAGTTTTGAGAGCTGCTGGTTCCGAAGTCTCTGACCACTGCGCGGCACGAGACGCAGGTCAGCTGCGTCCAAGGCTAAATAAAAAAAAAGCATTTCGTATTTCTTCTCGCCGACATAGCAATGAAAATCGGGAACCTGGTTTTCACGAAACCGGGAACCCGGTTTCGCCACTGTGAAATGCGGTTTTGAGATGTTTTAACCTATTTATTTAGCTTCTTTCTCAATTTAGCCTCCACATCCGATTTCAGCTTTACACAATTCCGAAAATCATCATCAAAACAGGTTTTATTCACCAATTCTTGCTCTCTTTCTTCCTAAAAACACATAATCAACCCAAAATCTTTTCAAATCTACACCAAATTCCTACTTTTTCCTTCAATTCTTTCTTCACCCAAACCTTAAATTGAACCACAAAACCTTTCCGATCCTTCAAATTGATCCTTACCCATCTCATAATTCACATAAATTCACCTTATTCTTCTCTCAAAACATCAAAGATTGTAACTTTTCCCTAGTTTTCAACTCTTTGAAGTTTTGAGTGTGGGGTGGAAAACCATGACTAACAGGACAGATTCTTCCAGTTACACAAGAAGAAACCACCCAAGAACAAGAAACAATCTTGGTGCTACACAAGAAAGAGCTATTGAGATTCCAGATTCGGGTCCTAAACGAAAGACTGAAGAGGTTAAGACTGCTATGAAGAGAAAAGAAAACCCAAGTAAGGTTACTCTTGCTAAGCCTACTTTGGTTGATGAAGAGGAAGCGGAAGAGATTGAAAAGGAAATTCCAGAAGAACCTGTGCCAGAACCACGAGCTCTGAGAAGAAAAGCTATTGCACACAAGCCTAAGAGGGTAGCTATGCGTTGGGATGAACAGGTTTGTGATCGAATTAATTTCTTGAAGTTTGGTATTGAGAAAACATTCCCTTCTGGTATTATGACTAAATAGCGAATTTAAAAGTTATGCAACTACTTGTGATAAGTTTGGGTGGACTGAATTGAGATAGAGAAAGCTTACATTTATCCCAACATTGGTCCGTGATTTTTATGAAGGAGTAGCCTTTTTGAATAAACAAGCAATTATGGTCCGTAAAAAGGTATTACCCCTCTCAGTTGAACTTATTTGCAAAGCCTTGAAACTCCCTGAATTTAACGATCCTTGTCCTTATTTCGAAACGCTAAATGACCCATCTTTTGAGTTGGAATCTCTTTGGGACACAGTTTTGATTCGTGGGAAACGCCCTATTCCGATTGGTGAGAGATATGCTGGGCAGGTTTATCGTAGTTGTTTGTTACCTTGTGCTAAGGTATGGTCTAGATTCGTAGTACCTACTTTCTTTGGTATTAATCACACTTCCGAGTTGAAGAAGGAGCACGTTATTTTTATTAAGTACATTGTTGAGAATCGAGAGATTGATGTTGCGCGTGTAATTTACGAGACTGTAATGGAGTTTGAGAAAATCCCTACGAGTCAACAAAACCTCCAGTTTCCTTATACTATCACTACCTTGTGTCTAGACGCAAACATACCGCGAAGGAACGAAGAGATTGACCCTTCTGAAGAGGGAGACGCAATGACATTGAACTCCATTGACAACGCCCACAATGAAGCAACCCATCCAATTAAGAACCCTAGAGCTCCTCCGCCAAAGAAGAACGTACATACTGATAATGGGTTAGAAGAAGAGATTCGAGTGTTGAAAGAGAATCAAGAAAAGATGATTGCTACCTTAGGGAACCTCACCAAAGAGTTAGATCTTCTTCGCAACATGCTACTTGGGGTGAGCACCATCCAACACGCCATCTATGGTTTACTCGCGAAGGAATCTATACCTGGACGCAACACTGATAACCAGCCTCCCGCTGGTTAAGATACGTTTTCTTTCTTTTCTTATTTAGTGTTTATTAATTTATTTGCGTTGAGTCTTTTCGAGTCGTGGGGACACGAGTCATTTTTGAGTTTGGGGTGGGGTTCGTTGCCTCATCCCAGTTTTATGTGTTATGTGTTTTTATCACTTTCAATAATTAATTAGGAGTTGCGTTTGACTGTATAAGCTCTTAAATGTCCCCATTAAGCATACTTTAATAAATCAATGATAGTAAATAGTGGACTTTAGCAATTAGTATAAAACGTGCTTTAATTGCATGCAAACATAGATATTAGATAGGAAAAATTAACAAACAATGCAAAAGAAGTAAGTTCGTACTTAAGGAAAATGTTTGGTGTGTAGAACGTGAGATCTAAATTAGTAGAGAACCCGCTTAGATATGAACTAGAGAAGAACCATGTAACTAGGAAAATGATAGGTGTAGTTCTTTGATAGCCATTTGATGCCTTTTTGCTTTCTATCCCTTATATTAATATTTTCCGCCTTAGCCCAATTTTGAGCCTTAAAGCCTTTTCTTTTTTTCCATGATATAAGCCCATATCCCCTTAGTTTATTAGGATTTCAAAAATGACCCGCCTTGAATCATGATCCTGAGACATGTCTCGAGCTTGAGTTTGGGGTGGTGGGTCCATCTTTTGGGGAATTACATTGGGAGGGAGAAATATGTGTTTGTATTGAGGCACAAAAAGAGAATTTAGATGATATTGTTAATTGTAACCTTTGCCGGGAATGAAAAAAAAGGTAAATAAAATTCTCAAGACAGTAGAATCCGGGAACCCGGATTTCACAAAACCGGGAACCCGGTTTCTCCTGTATAAATTTTTCGAAAAAAAGAAAAAAAGAAAAATAAAGAAAGAAAAAATATATACCTGGCAAAGTGGAAGTTTCTGAAATAATCTTAGTATATATTGGATTAACTTCGGGATGCTAATTAGCGCATCAAAGGGGTTGAGTGAGAAAGTTATAAGAGAGTAAACTCAAGCTCGTGGACATTTGTTGATGGTAAGTGAGGAGAGAGCCAAAAGCTCACTTCAAATTTACCAAATATACATACCACACCGTCCCTAAGCCTACGCTAAAACCATAAATTCCTCGTGATTCCTAGGTGCATGGTAACTTAATAGGTTATATACTAAGTGGAGCGTTCAAAACGAGTAAGGATCAAGGAACAACCTATAGCCATCATATTGAGATAATTACGAGTGTAACCTTCTAGCATTGCGAAGTTAATTTTATGATTGAATTTATTTATGTTTGATTTTTGCATGATTAGCGTATGTGTATATTAATTCCTAATGTTTGCTATATGAGATTTCTTTTTTGTAATGCTTTGGGTATATTTATTTGTTTCTACTTCTTCGTAATCACCTTTTCCCTTTTTTTTTTACTTTGTCAGGACGACAAAGGTTTGAGTTTGGGGTCTTGATGTCTCCTCTTTTGTTCTATATTTATATGCCTAGGAGACATCAAATTAGGCGGTTATCTGAATATTTTGATAGACTTTTGGACTAAATATGCAATAATCCGATTTTCCTCTTTAATTTTTAGTAATTTTGATTTATTAAACTTTTGTGCGTAATATTGTGTGTTTTAGTGAAAAGTTTGTAGGTTTTGAATACTATCTAGGAGAGGAGTCCGAGAATAAAGTCAATGATCGTGATATGGAGTCAAAGCATGAAGATAAATCCCGAAAGAATTGAGATTTTAGAGCTGCAAATCTGGAAAGTTGCCAAAGATTGCTGATTTCGATCCACCTAAGAGTAGATTTAGCCGCTGACTTGTGAATAGAAAACGTGCCCCATTTAGTTACAGAACTTTAGCAATTAGAATGAGGTCAATCCCAGTTGAAACGAGTCGGTTAGAGTTGTTTTAGTGGAGGTGGTCCAGCAGTTAGGAGATTTTGGGCTAAGATAATAAACTTGAGCCTTTATTATTTCATTTAACCTTTAGCCTAAGGTCCAAGTCCGAATATTTAAGTATAAATAAGGGTTTTGACTTCTATTTTTCACACTATTCATTATTCAAAAAGTCAGAAAAAAGAATAGAAGCAGAAGCAAGGAAAAGAAGAAGCTTAGAGTTGGAGACTGTCTATATCTCCACTTTGCAGCCGAATCATCTTCCTAATTAGGTTTCTTATTTCTATTTCTGTAAAACAATTATGAATTCCTTTCAATTTATTTTCTTAGTTTTTACGATTATGAGCTAATTTCATTTGGTACTTGAGAACGCGTAATGGGTTGAACCCCAATCTATTTCATTCTATGTTTTTGAATTTTGGATTAATTTAATTGAAATCGAATTGGGTATTACATATTTTTCTTTAATTTACACATATTGACTATTATTGAACTGATGAATCAATTTTAGAAATTAGTACCTAGGCTATTCCAATTAGTGGCAATTGGATCACCTTGACGGGGGGTCTAGGTACGGAACTAATTAACGAATGTAGGATAGAAATTATTTGACCTTGACAGGCATAATTAATCCTACGACCAATTGGGTAGTTAGGCTTTAATCATTCGAAGGTGGACTATATTCACCCTGACGGGCTTTGTAGCACCTGAGAAGAGCTCCTTAGTCCACCCTGATAGGGGTAAGGAGATAACTGAACCCGACCAATATTAATTACCGAATTCGTCCCTTAAACAATACATGGAATGATTAGATTTAGGTGAAACCCTAGCGTTACTCGAGTATTACCTCTCATATCTTACGTCCAACTATTTTTACTAGGGTATAGATTTACATTTGCATTAATTTAGTCTTTTCATTATTTGTCTTAGTTATTAGAAAAACAAACAACAAATCTTAAAATCATTTACTTGCTTTACGTGCAATTAATCACTATCTGGTAAGCATTACAGTCAACCAATCTGTCCCTGAACGAATATGTTTATCACTATTATTACTTGGGACAACCCTACACTTGTGGTTGTGGTTCTCTTTTCTTATTGCATTTATTTTAGAACACACTAAGGACCATCACACGGACCGCTGGTGTACGGGTCATCCAAGTAATATCCGATAAACGGGTTTTGAATTAATCTCTGGGACGGATGGATATGACTTATGATGTTATGTAATAAGTGAAGATAATTGTTATGTGACAAGAAAATAAATGATAAAATATATGTTGGGTTTTGTTTTGAGACTAAGATGCAAGTAATTAAAATACTAAATTTAAGCAAGTAAAAAAAGTGTAGATAACGTAAGTAATGAGTAGATGTAACAATGAGAAGGTGTACTTGAGTCTCGCAAGGGTTCCGCCTAATCAATTTAATTAATGATTCTTCTTAAAGGTAGAATCGATATTTTAATATTAGTCAGGATTCTAATATCTCCTAACCCTCTATCGCGTGGACCTAAGAGCTATTCTAAAGTGCTATAAACTCCTATCGGCCAAATATGCCCCTTCGGACGTGAATTTCTTACCTCCTTGGCTATGTAACTAGTCAAGCCTGTCGGTCAATGACGAACATTACACAATTATTACCTAATTCTTTATTTAAACCCCCTGTCGGATGATCACTTTTGCCACTTACAGTGAATAGCTCGAATACTAATACCTAATTCTAGTTGTACCGATAATAATTAGTAAATAGAAACAAAGTAATAACCAATAATAAATACCCAATTCAGTTTAAATTATAAAGTCCCAAATTCTAAAACAATAAAGAAATAAATTAGGGTTCATCTCTTTTATTGCGATTCTTGATCACTTAAAGCATTTAGCTCATAATGAAATGGAAAACAGAAACAAAAGATAAATTGCTCATGTTCAATTATAGAAAAGAAATGGGTAACCTAATTAAAGGATTGGTTTTGATTGTTGATGGAAGAAATAGGATTTTCCAACTTCAGTTTCTTCTCTACTTTTGCTTCTAACTTCTCTCTAGCGTTTTTTGCTTGTGTAATATGAGTTATCTTAGAAAAAATGAACTCTAAGGCTTATATATGATGGGGAAAATAGATTGGGATCTCCTCTTGAAAGGAAATACGATAAAAAATGGCATAAAAGCCCAATCCTTAATTGAAATCCCGTAACTGATGTACATCTGTTACTAAAACGGCTGTAACTTTTGCATTCGGACTCCAACTCACTTCGTTCTAGTTGGAAAACTTCCTGACTCAGAGATGCAAATTCCTTATTTCACGACTCCAAGGCTGAATCAGTGGCTATGTAGCTCAAAACAGTGATTTGTAACAGCCTTCCAGATTTCACTTTCCTCTAATAAATTCTTCAGATCATCTTTTCCAACCTTTGACTTCTACGCTCGATTTAGGACTTTAATTACCGTTTCTCCTCATTGTCTTGGTGTTCCATCTTAACCTTGGACCTAATAAATTTACACAAAAAACAAGTAATTTAACGCACAAAAACTCTAAAGTGCAAATAATACAAATCCAAGGGGAGAAAACGTAATATGACCAAATAAGATTAAAAGTCTATCAAATAAGCCAATTAATCACCAAAAATGATGTCTCTTAAGGGCTAATATTTATAACAAAATGGGAGACATCATTTAGATGTTGTATAATCTATAAATTTTACTGACTCTGCAGAGTATTTTACTTATTTATATATTTTGACAAATTCTTTTAAATCATGTATAAACAGGGACATATTCTTCTAATTCCATTAAGAATGCGAAAGGTTCTAATGTAATTTATGTTAGAATTTCATATTTTTTTAATTTAACAAATATATCCGTACCACTATTATCTTTGTATATTTAACCCCAAATTATTTATATTAAAATTATATTTAAAACCTTTTGACTTATTATGAGTATGTGTCATGTTCAAATCTGCATAATAGTATTATCCATAGCAGTGTTGAATGATTACATGAATAGAAACCCATGTTGAGTTTGAAAAAAGAAAGACCCACAAAGATGATCGTGATGCATTTACGTTGCTATAGGTACTTGACCTCCCGTTCTCGATGGAAAAAAAGATTTTGATGATATTGTGAAAGATATAACCATCGATATTTTTTCCGTTTCGATTGGCTCGTGGGAAAGAACTCATGAACAATGCTTCGGTTAAGATTTCCCTTAGTAAGAGGTACGGCCTAGGGCCATATAGGATGGGAAAGTTCACTCTGTCAAAACTTCTCTCTTGGGGAAAATTATAGTTCCTAAAAACATTGATATTTTATTAATTGATAAAATGTATAATAAAAGATCTACGTAGGGGCAAAAAAGTTTTTCTTTGTAGATGGAAGAAAAGTTTACGATGGTGATTTTATTAACTCTATTTGTAATGAAACTATCCATTTACACGATATGAAACTTCAATTTTATCGTGGGAAATTCGAAATCTTCAATGTTGGGTATGAACAAAGGCATAAAAAGATGAATAAGAAATTTGAAGTATACGATAAGCAAGTTAATGAGGCTAAAAAATGGGAAACAAAGCTCAACAAGAGAAGGTGAAAGATCTAGCAAATGTCGATTTAAATAAGGGGAAAGTGAAAGTTGACGAAGATGATATTATTCCCAAGGCTCCGAAAAAGTGGAAAGATTATATAGTCGAATTTCATTTCCTCGAAACAACTAAGTTAAGTCCACCATTTATGAAATTAATCGAAGTTAGCTCCATTTATCCGAATCGTGATACTTTTCGTCTCTTAAATTAGATATAGGTATAGCTATGGGGGACGTGTAGTTATTCCATGCCAAAAAGGGGAGGGAATTTAGCTTGAGATTTAGTGAAATGGAAAATCTCAAAAACTAAGAATTGGGAGATATTCTTTATATTTCGCTAACCTTTTAAAAATGTGAAATACATGTACAATTTTTATTAGATTATACAAGAGAGAGTATATTTTGTATTATTGAATGATAATAAAACTGTTACAAGTATGTTGTTTATATAGAGTTTAAATATGCCTAAGGTGCTAAGCTATACATACACATTACATATAGTCTTATACTTACTAGCTTTGTCTTGCATTGTATGAGCTATAATATTGTGTGACTATGGTTTATGTGTTATCATGAGTGTCAGATATATCATGTGGTCTATCACCCCTCAAGTTTAACACGCGCAAGAGTGCAAGCATAGAAACAAGTTTAACACGTGCACCAAATGGTTATCATTAAGTATTTTGATTAGGAGGAAAAAGCTTGTATAATGTTTGGAATACATATTAAAAAATTACAATCCATCACAGCTCATGATAAATAATAACAACCTAAGAGATAACTTGAAATTCAAATGTATTTTCAAAAAAAAAAGACAGATGTATATCCATTATGAATCTAAAACGCAATAACGAGGTAATATGAAAATACATGTAGGGGAGTTCGTTGGGCTCTATCAGTACTCGGTGATTAGACCTCATGTGGATCACCTGGTTATAATAGAAAATTACAGAGAACTCTAAGTTAGCTAGATTATAACAAAATCTCAATTTATGACAAGAGAAAGCAGAAGATGAATGAAAGTAAATTTATCACGATAATATATTAAGATTCCCAGGTGTAACTGAATTCTCTTCTCTTCTTTCGAGGACATGACTTTTTTTCTATCTTCTTATATGGAAGAAAATTCCCCCAAAAATAGAGGTCCTTGCAACATCTTGTTAGAATATTCATATTGTTAATATGCCTAGAATAGTTTTATAAAATCTTATCATTAAAGTATATAGTATATATTAGAGACAACAGAGATCACTCTGACGCTAGATTCTTGCATAAACGAGTAAGTTGAACACCATTATACACACATGTTCTCATCAACAAGTAATTCGATGCTAAATCCTCTAACACGGAGGAGTAGTTCTTATTGTAGCTACACATAATAGATAAATTAAAAAACGCATTTTCATGAAATGACCAATGATTAAGCTTGAGATATATATACAAACCTGTAGATTTTACTAGAAAAGTAGAGTCATATCTGATCAACATCTACAGGGCTGTTCATGTGATTCTTGCATTGAATTTCCTTGAATTCTAGCACAGTATGCATTTTATTTGCTAGATCCGTCACCTTCTTCCAAGTTCTGAGTTCGGTATACACTATGATATTATTAAAAAGACCTTCATGATTCAGGCTATTGACGATCTTGAAACTTCACCTAGATATATGTCAAGAAACAAATAACTAGTAATTCATTTTCATACATGTTAATAATGTCAAAAAACAAATCAAGTTCATTATTTTAGAAAAATACTCTTTTTACACAAATATGTCAAGTACCTCCATGAAGCATCTATAGTAGGGTCATAGGATGATTGATTAATTTCAGTCCAAACTGCATGTGGCTTCTTCTGGGATTTCCTTTTGTAGACTCTAACAGATTTCGAGCTCTCTACAGACTTCTCGGGTTCAAACAACATCCTCGTAACACATTCCTCACAACTCCATTTTTTAGGAGCCTTCCACAATCCAGCTGACATGCAATAATTGAAATAAAAGTGGGATGCTAATTATGTCATCATTACATAAAAGCAAGCTATTAAACAAGTTTGAATGAAAAATTACATAGTTCAAAATATGCATGATATTGAAATAGTCATATATGTATTTAATTCCCTTTTGCCTGGGAATATTTTTTTAAACAACTTTCTACGACTGGAGGGAATGGAACAGAGAATCTTACGGTACTCTCTAATTCCACATTCCTGACAAGTCGAAATATTGCCTAAACCAATGCCACCGCATATATTACAAACCTGCAAATTGACACCAATTCTTTCACTAACAAAATAAACCTTATATTTATATTAGTATTTTCAATGATCATCGTGAATTATTATTTTACCATGATACTATACATTTTACACAAAAAAATATATTTAAAATATTACAAGAATTCGTATGGTGTTTTCTTTTACGAAAACTAAACTAAAAGACACCATTTCTGCCAAACACTATAAGTGTACACAATCACACAATTCTTGTTTGATGTTGGTAGTTTCGGTGTTTATAAATACCAAATCGTCCGTCAGTTAAATCAATCAGAAACGGGTACTTCAGCTTTAAAATTTGCAGAGAATCTGAGGAAAAACATAGTAACAAATTGACCGAATGGTTTTCATACAGATATTTCATTGAAGAAGCTGAATTTCCCAGTGGTGTTGTTTAATGATGTTGATATTGATCAAGATTCAACTATGTTCGATTGCTTAAAGACAACTATGTTTCCTTCATATGTGTACGGTAATGTTGGAAATGTACAGGCTGTGATTGTGTTAAAAAATATGGTATCCTTATGATAATAACGAACTTATGTTAAGAGGAAAGCCTTTGATTGTTACGCCCACCTAAAAAATAAAATTATAAAATATTGTAAGATTTGTTTTGTTAGCAAGATTTAAAGAAAGAAATGTGAGGCGCTGACAAGTTTTTGCTTCTTTAGTTAAATGATCAATAAAGCTAGCACTTGTTTAAAATGGTGGCATAATAGTTATTATTTGTCAGGTCGTTATTAAATTGTTTAGTACGATTGTTTACCAATTTATACCGTTATGATACTAAAAAGGTAAATTACTTGATTTATTTAATTGTCATATAAATCCTCTATAGTGCGTATGAAAAGAATAATTTTGTCATAGTATAGTAACTTATAATACAATTAATTCATAAAACCTAGGTTCCCTCGAACAAAAAATCTTAGCTTTGACCTTGTTTAATCTTTTATTAAACCAAGAATGTGTAATTTTATACTTTATATAAGTAAATATTAAAAAGTTAAATTATTCAATATGCAGATAGCCATATCATTAAGTTTGTTAATACTTAGAACAAAAATTACCATACAATGAATACCATTATCTTATATATATTCTACTAATTTTAATAATATTTTCAAATATGTCTAATTTTAATATTATTTTTCAGTTACGACTAATTTTGATCAAATTTGATAAAATTAAAGGATGAATAAATTAATTTAACATGTTACTTTTAAAATAATTAGTAAAAAAATGTAAACTATTTTAAACGCTCGATTATAGAACTTGGATTATAGATAATCAAATTATATCAAAGTATTACTCACCGTTGCATTAAGAATTTTGCATCTACTCATATATGATTAAATTAACATAATTTTGTAAAGATATAGGTTAAGATGTAGTCGAATGAAGTTAGTGCACTATGTTAACATATATGTAAGATGTATCATGTTATACAAACACCAGATCAATGAAACAATACACATATGCTATGACATATATAGAGGTGAGAGAAAACATTGCGTATTACATAATAATGTGGATTTGATAGGATTTTTTTCTTAATTTATAAATTATAGAAATATAAATAATAATTTATTCTGTATATTATATTGTGAAGCAATTTTAAACTATGTGCAAGAAAAAAATAAACTAAGAAAAGAATTCAGTAAAGATAATGAAGGTGAATGACAAAAACGTGTGTTTGTATCTCCATATTAAACGACTTTTTTTGTTTCTAAACTTCACAAACATCCATAATTCGTCTCTTACATTTTATGATAAATTATTTATTGCATTATGTTATGCATAGAGTCACAATCAGTTTTCATAATCTTATATTTTTTATGGTTACTAAATCTACCCAATATACAAAGATTATGATAGGTGAGGGATAAATTTATCAAATATGTCTAACATTCAGAACCTTTCAAGTTATTTGAAGTATGAATACACAAAATTTACTGCACACTCATCTTTTAGTTGAAAAGACAAAAAAATATTAATTTTAGGTTAAGGTATTAATGGCGTGACTTGTCAGTCAACTTGACTATCTTTTAAATCCATTATTTTTTGGATCATCCAAATTCACTAAAACATGTTGTGTTTTAAATGTGTTATTTAAAATAAAAAATGAAATGAAAGGAAACTTGCTGAACTTTTAACTACTTTTAGCTATTACCATACTACAATTCATCATTGTATATCTTAACTTAACAAATGAAAAAAGAAAAATTATTGAAGAAGAAAGTTACATTATCTTAAATTTTATAATTTTTTTTTGAAAATCAGTTAAATAATCAATTAATTGGGTTTATTCAAGTAAAACTTCTACACATACCTATTTCAATACTACAATTAGAATTGAAAACCTAGATTACTAGTGTTTTCATTTTATACATATACCTCTTTTACTTCAATTTTTTTCTTAACATAACTTCTCAATTCCAATTAAAAGACTTCTTTTTATAAAATTTTACTTTTGATCCAGTCTATTTAGCTTATTAAACATTAAAACATAGTATAATAAATGTAAAAGAAAAATAATTTTAATTTTTTTGTCATTGCAGAATAAGAACAATATAATTGGTCAAAGTAACAAAAAAATTATAAATGCAAAGCAAAGGAAAATCAGTGAACAGAATAATGCAATAGTTTTAAAAAAATTAAACCGAACTTACCCAATTAATTGAAATGTCATGATGAACGATCTGATAGAATAGAGAATCACAACCATATCAATGGTCTAGACATAAGGAGATTGAGAACAATATATAAGGTAGAAAAGGGGCGACATCAAAAATAAATTGGGTTGAAAAGGATCTGAAGAAATAGTTTCACAAGATCTCTATGACGAGAGAGTTTGGTGGTGTTAGAAGAGTAAAGGCAAGGAGGAGGAAGAGATTTAGAGGGGTATTACACCTTATCTTATGAGGAATGAAAGAGAAGGAAGATAATGAAGTGTTATATTTTATATATGGCTTTTAGGTTTTAGTTTTGATGCATAATGATGAATTATTCTTATTATAAATAAGATCATTCACCATATAATACCCATTTTCTATAATATTTTCTTTTGTAAATTATGTTATATGGTTAGATAATTAAAAGAAACCATTATGTAGATGGTCAATTTGCTAATTTGGCTATTTATATTTTCATATTTTCATAATTTATAATTTTGTTTATTTTTTAAATAAAAGAATGAAAGATAAAAAAATGTCAATATACTTTATTAGGCAAATGCATTTTAAGTAAAAAAAATTGTTCCTTTCGGAAAAAAAAATTTCTTAAACTCTTGGATAAAAGCACTAGACAAAAATACTTATTAATATTTCAATTCTTCTTTCTTGTCTAAGTAAATATGATATGTATATTTTATAATATCAAATGAAATGAGAATCAAGTCAATTTGGTGGTCGGAATCATACATGAGATTTTTCCTACTAAGTCAAGTGAGCCAGGTACATGTTAGACAATATTTTGTCACGATCTTGTGTGATGCATCATTCATAATTGATAACAAACCAGCATGAATTGCGACATATCTATAAGGATCGAAAAGGTAATACAGAGATCAGAAGACATCGTTTATTTGGTCCAAATCACGTTAGAATGTCATGCACTCGTTGTTTTTGTAAGGTTGTACGCTTGCTTATAATGCAAAACTTAACACACTATCTGTTGTATTGAACAGTCTTGAAATTATATAGGGCATAAACCATCAGCCTATAACTAGATGGAATATCAGGATTATTTTGACAAAAAACTATCATCTTTTCAATAAATGGTGATCATTTAATCATATTTCTTCCTCATAGAATGAAATTTTCAACTTCTTCCCTAAATATGTTTTGCATAACTTTGTCTCATAGCTTCAATGATATATTTTGAAAAAAAATTCTTCCCCAGACATTTTCTCAAATAGGTATAGGTTGATCTTGTGACATATATTATAGTATTAGGTCGATCTTTTATATTTTGAATTATTATATAACATTTGTGATATTTCGACACCTTAAGAAACTCAAAATATTTAGTAGGTTGGGAAAATTTTGTAATGGAACAGTTGTTGAAACCACAATTATAGTAACTAATTCTTGTAAGATGAGCATGGTGTATTAATGTAGTATAAAATGACCAATGGAGTTTTTCATAGTGACAAATTACACCCCATTGGAAACTTACAATATGGTGATTAGAGTGGCCTAAAGTAACTATGTAAATATGTTATAGTTGTTTCAGGTCATAAATCAAAATAGATAATCATACTAATCAAACCTTATTTTTTGCGTTATAGACTAAGTTTTAAATAAGGAGAAAATAGTTTACTAGTTTCACAAGGAAGATTTTCTTGAAGTATGATTTTGAATCATATGAAACTTGTGGGACTTACTTTAATAAAAAATGACTAAATCTCATTTTGATGAAAATGGAGATTGTGTTAATGAGTTCTTATGTCCATTACCTATTGATGTATGTGCACAATCCAAACTTTAGCTAGAGATGGATATTTTTTAATTGAACTTCTTCAATTACTATATATTTGATATATATGTGTTTACCAGATGCAACGCAATTACGAATTATTTGAAATGTTTAAATTACTATTCAGCGAAGTCGAAAGCAAGTATATAAGGGTATGAAGGAAGGAAGATATTTACCTTTATAGGTCAAAATACTAACAATAATTAATAGAGTATCTATGACCAAATTATATTTTGTATCAATGAAAATTTCTTAATCACCAAGGTTTGATGGTGTGCCCAGAAAGAGAAATCGCACTTTATTGGATAGAATGCAATCCATGATAAGATTCACTGGTTTTTAAATATTCTTATAGGATTATATTTTAAACTCAACTACATATTTAATGAACTCTTATGTCCCACTAAAAATTCGATAAAACCATAAGTGATATGGAGATGATATAAATCAAACCTCAAAATATAAAAGTTTTAAACTATTTGATTTATACTAAATGACATATGATGGCTAAACTTGAGTTGATATTTTTCAGATATAGATTTGTTGGATACCCTAAGAAATGACGTGGTAATATTTCCACACCATTCTGAACACAAAGGGATTGTGGGAAGGTGTACGACCTTTACAGATTGGAATTCCATAGTGAAAGAAGTCATAATGTGAAAATAGATCATAATGAAATGAAGATTTCAAAGTTATTTATACAAGCTAGAGAGCATCAGATGCACACAAATTTTTCTTTTCTTGATGAGCTACTAGCTTCCTTTGTGGTTCAAGTCTAAAACTTTGAGGTATTAGGGACGACTGACGAACCTTCCCTTGAACCAGGAAGTTAACAAAGATCAAGAGAAAGAAAATTTTAATGTACAAAATCATCATAAAGGTTATATAGATATCATAGTACACCAACATTAATTGTAATATTTGTTAAAGTTTAATGAAAAAAATTATAATAGATGATAACCCCATCAAGTGATGATCCTAAAACCCTATGAAGAGGCTATGACTAGTCTAGATAGTGACTCGTGGTTAAGAACCATAGAATCTGAATAAGTATTCAATAAGAATCAACAAATTATAGTACTTTGGTTGAATCTTCAACATATATAAGATCCATTTATAGTAAATGAGTGCTTAGAAATTATTGGAGTAGATGTTAAGGTAGAGACCTATAACGTTATTCTAATTGCTATGTGTTTAAATTAAAATAAAAACATCATTAGTGTGAATTCCCTTTCTCATAGCAATACTAAGATTATTCCAGACTCTACTATTGGCAACAACATACTATTATAATGAGATACTGTAATATCACGAGAAAATAGTTTTCACTAAACGGGAGTTTAAGAATGACGTCCTTAAGACCAATCCTAGAGGTCTCATATCGCCATAATAAAATATGTAAGTTCTAAAAATCTATATAATGGATTGAGCAAATTTCATGTAGTTGGATTATTCTCTTTCCTACAATAAAATAGTTTGATTTTATATTTTATGTTTTTAGAACAAAATTTCTAAGAGTACAAAGGACTAGTGGGAGTACACTTGTTTTCCTAGTGTTATATGTTCCAAGAGGAGATATTTAACAATAAGATTTGAAATTACTCTTAGTGGGAGGGTTTGTCCTAGGACCTTAAAAGTAAGAGAATGAATGTGTATAGTCCTATTTGTCAAAACAATAAAGATTTATCCAGCATACCATGAAAAGTGTATAAGACATGAAGTGGAGTAGCGAGTAAGTATTTGAAGGTAACCTTATGGGGATTGTTGGAAAGTAGTAAAGACTATCCTTAAGTACCTAAGAAGTATTTAGGGTCAATTCATCATTTTTGGAGAATATAAGTTGAAGATAATTGGGTATATATATGCTTATTTTGCTTCACCCGTGGATGATAGAAAATCATCATATGGTTGTGTCTATATAAAGGAGAAGTGAATTATAATAGTTCTAATAAAGATACTATAGCAGATTTTGGTTCCTAAATGAAGAATACATAGCAGCATAAAATGCAAGTATACAAGTTGTTTGGATTAAAGATTTATTATATTAACATAGAGTAGTCCCTACAATAAAGAAGTTTGTTTCTTTATATGATGACAATATTTGAGATATTGTATCATCTAATAAACTTAGATCACACTATGAATCAAAAAAAATTCTACAATATTACCACTTGATTTGAGAACCAATTGGATATTTGATAATTAGAAAGAAAAGGAAACGGTGTAGATGTATTCATCTAAGTGTGTCTATCATAAGAGTCTGATAAGAACAATCTGTTTATGAATTATGGTACTTGAACGATTGGGTTTAGGCCAAGTGGGAGATTGTTAGAATTATACTCTGGCCTCGATCATCTTGTAATGAATTAAACACATGTTTATTTTACACGATAGTAGTTATCCCTATGGTTTTGATAAAATTAATTGTTTCCTTGAATCTATGGAAAACTTTTATGATTATGGTATTCATCTACATAATATATAGGCAGGTCCTTGATTATGTTATGAACTAGATATTATAAGGTGTTATGTTAATGAAAATCTAGCTTTAATTTAAACTTGTCCTTGATCGTAGGATCATCGAGAAAGAACCTCTATTATTCGGTTATATTACTATGTAGCTAACGAGTATTTATTGAAAAAATATCGGTTTTTCTCCTATACCGTGTTAGGTGCATAGATGATTTACATAGAGATGTGATTATCGAACCGACTAAAACAAAAAATTCATAATGGTTAATTACCTTGAATTATCAAGTGTGTTAATCTCTATAAGGAACTTTACACTTTCAATCCTTTGACCTGATATCACTACTATAGTCGTGTATGTGCTTGTTGTGTTTTCATACTTGAATACTACTATGTCATAATGCTAGTCGAAAGGATAATATACCGATTGTATCAAATCCTTGGGCAAGGTGATAGAACGAACGAAGAAAGGAGGTTCTTAGGTTATTCTCCAGTCTTTGATAATCGACATTTAATGTAGTTAATTTTCTAAATGGGATTTGAATGTTGTACCATATCACAGGATGATCAGAAGGTGTAATGATTGAGGGAATACGTGTATGATCCTTTATTTGGTTCTTTGTACAGAGTTACTTCATGTTATCCAGTCGTTGGAGAGTGTTTTTAGATGTCAACCTCGATTAGTCGTTAATTAAGTTAACTACTACCGGTTTAACGATGAACCCACGTAGTCGCACACTAACGAGTGTATTGATCTAACTTCATATTGTTAATTAGTTTTATTATAAGATAATAAATATTAATTAATTATATACTCGGAATATTGATATATTTATTTTTTAAAACAAATTATTATTATTTTATAAGACTGAACTAAGACAAAAGAAAAAATGACGTGTTTGTAGATCAAACCATATACCTCCAATAGTGGAAAATAAATCACTAACTGATGGGCTAGCCCAAGTCACATGTATAATATAAAAAGTCCAAATCCACTTCACAAGTGGGTAGTTAACCAGATTATTAGGATAATGAATTTTCTTTATAATTCCTTGACTTGTCATTTTCTGACTATTCATTTTTTCTCTCTCTAAAGTGATTATATGATAATTATTATGAATAAATTGTATTATTAATTGTGGATGTCTAAAGGCCAAAGGTCTTAATTATTTTTTGTAAATGTGGCAAGTGAAGGGTCATTCTTTCACTATCTTTATCTTCTTCTTTATTTAAGTTTATAACATGTAATTAGCACAAATATGTCTCTTTCGTAAAAGTGAAGTAGGATAGTCTAGAAGGTAAAGTCATTCGTTAGCAAAGCAGATTGCCTGTGTTTGAACTTGAGACCTTAGATAGTAGAGTATTTGCCTATAACCGTTAGGCTATATATTTATTTTGTTTAAGATTGGTAATATTTGAAGAATATACTATACATTCATACGTTTTGTTATATGTTATTCATATTCTGTAATTTGTAGGCCCGAAGCGTACGTAGAAATTTCTATTTATCTGGAGAGTATAACAAATTTTATAGACCAAAAAAATATCACGAATTTTATATACCAAAAAATTAAAGCAAATCTCATAGGTTCGAAGCCTAGAATATAATTTTTATGCTGAAACATAGAAATTTTTTTTATCTAAATGCTTGAAGCCTATATCAATTTTGTTATAATTCCCACAAAATAATTAAGAAATGACATTTAATTTACTTTTTGAAAAAAAATCTTTCATTTATCTCCCTAAGAGAACTTTATTGAGTACAATTTATCACTCTCAATTCACTAAAGTGAATGATATTGGATTCTTGAATAGTTATTTTTTCTTGGACTGAATAAAATTATCATAGGAAACCTACAATGAATTCTACATGTCAGGAGCATATACGGAAATTTATAGGCGTGAAGCCTACAACAAACTTATAGGCCAAAAGTATAAGAAAAAATATAGGTCCAAAACCTATATAAAAATATATATATTTCAAAAGTATATAAGAAAATTTAAGGGCTAAAATCTTGCATCTGATTTTATACGTGGTAGCATATGACAACTTTTAATGGCCCGAAAACTACATAGAATTTTGAATGCTTGAAGCATATATTAACCATTATAGACCCAAGTCTAAAACACAAATTATATGCCCAAAGTATAAATAAAATTATCTAAATATTTGAAGTCAAAATCAAATTTTAATGAGTTGAATCATACATCAATTTTATTTAAAGGCTCGAAGCCTAGGTCGAATTCTTAAAAGGGTGAAGTATGGATTAAATTTTAATGACTAAAAACATATATGGATTTTTAAAGGCTTGAATGTTAAATTAAAGTTTAACCGCTCGAGATATAAAATAATTGTAAAGACTCAAAGTCGTAGTTCAAATTTATGGGTTTGAAAAACTTGTGTTATATGATAAAAAAACTCATATGGATATCATGGTTTTTTTTAAGAATTGAAGTGTGTCATATGTACCACAACTATTTTATTCATAAAAAATACATAAAATTAGGGAAAGATAAGTTGAACTAAATAATGTTATTAAATGCACCATCTTTTGGTATAGTTTGTTCAAAGTTTACATGATAACTGTTTCAAACTTGTAACTACGCTATAAATGTTTATAGTCTTACCAATTGGACAATCAAATAATGTGTTAGTAAATTACAAAAAAATAAATGTTAGTACAATTTTACATACTACTAAATTAAGTGAGGATTTCAAACAGAAAATTTAATATTACAAGGTGAAACAAATATAAGTCTCCTTGTATCATATCACGCATATACTCCTGACGTAGTTATAGCGCGAATAAAGGTTCTAAAAATACTATGAGATTTTTCGTCTCGTAAGCAAGCCAAGTAATGAACTATTAATGTAATAATCATAATTCACGTTCCATATACATTATGCTATTACTTGAAGCGATTAGAATTATATTTTCATAACGAATACAATAAATTTCAAATATGTATTACAATAAAAATTGTGGTGATAAGATTTAATTGAATAAAATCATATTCTCTACCTTAAGACCATTCCCTGTAATTGATTGAATTGTATTCCCTATAGTGACTGTTGAATTTTTCAATCTATTATCTAACACAAGATTCTTGCATTTTTCAATCTATTTTAAAATGGATATGTAAACAAAAATGGTAGGGCTAAATATGATGGAATGTTGTATTCTGTGGCTATAATTATTCATTATTTTGAATACAACTGCATTTCCTGAAAAAAAAATTCTACAACTTCTAATGTGTATTGGAATGAGTGTGGTGGTGATCATAACTCTACCTAAGGTTGAAATCATGAGAGTGCTACAAAGTGTTCTTTGAGGTATGTTTTCATAAAGTATATATATAATTCTTATGTATATATATGTTTTTTTACTAGTATTGTTGTTAATCAAAGTGATAAGAAAAGGAAAAGGAGTTGATGACAACAATATTAATCATGAATAAATTGAAGTTAAGCAAATCGAAAAAATACGAAGTTAATTATTTATGAGAATACAAAGGAAAAAAGGGATACAATCGCATCCTATTAAAATTCAAGGTTGCCAAATTATTCTCCTGAAGTAGATAATATTGTAAGTATAAGTATTTTTTGAAGAAATATACCTTTTACACAATTCATATCATGTAAATACTTCTGGAGTAGTAATATCGTAAGTAGAGTTTGTCCTAAAATTTAGGATTAATATTACATTTTCTTGTAAACTATAATGTTTCATTCCTCGAAGTGAATGGAACTACATTCCCTGAAGTGAATGTAACCTTTTTCATAAACTAAATAAATAGATATATGGATAAAAACAAGTGGGTAAATTTTGTATTCTCTTATTAGAAATGATTCCCTGGAGAGAATATGATCACATTCTCCGAAGCAAATGCATCATTTCCACCTTATATAACATAGACCCGGTAAGAGAAATAATTTAGTGACTTAAATATGGTTTTTCCCAGTTAAAAATCATTCTTGAAGTGAATGGAAATGCGTTTCTGGAAGAGAATGCAATGTTTTTCAATGTGTCTGGAATTGACATCTTGGTGACCGAGACTCCTAACGAGGTTAAGGTAAGAAAAAAAATCTTTACCAATAGAAGTGGAATAATAAGGAAGATCCTGAAAGTAAAAGGTCAAAGTAAATAACCAATCACGAAATGATAAACATGCATATTATCGATAAAGTAGAACTATATAGTATTTTCGTACCCGTGGAATACTAAGATATTTAATTGATCTAATTAAAAGTTTTTGGATGGCCAAAAGTCAAGTTAACTTGTGGTACAAAATTAACATAATTGGCGAATTGTGTTTTGAGTAAATCTCAAAGAAATTTACTAAAGTTAAAGGATATTTTCTGAAATTAGTATTTTGTATAAACCACAAGTGTCTCTAACAATGTATGTCTTTGCCTTATTTACTAAAAGTCTCACCAAGAGTGTGTGTAAAAATAAAATATGCTATTTCTTTGGGGTTATATAATATACAGATTCGAGCAGTTGAAACCCATATTGAAAGAACTTTTGTATTATTAAATTATCGACATAGTCACCTAGTGACAGTAGTTATATATCGAATAATAAATTAATCACTTTGTCTCTACTTATATAACCAAAAGATGATTTTACCAATTGACTACACCCTTATTAGGGAAGGGGAGAGACAAGGCAACCTGAAGCCCCAAAGAAAAAAATCTCCTGAGTAAATGATTAAATGGTAAATATTGTGGAATGTGCACTCCACGTGATATGAAAGGAATTATTAGGCCAAATAATGTTTTCACATGCATTTTCATTAAAGAAAGTAATATATTAGTCTACTGAAAATATTTAAAACTGTTAGACAATGTATGGGGATAAGATATTTTCATGTAATATAACGCTTGAAATAAATAATAAGGATCCTAAACTACAAAGTGGTGAAATATGTTGACAATAAAAGAAAGGATAATAGTGAATTTTGAAATCTAAAACCCTACATGTATCAAGGACGAACCTGCAGAAATCTAGAATTAATTATGGAGAGACATCCATATTATTATGTTATTGATCTAGTGTAGTGGTTATTAGATTGATAATACAGTTTATTTTATGAACAAAATAGGGGCTAGAAGCACCATAGGTTCCTGAAGGATGACATATGCCCAAGCATGAAAGGTGTTTGAAAGCACAATTATTGGTGCAGTCATCTAATGTGCAATTCCTACATATCAGATGCAAATCATGAAATTGTTGGTGTATTTATGTGACATGATCGGTCGTATTGTATTGTGTGAGATTTTATATGGGGATCAACAAATGAAAAGAGAAAAATGCACTAAGTAATGTAGGAACAAATGCGTCAACCAAAGTCAGAAGGGGGAGTTTGGATTGATGGATATTAAGAGTTATAATATAGCCTTGTTGGCCAAACGTGGGTGAAAGCTCCTTCAAATCAGAAAGTGCTGTGTGTGGAGATATTTAAACAAAAATGATTTGGCAAATTGGCATACCATAAGTGTACCATCCGATTAAATAATCAATTTTTATATAAATTAAACTAAAAAATACACCCTTTTTCTTGATGGATGACATGTGCCCAAGCATGAAAGGTGTTTGAAAGCACAATTGTTGGTGTAGTCGATCTTATGTGCAATTCTTACATATCAGATGCAAATCATGAAATTGTTGGTGTATGTATGTGACATGATCAGTCGTATTGTGTGGAATTTTATATGGGGATCAACAAATGAAAAGAGAAAAATGCATTGAGTAACGTAGGAACAAACGCGTCAACCAAAGTTAGAAGGGGGAGTTCGGATTGATGGATGTTAAGAGTTATAATATAGCCTTGTTGGCCAAACGTGGGTGAAAGCTCCTTCAAAATAAGAAAGTGGTATGTGTGGAGATATTTAAACAAAAATGATTTGGCAAATTGGCATACCATAAGTGTACCATCCGATTACATAATCAATTTTTATGTAAATGACACTAAAAAATACACCCTTTTTTCCTGAAGGATGACATGTGCCCAAGCATGAAAGGTGTTTGAAAGCACAATTGCTGGTGCAGACGATCTTATGTGCAATTCCTACATATCAGATGCAAATCATGAAATTGTTGGTGTATGTATGTGACATGATCGGTCGTATTGTGTGGGATTTTATATGGGGATCAACAAATGAAAAGAGAAAAATGCACTGAGTAACGTAGGAACAAATGCATCAACCAAAGTCAGAAGGGGGAGTTTGGATTGATGGATGTTAAGAGTTATAATATAGCCTTGTTGGCCAAACATGGGTGAACGCTCCTTCAAAATCAGAAAGTGGTGTGTGTGGAGATATTTAAACAAAAATGATTTGGAAAATTGGCGTACCATAAGTGTACTATCCGATTATTAATCAATTATTATGTAAATGACACTAAAAAATTCACCCTTTTTTCCATACTTTATAAGTGTACCATCCGATTACATAATCAATTTTTTACCCCCACATAGAAATAAAATTATATAATACTGTAAGATTTGCTTTGTTTGCAATATCAAAGTAAAGAGATGTGGGGTGATTACATGCTTTTGCTTTTTTAGTTCCCTAATCAAGAAAACTAACAATCGTTTAAAATGGTGGATAATAACTATTATTTTTCAGGTCCTTATTTAAGTTTAAATTAAGTTTGTTTCGTAAGCTTGTTTACGGGTTTATACAGTTATGATACTAAAAAAGGTAGATTACATGATTTATTTAATTTTCATATAAACCCTCTCCAGTATGTATGAAAATATCAATTTTGGCATAGTATAGTTGTTGATGAAAAACTAACAATATCATTGGTAAAGTAAAAATTTATTTCATATAATCCGGAAGAATGTAATACTACAACTATTACAATACAATGAAAAATAGGAATATAAAGGTATCCCAAAAAACAATAATACAAAAACTATTAGAAGAAATGGGAAAAGAACTTACATGGAAATATAAAAAAAATTCTAGATACGAACACACAAAAACGTGTAGCGTTAAAAAATATATTTCAGAAGTACCGGTATCTCCAACAATCGTATCCCTCTTTTACTCTAATCTTTATGTCATAAATGATTTGACTAGTCATTAAGAAGAGAGTGTTTCATTTTTTAATTTCTTGGTTCTCTTTTCTCTTCGGGATAGTTTTCTATCTTCTCTAGAAGAGTTTTTATTCTCTCGAGAATAATTTTATTTCTCTCTAGAATAAATTATCTTTCCCTAGAATACTCTTATTTCTCTCTAGAAAATGTAAGTCACAAAGAAAAATTTTATAGTAGAAGGAACAAACCAAAGAACCGTCACATAAATGCTCATTAATGCACATTAATAGTCGGTGATAAAGACTCATTAATGTAGACAGTTTTCTCGACCAAGTTCTTGTATCCACCGTAAGAAACGAATTAAATAGGTCTTGATGATGAAATATTATGAATTAATTTCGAGTCAACGAGCCATCAATTCTTGGTTGGTCTCCATTTTCTAGGTAGGATTTTTTAACGTATAAAAAGTTTTCTCACTTCTCTTAAGAGAAAGAAATAATTAATAAAACAAAACTCTTTAGTTTAGTGATTCCAATAATTTATTTCTCAAATTTAATGTGGGACACGAATAGTCTTTTCCATTTCTCCCAATAGTATGAAAGAATTAATACAATAAATCATCTTTTATTGAATAATTCCAATAATCCCGCACTCATGTTCTTTGGGAGAGGAGGCGAACAGGTTTACATAAATACCAACATTTAGGTAAATGGTATATAAGTGTCAATATCTTTTGATTTGAGTTGACCTGTAGTGAAGTGAGGCAACCACCAAATTCCTTTCAAGTGAACGTACATGCGGTGACCTCTAAGAGAGTCTAGCCACATTAGCTGTCCCCTCTCGGATTTTATGATCATTAAGAGCAATAAAGTTCAACCTCATCATGCGTCTCGCGAATTCATCAAGTTATTTCTTTTAAGGACAATCCTTACGGGCTATGAAAGTGAGTCTAAAACTCATACCTTGGGAAAATTAAGGACGTCTCCTTGAAGTAATATTATGATCAATATAAAACGAACTCAGCAGTGAATTCATCAAGTCCGACTCAATAGGACCACCACACATGGCTATGAATTCATTAAGTATGAGAAATATACAACAACCTCAACGGTGAATTCATCAAATCCGTATCAATATGACCATTACGCATGTCTATGAATATATTAAGTTTTACTTTGCTCATGTATGCACAATTTACACTCTATGGATAGGAAGTTAGTGCATAATATAGAGTTACTAGTCATAGGTTCCTAGTTAATCGGTTTAGTCCTATCACTCAGCATTTCCGGGATTACTCTCCCGGTTAAGTCTATTGGTAAACAAATAAACCATTTATTTCATCATATATATGGGACCAGTTTGCATAACAAAAATAATTCTCCAATAAATACATGAGTCATTTGAAAAAGTAGATATAAATATCAATAATACCTCTCTCGTACTTTATTAAATGACAAAGAATAACTCAATTTTTGCCACTTGAGTCTCTTTACAATATGTACAATACCAAGTTGAGTATATATCATTAATAACATCATAATCATTATAATTATTTCATATTCATTATGGGCTACACACCCCTATATTTCTCTTATTCATGCATTCAGTCTTATAAGGAATTTTACCAGACATTATATTAACGGATTCAAGCCTTTCCAACAAAGTGAGACTAACTAAGGTAAATTCTATTATTTACTAAAATGAATTTTATCCTTAGGATCCGCTTCCCCAACATCATTTATTCATAGATACAAGTTTGAAATCTGTACGTCCCATGGAAGAGAGTACCGAAAGATGCTCATGTCGTACATCTATTGACAAAAGTGTAACACAACCAGATCAATCTTTTATTAAGGTACTATTTATTAGCAAGGTGTCCGTTTAAAAACGCAAATCAATTTCCTTAGTTTTCATGCTTTATCCCCCTTAATCCAAAACAACCAACCCTTCATGTTTGCACCATATAGATTTCTTCACATAGATCTTCATTCACACATAAATTTAATAACCAATTGATATATATTCATGTTTATGAATGATATTTAGTACAATAAGAGTTAAATAGTTGTAATATAAGGGGTCAAAGTAATCCTCAAACTTATATAAACGTGGTAACTTAAGGACTTATCCTCGAGTCGATTGATTTTTCGGCTAGTATGTGACTAATTGGATCTTGTCAATTCATTTTCTGGTGACGGTTTTCTTCTTATCTGAATCATCACCCCCGTGTCTTTACTAAATCGTCTCACAAATAGTCTTTGTTGACTTCTCAACAGCCACAGATAAAAAGTAAGGTTCGTCATATTATCCAAGATCCATCCCCTATCTGCTGAATTAGCTTTCTTGAACCCAACTTCAATGGCTAGGATAATAGTATAGTGTTCTTTGGTAATTTCCACATTGACCTAAATGGAGCGAGTACCTCGAGAACAGCAACATCTGGTTCACTTGGTTCAATGCATATCAGTGGCTTTTGTGTCCAACGTTTGTAGTTGGAACCATTCAAAGGATCTAACATAATCACGTCCGGAATGGCTTTTCCGTTCAAGGATGAACCAACTACCGAAATAGAAAAACTAGTTTACAACCAATATATTTAAAATATATATTTTTAAATTGTTGGTAAAAAACATAAAATATCACTGGTAAAGTAAAAATTTATTTCATATAAAATTATTACGAAAGAATGTAATACTACAGCTATTACAATACAATGGAAAATTAAAATATAAAGGTATCTCAAAAACTGTTACACAACAACTATTGCAAGAAACGGAAAAAGAACTTACATGGAAATATTCAAAAAATATTCTAGATACGAATACACCAAAACATGCAGCGTTAAAAAAGATATATAGGGAGTACGAGTATCTCCAACAACCGTATCCCTCTTTTACTCTACTCTCTATGTAAAAAATAATTTGACTAATCATTGAGAAGAGAACGTTTTATTTTCGAAATTTCTTGGTTCTCTATTCTCTCTAGAATAATTTTTTATCTTGAGAGAAAGAAAAAATTCATAAAACAGAACTCTTTAGTTTAGTAAATCAAACAATTTCTTTCTCAAATTTAATGTTGGACTATTATTACACCACTTCTCCCAAGAGAATGAAAGAACTAATAAAATAAATCATCTTTTATTAAATAATTCCAAAAATAGTAACTTATAATACAATTAAATCATAAAACCAAGTTCTCTTGACAAAAAATCTTAGCTTTGACCTTATTTAATCTTTTGATAAACAATGAATATGTATTATATACTTCATATAATTAAAGATTAAAAATTTAAAGTATTCAATATGAAGCTAGACATTTCATTTAGTTGTTGTACTTAGAAAAAAGATTACCATACAATAAATACCATTATCTAATATATATATTCTTCTAATGTTGATTATATTTTCAACTATGTCTTATTTAATTTTATTTTTCAATTACAACTAATCTTAATTAAATTTTATTAAATTAAAGGATGAATTAAATAATTTAATATTTTATTCTTATAATAACTGGAAAAAAAATGTTGACTAAATTATAAATGCTTTAATACAGAACTTGGATTATAGATAATCTAATTATACCTAAATATTACCCATTAGTTCATATTGACTTTTGCATCTATTCATATATAATGAGTAATCAATTTTGTTCAATTAAGATGTAGTTGAATAGAGTTTGTATCCTATGTTAACATATATGTAAGATGAACCATGTTAAACAAAAACCCAATTATTGAACCAATGCACATATGATATGACATATATAGAGGTGAGAGAAAACATTGTGTAAAGAATTAAAATAACTAGCATAGTATAGTGGGTTTGATAGGCTTATTTAAGTAATTTATAAATTAAAGAAATAAAAATGGATAATTTTTTACAACTGAATTGTACATAATTAAAATTTAACACTAATTATTGAATCAGTTCAATTTCAATAGATTATGCATATCATATTTAAGAATCGATTTTATGAACTATAAGTGAGATAAAGATAAACTAAGAAAAAAATCAGTAAATATAACGAAGATGAGTGACGAAAAAGCTTGTTTGTTTGTATCTCCACACTAAAGGAACTTTTTGGTCTCTCAAGTCTATTAAAATCAATAATCTTGCTCTTTAAGATAAATAATTTATTCCCTTATGTTATGCATAGTATTACGATCAATTCTCATCTCTTTTTATAATTTTACTTCATTATATGATTACTGAATCTACCTATAAAAATTGGATATAACAACTTGATAGGAATTATATGCAAGATTAGAAGGACGAGATGAATTTATTAGTAAAGACATGGATACAAAGATTATAATAATAAACTTATCAAATCTGTCAAATATTGAGGACCTTTCAAGTTTTTCGAAATATGAATACACAAAATTTATTGCACAACCACCTTTTAGTTGAAAACACAAAAAATATTTAATTCTAGGTTAAGGCCATTAATATCTTAGCTTATGAGACAGCTTGACCATCTGAAAAACGAAATTTCAAAAATTGTTTCAGAACAAGGCCAAGAAGATTGGACCAATTTGATTTTGGATTGATCCAAATTTACATAGACATGTTGAGTTTAAAATATGTTTTTTAAAATAAAATAAAAATTAATGGATCAGACACTTGCTGAACCTTTAACTATTACCATAATACTACAATTTATCATTGTAAAAAAGAACAATGATGGAAGAAGAAAGTTACATTATCTTAAATTTAATAATTTTTTTTTAGACAAACATATAATTTTTTAATTAATTAGTTATTAGCAATTTAGAAAGTACCACACCTACCTATTTCAATTCTACTATTAAAATAAAAAAACCTAGATTACTTGTTTTTTAATATTATAGATATACTTCATTTACTTCAATTTTTTTCTTAACATAACTTCTCAATTCCAATTAAAAAGATTCTTCTTATCAAAAATTTCACTGATCACCCGATCTATCTAATTTGATATATATTAAACACTGTAAAATAAAATTAAAAGAAAACTAATTTTAATTTTATGGTCATTGTAGAATAAGAACCACATAATTAATTGATTTTAGAAGTAACAAAAAAATGTTAAATGCACAACAAAAGAAAGTCAATGAATAACATAATGCAATAATTTAAAAAAAATTAAACTACACTTACCCAATTAATTGAAATATCATGATCAAGAATATGAAAAATTAGTTTCACAAGACCTGTACTAGGAGTGAGTTTGGTGGTTTCAGAAGAGTAAAGGCAAGGAGCAAGAAGAGATCTAATCGGGTAGTAAAACATATATTATCATGCTTTATGTATGGTGTTTACAACACGATGATGAATTATGTGGATTATAAATAAGTCCTCTTTGTAAATCAACGTCCTACTTACAACACAACATTTTAGTAGAACACTGTACACATGTTTCTCAACAAACATTGACACCATATAATACACCTTTTCTTTTCTTTAATATTTTCTTTTGAAATGAAAATTAAATTATGTTATACGTGATAGACAATTTAGAGAAAAAATTATGTAGGTGGAATATAATATTCTCAATTTGCTAATTCAGCTATATATATTTTCATACATTATAAATTTATTAATTTATTAAATCAAATAATGAAAGTTAGATTAAAAAATGTCTCCTAATTTAATTCAGGATAATTTTTGGGCAAATGCATAAAACTGGTTTTTTCTGAAATAATTTTTTTAAGCGCTTGGATACATGAATTCTTCTTTCATGTTAAAGTAAATACGATAAGTATATTTCATAATATCAAACAAAATGAGACTCAAGTCAATCTGATAATATATGAATATTCCAAATAAGAGTCTTGCCCCTATTACATATTAGACAATATTTTGTCACGGTCTTGTGTGATGCATGGTTCATATTTGATAACGAACCAGCATGAATTGTGCCATATCTATTGGCTTCAGGAAGGTAACATTGAGATCATAAGCAATTGTTTATTTGGTTCAAATCACGTTGCAAGACACTCGTTTTTCTTAAGGTAGTATGCTTGCTCACAATGAAAATATTAATGCACTTTTGGTGTATTTGATAGTCTTCAAACTACGTAAGGCATAAAACTTCAGCCAAAAACTAGATGTAATGTACAAATTATTTTGACATAAAATTATCATCTTTCCGATAAAACCTGGTCATTTCATCATATTTCCTACTTGGAGAATGAAATTGTAAATTTCATGTCTGAAAATGTTAGGCATAACTTCGTCTCATAGAATCGAGGATATATTTCTAATAATATTCTTTTAACTTTTCTTAGAGACATTTGCTCAAATAGGTGAAGGTTGATCTTGTGGCATGTATTGTACAATATTCAAGTTAATCTTTTATTTGAAGAATTTGACTAGAAATAAAAAATCATTCATTAATGTATTATTAAATTTTGATTCATTATATAACATTTATGAAATTTAGACACCTTAACTAACTCATAATTTTCACTAGGTTAGGGATTCTTTTGTGATCTCAAATCCCCATAATTGTATTAATATTAATATGTATATAATTCGTAATGAATTAATAATTTAGTAAGATGTGATATATAAATAATTACAAAGGACTAATAGATTAACCAAATTAAACACCTAAGTTCCATAAATAGTTACTTAGATGGATGACCTCGAGTTTATACAATATCCTAATATACTCTAATTATTGAAATATTATTTAAAGTGTATATTAAGATTATTGTCATTAATGCAACTAGTTAGATATAATATTTGGTCAAAAATAAATAATGATTATTTATAATAAAGTTTACAATATGCCTTGTTGAATTGTATTATCAATTAGGATAACATATGAGTTGTATACTTATGTTCATAATTTTGGGTTTATGTAGTTAATAAAGAAAACAACGTCATTCATAAAATTGATTTGAGCACATATCATTTCGAGATATTTGAAAGTATCCTTGAGCTAGTAGTATCTTTTTGAGATGACACTATGATACTTCTATTATAGGTAAATTTATGATGAATAGCTCTCAAGTGTTGGAACTTATAAGGCCAGTGGGATGGAATAAGTGTGTATAATTACATGAGATAGATATAAGGTACTCTTACATGGATGATTAAATCATACAAATGACCTTTCCTATTCTCAAGGATATGTGTTTAGGGCATATTTACAAGTAGGGGATCCACCTTTAACATATATGATTTTCTAAGTATGTATATGAAATTATAATGACCCTGTAGATTTTTTAGCGTCAATGATAACAATAAAATGATACATTTTTCATTCCAACAATGTAACTGAAGCACGATGTTGTACTGGTCAGTGTAAGAAAAAATAATTGCAAAGCGCTAATTGTAGAGATTCATAGTGTTATTATTCTAGCTATATCTGGATAATTCTTATATGGATATGGACGTAAGAAACACATGCCCACGTGTTCATGTTGATTTCTTCTAGTGATATTTCTAGGTGCGCTCAAGAAGCACACTTGAAGACCTTCAGTTAATATACTTGGACTATTTTTATCGATGAGGGACCACCCATCAGGTGTTTCCTAGTTGTCATACAACTATAGAAAGTATTCCACTATTTTTATATCTTATATTGTTCTCGTAATAGATGGATTTATTTATGAATTAGAATAGAATTTTCTAACAAACAACGAAATTCACTTATATATTCACAAATTTCTGATTAATATATGGAAAAAATTGTACTAATTAACAAGTTTAAGGGTTACACATACTCCTTACATATTTTATGTCAAAAATGCACATCCCAAAATCTGAAAGATGAAAAAACAAAAAACAAGAAATAAAAATATCATAAGAAGAATTGGGAAATTTCTTTACATGAATTCTTAATAATCTCTTTGCAGCTTGTACTTGGAACCTTTCATAGCCCTCGTGTGCACAATTCTTAGTTGGTCTTACAGAAAAGAATTGTGAATGATGAGTTAAGTCATGCAAGACATTTGCAACCCTAAGTACATATATCTTAAAGTATTACAAAACTTTTAGGTAATATGCAAGGAAAGGTTGAGCGCAGACATACCAAGTATTAAAAATTAAATTTCACCAAGATGATGTTCATTTTTGTTGTATTTGCTGAGAAGTAGTGATAACAATAATGTTACTATCTAGACAATTCTTCACTAGGAGATTTTATACTAAGATTTGTTGTAAGGATTTTTGCTTTAAATTGTTTGACAATTCAGTTCCACAAACTCCTGCCCTGAATGGTTAAACATACTTGGAATCTTGAGGAATCAAGGTATATGTTAGAAATCCATCCATATATCGGATATCTAGTTCATTTTTATATTACATTTCCATCTTGTTCTCTTACATTTTCCCTTTTCTGCCTCAATGGTTCTTGGGATCATTAATGCTCGAGATCATCACCATCTTCATTTTTTAATATTTTTTCAAAATCTTATTTATATCACATTTAATAGCAGAAGCAAAAATTTAAAGATATCAAATGACTTTATTTTTTATTGGCGTACCCCTTCTCATCACTATATTGTTGATTACTCTACTCATTCTCATGACTTTATTCATTGGTCTGCAATACTTATATCTCACCCCCTTCATAAGATGTTATTCAACAAACAAGATCTTATTATACATCTCCCTCAAAACGATAATTTATCATAGGATGATGCACGATAGATTTCTTAAACCTCGTCCCAAACCCAAAATAATTACGCTCTCTTAGGCTAGCACTGCACAACCTCAAGGAGGATTATATAAACAAGACTCTCTAAACAACTTTAGAAGATACATGAAAATATGTAGATTAGATAATAACTATTCAACTTATATTAAATTTAAATCTCCATACCATTCAATAAACTTCACTAATAATACTCCCTAAACGTGTACCTGCCACCCGTGTAAGAAAATGTCTATTTGGGACAAGTGTGGAGTATTACAACTTATAACTAACTGTTTTTCCACAATGTGTGATAAAATAAAAGAAATAATAGAAATGGGGTGCCACACCGATGTGTATTGATCAGAGACAAGTATAAATAATAAGTAGGATTATCGTTTTTCACTGCGATTATTAGTGAGACTAATGTTGTTTAAACTAGTACAAATGCATGAAACTTGATATAGAAATAATGAATTACTAAGAGTTCAAATATGATATTGTTTATTTGTTTTTCAAATATGAGTAACAACTAATGATAAGAAATAGTTATAATTTAAAACTAAGAATGTCAATTAAGATGGTAAATAAATAAAAGATATAAACTAATAGGAGATGGTTGCTTAAGGAATTGCTAGTAATTGTTAATGCCGCTAATAAATATTGTATTGATAAGGGTGAGTGATCGTGTTCCCATTAGTCGAGATTCAATAGCACTCTAACACATTGTCAGGGTAGACTTAGAGCTAACCCTTACACACTAGCTAGCTATCCGATGAGTTACGTTCCCAACCCTTGAGGACTACCTAGCAGACAAGATAGTCAGTTCAATGCCTCACACTGGGCACGTCTGTATTAGGTAAGTAATTAAACAACTCGTCTGGATGATAGCTCAATTACAAAACCTACTAGCTAATTGGCTAGATCACATGTAGTATTAAATTAAACACATAAGACAATGGAAATTAATTCAACCCAACTGAATTAAATATCTCAATATCTCAAATGAAATAATTCCATTAAAAAACTAAACATAAATTCTCAGAATAGCATCCTCAAGCAATAAGGGTTTAGTTCATAATACAAAAAGAAAAACTAATTAAAGAAAAACTACTTAAAACTAAAGACATAATCATGTTTAAAAGTAAAAATAAATCTAAGTTACTCATAATGATGAATGGAATCGGTGAATTGTTGAGGTACAATTGATGGGTTTATAGACAAACCCTCGTCTTCTCCTCTTTCATCTGTCTTGAGCATTTTCCCCCTCTCAGAACGGATGGAATTGACTTCTAAAAAAGATTGATAATGATATATGTGTTGAAATATGACTTATATATGAGCTAAGAAAACATTTTTGCATCCTATAGGCTAACTAAATTAGTTTTGGAATGGGCCCAACCCGTTCTACTAACTAGAATTATTGTTAGAACCACGATGAAAACAAATGCACAACTTTTTCATCTTAGCGAAAGGACCTTGAATTCAATTTTTACTAATGCCACTGCCCAAACTCATACCCGGTCTCGCAAGCGCGATTTTATAGTTGAGGCTTAAGAGAATATCTATTTGAGTCTCCTTTCTACTATCCAAACTGGTTCACACAAGATATTAGTTTAAACTCACAACACTCACTTATAAAGTACAAAAAAATCCTCCATATTTTCTTATTATCAATTAATTCTTTTCATGCTTATATTTTCCATATTTTCCATATAAACTTCTTAGAAATCTTCCATGTCATTTTTAAACTATAATTTACAATGACACCTCTTAAATAAAGATTAAACGTGTTTCAAGTTTACAGCATATTGAAAAGTTAAATAAAACTAATTTAAGTTTGTAAAATTTATTATTATCTTTTAATTATTTTCATGCGCATAAATTATTACCCTTCACCCTATACAAACACGCACATGCTCACACACACCATTAGTTTGGTTACAAAGTGGGCCATTTAATAAATTTACAATACCTTCAATTTTAAACTAGACCAAAATTATAAAAAGTGTTTGTTTAATACCTTAAGTTTCATTTTTAAACCAAATCAAGCCTAATGTTATGTTCACTAGTCACTTGAATTACATGCAATAATTCTTTCCAGGAAATGGAGGAGATGAGAGGGGGAGGTGGTTTAGGCTTTGTGTAATCTATAAATTTCACAGACTCTGCAGTGTATTTTACTTGTTTATAGATTTTGACAAATTCTTTTAAATCATGTATAAACGGGCATATTTTTATAATATTCTTTGGTCATGCTCTCGGTGAAAAGAACTTAAATATAATTCGCAAACGGAAGCCTTTGCATGGAGAAAAAAGGAACAGACAATTCACTGGTATACAGGTGAGAAGTCCAGTAAGCCGGTCCGCGCAACGAATTTTGACCTAAGCCTTAAGAAATCGAATTATCTCACCTTTTTAACCTATTGACGAACCAACACTCAATATAAACTCTCTTGTCATATTTCCCACCGTTTTCACCAATCCGACTTGCGTATCTTCCAAACTTCTTACTCTCTCAATCACAACATTGTCTTTGGGAGTCTTCTTCTTTCTTTGTGGAGGTCTTGCTCCATTATATTCCCCGAAAGGCTTATCAAAATCCATACCCACTTTCTTGGATTTGTTATGAATATTTTAAATCCTCAACCGTCGTGATGTTGTCTTCGAAATCAAGAGGTACCTCGTATTTGTTTTCGTGTGGCACTTTTGTAGTCTTGCATAGTGTAGTAATCAGACACAGGATTTTAAGGTTTCCTTGCTTAATTGATGATTTTGTGCAAGCCATTATGAAATCATAGATCACGTGAGCTAAATCTATTTCTTTCTTTTCTAGTATTCATTTAATAAATATGAAATGTTCACGTGATACCTTAGAAGTGTGGGTATTAACAAAGATGGTAGGTTTTATGAAACCGAACCATACTTTCGCATGTGGGAGCAATTGACTACAAAGGACCATACCTTGATATCTTTGAATTTCGGGGATGGGTTCCACCCCATAGATTAAGACCTGTTTGGAGAGTGAATGCCAAAGGAAGTCCAAATTTGTAATCTTAAAAGGTCCGTGCCAACACCAACGAGAAAGGTTTTTTTCTGGGTGATGGGAGATTGACCGCACTGTACAATTCTCAACCATTGATAAACTTTGCCCCTTCCATCATCCACCAGTTAAGAAATCTATTTTTTGTGTAGAGAGATATACTGAGAAAAGATGCACAATAGAGAGAAGATAGAGGTATCTAATTTGAAACAAATATCTGTATAATCAAATAGATATATAGAAAAAGAGAAGTTGCACGAGAGAGAATAGAGAAAGAATAGAGAGGGAGATAATTTGAATTGGATATATGTATCAAGAAAATATAATAATAAACCTCTTAACTATTTCAATATACATAATAGACCCTTATCAGCATTGGATGAAGATGTTCTATGCATCATTTATAGTGTTAGGAAAGGAGAACATAAACCACCTGATCCATAATCACTGGATCATGGAATGTAAGGGATTTATACCCCTCGTCAGATTGATGTATTGGATGAAGATGTTATATGCATCATTCAAAGTATTGTGAAGGAAGAAATAAACGACTTGATCCATAATCATTGGATCATGGAATATAAGAGGTTTATTCCCCTCTCGTAGATTGATTTATATTCAATAGGAAGGTAAATATTATGTGCATTTTGGAAACTAAAGTTGAACTTCACATTGAGTAGGATATTATATAAGATAATTTCAACAATTAAATATAATTCATAACTATGCCAATGACTCGAGTTGTAGAGTTTGGATCTTATTGAAGGACATAAATTTTCTTATAAATGTTATAGAAGAAATTTTCCAAGATATTATGATTGATATCACTAATAATACTGATAAGTCTAAAATATCCCAATGTGAGACTTATGCCAGCAAAGATGACAAGTACAGAATTTTCCATTAAATAGATATTGTCAAATGGAGTAACAAATATAAGAGTGAATTATTTAGTTGTATAGGATATTTCAAAGAGATAATGAGGATTTAAGATAGGCTTTATGGTGATGAACTTTCTGAATCTACCAAATAATTTATTGATTGTAGTGATGAGCCTAAGTTATATGAGCATCAAACATGTAGAAATGGAAAATTCTTACCTAGACTAGAGACCATGTCCCCACGGTCATAAACCATTAATTTATTGACACATCATTATAATCATTTATTATCCTATAAAAGTTACTTTAGTTAACTATAGCTAAGAATAGAAATTAAAATATTGTACAAGTATATTGATGTCTCCCTAATTGTTCTTATTTTAGACCCTTAGGAGACATCATTTTTGGTGTTTATTTAATTAATTCGACAGACTTTTGAATGAAATATGCAATAATTCGGATTTCCCTTTTTATTTCTAGCATTTTTGAATTATTAAACTTTTGCGCGTAATATTGGTATTTTTAGTGTAAAGTTTACAGGTTTTTAGATGTTAGCTAGGAAAGGAATCCGAAGATAAAGTCAAAGATCAAAAGATAGAGTCAAGACTTGAAGAGAAATCCCGAAGATTTTATTTTAGAGCTAAAAATCCATTTTCCAGGCCCTTGATTGCTGTTTTCGAGGTACTTAAGAGCTGATTGAGCCGCTGACCTTTGAAGAGAAAACGTTCCTTATCGAAGTACGGAACTTTAGCAACTGGAATGAGGTCAATCGGAGTTGTAACGCATCGGGAAAAGCAGTTTTAGTGAAGGCCTGTCATCAGTTACGGGATTTTGGGCTTAGAAAGTGGGCTTGGACATTTAATTAGGCTTTTATTTTCTGGTCCAAGCCCTAGTCCGAATTTTTAACTATAAAAGGAGGTCTGGACTCTTATTTTAAACACAATTCACTTTCCACAAGATTAAAAACACCAGAGAAGCTACAGCAGGAAGAAAGGAGAAGCTACAAGAGCTGGAGTGGGTCTATAGCTCCGTTCGTAGTCATTCTTATTCCGAAAATTAGGTTTTTCTTTTATTTTAATTTTGTAACGAATATGAATTCCATTTCTTTTTATTTTGTTTTTAATTTTAATATGAGCTAAATTTCCATTAGTGCTTGAGAACAAAACAATGGGTGAATCTTGATTTTATTATTATAACGAATGTTGAATTTGGGTTTTTATTGAATTAAATTAAATTAGGGTTTTTACTCTTTTCGACAATTTGTGAATGTTTACTGATTTTAGAGTCGCGAACTAAAATTAGGTGTTAGTATCTAAGCTATTCCATATATGTGGCGTATGGATCATCCTGACGGGGGGTTTAGGTACAGAAATAATTGTTCAATCTAGGATAAAAACTATTGATTCTGACGAACTTAGTTAATCCTAGGGCCAAAGTGGTAATAAATCTTAATCATCCAACGGTGGATCATATTTACCCTGACGGGACTAGTGACACTTTAGGATTGCCTTATAGTCCACCCTGACGGGGGTATAAGGAATTTAGAATCCCGACCATTGTAATTGACTGATTTAGCCCTTAAACAACATAAGTTAGAAAGTAAAATTAGGAGGATCCTTGCGTTCTCAAGTACTACATCTCATATTGCGTTTTCACTTATTTTACTTGCGTCTTAGCTTCTACTTGCATTTAATTATTTGTCTTTCATTTATTTAGAATTAATAAACAAAACCAAACAAACAATTTATTGTCTTTTATTTTCATAAGTGCATAAATCACTACTTGCTAAACATTGTGATCAACCATCCGTCCTTGGAACGAATCTGTATTATCATACATACTACTTGGGACAACCGTACACTTGCGGTTGTGGTTCGATTAGCATTTACATTTATTTTTAGAACACACAAAGGACCACCAAGTTTTTGGCGCCGCTGCCGGGGACGGTAGCGTGTGACCACGGTGTTTATCCTTTAGTGATAAGTGCATTTATTTTATTTTATCAGTTTTACGCTTTTTGTTTGTTAGCTTTTTCAGGTTTTTAGGTTTGGTGTATGCGAAGAAGGCTATTCAAGGATCTAGAGCCAACACCTCCGATCCTTAGTAATCCAGAATCGTTGATCAGACTTGCGAACAGAAGAAGAAGAGAACGAGAAACTTTAGAAGTAGAAGAATTAAGTAACAGAATGGAGAATATCATTATTCAAGGTCAACAGAATGGACAAGGCCAGTTAGATGCAAATGGCCAACCTTTAGCTCCAGGCGTTATTCCTCAAGTTCAACCACTAAATCCTAACCCTCCAGTCCAGATAGTGATGAATCATGATCCGTGGTTCACTAATGGCCCTCCAGAAGTTCCATTCCGCGCTCCAGCTATAGGAGTAGGTGCTCCAGATATTAATGTTCCGAGATTCCGTCCAGATCCGGGTATGCTAGCTCAGTTCCAAAACTTTGGAAATTTTCGCGGAAGACCATCGGAAGATCCTCTTAGAGCGGTACAAAAATTTAAGCAGATATGTGATTCTTATATCACACAAGGGGTTTCAAGAGAACAGATGTATTTTGCTGCTTTCAAATTCTTTGTCATTGATGGAGCAAGTGAATGGCACGATACGCAAGATCCTACGAGGATTACTAATTGGGACCAATTAGAAATCGCTTTCTTTGACAGGTATTACCCAAGTAACATGAGGTTAGATGCTGAACTAGAATTGACACAATTCCGTCAAGAGTATGAGGAAACCGTGGGTAGGAGTTGGACAAGATTTCAGATGTGTTTGCGTAAAGTTCCTAATCATGGCTTTTCAGAACAACAACAGTTAAAGATCTTTTATAGAGGCCTTGATGGAATTTCGAGAGAGAAGTTGGATACACTATGTGGAGCAGGTTTTCTTCAAGTTCAACCCGCTCATGCCAAGATCATTTTAGAGAGAACAGTCAAGAATGAAGTTGGGTGGAGCTCAGTAAGAACACCAGTCAAGGGAGTAAATAATGTTGACATAGAAGAGAAATTTGCTACGTTTGAGAATAAGATCCAGAATACCATAGAGCAACAATTGAAGCAGCTTACTCTAGCTGTGACAGAAGGATTTTCGGGTAAGAAGGTAGCTGTGCATGCTGCACAAGAAGTTTATATGTGTTCAATTTGTAGAGTTGATGATCATGATGAAGAGAATTGTCCGAATAATCAAGAATCAGTGATGTTTATGTCCAACAGAGGTAATTTTAATTCGAGTGGTAATGGATATCAACCTAACAGAAACCATCCTGGGTTTCAATATTCGAATCCTAATGGGGCAGCCAATCCTACATATGCGTATCAGCCGCGTCCCCAAGGTAATAACTATAATCCTAAACCACAAAACAATTATCAAGGAGGACAGAATCAGAATACTTATGTACCAAGACAAGCTCCTCAGAATACTTACGATGAAACGCTAAACCAGAAAGCTTTACCTGCACATCCACAAGAAGGGGTACTCACCCTTCAGAAAACTGTTGAAAATTTGATTGCTCTACAAGCACAAGCGATGGAACGTCAGAACGCAGCAATAGAACGTCAGAACGCTGCAATAGAAAGACAAAATGCAGCTGAAGCAAATATGAAGATGTTTCAGAATCAGCTGAGTCAAATCAGTAAACAGCTCAATCAACGTCCACAAGGACAACTTCCAAGCGATACGGAAAATCCAACACAACGTGAAGATTGCAAGGCTGTTACATTAAGAAGTGGTAAGAACCTCCTTCCACCTCCTTTTCCCGTTATGAAAGAGAAAGAAGTTCCAAGAAAAGAAAAGGAAGGGGGTGAGAAAGAGAAAGAGAATGAGAAAGATAGTGAGGTTGAAGAAATAGAAAGACCAAGAGAAATTCCGAAAAGGAGAGATGAAATTGTAAGCAATCGCCCTCCACCACCGTTTCCATCGCGAGTTCAGAAAAAGGGTGATATGGGTGATTTTCAGAAATTCTTCAATAGAGTGAGGGGTTTGAGTATTAATATTCCGTTACTTGAGGCAATTCGAGATATTCCTAAGTATACGAAGTTTTTGAAGAGGGCCCTCACTAATAAAAGGCCCTACTGTGATAATGAGATGATTGGCCTTCCTGAAGAGTGTAGTGCGATTTGTCAGAGTAAGTTACCTCCGAAGTTAGTTGATCCGGGGAGTTTCACGATTCCCATATCAATTGGAGAAGAATGGAAGGGAAAGGCGCTATGCGATTTGGGGGCAAGCATAAACTTGATGCCCAAGTCAGTCTTTGATAAGCTTAAAATTGGAAATGCAAGACCCACCTCTATGGTCTTGCAAATGGCGGACAGGTCTCTTGCTCATCCTGAAGGCCGTATTGAGGATGTCCTTGTTAAGGCAGGTACACTTATATTTCCTGTTGATTTCGTAATTCTTGAATACAATGCAGATAGAAATGTCCCCATTATTTTGGGTAGACCCTTCCTAGCTACAGGGAGGACATTGATCGATGTAGAGAATGGCGAATTAACGATGAGGATACAAGATGAGGAAGTGAAATTCAATGTATTTCGAGCCATGAAATTCCCAGATTCTCAGGAAGATTGCTTCAGAATGGATGTAGTAGAGCAAGCATCGCAAGAGGTATTTAATTGTTTAAATTTTGATGATATCTTGCAGGCTGCTTTGACATTAGATTCACCTGAGATGATGGAGGAGCTTACAGAAACAGTGGCAGCTCTCAATTCTGAAAATCCAAAGTATAGGCGTCTTGCCTATGAACCTGTGAGAGAACCAGGGGAGATTATTCCTAAAAAGAAACCTTCAATTGAATCTCCTCCGGAATTGGAAGAAAAACCATTGCCAGCACACTTGAGGTATGCTTATTTGGGTACTAATGAAACTCTACCTGTTATTGTTTCAGCTAATTTAACAGGTCCTCAAGAGGATAAACTGTTGCGTGTGTTAAGAGCCAACAAAGAAGCAATAGGCTGGACAATTGCTGATATCAAAGGCATTAGTCCATCCTATTGTCAACACAAAATCATACTAGAAGATGTTAATGCACGCTCAGTTGAAGGTCAGAGAAGATTAATGCCAGCCATGAAGGATGTGGTGAAGAAGGAGGTGATTAAGCTTTTAGATGCGGGGATTATTTATCCCATTTCGAGTAGTGAATGGGTGAGTCCAGTTCAGTGTGTACCGAAGAAAGGAGGAATTACAACAGTTCTTAACGATAAAAATGAGGCGATTCCTTCAAGAACGGTAGTTGGATGGAGAGTTTGCATGGATTACAGAAAACTGAACAAGGCCACCAGAAAAGATCATTTCCCTTTGCCCTTCATTGATCAGATGTTAGACAAATTAGCCGGAAGAGAGTACTATTGCTTCTTGGATGGGTACTCCGGGTACAATCAGATTTACGTGGCTCCAGAAGATCAACATAAGACTACCTTTACATGCCCATTTGGTACTTTTGCATATCGCAGAATGCCATTTGGATTGTGTAACGCTCCCGCTACTTTTCAAAGGTGTATGATGGCCATCTTCTGGGACATGATAGATAATTTCCTTGAAGTGTTCATGGATGATTTCTCCGTGTTTGGTGATGATTTTGATATATGTTTGGACAACTTGGAGAAAGTGTTAGTGAGATGCAAGGAAACAGATTTGGTGCTCAACTGGGAGAAGTGTCACTTCATGGTACGCGAAGGTATTGTTCTGGGTCACAAAGTTTCGAGTGTTGGTTTAGAGGTTGATAGAGCAAAGATAGAGGTAATTAAAACTCTTCCCCCTCCCATTTCTGTTAAAGGGGTAAGGAGTTTTCTTGGCCATGCTGGTTTTTATAGGCGTTTTATTAAGGATTTTTCTAAGATTGCTAAACCGTTATGCAACTTACTCGAAAAGGATTGCAAATTTCTTTTTGATGAAGCTTGTTTAGCGGCCTTCAAAACAATCAAGGAAAAACTCATTTCTGCTCCTATAGTGTTACCTCCAGATTGGAATTTACCGTTTGAGGTTATGTGTGATGCGAGTGATTTATGTATGGGAGCTGTATTGGGACAGAGAAAAGAGAAAGTTTTTCATTCAATTTACTATGCTAGTAAAACTTTTAGTGGTGCTCAGATTAATTACACAGTTACAGAAAAGGAGTTGCTAGCAGTTGTCTATTCGTTTGATAAATTTCGCTCTTATCTTCTTGGAGCGAAAGTTATTGTTTATACAGATCATTCCGCGATCAGATTTCTAATGGAGAAGAAAGATGCAAAACCAAGGTTAATCAGATGGGTGTTATTGCTTCAAGAGTTCGATTTAGAGATCAAAGATAGAAAGGGTTGTGAGAATCAGGTTGCAGATCATCTATCGCGTTTAGAGGGTTCAGAGATGAATAGTGGTACTGAAGCAGTTAGAGAAGAGTTTCCTGATGAGAGTTTATTCGTTGTCCGAGATTATGAGGCTCCGTGGTATGCAGATATTGCAAATTTAGTGGTGAGTGGTGTTTTTCCTGAAGGTTCTACTTATCAAGAAAGAAAGAGGTTAGCTCATCGGGCAAGACAGTTCTTTTGGGAGGATCCCTACCTCTACAAAGTTTGTGCTGACCAAATGATACGAAGATGTGTAGCAAGGGAAGAGACTCAAGCCATTATAGCCGGATGCCATGATTCTTTATATGGCGGACATTTGAAGGGAGATAGAACTGCTGCGAAGGTATTTCAATCAGGTTTTTACTGGCCTTCTCTTATTAAGGATTGCCATGAATATGTTAAGAAATGTTCGAGATGCCAGTTTACCGGAAACATATCTAAGAGGGATGAGATGCCACGTAATAATGTGTTAGAGGTTGAGATATTCGATGTTTGGGGCATAGACTTTATGGGTCCTTTCGTCCCTTCAAATGGTAACCTCTTTATCTTATTAGCTGTTGATTATGTATCTAAGTGGGTAGAAGCGGTGGCTTTACCTACCAATGATTCACGAGTGGTGATCAAGTTCTTGAAATCACATATTTTCACTAGACATGGCACACCTAGAGTGATTATTAGCGATGGAGGATCTCATTTCGTTAATAAATATCTGAAGACCGTTCTAGAGAAATATGGAGTTAGACACCGTGTATCTACTGCATACCATCCACAATCCAATGGTCAAGCTGAAGTTTCGAACCGTGAAGTCAAGTCAATCCTAGAGAAAACCGTTGGTCCTACAAGAAAAGATTGGTCAATGAAGTTAGATGATGCATTGTGGGCCTATCGTACTGCGTTTAAGACTCCAGTTGGTGCATCTCCATATCGTATGGTGTATGGTAAGGCTTGTCACTTACCTTTAGAGCTTGAAATGGGTGCCTATTGGGCGATTGCGCAGTTGAACTTAGATCCTATCTTAGCCGGAAAGAATCGTATGATGAAGCTCAATGAACTTGACGAATTCCGATTGCATGCCTATGAAAATGCTAAACTTTACAAAGAAAATACAAAGAAATGGCATGACAATCGGATTCGTCCAAAGAACTTTGAAGTGGGGCAAAAAGTATTAAAGTATAATTCAAAGTTCAGCAATTTTCCGGGTAAGTTAAGATCTAAGTGGTCAGGTCCATACATAGTGACCAAAGTTACACCTCATGGGGCGATAGAAATAGAACATCCGCTAGAGAACCGTACCTTTATGGTTAACGGTCACAGATTAAAGATATACCATGGAGGTGAAGATACCAATCGCTCGGAAGATCCACATCCCGGGGAGGTCATGTATCTCCTCGAGAATCCTTAGAAGCGTGAGGTAACCCGTCGAGCTTAACGACGTTAAACAAAAGCCAATTACTTGTATATTAGCTGAGTTTTTCTATTTTTGCAATTTAGATTAGTTTGATTTTCGTAATTTTATTGTTTTTATTAAGAAATGAGGAAGGGTAGTTGTTTTTGATGATTTCAGGGGTAAAAAGGACTTGAGTTTGGGGTCGATTTGGCGAAAACTGAAGAAAAAGAGGTTGGATGTCCAGGAGAAACCGGGAACCCGCATTCCACAGAACCGGGTACCCGGTTTTGGTGCTGTAATTTCTGAAATTCCCTGACCCAGCGTCTTGGTGGCTCGCGTTTTCGTGCGTTTTGATTCGCGCCATCGACACAAATCCGGGTACCCGCATTTGGCAGAACCGGGTACCCGGTTTCGGAGCTGCTGATGGTGAAATTCTCTGGTCCAGCGTCTTGACGTGCTGCGTTTTGGCGCGTTTTGACTCGCGCCATCGAGAAAATCCGGGAACCCGCATTCCACAGAACCGGGTACCCGGTTTCGGCGAGCAAAATCCCTGACCCAGCGTCTTGGGGTCCAGCGTTTTGGTGCGTTTTCAAAAAAAAAAAAAAAAAAAAAAAAAAAAAAAAAAAAAAAAAAAAAATCCTAGTTTTCCGCGCCGTCACAGCGACGCGGAACCGGGGACCCGGTTTTCCAAATCCGGGAACCCGGTTTGAAAGCTGTGAGAGGCGGTTTTGGGTATTTTAACCTAGTTTTCTTAGCCTCTTTTGCAAGTTTTTACCTAAAACGCACCAATAGCCTCCCCACCTACGAAATTCATCTACCAAAACACTATATATCATCAAATCCTACCCTCTTTCACCACAAAAACATAAGATCAACTCACCTCCTCTCCAAAATAACATCAAATCCTTAGTTTTTCCCAAGATTCTTCTTCATCAAATCCTAAACTAAAACCCAATTCTTTCTTCTCCCATTCAAATTCATCAAGACCCATCTCATATTCACCCTAGTTCTTCAATTCCTAAGCCTCAAAACATCAAAATTCTAAACTTTTTCTCTAAGTTTTTCATTATTTGAAGTTTTGAGTTTGGGGTGAAAAGAGATGACTAACAGAACCGGTGATTTTCGAAGAACTGCTCCTAGAAGAAAGACCACCATTGGTGGTTCACAAGAACAAGCTATTGAGATTCCTGATTCGCGTCCTAAACGAAAAATTAACGAAGTTAAGCTTGATTCTAACAGAAAAGAAATCACAGGTCTAAAGCGGAGATTGATTGATGAGATAGAAAGTGAGATGGAACAAGAAGAGGAAATTGCGAAGAACATTGAGAAGGAAACTGAACAAGAGATTCCGGAAGCAACTGTTCAAAAACCCCCGCGTATGAAGATGTGGGCCCACAAACCTAAGAGGGTCTACACTTGTTGGAATACTCAGGTTCGTGAAAGAATTGAATTTTTGAAATTTGGTGAGGAGACGAATTTTCCTAAGGGTATTATGAGTAGTGATTACAAGGAATATGCTGTGACATGTGCTAAGTTTGGTTGGAAAGAGTTACAAGAAAGGAAGCTTGAGTTTATTCCTACTTTTGTGCGAGAATTTTACGAAGGTTTAGCTACCTCACATGATGCCATTGATATCCGCAAAAAGGTAGTTCCTTTCTCTATTGAACGTATTCGGAAATCATTGAAACTACCCAACTTTTCTGGAACATGCCCCTTCCAAGAAACTCTTAATGACCCTTCCTTTGATTTTGAATCCCTTTGGGGGACCGTGCTTGTTAATGGGACTAGCCCAATTCCTGAAGGTGAAAGGTATCCTGGACAGTTTTACAGCAGTAGTTTGACACCTCGTGCGAAGGTTTGGTCTCGTTTCATAATACCCACTTTCTTTGGTATTAAACACACTTCCGAGTTGAAGAAAGAGCACATATTTGTTATTAAGTGTATTTTGGAGGAGAAACCATTTGATGTTGCTAAGATCATTTATGATACAATCATGGAGTTCGCGAAATCACCAATGAAACAACAAAATCTGAAGTTTCCTTGTACTATTACTCAGTTGTGTTTAGACGCAAAGATTCCTCGTACGGACGCAGATATTGACATTGTTTCAGTTGGTGTGAGTATAGCTTTGAGCACAATCAAGAACATCCATGAAGAAGCAACACGAGCTACAAGAAGTCCAAGAACTCCTCAATCAAAGAAAGCGAAAACTGTACCTGAGTTGGAAGCGAAGATTCAGGTGTTGGAAGAGAATCAGGAGAGGATGATTGCTACCTTGGGAAACGTTACAAAAGAATTGGACCTACTTCGAAATTTAATCCTAGGCGTAAATACACTTCAAAACGCGATTTATGATGCTGTTACGCGAGATAAAGGTCCAGAACGCAACACCGATAACCAGCCTCGCGCTGGTTAAGATACGTTTTCTAAACTTTCCTCTTAGTATATATTAGTTTAAATGCTTTATTGAGTCTTTTCGAGTCGTGGGGACACGACTCATTTTTGAGTTTGGGGTGGGGTTCGTTGCCTCATCCCAATTTTTATGTGTTATTTGCTTTATTTGCTTTCAATAAAAGAATTTTCGGAGTTGCGTTTGACTGTAGAAATTTTTAAATATCCCTTTAAGCATACTTTTGATAAATCTATGATAGTAAATAGTGGACTTTAGGGATTGATATAAAACGCACTTACAATTGCATGCGAACATAGGTAATTGATAGGAAAAATTAATTAACAATGCAAATGAAGTAAGCTTGTACTCAAGGAATATGTTTGGTGTGTAGAACGTGAAATCCTAATTAGTAGAGAACCCACCTAGATATGAACTAAAGACAAGCTATGTACTTAGGAAAATGATAGGGGCAGTTCTTTATTAGCCATTTGTGCCTTTTTAGCCTTCTATCCCTTGTATTAATTATTATCCGTCTTAGCCCACTTTGAGCCTGTAGCCTTTTCTTTGTAGCCACGATATAAGCCATTATCCCTTAGATTATTAGGCATGACCATATGACCCGCACTTGAATCACAATCCTGAGACATGTCTCGAGCTTGAGTTTGGGGTGGTGGGACCACATATGGGGAATTAAATGGGTAGGGATCGATGTGTTTTGTATTGTAACACAATTGCAGATGATATATACTTGTAACCCTTTGCCGGGAATGAAGAAAAATGAAAAAGAAAGAAAAAATGAAAATTTTTGAAAAATCATACAGTAGGATCCGGGAACCCGGATTCATCAAAACCGGGAACCCGGTTTGCTTCTGTACAAAAAAAAAAAAAAAAAAAAAAAAAAAAAAAAAAAAAAAAAAAAAAAAGAGAAAAGAAGAGAAAAAGAAAAATATGAATGAATAAAACATCCGGCAAAGTGGAATTGTCTGAAAATCATCTTGTTAATAGTGGGTAGACATGGGACGCTAAATTGTTGCGTATATGGGTGAGTGAGAACATCTTTTTGAGCGTTAACTCAAGCTCGAGGACACTGTTGATGGTAAGTGAGGAGAGAGCCAAAAGCTCACTTCAAATTTACCAAATATACATTCATACCCGTCCTTAAGCCAATATTATAACCGTAAAGACCTCGTGATTCCTAAGTGCATAATGAATTTATTATTCTGTTGATAGGGAATACACTAGGTGGAGCGTTCAAAGCGAGGTAGGATTAATGACCATCCTATAGCCATCATACAGAGATGAGTACAAGTGTAACCTTCAAGCATTGCGACTTTAATTTTATGATTGAGATTATTTATGTTTGATGTTGCATGATTAGTGTATGTAGATGTTAATTTTTAAAGTTTGCTATATGAGATTTATCTTAGGAATTGCTTTAGGGTTTATTTGCTAGCTTCTATGTGTTTATACGTTTGCTTCTACCCCTCGTTTTATTTTGTTTTGCTTTGTCGGGACGACAAAGGTTTGAGTTGGGGGTCTTGATGTCTCCCTAATTGTTCTTATTTTAGACCCTTAGGAGACATCATTTTTGGTGTTTATTTAATTAATTCGACAGACTTTTGAATGAAATATGCAATAATTCGGATTTCCCTTTTTATTTCTAGCATTTTTGAATTATTAAACTTTTGCGCGTAATATTGGTATTTTTAGTGTAAAGTTTACAGGTTTTTAGATGTTAGCTAGGAAAGGAATCCGAAGATAAAGTCAAAGATCAAAAGATAGAGTCAAGACTTGAAGAGAAATCCCGAAGATTTTATTTTAGAGCTAAAAATCCATTTTCCAGGCCCTTGATTGCTGTTTTCGAGGTACTTAAGAGCTGATTGAGCCGCTGACCTTTGAAGAGAAAACGTTCCTTATCGAAGTACGGAACTTTAGCAACTGGAATGAGGTCAATCGGAGTTGTAACGCATCGGGAAAAGCAGTTTTAGTGAAGGCCTGTCATCAGTTACGGGATTTTGGGCTTAGAAAGTGGGCTTGGACATTTAATTAGGCTTTTATTTTCTGGTCCAAGCCCTAGTCCGAATTTTTAACTATAAAAGGAGGTCTGGACTCTTATTTTAAACACAATTCACTTTCCACAAGATTAAAAACACCAGAGAAGCTACAGCAGGAAGAAAGGAGAAGCTACAAGAGCTGGAGTGGGTCTATAGCTCCGTTCGTAGTCATTCTTATTCCGAAAATTAGGTTTTTCTTTTATTTTAATTTTGTAACGAATATGAATTCCATTTCTTTTTATTTTGTTTTTAATTTTAATATGAGCTAAATTTCCATTAGTGCTTGAGAACAAAACAATGGGTGAATCTTGATTTTATTATTATAACGAATGTTGAATTTGGGTTTTTATTGAATTAAATTAAATTAGGGTTTTTACTCTTTTCGACAATTTGTGAATGTTTACTGATTTTAGAGTCGCGAACTAAAATTAGGTGTTAGTATCTAAGCTATTCCATATATGTGGCGTATGGATCATCCTGACGGGGGGTTTAGGTACAGAAATAATTGTTCAATCTAGGATAAAAACTATTGATTCTGACGAACTTAGTTAATCCTAGGGCCAAAGTGGTAATAAATCTTAATCATCCAACGGTGGATCATATTTACCCTGACGGGACTAGTGACACTTTAGGATTGCCTTATAGTCCACCCTGACGGGGGTATAAGGAATTTAGAATCCCGACCATTGTAATTGACTGATTTAGCCCTTAAACAACATAAGTTAGAAAGTAAAATTAGGAGGATCCTTGCGTTCTCAAGTACTACATCTCATATTGCGTTTTCACTTATTTTACTTGCGTCTTAGCTTCTACTTGCATTTAATTATTTGTCTTTCATTTATTTAGAATTAATAAACAAAACCAAACAAACAATTTATTGTCTTTTATTTTCATAAGTGCATAAATCACTACTTGCTAAACATTGTGATCAACCATCCGTCCTTGGAACGAATCTGTATTATCATACATACTACTTGGGACAACCGTACACTTGCGGTTGTGGTTCGATTAGCATTTACATTTATTTTTAGAACACACAAAGGACCACCATATATCTATGTAGTCTATATAATTAAAAGGAGAGAGAATTTAAAAACTATTATTTATTTTATTTATCTTTATCAAAATATTTTAACGATATTCCTATATATATAGTACTACTCCATGTATAAGTGTTTGAACATTTTATAATATACCATTTCTTTAAAAAAGAGTAAGGATCGAAACATACTTTATTAAAATATAATACATGCGATTTTGTTTATTCAAAATTTTGATTAGATTCATTTTTTTAATACATAAGAGAGCCACTTTGGACTCGGAGTAAATGACTCCAATTAGATTCGATCCCAGAACCTCTTGATCTCTGCGGACTAACCTAACTACAAGGCCAACTACCAATCTCATTTATTTATTATTTTTTTTTTGAATACATGAGAGAGAGCCATTTTGGACTCGGAGTAAATGACTCCAATGAGATTCGATCCGAGATTAGATTAAGTTATATATATATATATTATGAGTATATCGGATAACCTAATTATCTGTTGTTATATTCCTCATGATAATATAATGATAAAAATTATATAGAATATGTCATGATTATTATATATTTTTTGTTATTGACAAACTTTTAAAAGCAAACTAGATAAAAAAATATAATTATGAGAATTACATATAGAAGAAAAAATCAAACATAATTATTTTTTTATAATAATTTAGTTTTTTACAGCTAATTATTATAATATAATGTAAGGCAAAGCCTTTTCGTGTTAAATAAACATACTTTTCTTTTATTTAATATCTAATATTCGTTTTTTAATCATGAATGCGCAAATAAGATTGTAAACAAGTCGAATCGCATAGATATTCAAACTTGTTTGTTTAAGTTCTTGAGCCGAGCTCTAATGAGCCGTGTAATATATGTTCAACTTGTTAATTTGATTTTTCGTATGGGTTTTTTTATTTGAACTTAAGTTAATATTTTAACTATACTAATATATCCATTTTGAGCTTTTACAAACAAACAAGTTCGAACGAGTTTTTATCTAAGGTATTTGGACTACTTTCGAACGATTTGGTTCATTCTCAACTATAAGGGCATACACAACACAGAGCCTAAATAATAAAAATTATGAGTTTAATAGGTAAATTTTTTAAATATATTTCTCTGTATTTGTTAAGTTTTTGTTTTATAATTTTATTATGATATCAAGAAATATGATGTTAACTAACAAATATTAAATATTGTATCTGAATTTAAATAATATTGTTTTAAATATATCTTTAATATATTTCATTAGGTGGTTAGACAAAAAGTTAAAAAAATATATATAATACTATAAAAATCAAAATATATCGTGAAAACATGTTTATTTATATTTTTCAAAAAAATTATAACATAAAAAAAGAAACATATATATAGAGTAAAAAATTAATATATATTTGCGATCTATTTTTTTGTCAGATAAATATTAATAGAATAAGAAAATTCTTAATGTAAATAATTATATATTTATAAAATGGATGAATATGATAATAATTGAAGAATAGTAATACTGACAAAGTATTATATAAATATATATATATATAAAATAATGTTTTGATAAAGATAATAGTTTATTAAAAAAAATTAAAGACTTTTACTTTTTTTTTCTTAATACACTTATACGTATATTTAGAGAAATATTTATATTTTGTATTTTTACTATTGATGAAATAAAAAAAATAGTTTTTAAATTCTCTCTCCTTTTAATTAGATAAACTACATAGATACACGTGTATAATATTTAATTCTATCATTAACTATAGTTAATTAAAGTAACTTATGTAAGATATTAAATAATTATTAATGATGTGTCAATATATTAATGGTTTATGACCATGTGTGGGGACATGGTCTCTAGTCTAGGTAAGAATTTCCCTGTAGAAATTATTACACATGGAGTAACAGAATTTTTGGTTCAATTTAGAGCTAATAGGATAGATAAATTGTCCATTAATGTTACATGATTTGATAGATTAAACTTAAATGTTTTATCTCTTGCTCCATGCATGAGAAGTTTTTAGAGGTAGTAAGTCTTGCATGGAAGAGTGATGTACATGGTCATACATGTATAAATACTATTCCAAACAAAATAAGGTGAAGAAGGCATTAAAAACTTTTAACCTAAAATGTTATAAAAAATTATACTTCTCGTATTTATATCATGAGGATCAAGATTGAAGAGTTACAAAACCAAATATGAATGGGACACAAGAGATTTAATAAACGCAGAAGAGAAAATTATTTTAAAGGATCTTGAAACAGCTTTACTACATGAGTATAAAATATTTAAGCATAAGTCAAGAGGCACATGGACATCTGATAGTTATTGTAGCACTTTATATTATTGTAAAATTATTAAAGATAGACATGTAACTAATAAAGTATGCACTCTTGTAAATGATCAAGGGATTATTCTTACTAATCCCGATCACATCAAAACTAAGTTAAAGTTACAGGAGAGGAGAACATTTGAAAAAAAAATTACAGGAGCAATATGCGGGTGACATTTGAAAAATTGAGTTTGAGATTTGATTTTTTGATTTGTAAATAGAGTTTTTAAACAACAAAATAAAAAATCATGCTAACGTGTCAATTTGTCCACGTAGTGCCTAGCTACATGGCATTGCCTAGATTAGGGTAATTTCATAAATTAAGAGTCAAAAAGAAGAAATACCCTAAAAATAAAGGTCATATTACATGAAATTGCCTTGAAACAAAAGAATAATTACTTTTCTTATTCTTTTTTTGCGTATGGCTTCAAGCCGATAGAAGTTTTCACCAAGATCTACAATTGCATCGCTACTTTGGGGCTGCTCATTCTTGTCGTTTTCCTCGCCACCGCCTTCATCGTCTACTAATGATAAATCATGATTTTCTTCCTCATTCTCATCGCGATCTTCTTTTTTAGCACTAGAGGTTACACCGTGTATCTTTGACGTTGTGTATCCGTTGTAGATAAATACACTGTCGATTTCTTCATTTGTATGTGTTGTTAATGCTGGTAATAGTGAAGGTAGTACCTGACCGGAGTATCTACGTTGTACTGGAACAGAATTAATATTGCTTTTTCTCCTATTCATATTTTCTCTCTTTAAAAACTTTTAACCTAAAATATTATAAAAAATTATACTTCTCGTATTTATATCATGAGGATCATGATTGAAGAGTTACAAAACAAAATATTAATGGGACACAAGAGATGTAATAAATGCAGAAGAGAAAATTATTGTAAAGGATCTTAAAACAGTTTTACTACATGAGCATAAAATATTGAAGCATAAGTCAAGAGCCACATGGACAGCTGACGGTTATTGTAGCACTTTATATTATTGTAAAATTATTAAAGAAAGACATGTAACTAATAAAGTATGCACTCTTGTAAATGATCAAGGGATTATTCTTACTAATCCCGATCACATCAAAACTAAGTTAAAGTTACAGGAGAGGAGAACATTTGAAAAAAAAATTACAGGAGCAATATGCGGGTGACATTTGAAAAATTGAGTTTGAGATTTGATTTTTTGATTTGTAAATAGAGTTTTTAAACAACAAAATAAAAAATCATGCTAACGTGTCAATTTGTCCACGTAGTGCCTAGCTACATGGCATTGCCTAGATTAGGGTAATTTCATAAATTAAGAGTCAAAAAGAAGAAATACCCTAAAAATAAAGGTCATATTACATGAAATTGCCTTGAAACAAAAGAATAATTACTTTTCTTATTCTTTTTTTGCGTATGGCTTCAAGCCGATAGAAGTTTTCACCAAGATCTACAATTGCATCGCTACTTTGGGGCTGCTCATTCTTGTCGTTTTCCTCGCCACCGCCTTCATCGTCTACTAATGATAAATCATGATTTTCTTCCTCATTCTCATCGCGATCTTCTTTTTTAGCACTAGAGGTTACACCGTGTATCTTTGACGTTGTGTATCCGTTGTAGATAAATACACTGTCGATTTCTTCATTTGTATGTGTTGTTAATGCTGGTAATAGTGAAGGTAGTACCTGACCGGAGTATCTACGTTGTACTGGAACAGAATTAATATTGCTTTTTCTCCTATTCATATTTTCTCTCTTTAAAAACTTTTAACCTAAAATATTATAAAAAATTATACTTCTCGTATTTATATCATGAGGATCATGATTGAAGAGTTACAAAACAAAATATTAATGGGACACAAGAGATGTAATAAATGCAGAAGAGAAAATTATTGTAAAGGATCTTAAAACAGTTTTACTACATGAGCATAAAATATTGAAGCATAAGTCAAGAGCCACATGGACAGCTGACGGTTATTGTAGCACTTTATATTATTGTAAAATTATTAAAGAAAGACATGTAACTAATAAAGTATGCACTCTTGTAAATGATCAAGGGATTATTCTTACTAATCCCGATCACATCAAAACTAAGTTAAAGTTACAGGAGAGGAGAACATTTGAAAAAAAAATTACAGGAGCAATATGCGGGTGACATTTGAAAAATTGAGTTTGAGATTTGATTTTTTGATTTGTAAATAGAGTTTTTAAACAACAAAATAAAAAATCATGCTAACGTGTCAATTTGTCCACGTAGTGCCTAGCTACATGGCATTGCCTAGATTAGGGTAATTTCATAAATTAAGAGTCAAAAAGAAGAAATACCCTAAAAATAAAGGTCATATTACATGAAATTGCCTTGAAACAAAAGAATAATTACTTTTCTTATTCTTTTTTTGCGTATGGCTTCAAGCCGATAGAAGTTTTCACCAAGATCTACAATTGCATCGCTACTTTGGGGCTGCTCATTCTTGTCGTTTTCCTCGCCACCGCCTTCATCGTCTACTAATGATAAATCATGATTTTCTTCCTCATTCTCATCGCGATCTTCTTTTTTAGCACTAGAGGTTACACCGTGTATCTTTGACGTTGTGTATCCGTTGTAGATAAATACACTGTCGATTTCTTCATTTGTATGTGTTGTTAATGCTGGTAATAGTGAAGGTAGTACCTGACCGGAGTATCTACGTTGTACTGGAACAGAATTAATATTGCTTTTTCTCCTATTCATATTTTCTCTCTTTAAAAACTTTTAACCTAAAATATTATAAAAATTTATACTTCTCGTATTTATATCATGAGGATCATGATTGAAGAGTTACAAAACCAAATATTAATGGGACACAAGAGATGTAATAAATGCAGAAGAGAAAATTATTTTAAAGGATCTTGAAACAGTTTTACTACATGAGCATAAAATATTGAAGCATAAGTCAAGAGCCACATGGATAGCTGACGGTTATTGTAGCACTTTATATTAATGTAAAATTATTAAAGAAAGACATTAAACTAATAAGGTCTGCACTCTTGTAAATGATCAAGGGATTATTCTTACTGATCCCGATCACATCAAATCTGAGTTTATAAATTTCTATAAACAACTTATTGGAACAGAAGTTATCAATGAGGAATATTGTTCAGCACCTATACTTCAAAGATCTTCTTGGAACTACTCTTTCTCAAGAACAAATTTATCATCCTAAATAAAAAAACTAACAAGGAGATCATAAAGGCTCTATTTTCAATCAATGAAAATACATGCATGGGTCCTGATGGCTTCACATCTAATTTCTACTAGAAGGTTTGGCAAATAGTGAGCGATGATTTCTATAAGGCTTGTAAAGAAACTTTAGACAATAACCACATGTTACAAGGTATAAATGCAACAAATATAACATTAATTCCCGAGTTCAATACTCATTCAAATGTTAGGAAATTTCCTCATATATTTTGAGTAAATAAAACTTATAAGACTATCTCTAAATTGATTGTATTTAGAGTTATAAAGGTCATTCAATCTATTATTTAAAATAATCAGGCAACATATGTCGGTGATAGGTATATTTGTAACAATATAATTGTTGCTCAAGAGATTATATATATAATTATGACAAAGAGAATATTACTCACAGGTTTATTATAAATGTAGACTTCAAAAAGTCCTATGACAACATAAACTGGGTTTTCTATTCAACACCTTGGTAGCTCTTAATTTTCCTTCCATGATCATCTATTGGATCAAGATTTGTGTTAGTATACCTACTTATTATATATGTCTGAAGTGTGATATTGTAGGTTATTTTAAAGGGAAGAGAGGGTTGTGACAAGGGATCCCTAAGCCCTTATCTCTTTGTCATTTTCATGCAAGTTTTTGTTTCCCTCTTTCAGAAGATTGGTACAAATGCAAGTATTGATAAATATCTCAAGTATGCAAAGATGGCTTTAAACCATATCTTCTTTGCAGATTATTTGCTAATATTCTATGAAGCTATTATTCATTCTATTATGATTATCAAGGAAGGGTTGGATGGTTTCTCTAGATTGTCGGATTGAGAATCAATAACAACAAGAGTCAACTATATTTTGTAGGCACTACAAGTAATAACAAACAGGAAATATGTGCTATTATAATTATTAATGAGGGAACTCTACGTTTCAAATACCTCATAGTGTCACTCAGTTCTAAGAGGCTGAGCCTTGAAAATTCAAACAGACTTGTTGATAAGGTTAGTGATGCTATAAATTATTGGAGTAATAAAATGTTGACTTAGGCATGGAGGTTTGAATTGATTACGGTAGTTTTGATAAGTAATATCCTCTAGTGTAGAGTTTTCATGCTACCTAAATATGTGATCTTTAGTTTCTTGTGATAAGGTTATATGAAAGGATATAGAGGAGATAAAGTTTCTTGGCAAAGTGTATGTCAAACTGAAATTGAAGGTGGTCTTAATATCCCAAATCTGGAGGATCTTAATAGAGCTCGCCTTGTAGCTAAATTTTGGAAGGTTTATATCTTAGCATTTAGCCATATCATTCAAGGCAAGTGTATTTGGGCTATGAAGTTCAGTAAAGATCTTCATATTAGTTTAATACATACTAGTTGAATTATGGTGCTAACGCATTTTCCATATGAAATTTTAAGAGTATTGCACTAGAGGTTCCTATATTAGGCAAAATTTCACTACATGTCTCTATCTTATTTATTGTATTAATTACACTATAAGCCCATACTTTATGCGAAATTTTGTTGTAGGTCCCTATTTTTTGGAATTAATTGCACTATAAATCCCGATATTATTCAAACATTAGACACTTAAAGATGTCAATGGAAGAGAATAGTAAGTTTATGGAGACAAGATGGATTAATTTTTTAGATTAACATAATATATGTTGGGTACCTCTAAATACATTATTCATTTGTTCGAAACTTTTTTTCTTATTCATATACTATAACATATAAGTTAAATGTAAAAGACTCCATAAAATAATTAAATTAGTTTGACATCTATCAAGATTAGAAAATTAGCATATTAAAATCTTGTGCAAACTAATTTATCTAGCTCAAGGAATATTGTATGCTCTTATAATATCTTCAAGGAGATATTGTGACATTTACCTATTAATTAATAAAATTGTTGTATATGAATGCAATAAAAATGCATATTATTTCACATATATAATAAACAAACTTAGCAATATATCAACACATAAAGGTTTCAATATGATAATTACTTAGATAGAAAAAAATTTAAACTTACCAATATATATAAATTTTTTTTGTTGAAATGTCATGACCAACAATCTTGTTCTGAAATGTTAAAAAGACTAAACAAAATTGATTAATACTTCTTACAATATGCAAATTAAATGAACTATAAATTAATTAGAGAGTTTTAATAAAAAAACAAAAATCGATGAATCTATAAAGATTTTAATCCTAATCTCTCAACAAAATCATAATTTATTCACAATTCATAAATTTGTATAATATAAATTTAACAAAATCTAATGTTTAGTTTTAATTTTATCAATCCCTGTTATGTTTTTTTAGATAGTTTGGGCTTAAATATCAATTTGATATATATTTTATAGAAAATTAAACTGTAAATGAAAAAAAAATAGTATAAAATATGGAAATTTCCCTAAAATGAAATTACCTTTATTGCAGCAGAAACATCTTTTCACAGAGTGAAATTCCTTTTTTTTTGCTTGTTCACTCTATCCATGGAGAAGCTATAGGGTTGATATTGTAGAGTGTGGCGGTGTGAAAAATATTTTAGTGAAGATTTATCTACCCTAATGAACCCTAATAGAATATATATGAGTGGTCGTTTAGAATTGTTAACAAAATTATGGTTAGTGGGCCTAATGCCTTCAATTGCCTTACTAATCTTAAATATTGGGCCTCAACATCATCAAACAAATTATGAATATTCTCATATTGTTATATCTTTGGGAGTCTTACCATCATTAAACTAATTAAAGATATAAAATGTAAAGAAGACTAAAACATTGGGTTATCCTTACCTCACAAGTTCAACAATATATGTTACCAAAAATGCTAGTATCACTTAGGTTAAAATATTCTAGAGTTAAATCCTTCTTTAAGGAGATATTGAATTTTTACCTCTTTAACCATACCCTCACTAATCTAATTCCAAATAAAGAAGTCCTATAGGGTCTAAACGAATATAATCACATAAGTTTGATTTAAACTACAAAGTTATCTCAAAAATATCTTTCTTAGAAAGATATGTTAATATAAAGACAAGTATATCCAACGCAAATGGATTTCATTGAAAGAAGATTCATCATTAATAGTGTGATTATTGTCCATAGTCGCTATATAAATCAGATGAACCCTAACGGAAAGACGTTGAATAATTAATAAAATTATAATAAACAATGTATTTTTAAATTGACAGTTATTGATTTTGAAATTTGTGTTAATTGTATCATACAAAACCAATTCATTCTCCCAAGTTCTAACTAGTATGCTGAATATTGAAGTTTAGAGGCAAATCTCAAGGGATTATGTATTAACATATCCTTCCTTGACTTTATCCTATCTCGTCTTTGAATAAGATTTAATTTTTTTTCTCAAAAGAAACATCCTTATTCAAATTTCCATCACGAGGACATGTCCAACATTGTTTTGCCTCACGTGAATCTTCGAATCAGAACAACTTTGTCATATAATATAAACCTTTTCCATCATGTTTTGTTAAGGTCGACCTTTAACCATTTCTGAAGTGGTTTGAATGGAAAAGAGATGACACTAATGTAACTCTTGATCAATGGTTTTTTTTAAATCTGAAAGTGTAATATTTTTTAATTTTTTTACATTAAACTATAATAGTAGATGTAATTAATTAGTTAATCTTTGTATAAGGTTATAATAATAGCATTTATTCCTTTTTTTCTTGTTCGATGTAATTTTTTGTTTCTTTAGATATTTATGTTTTTGCTCAATATTACAAACTTATTTATACTATGTAAAAAATGACTTATTTAGTGTAAATAATTGCATGTTTAGTGTAAAATTCGTAGTGACGAATTACAAGAAATTGAAATAGAATTACCAAGAAAGGAAGATAATAGTAGCACTAACATAACATGATAAAGTTTGAGGCAAGTATTTAGTTTTTGGTGTCAAGAAAATATATAATCTTAATTACTATCGTATAGTTTTATAGATACGACCCCAAGATCTATCTTCAATTCTAAGCTACACATTCTTAGTTTTTTTATATCTTAAACTATAATTCGTAAACACTTGTTTACTATTTAGAAAACAATCTTCCATGAAGATTGATTATGCATCAAATCTTAAATTTGCAATATGATACGGAATACACGTGGGATCTTATATAATCCACTTCTACATACTACATGATATAATTATTACTACAATATGAAATCAAATATGAAACTCCAAAAAGACAAATAAATATCCTTTGTTCATCAAGAACTAGGGGCATGAATTAGGGTAAAACCATGTCTTAAACCGAAAGCATAAAGTTTTCGCCAAGTTCATGAGTAGTTGCTTAATCCATGAACAAACGGAAAGTCCTCCAAATTCACCCTAAAAAATTGCACCTTGTTCTTCATAAACACACAAGAAAATATTTGTTGCACGCTATGCTGCTAATTTTGTCAAAACCTTTTTATTCTTGATATTAATCATTCGAACTTATGATTTAATAAAAGGATTACCACCTAGTTACATTAACCTCAGGGTTTAGAGTAAGAATTATAAACGAGATATTATTGTTTATTGTACGCTGAAATATTATTGTTTAAGTAATAGGAAAATAAGAGATGAATATGAATAAGGCTACCTCTAGTTTGGGTATATGCTATATTTTTCTTATTTGAATGATAAACCAAGATCTATACATGATTCTACTTATATAGAAAACTTGATATATTTGAAGAGATACTTACAAATATAAGGAATATAATCTATTTTGTAAAAGAATTAATATACTCTAAGAGACGTATAAATGTTCAATCGATATAGACCCTTAGAGATACACTGAATATACTCAAATAGACCTATATAGATTAAACATATCTCAAAGATATTAACTTTAATACTCCCCTTTATTGTTGTTGGTAACTCAGAGTAGTTCATGGAAAAACTCAAACTTGTCTCTTGGAAGTGCTCCGGTGAAAAAATTAGCTACTTGTTCTTGAGTCTCTCAATACTTGAGCTGAATTTCTCCTTCTTCTACAGTTTCATTTATGAAATGATACTTGATTGCAATATGCTTTTACGACTATGGTAGACACGATTCTTCGTCATAGCAATAAAATATATGTTCTAAAATAATATAGAATAGTAGTTTTTTTTGCTTCAAATAATTATCTTCTAGAAACCTTCTTAGCCATATAGCTTTACACGTTTGTAACGATGCCAATATATTAGGCTTCCACTAATGGTTGTGCCACTATTTCTTATATTTTAGATGCTCCTACATATTACTAGAACCAAGAAAAAACATAACGTGGTGTATTTTGCATATCATTAGCACATACAACCCAATCTATATCACAATGTCCAAGCAACTTTGGTTAAACGTTTATTTTATATGATATATAAAATTTGAGAGTACCTTGAATGTATCACAACACTCTTTTCGCAGCATTAAATGGATTATGAGTCGGCTTGTGCATGTATCAATTAAATATCATTTTTGACATTCCATTGTACTATTCTCTGTGGGGAATCCTCTCAACGACACAGTATACATTAATGTATTGAAACATTACATGGCAATGTCAAATGCATGCTATTAAGCTGAACAAATGAAATGCATGCTAGAGTTTCAGCATGAAAAATCTGTAACATCATAATAAAGGGCCTTGAAAGTCAATATTTTTCGAATACATATTGTCTCACGTTGTATGAGTTTCTCTCATGGAATTTTTGTGTTGTTCCCTAAGTGTGTATTGTTTCTATCTAATTATCCCAAGATACTAGATCTTAGGTAGTCCTCACTTGCAATTTTAAGAAATTAAAGGTGAATTTGGATAACTCTATATTTGTTTTGGAAGGATGTTTCTTCCATAAAATGTATATGTTGTTTTACAAATGTGCTTAATTTGCCACGCATAATGTGTCTTGTTTCTGTTAGGCTTAGCATGGAAGACAAGGTAAAGCGGTGTAAGGTTATACCTTTTGTCGTAATTTTTTTGTGGAATTCGTGCAATTATTAACAAAGAATGACATTATTATGTCCAATTTCATAATTTGAAGTTGTTATTATGATAATAGCACTAGGTAAGATGCATTATATACTACTTTCATTACTAGTAGTATGAAGGGGAAACATATTTTGGCTGAATAATCATCAAGTAACACCTCCTCACTAGATTTTAATATTAATAAATAGTTAGAAATAGAATTACCAGCAGCAAAGTAACAAAAGCAGAAGAAGAATAAAGGGTAACATTATCATAGCCTAGGAAAGCATCACCAAGTCCTTCAGGAACTACATACATGCAATCAAGAAGAAGATTCACTCTCAAAGTCAAAATATAATGCATTGTATGAACTATTTTCAGTTTTATACTAGTAAATCAATGCTCATTGATTTTAAGCATATCTTTTCTTCAGTTTTGGATGTCAATTTTATTTATACTCTTGATATCGTATAGTTTTTTTGTTACGAAACCAAGTCTCTATCTTTTAATCCATCACTTAGGTATACATGCTCCGCCTTTTTTTAATATCTTATACGGTAAATGGAAAAACCCTTAATTCTGATTTAGAAATAAAAAACTCACACAGATTTCATAAAAAACTCTTTATGTTTTGAAACTTAATTTGCAGTAGGATATGGAATTAATGTAGGATGTTACATATAACAGTACTACATACTACATAATAAAATCATAATATCATAATGAGATATTCAAACATAAAGAGAGTATGTTCTAAAAGGAAAATCAAATATGAAATCAAAGTAGACAGATAGAGCTCCTACGTTCCTCGAGAACCCAAGGTATTATATTTTAAAATATCTTATATCGAAAGCACAAAGTTTATGCCTCGTTCAGGAGTATATACTTTAATCCACAGACAAGCGATGAGTCCTCCCAATACCCCCTATAGTTTACACAACATTCTTGATATCTACATTAAAATATAGGCTACAAGCTGATGATTCTGTCAACATTATTAATCAGGCAAATCCTTGTTATTCTTCATATCTATCATTCTTGCAAGTAACTTATTGAAAAAAGAATTACCACCGAGCTACATAAATCTGGAACATTACTGTATGAAATAGAAATAGGAAATTATTAGGTATTTTAATTTGAAGAAACTTTTATAGAAAAGGTAAGTCTTACCTGGATAGTTATTACACAAAATATTCTCCTTTAAATAAATGTCATGGCCAACCACATTGTTTTCAATGTTAACAAATGCATGAAAAGGTAATATATTGTGTATATTATTGTGAATAGTACTAATTAACATGAAAACTTTTCACAGCTTTCCAATGCTCTTGTACCAGGTTTGACTGAAAACGACTAACTAAACCTACTGCATGACATATGCCTGACATATGCCTGGTCTCGTACACATCATAACATACATAATACTACCAACGGTACTAGAATATGATATTGTTGACATTTTTGGTTTCTCTTCTCGAGTACTAGGAACATGGCCATATTTAATTTTATTCCCTTTTCTACAAGAGTGTCAATGGCATTGCACTTAGTCGTACTAGAGCTCTCAAGTATATACATGATGTAAGGTTCTTGAGACAAAGATAACAAAAAATATGATTTGATTCTCCCATATCCCTCATATCAAATTTAGAAGCTATTCACTCCATAGTAGTTTAAATAAACTCTTTATCATTCCCAAGTAATAGTGTATCATCCACATATATAGATAAAATTACAATTTTTTTATTAACTAAACACAGTTATCTTCACTTATCATCTCAAATCCATTTGATGAGATGACTTCATGAAATCTAAAATTCCACTGTCTCGATAGTTGATTAAGTCCATAGATTAATTTAATAATCTACATAGTTTATTCGCTTTATCTTTTCAATGAAATCTGAGGCATGTTCCATGAAAATTACCTCATCTAAATCTCCATTTAGAAATGCAGTTTTAACATCCATTTTGTACAACTCGATATTGAGTTAATTCAAGTTACAAGATTGTTGCACAACCATGTAATGGTATTTTCTCGCCTTTCTCCCTAAGTTTCTCGTGCAAAATTTAATAACCATCTGTTAGGTTACAATTATATGCTACGAATACATAGTATAAATATTTATTTTAACATATTATTTAGATAACAAAAAAAAATTATAGGTTAATTTAAACTCATGCATGAAAAGTGTACAACTTTTCCTTATGTGGATTGAGTTGAATTCTTATTTTCCTATCTAGTTAATCAAAATGGTTCAGATTTAGAATTTAAAGAAATTCATTGATTAATTTCAGTAATATAATTATTTTGTTTTTCAATAGTTGATTAAATAATGTCTAAAGTTCTATGAGGCTCCTCAGTCTAGCTGAAGTTGCTTCAAGTTTATATGTGAAAGAAATAGCAAAACCAGATGATGCTTACACTATGGTGCATAACCACCATAATCACCATCTTTTGAGGATATTTATATATATTTATATATATATATATATATCCATAACCACCACCATCACCATCTTTTAGGGATATTTTACGGGATGATTTTTTATGGACTCATATCATTAGATACTATAGTGCAGTCTCTTATATATTACTTAATACTCTGGATCTTACTTTCATAGGTCTTGTCCAATTGATGTTAGCTACCGAGAAGGTCTGAAAGAGTTTAATTTTTTTGTTCATCATTATCATATTCATCTCAGTTCAAGATCAGCTAAGTGGTTTACTGTATTATTGGAGAAGTTGTGAAGTAGAACATCGTTGAACTTATCTCCTTAGGATTATTGTCCATACATATTTTATATGGTATTTAGGGGTTGAATTTCAAATAATAAATGTTTCCCCTTTTTTAGTGAAGTTGTTGTTACTTAGCAAACAAGTTGTGTTTTGTGTAAATATGGGAGACACGTATTGAATATAAACTATTTTTGGGGTATATTTGGGTTATTGGCTCTTCAAGATGCTATAACCCGACATAAAGAAGATATTAGATACTTCACATCGACGTATATTTTTGGTGTCTGAATGTGAATGGAAAGTTTATTATATTAAAATAGGTTTGATGGTACCTTTTATTACTCATATGATTATCTATATTTTTAAGGATTCGACTTTTTATCAAGTGACACGAGAGAGTTGGCATTTAGTCCCTCAAAACTCATGGCTAGTTTGTGATTATCCTTTCGTAACCAATAGAGTAAGTGAATAAGAAAAACTTTGAAAGTAATATTTATTATCGATATATGGTTTCGCGAAAGGTTAAATATGGAGGTAGAAACAAATGAGTAATTAAATGGCTAAATTCGTCGAGGTTTCCATGATTTTGTTTTTGTTTTACATGTATTAGCATGAGTAGTCCTCCTATAAGCTAATTAGGAAGTTTTAATTATATAATATCCCTTTTTCTAAGCCTTACTTAAATTGTCTGATAACAACATGATTTTGAAAAAGATGTGCTACAAAATGGTTGATCTACTAGAGTTTAAAAAACTTCTCATGTATTTTTAAAATTACAATTAAGGAAGATAAATTATATTCTATACATGAATCCAAAAACTAATAATAACACCATGGTAAGTTCTTATATTACATCTATTACTATACAATTTTTATCTATGAGAGCTAATAAGAAAAAAGTGTTCCTACCGTGTGAATTAAAAAGACAAGCAGACTACTAAAGTTTAATAATTCATAACATAAATATCTTGATATGTGCTACTTAAAGGAAGTTATAAAGTAAAATCACCCCTTAATTACGAGATGCCATCATTTGTTGGGCTCATAGTAGGATGGTAACCTTGTTAGTTTCTCTAGAAAGATCAATGGTTTACATGAACTATTGCTTGTAATCCTCCACTTGCCTAATCCTTATTTTTGTTTTACATATCAAACTATTTTTGTATAAATATATATGGAATATAAAAAAAATCCAATTTGTTTTCTGCTAATATTGTATGTGAAATATATGTATTTTGTTTTGATAAATAATTTTGACATATATTTACATATGGTATTTAATGTATCTACTCAATAATATATCATTATATGAAAATTCAAAAACAAAATAAAATAATATTTCTTATTTTAGTTTTTTATCATTTAATAACACAAATAATCCAATTTAAGATTTATTTGAAAAAAAAATCCACATATAAAGAATTACCATTATCCATATAAATTAAATATTGACATTCCTAATCTTTATAAGTTACAAAAAGTCATACTGGAAACCCTAATCGCCACCACTAGTTATCTTTGTCTCTTATAATCTATTTTTTTTTCTATTTTTTCTATTTATTTTGATTATTTAATTTTCTTTTTGTTCTTTATGATTTTTTTTTTTACAAGAAAAGTTTTTTATATTTGCAAACTGACCTTTTTGAGAAAAATTAGTACCAAAATTTGTTCAGATTAAGGGAAATGTTTTTTTTTTGTTAAAACAAAAAAAAATCACATTACATTATACGTCGTACTCAACTTTGAACACTCGTTGGATGAAATAATATTTTTTCAATGATGGTTATTTGGCTATATTTTTGTATATAAAACAAAAAATAATTATAGGATAAATTTACAATTTATACTAAAAACATACCCTAAATAAAAAAATGTTAAATATAATTTCATAGAGCTTATAGCATTGTATGTTAAAAGATTGTTGCACTACCAATTATGGTATTGTCTCCCTTTTCTCCCTAGTTTCTCGTGTAGAATCTGATAATTATTTTTTAGACTACAATTATATGTTTTGAATACAAAGTATAAATATTTATTTTAACCTATTATTTAGATAACAAAAACCATTTATAGTTATATTTGCACAACTATTTCTTATTTGGAGCGTGTTGAATTCTTATTTTCATATAAAGTTAATTAAAATTGTTCAGATTGAAAATATATAAAGTAATTCATTGATTAAATTACAACAATATAATTATTTTGTTTTCTAGTAGTTGATCAACTAATGTCTAAAGTTCCATCATGTTCCACATAAGTTCATCTGTCAAAGAAATTGCACACAAAAACGATGGCACGCAATAACTTGTTTTAATAATAGTTATGATAACTTCAAAGAAAGAAAGTTTGTGGTTTATCCAAGAGATCTTCTTATTTCAAAAACATACTAGGTATTTTGATGGGGAGTTTAAAAATGCTGAAGGAAAATTCTGCAAATTTGCAGCGAATTTGAAATCAATTTTTTGGAGATTTTTTAAGCTTTGTTCTCGGTTTAATATTCCTATTCATGTTTTACGACTTACCTTTATTGGGAACTACCTTTTCTGTAATATCGATTGTCATTACATTCCAATTATATAAAATTATGCATATGTTTACAAGTGAATACCTCTATATGATTGAGAGAAGTGTTTTGTTATTGGTATTTTCTAAATTTATTGCATTGTTGTTTTACTTATAAAAACAAAAATATACTATTATTGTGTGATTGAGTTGCAATTTATGTGCTAAAACATATAAATTTTTTAATTTCTGTATTTTTCAATTTTTGAGTTTTATGTATATATTGCACATACATTTTTTATTGTTTTTGTGCAAAAACTATACTTTTCTAGACATAAAAAATTAGGTTTTGCAATATCTATATTTTCTATACATTATAAGATTGGACAAACAAATACAAAGTATACATTTTCAATTACCTACATAGGTTATTTTATTTAAATGTATATCCATCGAATATGTTGAAATAATAAATCATACAAATATAGGAATTTTTCATAAAAAAATTTAAGATGTCAAAAAATTTGGTAGACTTTTAGAAATAAATGAGAGAAAATGAGATAACATGAATTTTTTTATTAGTCAACTGTGTGTAGCGCCCCTGCGAGATCGAGTGAGATATCAAGATTTGTCTTGTTTGTTATTATATTTGCAACTTCTTCATATTAACTTAACTGTTATATGTCATGAATACTATGATTCTTACCATATTATGAGATTATCTAGAATATAAGAAAAAATCTTTAAATCATAATCTAATTGTCAAAATGAAAATGATTGGGTGTATATTTCTGATGAGAAATATTTATATAAATGGAGATAGTGAGTGAATTAGAGAGAATAAAGATAAAAAAGAGAAGATGAACCAAAATGATAAGAGAAATGATATGTGATAAGTTAGAATGAATGAAATATCATATATTTTATCAATTATTTGAATTTATTCTAATGGATTGGGATTGTTACAATTCAATTGTAGATATAACAAATTTTTATAGAATAAAGGTTTCCTACCTAGAAAAAAATTATATAATAATTGTTACAAGAGGATCTCGTTTTGAGAATCTATGGTAAGTTAAAATTATTGAAGTAACTAAATTACAAACAAGAAAGGTTTTTAAAATCTAAAATTCAGTTAATTAGGTATAATCTAGTTAATAAGATGTCTAGATTTTTTCTTTGTAGTATATATTATTTATTATATAAGTAATTTATATATTTGGCTCTTAATTAAAGTAAATTAATTATGAATTTTGAATGAGTTCATGACTGATGAATAGTACGCTAATTCAATCATATATATAGTTGATGCCGCTTATTTCCAGTTGGGGGATGATCAAAAAGAAGGAGTTATCGAGGTGGTAAGGTGCTGATAAGGATATTAAAGATTTTCAAGTACAGACTAGGTGGTCAAGGTGTTGATGATGATATTCAAGACTTTCAATTCCATACTAGAACCACTTGAAATAAAAATATTAATTATATTTTGAGAGATATGAGTTTCAAATTCAAATGGATTAAGTTATTGGAAGACAAAGAGTTGTGATACTTAGGTTGTTGATTGATGAATACTGTACTAATGTAGAATAAATATCAATTTTATTATCTTCATCTTATTCTTCGGAGTTAGACCATCTCCAACAGATGCGCCAGAGTCACTTATACGCTATAAAATTCAAAAACTGCACTGAAAAAGCAATTTTGCAGACAGAGGCCCAAATTTAAGGTTAGTTTTCTACTTTTTTTAACAAGACTCTCTATTTCCTTTTTCTCTTTATGAAAAATAAGAAGATAAATAAGAGGCAAAAATGAAAATCAGTTCAGGCTTTGAGATATAGATGTATGTGCTTATGGAATTGAGATTTAATATGGGACATGTATAGAGATTGTGAGTTGTGCCTTTATACTAAAACCCTTACCTGTCCAAATATACAACTACAATGGAAATAAATGGATATATATATACATATATATATATATATATATATATATATATATAGATGAGGCATGATTTTTTTTTGTGATTTGAAAATAGAGATATTCTTTTTATATTTTTAAATATTTCTTTTTTATTATTTGTTATGATATATATATATGTATATAAATTTATACTAATTTATTTTTATTTTATGTTTTATAATACAAGTATCAATAAAAATTTATTATACTAATTAGATATTATTTATTTAAATTCTAATTAGTTAATATATAATATATAGGTTTAATCAATTATCAAAATTATTTTGAGGAGAAGAAAAGTTTAGATGATACTAATATGCTCGAACAAAATGAAAAGACACATGAGCCAAGTCACTAGACAAGTTCCCAACCAAAATCCCAAGGAAAAGAAAAGACGCTCCAAATCCCAAGGAAAAGAAAAGACGTCTTCTCCAAATTCCCAAGAAAAAGAAAAGACGTCTGCTATATGTAAACAAAGTTTATATATCAGAGAAGATACACAACTCTGCAAGTCATGGTTGACGGGTAGTGACGACGGAATAACCGGAACCGATCAAACGTTGAAAGGATATCGGGAAAAGATTATTGAGCATTACAACCAACACATGAAATTTGAAAGCACTCGTTCATTTCGATTCCTCCAAACACGATTTGGGATTAACAATAAATTGGTAAATCAATTTGTCAGTTGCTATACTCAAACGCAGACTATGAACCATAGTGGAAAAACTGAACATAATAAGGTATTTTGATTATATGAATTAATAAATTATTATTGTTATTATATTTTATGTTTATGTAACAAAATTATTATTTAATTCAGAATGGTGATGCCAAAGCACTATATTCACAAAGGTTTGATGATTGTTGGCATTTATTGAGACAGTCAGAAAAGTGGCATTGTGAGAGTAAGAAAAAAGAGAAAGCAAATAAAGATAGTACTCAAGGGGATATAGATATTTGTGATGATAATGATACGGAGGAAATTCTTTATGGAACTATGCTGAGACTAAGTGGAAGAAATGCTGATAAAGAAAAAGCTAAACGAGGAAAGCGTAATGCAAGTGGATCAAAAGCATTGTCAATTGTACAAAGTATCCAACATGTAGCTGAAATCAGGGTATTGGAGCTTGAGGAGAAAAAAAAAGAAGCCTCAATTGAACGAGAACATGGGATTGTGACCTTGGATATGACGAACATGGAACACACTTGAAAGAATTTTGGATAGCCAAAAATACAAGATTATTGAAAAACACAAAAATGGTTGATATTTATTGTTTTATCATTACTTTTAGTTTAGTATCTAAATTATGTAATGTTTAGACTTATTTGTTTTATTATGTATTATCTTTTTCGTAATAATTTCATATGGAAAACGTGCAGTGTCTAAATTAAAGATCATACAATTCGAAAAAAACAACTTAAAATCATAAAAGACAAAGTTAAAAAACAAGGAAAAAGATATAATATAAAGTGAACAAAGAAACCATACATAAAACTAGAATACGATTTTACTCGTTTCCATGACACATCCACTGGTGCTCAATGAGATCTGCTTGTATTTGGAGATGCATTTGTCTTTTTTCTATGTGATAACGAGCATCTAAAAATTCAGTAGTGTCTTTTGTATGATCCCTTGGGATTGTGGAATTTGAACTCTCACCAACATCATATTTGGTATCGTAGTTATCAACACCACCTTGATCTTCAACTATCATATTGTGTATAATTATGCAAGCAAATATGACTAGTTTCATGGTTGACATATCCCAAAACCTAGAAGGGTTTCTGATAATAGCAATTTGAACTTGGAGGGCTCTAAATGCACGTTCAATGTCCTTCCTAGCTGCATGATGACACTCATCAAAATATTTGGTCTTCTGACCATGTGGTGCCGATAAGGCTTTAACGAAGGAAGTTGCCCACTTTGGATATATACCATCATCAAGATAGTAACCCATGTTATAATTATGTCCATTAACTTCATAATTAATTGTAGGGGTTTACTCATGCGCCAGATCGTCAATAACATGTGATCTATTAAGAACAGTTATATCATTACACGAACCTGGTAAGCCGGAAAAAGAGTGTCATATCCAGAGACCATGTGTGGCCATGACTTCTAGTAATACAGTTGGCTCTTTCTTATGGCCATAAAATACCCTGCTTCTACGCTTTGGGCAATATTTCCATTTCCAGTGCATGTAGTCTATGCTTCCCAACATACCAGGAAAGCCTATTTCTTTGTTGTACTCTAGTATTCTGGCAGTATCCTCCGAAGTTGGTGTTCTCATGTATACATCTGAGAATAGTTCAACTATTGCCTTTACAAACGCTCGTAATGATTCTACTATGGTACATTCTGCCATCCGCAACCCATCGTAAATAGAATCAGGACTTGATCCATATGCAAGCATGTTCATTGCAGCTGTGACTTTTTGCAAAGATGAACATCCCATTATATATGAAGCATTTGGGCTCTAGATAAAATATGGGTCATGCGCTTCAACCGTATCATGAATTCTAAGAAAAAGTCTACTACTCATGCGAAACCTCCTACGGAAATACGTCTCAGGATATGTTGATGTAGGTGAAAAGTAATCATTATAGAGTGTTACATGGCCTGCATTCCTATCTCGATAAATAGTTCTACGACCGACAACATAGCCTCCATGTACTTTGGATGCTTCTTGTTCTTGAATGAATAACTCTTTAACTTTTAACAACAAATCAAACTCCTCGCCAGTTTCATGTTCGTTTGAAAGTGGTGTTTTTGGCGAAAACTAAACTTAGTGACACGTTTAGGAGCCATATCAAAGTATAAACGAGAGAAGATTGAAATTTTATGCAAATTTTGGCTTACAAAGCTAAGTGAATTGTGTCGTTACATTATGAGATTGAAGGTTATATTTAAAGGGCAAGATTTCACATGAATTCATGAAAAAAGAATCTTGATGGTACAACACATTATTAGATTCCCGATGGAACAACACACTATTAGATTCTAGATGGAACAACATATTATATAACTAGTGCACAAGCTATCTTGATGTAACAATATTATGGCTATATCCCAATATAACTCGATGGGACAACACACATCTTGATATAATCATTCATTTTTGATATTTGTAATATTTTACAAGTTATGCATATTTTCAAGATTCGTGACCATGTTATCTTCATATATTATAAAAACATTTGACGTGAAGATTCATTTATATGTAAATTATATAAATTTAATATAAGAAATATCCTTAAATTTTAAATAAAAACAATTCAAGTGTATAAATATATATATTAAAAAAATTATTTAAATTAATTGATAATAAAATTAAATATTATTATTTTTATTATTGCTATTATAATAATAATTATTATTATTTACGGTATTATAAAAGTATAATTCAGATTTAAAATTATAAATAAATAATAGATATAAAGTATTATTATAGAGTAACTGAATTAGTAATACTGGAAATTGATGAGGCGTAATTATAGAGTAGCTGAAATAGTAATATTGGAAATTGATGCGGCATAATTATAGAGTATATTTTGATACAACATAATGAAATATGGAGTTTAAAAATGGCGCATCTGCTGGAGATGGTCTTAAGATAATATGTAATTAAGAGTATATGTTTATATTTATAAACTTTAATCTTTGTAACTATAAAAATGTAATGCTTCCTAAGGTTCTAAAATTAGTCGATTTACATATCAATCCCATGGGTTTCAAACTAAAAAATAAATTATAGTTAATTACGAGTAATGTGTCTTTTTAGATTTTATATATTTTGTTTCATATAATATGTTTATCCACTATGAATAAAGAATAAGGATGCTTTATCGTAGAGTAACTTCTATAAGGACTTCTACAATGGGAAGCTGACTACACGTTACCTTTTTTCAATGTAAGTTAAGGTTAAAATATCCATTGTAATTAAGTCATGATGAATAAGTGATCATAACAATCAAACTGTGTATTTGTCACCCATCTGCCTTATGGGAGAGGACTATTTGTGATAACCCATGTAAAATGTTTAATATTAACTTATTATAAATAAAAAAATTATTAAAGGATAAAGAAGAATAAAATCTATTAAATAAATTTATTTCATAAAGCACTTGAAAATATACTAAACATTGGAAATCTTAAGGATATTGTAGAATTTGGCCATTTATGCCTAATACTTTTTTAGAGTGAAAATAGAAGAAAAGGGTATTAATCAAAATAAATAAAAAAGACATTCAATATTATGATAAATAACACGTGAATTAGATACCTAAAACTTAAAATCCTCCAAATTGATTAAGTCGTACATTAACTCTTATATGTACAGCTTCATATATTACATATGTGATATTTATAATAATTATTAATAATTAATTAAAAAAATGATTGGTTCAAATTAGAGGAAGAAATAGATAAAACAACAATAAAATATAGTCCACACTTTGCGTCACCCTTACCACATACCTCACATTTTTCACCCAGTTTGTATTGCAATTTGTTGTTCATAATTGTGTGAATCAACTATGTTTCTCAAGAGGCTGCAGATTCTTATTTCTTTTCATTAGTTTTGTTGATAAAAAAGCACTCCATCTTATCTATATATGTTGGAACGTAGCATTGTTTATAATATATTAGATATAACTACTCAATATATATCGTTAAATGAACAGGTAAATTAGGTTAGACACATAAATATAATTAATTAGATATTTAATAAGTTAAAATAAATATTAAACAAAAGATTTACAATAAACTAGCATGGTTCGTATGGAGGAAAGTAAAAGTATCCCATATTGCAAATTAGTCACTTGATAACCCACATTGAGGTGAAGGAGGTAATTGATTTATATAATATCTAATATGGGGATAATTAACAATATTTTATAGTAATATATTCAATTCGATGATTTTGTATCCTTTTTTATTAATGATTTGGAATACATCACCATGTTATCATATGATCAATGATATATAATTGTGTTACACTTGGCAACAATTGCTGTTCAGAGTTAGCATGACTATCATGATCTAATACTACCTGGTGCTTGTGATAGAGATTTTCTTGGCTAGTGGGTAGTAGGTTGGGTGTAACCTGAATATTTACATGTGGAAGTGATAAGGGATCGAGTGTTGTCATTGGAATCATAAGGAAAAGCCAATTATATCCTTTGTAAAGTGATGATTATTTGCTATTACATATATGTTGTATGGGATGCCTAGTATGTTGTATACGCTCATGTCATTTATTTATCTCTTTATTAATTTTTAATTTATATTCAGTAGGTCTGTCACAAAGTCTTAAATATAATTACAACCCTTAGATTAAAGTCTACATATGACCACCATACATTTTTCAAATAGTCTAGTGGTAGCTGACCTCCTTTCCCATCCTTTAGGTAGAAAATTTAGGTATATTTTTATATATTAGTTTGTATTTATTTAATTTTATTTATTTGAAATATATATATTTTTTCCTATTTTAAATTAGTTAGTCTTAGTCGCGTTTTTTCATATTAATCTGAAAATGTCACGTTTCAGATAATATTAGTTAGCTATTAATAGCTATATTTTTTCCACCTCAAAGAAATAGAGTAGGCTATTATACTAATGATTTTCAATTATCTCTAATAGAACTAAACACTAATATAAGTTTCTTAAAAATTAAATAAATACACCATATTTTTAAAATATATAATAAATAAGCTATATAACTCTTTCTAACAATAATATTATTTTTAACAAAATATTATTATGTTATGTGTCAAAGTCAAAGTGTAGATTTTTTTGTTCAAAGTTCATGTGTATTAAATTTTAATAAATAAAATAAATAACCCCTACCCAACACCAGTTTGCAATATCAAGAATAGACCTAATAATCCTAACATTCATCACTATAACCACCACGCCTCATTACTCAAGATTCTATGGTATAACCACGAAGACCACAATGAAATATTACTTAGCATAATTACCATGCAGTTCATATCCTAGATATAATTTATTTATTTGCACGGTCAGTTTATGCCTCGAAATTTGTGTTAGTCTGGATTTTTGTTTGATGATTACTCAATTGAGAGAAAAATCTACTTTAATTTATGAAAGTCTTCCAACAAGCATTATTGGTCATTTCCCTTTATTTAGCCTTATGCTAAAATTATATGTTGGAAAAGTATTTCTAGACCATTTATTATAAACTCTGTAAATTCAGTTTTGATATTAATTAAATAAGGGTTTTTTCTATGTTTATCAAAACCATAAGATTGAGTCTTTTTGTATGTCATATGAACTCAGTTTTATTAGATAAACTTATTTCTTTATTTGTATTCTTTTTTATTATTAGTCTTCGAATCATTATGTGTATAAATGAATAACAATATAGCCCTAATTATAGAGACATGTATAATGATTCTATAGCATTGTAGCTCCTAAATCGGGGACTTCTCTCTACTTCATCTATCGGTATACCCGCTAGGTGTATTTTAAACTATATTTGTCTGGTGGTGTGGTATGTACAACTCATAGTGTACTATACGAACTGAGTAAGGGGTGTGTAATCGATCACCTGTTTTGTACACCAACAAGTATATATCCACTAGGTGTATTTTAAACAAAATTTGTCAACAGGAGTGGCGTGTACAACTCATAGTGTTATAAGCACACTACACATGTATGAATCGTCAATTATCAAAATAGGCTTAATTGATTTTGGGTAAGGGTGTGGATTATGATGAACCATGGGTATGATCGCGTTAAATATTAAGTCTGGTAATATCACATTGGTTGCAATTCTTTTAGTTTGTGGTATGTACACGTACGTATTGTGCATATAATATTTTCATTGATACATTCCACCGTACGGTTTAGATACCACTCTGAGGGGTGCATACCACATCCTCGGTTTAGTTTGGTATAAAATCAACATTACGTACCACAAAACCCGTCTAGATGGTGTATACCACAATTATAAATGAAAATCTAACCTTCAAACAATTACGATTTTTATTTAGTGTATTGTTGTAAATTTTCACACCAACAACAGTTACAAAATAGTTTCAATACAACTGTCATATCAGGCAAAGAAAAAAATTAAATAAGGTTTCAACAAATCAATGTTTAACTACATTCCATAAATCTGCATAAATACTTCACTAAACAACCTTTTACAATATTTTCAATTCAAAGATTGAAGATAATAACAAAAGTAACAGGAGAGAATGACCTAGTTATCTATCTAGCTGCCTATTTTAAGTTTTATGGAAAAAACCAAACTATTCATGAGGTTACTCTTTCTGCAAGGATATTTTAATTTCTGTAGTAGTAGTCTTTATTGAAGCATTCATCCCTAATAAAGGAGCACCATTTACAATTTGAGTTGGAGGCATAAGCAAATGTTGATTTGCACTAGAGGTCACTTGCTCTACATTGGATAGATGAAGTACTCTTCAGTTTTTGTTACATTGGAGTTATGTCATGATGACTAGCAGGTAAGAAATTTCCCACAACAACCTGTTAATGCATGTTAATGCAATTAATTAATAAGAATAAATCCAAAAAATATATATAGACAATTATAAAAATAAGTTAATTAATTAATTAATTAATTACCTTAACATACTAGTTGTTATAACTAGTCCAGCAAGCAAACCCCCCATAACACAGACATCACGACCTTGCATAACACTACTCATGCCAGCTGTCATACTCTCAATCCCAAAAATTCTGTAGGGGTGAACAATCTACGTAAAGAAGTTATTTCAACACGACCCTACAACAAAGTTCCATGTACAAAATCAGATTTTAGCTATAAAATAACCAAAAATGATAAATTAAGTTTATCCATACAATACATACCTCATATTTAAGAGTACCCCCAGAAGCATTTGGTTGCCTTAAAGTAACATTTGAGACAACACCAGTACCAGATATTATGCAAATAGCTTGAGGACATTGCAAAAAAAACAAAATTACCTTTGTTATTACTGTTACTAGTAATATAATTATCATTGTGTCCAAGCTTACAATATCAATTTTTTAAAGAAATGATGTAAAAAAAATCCATTTAATTGATCACCTAAATAAAAATATAAGTGAATAATTATCTCCCTGAAGGCTTTGTTTTAGACCGAATCATAGTTTCTCAATATTTCAAATCAATATCCTTATCTACCTACCAAGCTATCCTAGATCAGAAATATGAAATATTGAATCGGTTATTCTATATTAGTGGGTTGTACTTTTCAAACACAATCAATAAAAAATCAATGATATTATAGATTAAAGAATAAAAAAAATAGTAAATAGGGATGACTTAATGGGAACCGATTCATGAGCAATTTTTTTTTGTTGGATGAACAAGGGAGTTGTGATGACTTACAAAGGCTGCATATGAGGAGGAAGGATCTCTCTTCACAGACGCTGGAACAACAAACTAAAATAGATTTCTTATAGCCTCTGAAGTAATAAACAAATAGGAATATTTTTACACGTGGTGGTTGAACAAGAAATAATAGAAATCTCTTCACATCGTCGAAACAAAAAACAGTTAGAAAGCTCTTCAATTTGCGGCACTTGATAACCGTGGAGAACCATCCAGGCAGCGACGCTTGATGGTGATGGAGAACACTCAAGATCTTGGTATCAGAAAAGACTTGTTCAACACTTTGATATCTTCAAGTTGAAAGACAAATTATGATAAATGGATCAAAATTTTAACCAAAGCAGTGTAATTCAATGCTAAAGTCCAAGTTAAATTACACGTACGGAAGAGTAAAACACCTGAAAAATCTGAACTCCATGTGCAATATGAGAACTTCTGAAATCTGATTTGCGAAACTAAGGATAGAGACCCACGGTCATTTCTATCAATCCAGTAGTATTTATATCTTCATATTCATACAATCAGATGGATTGATGAGGGGGAATAGATTTCTTTTTTATTGTTGTTTTTCTTAGGTTGGGCATTTTGATTGTTGTTCCAACGAGAGAGGTTTTTTTCTGGGTGATGGGAGATTGACCGTACTGGACAATTCTCAACTATTGATAAACTTTGCCCCTTCCATCATCCACCAGCTGAGAAATCTTCTTTTTGTGTAGAGAGACATACTGAGAAAAGATGCACAATAGAGAGAAGATAGAGGTATCTAATTTGAAACAAATATCTGTATAATCAAATAGATATATAGAAAAAGAAAAGTTGCACGAGAGAGAATAGAGAAAGAATAAAGAAGGAGATAATTTGAATTGGATATATGTATCAAGAAAATATAATAATAAACCTCTTAACTATTTCAATATACATAATAGACCCTTATCAGCATTGGATGAAGATGTTCTATGCATCATTTATAGTCTTAGGAAGGAAGAACATAAACCACCTATCCATAATCACTGGATCATGGAATGTAAGGGATTTATACACCTCGTCAGATTGATGTATTGGATGAAGATGTTATATGCATCATTCAAAGTATTGTGAAGGAAGAAATAAACGACTTGATACATAATCATTGGATCATGGAATATAAGAGGTTTATTCCCCTCTCGTAGATTGATGTATCCAATTTTATATTCAATAGGAAGGTAAATATTATGTGCATTTTGGAAACTAAAGTTGAACTTCACAATGAGCAGGATATTATGTAAGATAATTTCAACAATTAAATATAATTCATAACTATGCCAATGACTCGAGTTGTAGAGTTTGGATCTTATTGAAGGACATAAATTTTCTTATAAATGTTATAGAAGAAATTTTCCAAGATATTATTATTGATATCACTAATAATACTTATAAGTCTAAAATATCCCAGTGTGAGACTTATGCCAGCAAAGATGACAAGTACAGAATTTTCCATTAAATAGATATTGTCAAATGGAGTAACAAATATAAGGGTGAATTATTTAGTTGTATAGGAGATTTCAAAGAGATAATGAGGATTGAAGATAGGCTTTATGGTGATGAATTTTCTGAATTTACCAAATAATTTATTGATTGTAGTGATGAGCCTAAGTTATATGAGCATCAAACATGTAGAAATTATTACACATGGAGTAACAGAATTTTTTGTTCAATTTAGAGCTAATAGGATAGATAGACTGTCCATTATTGTTACCTGATTTGATAGATTAAACTCAAATGTTTTATCTCTTGCTCCATCAATATCTGCCCGCTATGCATGAGAAGTTTTTAGAGGTAGTAAGTCTTGCATGGAAGAGTGATGTACATGGTCATACATGTATAAATACTATTCCAAACAAAATAAGGTGAAGAAGGCATTAAAAACTTTTAACCTAAAATGCTATAAAAAATTATACTTCTCGTATTTATATCATGAGGATCAAGATTGAAGAGATACAAAACCAAATATGAATGGGACACAAGAGATGTAATAAATGCAGAAGAGAAAATAATTTTAAAGGATCTTGAAACAGATTTACTACATGAGCATAAAATATTTAAGCATAAGTCAAGAGGCACATGGACAGCTGATAGTTATTGTAGCACTTTATATTATTGTAAAATTATTAAAGATAGACATGTAACTAATAAAGTATGCACTCTTGTAAATGATCATGGGATTATTCTTACTAATCCCGATCACATCAAAACTGAGTTAAAGTTACAGGAGAGGAGAACATTTGAAAAAAAAAATTACAGGAGCAATATGCGGGTGACATTTGAAAAATTGAGTTTGAGCTTTGATTTTTTGATTTGTAAATAGAGTTTTTAAACAACAAAATAAAAAATCTTGCTAATGTGTCAATATTGTCCACGTAGTGCCTAGCTACATGGCATTGCCTAGATTAGGGTAATTTCATAAATTAAGAGTCAAAAAGAAGAAATACCCTAAAAATAAAGGTCCTATTACATGAAATTGCCTTAAAAGAAAAGAATAATTACCTTTCTTATTCTTTTTTTGCGTATGGCATCAAGCCGATAGAAGTTTTCACCAAGATCTACAATTGCATCGCTACTTTGGGGCTGCTCATTCTTGTCGTCTTCCTCGCCACCGTCTTCATCGTCTCCTAATGATAAATCATGATTTTCTTCCTCATTGTCATCGCGATCTTCTTTTTTAGCACTAGAGGTTACACCGTGTATCTTTGACGTTGTGTATCCGTTGTAGATAATTACATTGTCGATTTCTTCATTTGTATGTGTTGTTAATGCTGGTAACAGTGAAGGTAGTACCTGACCGGAGTATCTACGTTGTACTGGAACAGAATTAATATTGCTTTTTCTCCTATTCATATTTTCTCTCTTTAAAAACTTTTAAGCTAAAATATTATAAAAATTTATACTTCTCGTATTTATATCATGAGGATCATGATTGAAGAGTTACAAAACCAAATATTAATGGGACACAAGAGATGTAATAAATGCAGAAGAGAAAATTATTTTAAAGGATCTTGAAACAGTTTTACTACATGAGCATAAAATATTGAAGCATAAGTCAAGAGCCACATGGATAGCTGACGGTTATTGTAGCACTTTATATTAATGTAAAATTATTAAAGAAAGACATTAAACTAATAAGGTCTGCACTCTTGTAAATGATCAAGGGATTATTCTTACTGATCCCGATCACATCAAAACTGAGTTTATAAATTTCTATAAACAATTTATTGGAACAGAAGATATCAATGAGGAATATTGTTCAGCACCTATACTTCAAAGATCTTCTTGGTACTACTCTTTCTCTAGAACAAATTTATCATCCTTAATAAAAAAAACTAACAAGTAGATCATAAAGGCTCTATTTTCAATTAATGAAAATACATGCATGAGTCCTGATGGCTTCACATCTAATTTCTACTAGGAGGTTTGGCAAATAGTGAGTGATGACTTCTATAAGGCTTGTAAAGAATCTTTAGACAATAACCACATGTTACAAGGTATAAATGCAACAAATATAACATTAATTTCCGAGTTCAATACTCATTCAAATGTAAGGCAATTTCCTCATATATCTTGAGTAAATAAAACTTATAAGACTATCTCTAAATTGATTGTATTTAGAGTTATAAAGGTCATTCAATCTATTATTTAAAATAATCAGGCAACATATGTCGGTGATAGGTATATTTGTAACAATATACTTGTTGCTCAAGAGATTATATATATAATTATGACAAAGAGAATATTACTCACAGGTTTATTATAAATGTAGACTTCCAAAAGTCCTATGACAACATAAACTAGGTTTTCTATTCAACATCTTGGTAGCTTTTAATTTTCCTTCCATGATCATCTATTGGATCAAGATTTGTGTTAGTATACCTACTTATTATATATGTCTGAAGTGTGATATTGTAGGTTATTTTAAAGGGAAGAGAGGGTTGTGACAAGGGATCCCTGAGCCCTTATCTCTTTGTCATTTTCATGCAATTTTTTGTTTCCCTCTTTCAGAAGATTGGTACAAATGCAAGTATTGATAAATATCTCAAGTATGCAAAGATGGCTTTAAACCATATCTTTTTTTGCAGATTATTTGCTAATATTCTATGAAGCTATTATTCATTCTATTATGATTATCAAGGAAGGGTTGGATGGTTTCTCTAGATTGTCGGATTGAGAATCAATAACAACAAGAGTCAACTATATTTTGGAGGCACTACAAGTAATAACAAACAGGAAATATGTGCTATTATAATTATTAATGAGGGAACTCTACGTTTCAAATACCTCATAGTGTCACTCAGTTCTAAGAAGCTAAGCCTTTAAAATTCAAACAGACTTGTTGATAAGGTTAGTGATGCTATAAATTATTGGAGTAATAAAATGTTGACTTAGGCATGGAGGTTTGAATTGATTACAGTAGTTTTGATAAGTAATATCCTCTAGTGTAGAGTTTTCATGCTACCTAAATATGTGATCTTTAGTTTCTTGTGATAAGGTTATATGAAAGGATATAGAGGAGATAAAGTTTCTTGGCAAAGTGTATGTCAACCTGAAATTGAAGGTGGTCTTAATATCCCAAATCTGGAGGATCTTAATAGAGCTCGCCTTTATGCTAAATTTTGGAAGGTTTATATCTTAGCATTTAGCCACATACTGATATCATTCAAGGCAAGTGTATTTGGGCTATGTTGTTCAGTAAAGATCTTCATATTAGTTTAATACATACTAGTTGAATTATGGTGCTAACGCATTTTCCATATGAAATTTTAAGAGTATTGCACTAGAGGTTCCTATATTAGGCAAAATTTCACTACATGTCTCTATCTTATTTATTGTATTAATTACACTATAAGCCCATACTTTATGCGAAATTTCGTTGTAGGTCCCTATTTTTTGGAATTAATTGCACTATAAATCCCGATATTATTCAAACATTAGACACTTAAAGAAGTCAATGGAAGAGAATAGTAAGTTTATGGAGACAAGATGGATTAATTTTTTAGATTAACATAATATATGCTGGGTACCTCTCTTTTTACTAATTACATTATTCATTTGTTCGAAACTTTTTTTCTTATTCATACTATAACATATAAGTTAAATGTAAAAGACTCCATAAAATAATTAAATTAGTTTGACATCTATCAAGATTAGAAAATTAGCATATTAAAATCTTGTGCAAACTAATTTATCTAGCTCAAGGAATATTGTATGCTTGTATAATATCTTCAAGGAGATATTGTGACATTTACCTATTAATTAATAAAATTGTTGTATATGAATGCAATAAAAAATACATATTATTTCACATTTATAATAAACAAACTTAGCAATATATCAACACATAAAGGTTTCAATATGATAATTACTTAGATAGAAAAAAATTTAAACTTACCAATATATATAAATTATTTTTTGTTGAAATGTCATGACCAACAATCTTGTTCTGAAATGTTAAAGAGAGTAAACAAAATTGATTAATACTTATTACAATATGCAAATTTAATGAACTATAAATTAATTAGAGAGTTTTAATAAAAAAACAAAAATCGATGAATCTATAAAGATTTCAATCCTAATCTCTCAAAAAAATCATAATTTATTCACAATTCATAAATTTGTATAATATAAATTTAACAAAATCTAATGTTTAGTTTTAATTTTATCAATCCCTGCTATGTTTTTATAGATAGTTTGGGCTTAAATATCAATTTGATATATATTTTATAGAAAATTAAACTGTAAAAGAAAAAAAAATAGTATAAAATATGGAAATTTCGTTAAAATGAAATTACCTTTATTGCAGCAGAAACATCTTTTCACAGAGTGAAATTCTTTTTTTTTTGCTTGTTCACTCTATCCATGGAGAAGCTATAGGGTTGATATTGTAGAGTGTGGCGGTGTGAAAAATATTTTAGTGAAGATTTATCTACCCTAATGAACCCTAATAGAGTATATATGAGTGGTCGTTTGAATTGTTAACAAAATTATGGTTAGTGGGCCTAATGCCTTCAATTGCCTTACTAATCTTAAATATTTAGTGGGCCTCAACATCATCAAACAAATTATGAATATTCTCATATTGTTATATCTTTGGGAGTCTTACCATCATTAAACTAATTAATGATATGAAATGTAAAGAAGACTAAAACATTGGCTTATCCTTACCTCACAAGTTCAACAATATATGTTACCAAAAATGCTAGTATCACTTTGGTTAGAATATTCTAGATTTAAATCCTTATTTAAGGAGATATTGAATTTTTACCTCTTTAACCATACCCTCACTAATCTAATTCCAAATAAAGAAGTCCTACAGGGTCTAAACGAATATAATCACATAAGTTTGATTTAAACTACAAAGTTATCTCTAAAATATCTTTCTTAGAAAGATATGTTAATATAAAGACAAGTATATCCAACCCAAATGGATTTCATTGAAAGAAGATTCATCATTAATAGTGTGATTATTGTCCATAGTCGCTACATAAATCAGATGAACCCTAACGGAAAGACGTTGAATAATTAATGAAATTTCAAATTGACGGTTATTGATTTTGAAATTTGTGTTAATTGTATCATACAAAACCAATTCATTCTCCCAAGTTCTAACTAGTATGCTGAATATTGAAGTTTAGAGGCAAATCTCAAGGGATTATGTATTAACATATCCTTCCTTGACTTTATCCTATCTCGTCTTTGAATAAGATTTAATTTTTTTTCTCAAAAGAAACATCCTTATTCAAATTTCCATCACGAGGACATGTCCAACATTGTTTTGCCTAACGTGAATCTTCGAATCAGAACAACTTTGTTATATAATATAAACCTTTTCTATCATGTTTTGTTAAGGTCGACCTTTAACAATTTCTGAAGTGGTTTGAATGGAAAAGAGATGACACTAATGTAACTCTTGAACAATGGTTTTTTTTAAATCTGAAAGTGTAAATTTTTTTTAATTTTTTTACATTAAAGTATAATAGTAGATGTAATTAATTAGTTAATCTTTGTATAAGGTTATAATAATAGCATTTATTCCTTTTTTTCTTGTTCGATGTAATTTTTTGTTTCTTTAGATATTTATGTTTTTGCTCAATATTACAAACTTATTTATACTATGTAAAAAATGACTTATTTATTGTAAATAATGGCATGTTTAGTGTAAAATTCGTAGTGACGAATTATAAAAAATTGAAATAAAATTACCAAGAAAGGAAGATAATAGTAGCACGAACATAACATGAGAAAGTTTGAGGCAAGTCTTCAGTTTTTGGTGTCAAGAAAATATATAATCTTAATTACTATTGTATAGTTTTATAGATACGACCCCAAGATCTATCTTCAATTCTAAGCTACACATTCTTAGTTTTTTTATATCTTAAACTATAATTCGTAAACACTTGTTTACTATTTAGAAAACAATCTTCCATGAAGATTGATTATGCATCAAATCTTAAATTTGCAATCTGATATGGAATGCACATGGGATCTTATATAATCCACTTCTACATACTACATGATATAATTATTACTTCAATATGAAATCAAATATGAAACTCCAAAAAGACAAATAAATATCCTTTGTTCATCAAGAACTAGGAGCATGAATTAGGGTAAAACCATGTCATAAACCGAAAGCATAAAGTTTTCGCCAAGTTCATGAGTAGTTGCTTAATCCATGAACAAACGGAAAGTCCTCCAAATTCACCCTAAAAAATTGCACCTTGTTCTTCATAAACACACAAGAAAATATTTGTTGCACGCTATGCTGCTAATTTTGTCAAAACCTTTTTATTCTTGATATTAATCATTCGAACATACGATTTAATAAAAGGATTACCACCTAGTTATATTAACCTCAGGGTTTTGAGTAAGAATTATAAACGAGATATTATTGTTTATTGTACGCTGAAATACTATGATTATGTTGGTAATAAAGATCTACAAATTTTAAGTAATAGGAAAATAAGAGATGAATATGAATAAGGCTACCTCTAGTATGGGTATACGCTATATTTTTCTTATTTGAATGATAAACCAAGATCAATACATGATTCTACTTACATAGAAAACTTGAGATATTTTAAGAGATACTTACAAATATAAGGAATATAATCTATTTTGAAAAATAATTAATATTCTCTAAGAGACGTATATATGTTCAATCGATATAGACTCTTAGAGATACACTGAATAGACTCAAATAGACCTATATAGATTAAACATATCTCAAAGATATTAACTTTAATACTCCCCTTTATTGTTGTTGGTAACTCAGAGTAGTTCATGGAAAAACTCAAACTTGTCTCTTGGAAGTGTTCCGGTGAAAAAATTAGCTACTTGTTCTTCAGTCTCTCAATACTTGAGCTGAATTTCTCCTTCTTCTATAGTTTCATTTATGAAGTGATACTTGATTGCAATATGCTTTTACGACTATGGTAGACACGATTCTTCGTCATAGCAATAAAATATATGTTCTAAAATAATATAGAATAGTAGTTTTTTTTTGCTTCAAACAATTATCTTCTAGAAACCTTCTTAGCCATATAGCTTTACAGGTTTGTAACGATGCCAATATATTAGGCTTCCACTAATGGTTGTGCCACTATTTCTTACATTTTAGATGCTCCTAAATATATACTAGAACCAAGAAAAAACATAACGTGGTGTATTTTGCATGTCATTAGCACATACAGCCCAATCTATATCACAAAATCCAAGCAACTTTGGTTAAACGTTTATTTTATATGATATATAAAATTTGAGAGTACCTTGAATGTATCACAACACTCTTTTCATAGCATTAAATGGATTATGAGTCCGCTTGTGCATGTATCTATTAAATATCATTTTTACATTCCATTGTACAATTCTTTGTGGGGAATCCTCTCAACGACTCAGTATACATTAAATATTGAAACATTACGTGACAATGTCAAATGCATGCTATTAAGCTGAACAAATGAAATGCATGCTAGAGTTTCAGCATGAAAAATCTGTAATATTATAATAAAGGGCCTTGAAAGTCAATATTTTTCGAATATATATTGTCTCACGTTGTATGATTTTCTCTCATGGAATTTTTGTGTTGTTCCCTAAGTGTGTATTGTTTCTATCTAATTATCCCAAGATACTAGATCTGAGGTAGTCCTCACTTGAAATTTTAAGAAATTTAAGGTGAATTTGGATAACTCTATATTTGTTTTTGAAGGATGTTTCTTCCATAAAATGTATATGTTGTTTTACAAATGTGCTTAATTTGCCACGCATAATGTGTCTTGTTTCTGTTAGGCTTAGCATGGAAGACAAGGTAAAGCGGTGTAAGGTTATACGTTTCGTCGTAATTTTTTTGTGGAATTCATGCAATTATTAACAAAGAATGACATTATTATGTCCAATTTAATAATTTGAAGTTGTTATTATGATAATAGCACTAGGTGAAGATTTTAATTAAGATGCATTATATATTTCTTGCATTACTAGTAGTATGAAGGGGAAACATATTTTGGCTGAATAATCATCAAGTAAAACCTCCTCACTAGATTTTAATATTAATAAATAGTTAGAAATAGAATTACCAGCAGCAAAGTAACAAAAGCAGAAGAAGAATAAAGGGTAACATTATCATAGCCTAGGAAAGCATCACCAAGTCCTTCAGGAACTACATACATGCAATCAAGAAGAAGATTCACTCTCAAAGTCAAAATATAATGCATTGTATGAACTATTTTCAGTTTTATACTAGTAAATCAATGCTCATTGATTTTAAGCTTATCTTTTCTTTAGTTTTGGATGTCAATTTTATTTATACTCTTGATATCGTATAGTTTTTTTGTTACGAACCCAAGTCTCTATCTTTTAATCCATCACTTAGGTATACATGCTCCGCCTTTTTTTAATATCTTATACGGTAAATGGAAAAACCCTTATTTCTGATTTAGAAATAAAAAACTCACACAGATTTCATAAAAAACTCTTTATGTTTTGAAACTTAATTTGCAATAGGATATGGAATTAATGTAGGATGTTACATATAACAGTACTACATACTACTTAATAAAATCATAATTTCGTAATGAGATATTCAAACATAAAGAGAGTATGTTTTAAAAAGAAAATCAAATATGAAATCAAATTAGACAGATAGAGCTCCTACGTTCCTCAAGAACACAAGGTATTATATTATAATATATCTTATATCGAAAGCACAAAGTTTGTGCCTCGTTCAGGAGTATATACTTTAATCCACAAACAAGCGATGAGTCCTCCCAATACCCCCTATAGTTTACACAACATTCTTGATATCTACACTAAAATATAGGCTACAAGGTGATGATTCTGTCAACATTATTAATCAGGAAAATCCTTGTTATTCTTCATATCTATCATTCTTGCAAGTAAGTTATTGAAAAAAGAATTACCACCGAGCTACATAAATCTGGAACTTTACTGTTTGAAATAAAAATAGGAAATTATTAGGTATTTTAATTTTTTAGAAACTTTTATAGAAAAGGTAAGTCTTACCTGGATAGTTATTACAAAAAATATTCTCCTTTAAATAAATGTCATGGCCAAACACATTGTTTTCAATGTTAACAAATGCATGAAAAGGTAATATATTGTATATATTACTGTGAATAGTACTAATTAACATGAAAACTTTTCACAGCTTTCCAATGCTCTTGTACCAGGTTCGACTGAAAACGACTAACTAAACCTACTGCATGACATATGTCTGGTCTCGTACACATCATAACATACATAATACTACCAATGGCACTAGAATATGATATTGTTGACATTTTTTGTTTCTCTTCTCGAGTACTAGGAACATGGCGAGATTTAATTTTATTTCCTTTTCTACAAGAGTGTCAATGGCATTGCACTTAGTTATACTAGAATATGATTTGATTCTCCCATATCCCTCATATCAAATTTAGAAGCTAGTCACTCCTTAGTAGTTTAAATAATCTCTTTATCATTCCCAAGTAATAGTATATCATCCACATATATAGGTAAAATTACAAATTTTTTTATAAAATAAACACAGTTGTCTTCACTTATCATCTCAAATCCATTTGATGAAATGACTTCATGAAATCTAAAATTCAATTGTCTCGAGAGTTGATTAAGACCATAGATTAATTTAACAATCTACATAGTTTATTCTCTTTATCTTATCAATGAAATCTGAGGCATGTTCCATGAAACTTACCTCATCTAAATCTCCATTTAGAAATACAGTTTTAACATCCATTTTGTGCAACTCCATATTGAGTTAATTTAAGTTACAAGATTGTTGCACAACCATGTAATGGTATTTTCTCGCCTTTCTCTCTAAGTTTCTCGTGCAAAATTTAATAATCATCTGTTAGTTTACAATTATATCTTACGAATACATAATATAAATATTTATTTTAACATATTATTTAGATTACAAAAAAAATTGTAGGTTAATTTAAACTCATGCATGAAAAGTGTACAACTTTTCCTTATGTGGAGTGAGTTGAATTCTTAATTTCCTATCTAGTTAATCAAAATGGTTCAGATTGAGAATTTAAAGAAATTCATTGATTAATTTCAATGATATAATTATTTTGTTTTCTAATAGTTTATTAACTAATGTTTAAAGTTCCATGAGGCTCCTCAGTCTAGCTGAAAGTTGCATCAAGTTTATATGTGAAAGAAATAGCAAAACCAGATGATGCTTACACTATGGTGCATAACCGCCACAATCACCATCTTTTGAGGATGTTTATATATATATATATATATATATATATATATATATATATATATATATATATATCCATAACCACCACCATAACCATCTTTTAGGGATATTTTAAGGCATGATTTTTTATGGACTCATATCATTAGATACTATAGTGCAGTCTCTTATTTATTACTTAATACTCTGGATCTTACTTTCATAGGTCTTGTCCAATTGATGTTAGCTACCGAGAAGGTCTGAAAGAGTTTAATTGTTTTGTTCATCATTATCATTGTCATCTCAGTTCAAGATCAGCTAAGTGGTTTAGTGTATCATTGGAGAAGTTGTGAAGTAGAACATCGTTGAACTTATCTCCTTAGGATTATTGTCCAATAATATTTTATATGGTATTTAAGGGTTATATTTCAAATAATAAATGTTTCATCTGTTTTAGTGAAGTTGTTGTTACTTAGCAAAGAAGTTGTGTTTTGTGTAATTATGGGAGACACGTATTGAATATAAACTATTTTTGGGGTATATTTGGGTTATTGGCTCTTTAAGATGCTATAACCCGACATAAATAAGAGATTATATACTTCACATCGACGTATATTTTTGGTGTCTGAATGTGAATGGAAAGTTTATTATATAAAAATAGGTTCGATGGTACCTTTTATTACTCATATGATTATCTATATTTTTAAGGATTTGGCGTTTTATCAAGTGACACGAGAGAGTTGGCATTTAGTCCCTCAAAACTCATGGCTAGTTTGTGATTATCCTTTCGTAACCAATAGAGTAAGTGAATAAGAAAAACTTGAAAGTAATTTTTATTATCGATATATGGTTTCCCGAAAGGTTAAATATGGAGGTAGAAAAAAATGAGTAATGAAATGGCTAAATTTGTCGAGGTTTCCATGATTTTGTTTTTGTTTTACATGTATTAGCCTGAGTAGTCCTCCTATACGCTAATTAGGATGTTTTAATTAGATAATATCCCTTTTTCTAAGCCTTAGTTAAATTATCTGATAACAACATAATTTTGAAAAAGATGTGCAACAAAATGGTTGATCTACTAGAGGTTAAAAAACTTCTCATGTACTTTTAAAATTTCACTTAAGGAAGATATATTATATTCTATACATGAATCCAAAAGCTAATAATAACACCATGGTAAGTTCTTATATTACATCTATTACCATACAATTTTTATCTATGAGAGCTAATAAGAAAAAAGTGTTGCTACCGTGTGAATTAAAAGGAGCAGACTACTGAAGTTTAATAAGTCAAAACCTAAATATCTTGCAATGTGCTACTTAAAGGAAGTTATAAAGTAAAATCACCCCTTGATTACGAGATGCCATCGTTTGTTGGGCTCATAGTACGATGGTAACCTGGTTAGTTTCCCTAGAAAGATTGGTTTACCTTAACTATTCCTTGTAATCCACCACTTGCCTAATCTTTATTTTTGTTTTACGATATCAAACTGTTTTTGTATAAATATATATTGAATATAAAAAAAATCAAATTTGTTTTCTGCTAATATTTTATGTGAAATATATGTATTGTGTTTTTATAAATAATTTTGACATATATTTACATATGGTATTTAGTGTATCTACTTAATAATATATCACTATATGAAAATTCAAAAACTAAATAAAATAATATTTCTTATTTTAGTTTTTTATCATTTAATAACACAAATAATCCAATTTAAGATTTATTTGAAAAGAAAAATCCACATATAAAGAATTACCAACTTGTTATAATTTTTATCCATATAAATTAAATATTGACATTAGTAATCTTTATAACTTACAAAAAGTCATATTAGAAACCCTAATCGCCACCCTCTTACATATTAGCTCACACCACTAGTTATCTTTGTCTCTCATAATCTATTTTTTTCTATTTATTTTGATTATTTAAATTTCTTTCTGTTCTTTATGAATTATTTTTTTACTAGAAAAGTTTTTTATATTTGCAAACTGACCTTTTTGAGAAAAATTAGTACCAAAATTTGTTCAGATTAAGGGAAATGTTTTTTTTTCGTTAAAACTAAAAAAATCACATTACATTCCAAAATCAATACGTAACTTCCTCAACTTTGAACACTCGTTGGATGAAATGATATTTTTTTCAATAATGGTTATTTGGCTATATTTTTGTATATAAAACAAAAAACAATTATATGATAAATTTATAATTTGTACTAAAAACACACCCTAAATAAAAAAATGTTAAATATAATTTCAGAGAGCTTATAGCATTGTATGTTAAAAGATTGTTGCACTACCAATTATGGTATTGTCTCCTTTTTCTCTCTAGTTTCTCGTGTAGAATCTGATAATTATTTGTTAGACTATAATTATATGTTTTGAATACATAGTATAAATATTTATTTTAACCTATTATTTAGATAACAAAAACCATTTACAATTATATTTGCGCAACTATTTCTTATTTGGACCGGGTTGAATTTTTATTTTCATATAAAGTTAATCAAAATGGTTGATATTGAGAATATATAAAGTGATTAATTGATTAAATTACAACAATATAATTATTTTGTTTTCCAGTAGTTGATTAACTAATGTCTAAAGTTCCATCATGCTCCACATAAGTTCATCTGCCAAAGAAATTGCAAAATATACGATGGCACGCAATAACTTTTTTTAATAATAGTTATGATAACTTCAAAAAAAGAAATTTTGTGGTTTATCCAAGGGATCTTCTTATTTCAAAAACCTACTAGGTATTTTGACGGGAATTTAAAAATGCTGAAGGAAAATTCTGCAAATTTGCATCGAATTTGAAATCAATTTTTTGGAGATTTTTTTAGCTTTGTTCTCAGTTTAATATTTCTATTCATGTTTTACGACTTACCTTTATTGGGCACTACCTTTTTTGTAATATCGATTGTCATTACGTTCCAATTATTTAAAATTATGCATATGTTTACAAGTGAATACCTATATATGATTGAGAGAAGTGATTTGTTATTGGTATTTTCTAAATTTATTGCATTGTTTTTTATTTATAAAGACAAAAAATTACTATTACTGTGTGACTGAGTTGCAATTTATGTGCTAACACATATAAATTTTTAAATTTCTGTATTTTTCATTTTTTGAGTTTTATGTTTATATCATACATTTTTTTATTAGTTTTATGCAAAAACTCTACTTTTCTAGACATAAGATTCGTGAGTTTTATGTTTATATCATACATTTTACAAGTTATGCATATTTTCAAGATTCGTGACCATATTATCTTCATATATTATAAAAACATTTGACGTGAAGATTCATTTATATGTAAATTATATGAATTTAATATAAGAAATATCCTTAAATATTAAATAAAAACAATTCAAGTGTATATATATATTAAAAAAATTAATTAAATTAATTGATAATAAAATTAAATATTATTATTTTTATCATTGCTATTATAATAATAATTATTATTATTTACGGTATTATAAAAGTATAATTGAGATTTAATATTATGAATAAATAATAGATATAAAGTATTATTATAGAGTAACTGAAATAGTTACACTGGAAATTGATGAGGCATAATTATAGAGTAGTTGAAATACTAATATTGGAAATTGATGCGACATAATTATAGAGTATATTTTGATACGACATAATAAAATATGGAGTATAAAAATGGTGCAACTAGCTGGAGATGGTCTTAAGATAATAAGTAATTAAGCGTATATATTTATATTTATAAACTTTAATCTTTGTAACTATCAAACAATGTAATGCTTCCTAAGGTTTTAAAATTAGTCGATTTACATATCAATTCCATGGGTTTCAAACTAAAAAATAAATTATGGTTAATTACGAGCAACGTGTCTTTTTAGATTTATATATTTTGTTTCATATAATATGTTTATCCATTAGGAATAAAGAATAAGGATACTTTATCGTAGAGTAACTTCTATAAGGACTTATACAATGGGAAGCTGACTACACGTTACCTTTTTCAATGTAAGTTCAGGTTAAAATATCCATTGTAATCAAGTCATGATGAATAAGTGATCCTAACAATCAAACTGTGATTTGCCAAACTTTTTCCCCACAGTCAAATAACTAGCTATTGTATAGTATTAGCTTTACATTTGTCACCCATCTGCCCTTATAGGAGAGGACTATTTGTGATAACCCATGTAAAATGTTTAATATTAACTTATTATAAATAAAAAAATTATTAAAGGATAAAGAAGGATAAAATTTATTAAATAAATTTATTTCATAAAGTACTTGAAAATATACTAAACATTGGAAATCATGAGGAAATTGTAGAATTTGGCCATTTATGCCTAATACTTTGTTAGAGTAAAAATAAAAGAAAAGTGTATTAATCAAAAGAAATAAAAAAACAATTCAATAATATGATAAATAACACATGAATTAAATACCTAAAACTTAAAATCCTCCAAATTGATCAAGTCGTACATTAACTCTTATATATACAGCTTCATATATAAGATATATGATATTTATAATAATTATTAATAATTAATTAAAGAAATGATTGGTTCAAATTAGAGGAAGAAATAGATAAAACAACAATAAAATATAGTCCACACTTTGCGTCACCCTTACCACACACCTCACATTCCTCGCCCAGTTTGTATTGCAATTTGTTGTTCATAATTGTGTGAATCAACTATGTTTCTCAAGAGGCTGCAGATTCTTATTTCTTTTCATTATTTTTGTTGATAAATAACTAGTCGATCTTATCTATATATGTTGGAACGTAGCATTGTTTACAATATATTAGATATAACTACTCAATATATATCGTTAAATGAAAAGGTATATTAGGTTAGACACATAAATATAATTAATTAGATATTTAATGAGTTAAAATAAATATTAAACAAAAGATTTACAATAAACTAGCAGGGTTCGTATGGAGGAAAGTAAAAGTATCCCATATTGCAAATTAGTCACTTGATAACCCACATTGAGGTGAAGGAGGTAATGGATTTATATAATGTCTAGTATGGGGATAATTAACAATATTTTATAGTAATATATTCAATTTGATGATTTTGTATCCTTTTTTCTTAATGATTTGGAATACATCACCTTGTTATCATACGATCAATGATATATAATTGTGTCACACTTGGCAACAATTGTTGTTCAGGGTTAGCATAACTATCATGATCTAATACTACCTGGTGCTTGTGATAGAGATTTTCTTGGCCAGTGGGTTGTAGGTTGGGTGTAACCGGGATATTTACATGTGGGAGTGATAAGGGATCGAGTATTGTCATTGGAGTCATAAGGAAAAGCCAATTATATCCTTTGTAAAGTGATTATTATTTGCTATTATATATGTTTTATGGGATGCCTAGTATGTTGTATACACTCATGTGTTTTATTTATCTCTTTATTAATTTTTAATTATATTCAGTAGGTCTGTCACAAAGTCTTAAATATAATTACTACCCTTAGATTAAAGTCTACATATGACCACCATACAATTTTCAAATAGTCCGGTGGTAGCTGACCTACTTTCCCATCATTTTAGGTAGATAATTTAGGTATATTTTTATATATTAGTTTGTATTTATTTAATTTTATTTAGTGTAATATAATAAATAATCATTTATTTTGAAATATATATATTTTTTCCTATTTAAAATTAGTTAGTCTTAGTCGTGTTTTTTCCTATTAATATAAAAATGTCACGTTCACATAATATTAGTTAGCTATTAATAGTTATATTTGATCCACTCCAAAGAAATAGAGTAGGCTGTTATACTAATGATTTTCGATTTCCTCTAATAGAACTGAACACTAATATAAGTTTCTTAAAAATTAAGTAAATACACCATATTTTTAAAATATATAATAAATAAGCTATATAACTCTTTATAAAAATAATATTATTTTTAACAAAATATTATTATCTTATGTGTCAAAGTCAAAGTGTAGATTTTTTTGTTCAAAGTTAGTGTGTATTAAATTTAAATAAATAAAATAAATAACCTTTACCTAACACCAGTTTGCAATATCAAGAATAGACCTAATAATCTTAACATTCATCACTATAACCACCACGCCTCATTACTCAAGTTTCTCTGGTATAACCATGAAGACCACAATGAAACATTACTTAGCATAATTACCATGCAGTTCATATCCTAGATATAATTTATTTATTTGCACGGTCAATTTATGCCTCGAAATTTGTGTTAGTTTGGATTTTGGTTTAATGATTACTCAATTGAGAGGAAAATCTAAAAGTTTAACGTTTGGCATAAAAAACAATACTTTAATATATGAAAGTCTTCCAACAAGCATTATTGGTCATTTCCCTTTATTCAGCCTTATGCTAAAATTATATGTTGGGAAACTATTTCTAGACCCTCTAAATTATATAACACAACTCACCTAATTTTACCTATTTTTCCTCTTCCCCCATTTAGCTCATAAATCCCCCAAATAGCTCCTTATAACTCTTAAAAACATATTCTCACAGATTAAAACTCATATATTCACATTTATATACGAAAAAAAAATCTCTTCACAATCACCTACCCACCAAGTCTAGCTTCTGAATAAAAAAACCGCCGACACTCGGGCACCATTCTCAACCATCATCAACCCTGATTAGCGAAAAAGATACAAGTAATAAAACCCATCTATAATACATAACACAACTCACCTTATTTTACCCATTTTTCCTCTTCCCCGATTTAGCCTATAAATCCCCCAATTAGCTCTTTATAACTCTCAAAAACATATTCTCACAAATTAAAACTCATATATTCACTTATATACTAACAAAAAAAATCTCTTCACAATCACCTACCCACCCAGTCTCCCTTATGAATAACAAAACCGCCGACAATCGGGCACCATTCTCCACCATCATCAACCCTGCTTGGCGAATAAGATACAGGTAATAAAACTCATCTCTTCACACTCGCATTTATCTAATTTAATTATAATAATAGTCGTGTTTTTTATTATATTTTTATACAAATCCTACAATGGCCAATTTATGAGGTTGGAATCCTTTTATGTATGGGAAGGGGACGTGTGGGTTTTGCGGGTCCAGTGATTATTGGGATGAGCAATTTGGTCTTATACATCATTTTTTAGATTGTTTTACCGTAAATATCTATTTGGCACTTTTCTTGTCTTCCCAGCCCCTTCTTCCTCTCTTTCCTTCCATTGCTATTTTAGTGCAGACTTGGCTGAAGGACAGCCCTTGCTCATTTGGTCTTATACTGTATTTTTTAAATTAATATTGCAGTAAATATCCATTTGGCGTGGGTTACCCTTCTAAACAGCCATCAAATTTGAAAAAATGTCGGAAGCAGGCACCTTCAATAATACCATATTCTGGTGTACACGGCTTAGTTCATGCGGCGGCTTAGTTCATGCGGGTAACTCCAGTTTATGGTAGTAGATGTCGGTGGTTCAGTTCAGTCAGGTTAGATTCTTAGTCGATCCTTCTCCACCATCAACAATCAAAGAACCCAAATTAAGGTAAAAATTTATTTACCAAACTTGATTTAATTTTAACTTAATCTTATTTTTACAATTTTTCAAAATTAACTTATTTAAGTTGGTCTTATTCTGCATCTTTTGTAGAACCAAAATCAAGGTAAAAAAATTATATATTATCATTAACAATTTAAAAAATTGTATTATTTTTAATCTAATATCATCACTTTTACATTCTTTCAGAGTGAGCAATTTGGTCTTATCCTGCATTTGTTGAACTATTATGCAATAAATGAATAATTGGAGCAACTCGGGGACCATTCTCCACCATCATTAACCCAGCTTGGCGAAGAACCATTTGAAAGGATTTCAATTCCAATTCTTCTTCTGTGTTTCCTCATAAACAGTTACACAAACAAATATTTAGTTGATCTTCATAGGAGTATTGTCGAAAAAATTAATTTTTTATAAGTTGGAGAAGAGTATTATACTTGGGTTATGCTTTATTTTAGGAATATTTCTATACGTGATTCGGCTTTGACTATTAAGAGAAATGAATCGTTCATGGGGTGGTGAGGTTATTATTGATTATTGACTATTTAATTGGTTTAAAATTAGTATTTGTTGTTTCTTAATTATAAATAAAAAGATTAGTTTTTGATAATATTGATAATGTTTTTTCTCAGTGGCCTTCTGAAGAAGGAGGACCCTGATTGGTTTTAAATCCTTTTATGCACCCTTATTGTAATCTTCCAAAAGAGTTGAATCAAGTTGTATGTCCACCCTTAATCATAAAACATCACCACTGTACATATTCACCTACACAACATAATCAACATCAATGATACCCACCATTGTACACTAATTAATCCATAAAACTTGAGGTCCAATTTACAGCCCATCTCCATCTCCTCCGTCGATCATCTGGAGACGTGTATATACGTTTGTTTGATTGGAACATTAACCTCTTCTTTAGGTAAATAATCTATTTATTTTGAAAAATGTTAAACTTCTTTATGTATGGTTTGTATCTGTCAATAAAATTAAATGAAAGTGAGAGTTCATGATTTACCCTCTTCGCAGGTTTGGCCCGGAATCACCGAAGGAATATCTTAGTTTTATGAAACCCTATAAAATGTAAGTAAAAACACGATTATCTCATATATTTCATTTTTTTTCTCTACCTTATCAGCTAATTAGGTTTCTTCATGTTGTTTCAATCATCTACCAAACCAAAAATCAATAATCTGATTTGATACAATGAAATAGCTTTTGATTTATTAATTGATAACTTTTATTTTTGCTGATTTAGAAAACCAGACTCTCCAAGAGCACAACGGTACTTAAAGGCAAAGATTGTACCCAAAGAATAAAAAATACAGTAATTGTAACCACTCAAGATGTTTAAAGTTGTAATTACTTAATCTTTCATCCATTGTTATTTTGACTAAATGGCTTAACTGAATAGACCATTTGTTTCAATTACTCTATAATGTTTTCTTTCTAAAGTGGAAAGGAAGGCAACAAGAGATTTATAAATATGGTCATTTTACTACCCAAATTATTAAAGAAATGGTCCCTTATGTTTTGATTTATTTTCTCCTGAGCTGAATTTTTTTGTTGAGTTTGGGAAGGTGCATTTCAGTTTCTTGTCGCGGCCTCCATGTTCTTTTGTGATTCAGGCCAGTTTGAGTGAAATCTTCCCTCCTTTTTGGGTTTATTGTGTAGAAGTTTAATTTGTATATGAAAATAGAGTTTAGTTGTTTAATTGAGAAGTCTGGTGTTATGATTAAACATGAGTAAGAGAAAGAAAAAGGGCACTGGCATGTTATAAAGAAGAAAGGTCATGGTTGTGTGTTAACTGTGCTCATTCTCATGTTTCTCTCACATGTTTCTCTTGATAACCATGCAGGTATTTTCACACAATAATCTCTTATGTTTCTTTTAACACCCCTAAAGTATCCTATAGAACCCGAAACATACTCACTTATTTATTGTTGCACTTAAACCTTACAAGTCAGTTCAAGTGATATAACAAAAGCACTAATATAATTAGATGTTTAATTGCATCTATTGATTTATTGTAGTTAGATGTAGGTGTATCAGGTGAAATTTCAAATATGATGGAGAAGACAGATCGTTGGCCGAAAACTATACAATACTCTAATCAAATTTGTCATTGAGCACACTGATATATCTTTAGGGTCTTGGTAGTAATGAACTCATATAGTTTTATTTAAAGAACTCTCTTAGCACAACAAACCATGGTTATTTTAAGTTATACTTGATTTTAAAGTTTTTGAAATTTTTGGGGGTTTTGGTGTAAGTGAATTTTCTCAATGCTTTAGGTTCTTAAACAACAAAAAATAATTTTTTTAAGGTAAAATCAAGGCCCTTCTGCTCTTACAAGCTCCACTCCTGACTCTTGGAATGGATTTTAAACTAGAACCAGTTCTCCTCGATGTTACCAAGTTGCTACATTGCTTCTCCTTTTCTGAGATGATTTGAAAGTATTTTTGCTTAGACGTGTTCATGTACATGCTATGAAATTGTTTATAGTGATTCCTTCACGACCGACAAGTTGTGTGGTTTCCTTGATATTACTTGTGTTTGGGTTAGGTGTGTGTAATTATGTCCAGGTTATTAGACAAAAAAAAGTGATGAAGCTGTTGATTCACAACTATAAATTAATTCTTCAGCATAGAAAGTAGCACCTCCTGTCACTCAATTAGTTTATATGGGATTATAGATGTTATTGTCACTGCATATAGGATGACTATGAGAGGTTGGCTATTTTGTATAAATTTAGGAATATATTTTCTCATGTTTAGAATAATATAGGGTTAAATTTTCTATATTGCATAGCAATTTTACTTTTTACACACTTCAGGATAAATTGTTCAATATAGGACTTCAGAAATTCTAAAAACAGTGTCAACTCAAATATGAGTAATTACTTTTAATACTATTCATAATATTCATTGTTCAGTCTCTATTTGACAGAAGACGAGAGAATTAGAGGCTGCACTGCATTATCTTTATTTTGCAGTGTTTAGAATCTATTGTTTTAATTTTATATCTATCATCCATGTATGTGTTTATGTTTTTAATGAATGAGTTACATTTCAAGATTCAAGTTAAGGAGGAGGATAACATCATCACCAGGTTAATTCATTCCTACCCTAAAATGCCATTTCTTTTCTATAGGGCTTTTCAATATCTCATCCTTCTTTTATCTTTAGCAAGCTATACAACCGAGGTTGTCGATTCAACTTATAGAGCAGTACGATGTGACCTCTCTCATCACTCACCCAACTATTCGCCTCAGCGGGGTAAGCTCTTCATGTACTTATTTTTTCTATTTAACAATCTTCTAAACTTATCTTATAGGAAATTGAGCCAAAGATAAAAGCTTCAAACTACAAAAAAGTAATTGATAAAATATATCAAATGTAATTATTCTTTTTTTTTTTGGTAAAAAAATGTAGTTATACTTTTCTTTTTCCGGAACTCAAAATGGTTACTCAAAGGACATCTTATGTGGAAGATAATTTTGTTTGAAGATGAACTATTTTGTGAAAGAATATCTAAAAAATATGGTATTCCATTTTTTCAAGAGTAGAATAACAATATATATTGTTGTACGACAAATTTATTTTTGTGTCATAAATTACAATTTCAACTAAATTGTCCATAATAATTCATATTTATGTTTATAGTTATCATAGTAATTTATAAAAGAAATGTAAAAAAAATTCATAAATATTCTTTTGAGAAAAAAATATTACAAACAAATTAGGGTCTGATTTGATAAAGAATTCACAAAAGATTCTTTGTCCATTAATCTCTTTTTATTAGTGTAAGTGTTCATAATATGCATATTTTATTGCATTAATGAGGAAATTTTAAAATGATATACTTTTTGTTCTTCTATATTTTTAGAAAATTGTACCTTTAAAGTAGGGACGGACCAAAATTCTTAGTAGAGTGAGATAATATTCATACACAACTATAACTATAGACCATAAAACTTGAACCTTAAATCATGAAACTGCAAATCGTAAGTCATAAACTTTTTATAGAACTTTACAAAGATATGTTTACTTTAATTCATACAAGATTAAAAAATAAATGTTTTTAAGTGCCTTAAGGTACGGGCAACACCTAGTTTATTATAAACTCTGTAAATTAAGTTTTGATATTAATTAAATAAGGGGTTTTTCTATGTTTATCAAAATCATAAGATTGAGTCTTTTTGTATGTCATATGAACTCAGTTTTATTATATAAACTTATTTATTTCTTCGTATTCTTTTTTATTATTAGTCTTCGAATCTTTATGTGTATAAATGAATAACAATATAACCTTAATCATAGAGACATGTATAATGATTCTATAGCTTTGTAGCTCCTTGATCAGAGACTTCTCTCTACTTCTTCTATAGGTATACCCGCTAGGTGTATTTTAAACTATATTTGTCTGGTGGTGTGGTATGTACAACTCATAGTGTACCATACGAACTGAGTAAGGGGTGTGTAATGGATCACCTGTTTTGTACACCAACAAGTATATATCCACTAGGTGTATTTTAAACAAAATTTGTCTACAGGAGTGGTGTGTACAACTCATAGTGTTATAAGCACACTACAATTGTATGAGTCGTCAATTATCAAAATAGGCTTAATTGATTTCGGTAAGGGTGTGGATTATGACGAACCATGGGTATGGTCGTGTTAAATATTAAGTCTGGTAATATCACATTGGTTGCAATTCTTTTAGTTTGTGTATGTACACGTATGTATTGTGTATATAATATTTTTATTGATACATTCCACCGTACGGTTTAGATACCACTCTGAGGGGTGCATACCACATTCTCGGTTTAGTTTGGTATAAAATCAACTTTACATACCACAAAACCCGTGTAGATGGTGTATACCACAATTATAAACGGAAATCTAACCTTCAAACAATTACGATTTTTATTTAGTGTATTGTTGTAAATTTTCACACCAACAACGGTTACAAAATATTTTCAATACAACTGTCACATCAGGCAAAGAAAAAAATTAAATAAGGTTTCAACAAATCAATGTTTATCTACAATCCATAAATCTGCATAAATACTTCACTAAACAACCTTTTACAATATTTTAAATTCAATGATTGAAGATAATAACAAAAGTAACATGAGAGAATGATCTAGTTATCTGTCTAGCCGCCTATTTTAAGTTTTATGGAAAAAACGAAACTAATCATGAGGTTACTCTTTCTGCAAGGATATTTTAATGTCTGTAGTAGTAGTCTTTATTGAAGCATTCATTGCCAATAAAGGAGCACCATTTACAATTTGAGTTGGAGGCATAAGCACTTGTTGATTTGCACTAGAGGTCACTTGCTCTACATTGGATGGATGAAGTACTCTTCAATTTTTGTTACATTGGAGTTATGTCATGATGACTAGCCGTTAAGAAATTTCCCACAACAACCTGTTAATGCATGTTAATGCAATTAATTAATAAGAATAAATCCAAAAAATATATATAGACAAATATAAAAATAAGTTAATTATTTAATTAATTAATTACATTTAACATACTAGTTGCTATAACTAGTCCAGCAAGCAAACCCCCCACAACACGGACATCACGACCTTGCATAACTCTACTCATGCCACCTGTCCTAAAATTCTGTAGGGGTGAACGATCTCCGTAAAGAAGTTATTTCAAAATGACCCTACAACAATGTTCCATGTACAAAATTAGATTTTAGCTATAAAAGAACCAAAAATGATAAACTAAGTTTATCCATACAATACATACCTCATATTTAAGAGTACCCCCAGAAGCATTTGGTTGCCTTAAAGTAACATTTGAGACAATACAAGTACCAGATATTATGCAAATAGCTTGTGGACATTGCTGGAAAAACAAAATTACCTTTGTTATTACCGTTACAAGTAATATAATTACCATTGTGTCCAAGCTTACAATATCAATTTATAAAGAAATGATCTAAAACCTATCCATTTAATTGATCACCTAAATAAAAATATAAGTGAACTACTACCTCCCTGAAGGCTTTGTTTAAGATTGAGTCATAGTTTCTCAATATTTCGAATCAATATCCTTATCTACCTACCAAGCTATCCTAGATCAGAAATATGAAATATTGAATCTGGTATTCTATATTAGTGGGCTGTACTTTTCAAACTCGATCAATAAAAAATCAATGATATTATAGGTTAAAGAATAAAAAAAATAGTAAATGGGGATGACTTAATGGGTAACCGATTCATGAACATTTTTTTCTTTGGCGGATGGACAGGGGAGTTGTGATGACTTACAAAGGCTGCTTATGAGGAGGAAGGATCTCTCTTCACAGACACTGGAACAACAAACTAAAATAAATCGCTTATAGCCTCTGAAGTAATAAACAAATAGGAATATTTTTACACGTGGTGGTTGAACAAAAATAATAGAAATCTCTTCACATCGTCGAAACAAAGAACAGTTAGAAAGCTCTTCACTTTGCGGCACTTGATAACGGTGGAGAACCATCCAGGCGGGGACGCTTGATGGTGATGGAGGACACTCAAGATCTTGGTATCAGAAAAGACTTGTTCAACACTTTGATATCTTCGAGTTGAATGAGAAATTATGATAAAGGGATCGAAATTTGAACCAAAGCAGTGTAATTCAATGCTAAAGTCCAAGTTAAATTGGACGTACCGAAGAGTAAAACACCTGAAAAATCTGAACTCGATATGCAATATGAGAACTTCTTAAATCCGATTTGTGAAACAAAGAATAGAGACCCACAGTCATTGCTATCAATCTAGTAGTATTTATATCTTCATATTCATACTTACAGATGGATTGATGAGGGGGAACAAATTTTTTTTTGATTGTTGTTTTTCTTATGTTGGGCATTTTGATTGTTGTTCCAACGAGAGAGGTTTTTTTCTGGGTGATGGCAGATTGACCGCCCTGGACAATTCTTAACCATTTGTAAACTTTGCCCCCTTCCATCATCCACCAGCTGAGAAATTATTTTTTGTGTAGAGAGATATATTGAGAAAAGATGCACAATCGGTCCCATATGCAGATTTTTTTTCTTCTCGTTCATTATCACCCTAAACTCAATTTTTGTATCATTTAACAGACTACCTTTCACGTTTCTTTAGAAATAAACACTAGTGAACGATTATTACTTCTGACATACACTAGGAATTGAAAAAAACATTAAAGCAATAAACTAATATACAATTAAAACGGCTTTTGTTTAACGTCTTTATGCTCGACGGGTTACCTCTCGCATCTATTCAACGTCAAGGAGATACATGACCTCCCCAGGATGTGGATCCACCATGCGATTTGTATCCTCACCTACATGATAAAGTTTTAACCGATGTCTATTCACCATGAAGGTGCATTGCTCCGCTAGGTTTTCAATTTCTATATCTCCATGAGGCATAACTCTGGTCACCACGAAAGGACCATACCCCTTTGTTCTCAACTTATTCAGATAATTGCTGAACTTGGAGTTATACTTGAGGACCAGCTGTCCATCTTTGAATATCTTGTCATGAATTCGATTATCATGCCATCTCTCTGTCTTTTCTTTGTATAATTTAGAATTTTCATAAGCATTAAATCAAAACTCATCAAGTTCATTCAGTTTCATCATCCGATTCTCATCGGCTAAAGTAGGATCCATATTCATCTCCGCTATCGCCCAATGTGCAACTAATTCAAGCTCAGGAGGCAAGTGACAAGCCTTACCATAAACTATGAGGTACGTAGATGCACCAACAGGTGTCTTAAATGCAGTACGATATGCTCACAATGCATCATCTAATTTCATGGACCAATCCTTGCGTGTGGACCCAACAGTTTTCTCTATAATAGATTTGATGTCTCGATTGGAGACCTCAGATTGACCATTTTCTTGTGGATGATAAGCAGACGATACACGATGTATCACCCCATACTTCTATAACATAGCCTTTAAGTATCTGTTAACAAAATGAGAATTTCCATCACTAATAATAACTCTAAGCGTACCATGTCCAGTGAAGATGTGCGATTTCAAAGAATTTATCACCACTCGCGAATCATTTATTGGTAAAGCAACAACCTCTACCCATTTAGATAAGTAATCAAAAGCTAATAGGATGTAAAGATTTCCATTAGATGGTACAAAGGGACCCATAAAATATATCCCAAACATCAAAAACATAGCTCATAAACATACTACTTACTATCATCAACTCACTAAGCTTATGCTTTCAAGCTATTAAACACACTCTACATCTAATTACCATGTATCAAAAATTTTAATTTCTACCTAGAAACAGAAAAATCGAGATGAGAGACAACGAATCCCCACACCCCAACTCAACAATGAGTCGTGTCCCTACGACTCGAAAAAGACTCGAAGTAGAAATTAAAATTAGTAGATACAGCATTTACAGAAAGGGTAAGGAAGAAAGAGAACATACTCTCGAGGCTTATTACCTCGCATTAACGACATCCATGATAGGATTTGCTTGATCTTTCTTTAATTGCTCAAGGAGTGTAATGATGTGCACTTGATTGGCTTTGATTTGTGCCACATCATCGGCTAAGGAAGTTTGAGCTTCTTCGAAATTGTTTAAACGCTCTTCCATCTTCTCTTGCCAACTTTGCTCCTTTTCTTCTTTCGAGATTTGCGTAGAACCCGCTCCTCTCAAGACTTTCATGATCCAAGCACTATCGATATAACTCTTTTTAAATTTCAGTTTCTCTTCTTCACCCAATATACCATTCGCTTTTTGTACAAGACACGTGATCATAGTAGGATATTAACATTATAGACCGATTTAGGAGAGACAGAAAATCGCATCACCTCCTCAAAGATCAACTGTGCCACATCCACTTCTTCTCCTCTCAAAATAAAGTCCAAAAGTAGAGCGTTCTTCTTAGTCACATCCAAGGTTCTCGTGTTTCCAAAGACATTAGGAATGAGGAAATTGTGCCAAACTCACGCATCCGGTTGAAGATATTTGTAAGGCCAAGGTGCCTTGAATTCTCCCTTATGTGATTTCACTTTCTCCTTGTCTAAAATATGCTCAAAAAGTAATTCCTCATAAAATATTTTTTGTTTAATCACCGCTTCACAGTACTTGCAAGGGCCAATTAATTTCTTAAACTGGAAGTGGTTTCTAATCTCATTAATTGTGAAAGGAAGATACCACAGAAACTTCAAGATTCTAGAGGTGTTGACCTCCCAAAATAAATGAGTTGTATATTTGAAGGGAAAACGATGTGTTACTTGGGTGTGAGTGTAAATTGATGCCCAAGAATGTGTTCAAGAAGTTGTGTATTTGAAAGGCCAAACCAACATTCATAAATCCACAACATTTATGTGGGGAATCATCGAGGACATGCTTATCCAAGTAGGTAATCTTGTTTTTCCCACTGATTTTATTATACTTGATTATGTTGCATATTAAAACGTCTGGTCACGACAAACCATAATTGACTCAAATAAAGGAATCGTGACCCATCTGCATTGAAGATAAATAACAAACATCTTACGTTTTGTGAAAGAAATACAATAAGGATTCACATGATGTTTCGGTAACCTGAATTGTTACCGAAAATTCAAATTCTAAGAGCCTCCAATAAACAATGAGAAAGAAAAAAGAAGATGAGTTTTAGGTAACATGTAAAGGTGCTAAAATACTGACCACATAAGTACAAGGATGCTAGGATTGGGTCATTCCTTGTATCTCGAGTCGTTTCGGAAAAGATGATTGAGGTACAAGCAAAGAAAGGCTGTAAGTTTTTATTGTTTGATGTAAATAGTCTCGCCTGTTGCTAGGGAGGCTATATAAAGATGAAATTAGGAGGTGATAAATGTCAAACTTTGAAATATATATAAAAAATTCTCATTGAAGACAATCCACATTTTAATAAGATTTCATGCAATTTTTCTTTTTAGTAGTGTTAATATGTTAATTTTTGCAGGCTGCAGCAGGAATCTGCGGTAACACACCATAGCCGCAGTACAATGCATCCCTACCGTGGTGACATGTGAATTTTTAATTCGAATAAGTAGGAGCATTACGAGAGGTTAAACGTTATACCTCATGTCTACCACAATGCACCGCACGAGCAAAGTATCATCATAATATGCATTTAATTGGTAATACGACTTTAAGTGCGCGAGCAATGGTTGTCCTCTCAGTATATCACACCTACCTGCGCTACATTGCGGGGCCTGTATCGGTGACAATTATATCGAGGGAAGAAATATAGTGTACTAGGGTATTGGGAGAAATGGGATAAGGTATACGGAACCAAGATATGTGGTACAGCGTAGATTAGTGCTATAACCGGTCCGAGAAGAGAAGGGTGTTATACCCGAATAACAATTTATTTCGGATTCTTTTTCTCCAAAACCCAAAACCCCATTGAAATTTTATCAAACCTTCACCACACACATAAACATCATGGTATCACATCCAAAATCATGTTTCCACTCCATAGAATAAATACTCATGATCATCAAAATCACTCCATACCACATAGAAATCCAAGAAAATTTCTTGATTTTCTAAAATTCCTTAAATTCCTCTTCACCCAATAGAAATTCCACCACACGTGTGTCACTAAAAATATTGCAAATAAAATTTACCCAACTCAAATAACACCTGAACCACCCAAAATCAAGGGGTTCTTTCAAGAGCGGTGATACTTTGAGTTAGAGATCCATTGAGATGGCGAGTAGAATAATGATATTATCTAGTTCTCAACAGATGGCTAATAATCGAGAGAAAAAACGAGTTTAAGAGATTAAGCATACAGAGAATCATGTAAATTTGGGGGAAAATAGAAAGGATAATTCGAGTAAAGAGATAACAGAAGAAACGAGTATAATTGGACTACTTATAACATTAGGGCATACTTTATTAAAATGATCTCGACATCACGGAATTATCTATATAATTATTAGTAAAATTCTTCTATTCAATATTGGATGATCTTACACCAATTAAATTCATACACGTACCCATGTTTTAAACTTACAAAAATAACTAACTTATTAATTTAATGACACGTGTTTTGTTATAATTATATTGAGATATAAATATTAGACTATCCAATGGAAGTCTTACCCTAATAATTAACCTACTTAACTTCTTAAACAAATTTGATACAGGTCCAGCCCATATACTTTTATTCTTATAATAAATTTTAAAGGACAAAACATATTTGATACAAGTCCAGCCCATATACTTAATGTTCAAAACAAAACCAAACTACTTTATCTTTTTCCATCACAACATACCCTCAACATCAACAAAAATTAATCCCCAAAATTCCAAAATTCTAAAATTCCAATAGTTATATATCACAATTGTTTCACTTGGTCGGATTTCGGATTATATTGATCTACTATAAAAATCAACAACGAAGCACTTTTAGCTACAATCATTCTAATCACTAAATTCATGTCCCTGAGTCTTGTTTCATCTTAAGCATTGTATCCTACTTGGTTAAAGACACCATTTGGTTTTCTACTTTTACATCCCGAAAATTTAATCACCAGAACCCTACCTCTTGTATATTTAAGATTCACCAAATAGGGGAAAAAAATTGAAGAGGAGCATACCAAAATATTCTTAAAATCAAAAATTAAGATCGATGGATAAGATGGATAAGATAGTTGTCCATGATATTTCATCAATACTTTACATTTCGTAATTTCATTAGTAAAATTTATATGTCTAATATTCTTAGATACTAAAATTAAATTTTTCGAATTGTTGTATAATTATGAAGTTACTTTCAGATGAGAATCTTATAGTTTTAAATTAAAGTAATTGATTTATTTCACACATGGGAACTTGATGATATAAATGCATTTTGTGTAAAATTAATTTGAGAAATTAGTACTTGAGTAATATGAAATATTCTAATACAAACTCCCATGTTTCAAGAAAAATAAAAAATATTCCAATGTGTTATTCTAAAAAAACTAACAAATATATATGAGTGTGGGGTAATGTTATTGTATAGCAAAGGGGAACTGTTGATAGTTTTTTAAAGACACGACATCCATGTAATAGTGGCCCAATTAACTTAAAAGGAATGAAATTGGGGTTTCTTATTCATCGTACCTCTTGAATAAGGGTCAATAATTCACATACTACAAATACTTATGTTCTTAACTTTAATTTGAGATGCACTAATTTGTGGGTCAGGGTAATTCTCGTTGTAGATAATTAATGGGATAACGGGTGTATTTGTTCCATTGAGTTTTCTATAATATATGGTAATGAAAAAATAATTTGTAAAATTATTCGTATTTGGTAAACATAGAAGCACTTGTGAGTGCTAAAACATTTACATGACATTTTAAGAGCTAAAATCATTTTGTTCAAGTTGTTTACTTATTTTTTAGCCCTTTATCTTACAAGACAATATCTTTAAAATATGAGGTTTGGATACGGAATAAAATTGAATTTCTGAAATGGTTTTTAAAATCTAAACATTTAGAGCAGGCGTGTGGAAATAAGCCAACTCACCTAATGGATATAGCTCCAAGTGATTCTTATAGTATAAATGCAACATATAGTATGAATGCAACATATCAGGACAAGCCGATGCTACACAAGATTCATATGACAAGAACTTCCCCTCTTCTTTTGACTAATGTTAGTTGTCAAGATTTAAAGAGACATATATGATTATATTTTATCTATTTTTATGGCATTACAATTATAGGGTAGTGCAGAGGATGACTTCACAAAATCAAGCCATGGGCTCAGCATATGAATATAAGATGAGAATCAATATAATGTGGTTCCATACATTCCCTCAAACCCATAAAACACTTACTCAGTTCCTAAAGCCTCATATGGTACCTCTGCTCCAGCTGTGCAGCCACATGCTTGCTATAGTACTCAAATGGTGCATCCAAAAGAAGCAGTATGGTACTCAAATGGTGCAGCCATAGGAGAATCAATATGCTACTCAAATGGTGCACTCACAAGCTAACTATGGGAATATAGTTGTACAGCCACAAGATTCTATTATTCATATCCCGGTGCCTCAAGGTTACTATTATTCATATCCCGGTGCCTCAAGGTTACTCCTATTTCAAATAATTTGCAACTCATAACTATTCCAATAGGACAGGCGTTACTCCGGGATTATCTTATGAAAGTTGACCACTAATACTGAATAATAGTTGTGGCTATCAAGTTTTCTAGAGAGAATTGAAAAATTGCTTTAGTGGTTAGCATTCTCATTGAAGTGATATTATACAGTTTTTATGTTTTTACTGTATTCTTGTTCAGAATTTAATTTAGAGATGCTAACATTCATTACATTTATCTCCTTAATATTAAAATGTAATTTACGAAAGTGTCATTCATTTAAATTTGACTTTCCATTTTAATTTTACTCCTATATCTTTTATGTGCGGTTTGAAATATATTTGTACTATTTCAGGGGTCTTTTCAGGGATTAGTGTTTCAAGTGTACTTAATTATTAATACTCTAGTTTAAGAAGTATACTTAGTGTATAAATTTTAAATTGGTGAAGAAGTCAGATTTGAATGTTCTCCTAATTTGGTTCTTGTACGGTTTCTATGACAAGATATTGGAATAAATATGAAGTTAACTATATCTTCAAACCTAATACTTATATTAGATTTTACATTTGATGTCGTATAATATACTATGTATTATAAATGATTATAATTAATAGTGGATTTCCAAAGGTTTTAGACTTTATATCTTCTATTTATTATGACAAGTGAAGGGTCACTCATTTTCCTACAAATACAAGATCATTTCATTGTAATATTACTAACTATTGGAATACAAGAAAATATTCTCTCTATATTGTATATCTTATTTAGTTAGTTTATAACACGTTATCAGTACGAGCCTCTACATCTTTGGCTAACATGTACACAAACGAAAAAATGAAGAATTTTTTAGCTTCTACCAAAAGGAAAAATATAGCTATTTCTGCAAGAAGGAGATAAAAAAATGGTCTTGATTGAGGTTAGTAAATACATGGATATTTTCCAATTGAATAATTTGCCATAAACCTATCGTATATGTGTTTGTTATGCTAATTGGTTTCAGATGAAAAAAAATTATTAAATGTTTGACGAGATAAAAGGCAAACATGCTTAGCAATTAAGGTTCAAGGTTTTCCAATTCTTTCATCAAACTAGACCAATCATCTCATAGCAGGGAGATGAGTCATTAATTTTTTTTACACAGTTCACATGTTTTTTATATATAAAAAATGTGTTGACTTTAGTGTTAACTATGGATTGAGTATTTATAGTATTATTGTTTGGTATGTTAAATTTATGTAATTTTATCTTATATAATATTTTGATTAAATATTATATGGAATGAGTATTTTAGAAAAACACGGGTTAAAGAATTTCTAACCCATATTACTGAGCCAAGATTATATTCTTGGAAAATTGTGAGAATTTTTTTTCCAAATGTGATAGATTGATTTTATATTTTCTTATACGCGAGAAAAATAATAGATTATTGATTTAAACTCACGATTCCCATTCCACTAATTAATTTTATATTTCTCAAAAAGAATAAAGTTATATTTCAAGAAGTGGATGTAACTATTTTTTATATCTATGAAGATAGACGTGGCATTAACATATATCAAGTGGTTTAGGGATTATATTTCCAATTAAAAACTATTCCTTGAAGTGAATAGAACTGTGTTTCTATTAGAAAATGCAATGTCTTCCAATATATTTGATAATCTTTTATACCTCTATTTGGTATTGTGATAAATTTATGATTTATATTCTATTTTGTAATAAGTTTATGATTTATATTCAGTTTTGGTATTGTGATAAGGTTATGAATCTTTTGACTAAGTTTCATTCCCTGAAAATGAAACTTTATTTCCTGAAGTGAATAAAAATGCGTTTTGTAAAAGAAATGGCAACGTCTTCCAATATATCTGGAATCGAAGTCTTGATGACCTCAACTCAAGTCGAGGTTGAAATCCTTAGATAATAAATCTTTAGTTTATTAGTAGTTTGAATACTACTTAATTTTTTGTACCACCAACCGTAGAATAATAGTAAATATCATGATACTTAAAAGTTACGGAAATATACGCACAAAACCAACCACAAATTTTAAAGGCCTGAAGCCTATATGTATTTTAGAAGGCCTAAAGTTAATATTTAATTTTAAAGAGCTTGAATCCTAATATAAAATTCAAAATCCATATATATATATATATATAGATTAATTTATCATCCCAAAAAAAATAAGGTCGATGAAACTTTGAGTAGCATGAAAGATTTGAACTTGAGACCTTAGATTATAGAGTGTTAGCATATAACCTCTAAGCTATATATTTAATTGTCTTATACCAATAATTCTAGAAGAATATAATCTACAATTCTACATTTTGTATATATTATTCATATTATACAATTCATAGGTCCAGAACTTACATAGAAACTTATATGTTGGAAGCTTATAACAGAGTTAATAGGCCTGAATCGTACAACGAATTCTATATCCATAAATCTTGAATCGTACAACGAATTCTATATGCCTAAATCCTATACGAAAATTTATAGGCCTGGAACCTCCAAAAAACTTATAGCAGGAAACATAAGAGAAATTATATAGGCTCGAAGCCTACATCAAAATAGATACGAAATTTAAATACCAAAAGCATAATAAATAAATAAATTAATAAGCTTGAAACCTAGATAAATTTTGTATGACTTAAGCCTTCAACAAATTTTATTGGTCCGCAACCTTCAACAAATTTTGTATGCCTGAAGCATACAACAATTTTATTTTGGCTCGAAGCCTATGTCGGATCTTTGAAGGGTGATGCCAGGATTAAATTTTAAAGACGCAAAACGTATATGAACTTTTACAAGTTTGAAGGCTAGATTAAATTTTAACGGCTCGAAATCTTAAAGACTCAAAGTTTTATTTCAAATTTATGGGTTTGAAGAAAAAAAGTTTTATATGATAAAGAACTCATATGGATATCATAAGAATTGAATTGTGTTAAATAAAAGGAATATGGACTATCTTTGTAATGACTTGTTAATGAAAATATACTCTCAATTTTCTTAAACCGGAGTTCGTTTATATACACATTGATGGAGATAATTCTCACGAACTAAAATTTAGTTGAAATATATAATTCCTGGAACAATATTATGAAACGGAAGTGCGTTGATACATTTTTCATATTTTTTCCTTAAATGTTAGAGAATTTATTTTAGTAACACAATGACTTCATTCATAAAAAGGATATAAAAATAAGGGGAGATAAGTTGCACTAAATAATTTTATGAAGTGCACCATCTTTTGGGATAATCTGTGAAGAGTTTACATGATAAAGGTTTCGAACTAGCAACCTCCCTTGTAAATGACAGTTTAAATCCTTTGTCAGTAAATTGGTCAAATGAGAGTTTTAGTACTAAATTAATTAAGGGCAAATGTAACATTACCAAGTTGAACATATATTCTTTTCCTTATATCCTATGACGCATATACTCTTGAATTGTTATATCGGGAATAAAGGTATTTTTTTCTTAAAAAAATTATTGTCTGTCTTTTACGCAAGTAAAATAATGAATTGTTGATATTAAAATCATAATTCGCGTTCCATTTACTTAATATTATTCCCTAAAGTGATTAAAAATACATTTCTAAAACGAAAGCAATTTTTTTTTTCAAATGTGTATTAAAATAAGCATTGTGGTGGCAATATTTGATAGGATGAAGAATATTCCTTGTAGTGGATGAATTTGCATTCCTTGTAGCGAGTGTTGCATTTTTCAAACTATATAAAAATAGATATATAAACGAAAATGGTAGGGTTAAAGCTAATTAAAAATTGTATTCTTTGGCTAAAACTATTTCGTGTAGTGAATAAAAATGCATTTCCTAAAAAAAAAGGCTACAACTTTTGATGTGTATTGGAATCAATGTGATGGTGATGACACATCCAACCGACGGTGAGATCATGGTAGTACTAACATTTAGTTCATCAGTGATATGAATATCGCTAATAAATTTCTTACCACATAAGATGAAACGTGAGGAATATTATGAAATTAAATCCAAGAAATATAAGCTGTCACGAAATGCTAACAACGTATATTATCAGTAAAGTAGAATTATATATTGTCTGCAACTAGTCACATACTAAGACATTTAGTCGATCTAACTAAAAGTTTTTGGATGTCTACAAGTTATGTTACCTTGTGGTACAAAATTGACATAATTGGCGAATTATGTTTTAAGTAAAACACGAGGATATTTTCCGAAATGAGTATTTTGTATAAACCACAAGTGTCCTTAGCAATGTATATCTTTGCATTATTTTCTAAATTTTTTACCGGAAGTGTGGAAGAAAAAATAAAATTCCGCTATTTCTTGGGGGTTGTATACATATTGATTTGAACAGTTGAAATACACATTATGCAAAAGAAAATATTTCACAATCCAAAGAACTTTATAATATTACGTGATCGATTTGGTCATCTAGTGATAGAAATGATATGTCGAATAATAGGTAACTCACTTTGTATGTACTTAGAAAAACCTGAAGATTCTTTTACTGAGTGACTACTTATATGTCTTTTATTAGAATACAATTATTGACTATCCCAACAGGATATTTAAGATTTATGTTGATCTTGATTATCTATAAATGATTAGATATCTTGAATCTCTAGAAGATGATATCTTGAAACACACTTTGCGGAGTGTCATTTAAAAGAGATGACTACCCCCTTTTTAGGGGGGGGGAGATAAGACTAGTTGATGTTGCGTGACGTATAGACAACGCAACCTGATGTTTCTTGACGTATCGTGGAATACAATTTATTATAACATTTCTATACACGAAATAAAGAATAGGAATTTGAATTTAAAAGGAATTTCATTTGCAAAGTATTGCAAATAATATACGTAATACATTCACAAGTAGAATATTTCGAAATCCCAAAATATGTTGTAAATGCTCCAAAATAGGTTATTGTCAGATATAGACACATAGCGAATATTCCAGCAAATGTATCAAAGCAACACATGAAGCGTGGTAAACCTGTAATGCATCTAACTAATGCATGAAGTTTGGTAGATCTGTAATCCATATAACCAACGCATGAAGTGTGGTAAACCCATCGGTTCAAAGTCTACCATGCCCCAAAGAAGAAAATCTCATTAGTGAATGTTGAAATGGTAAAGATTATGGAATGTGCACTCCACGTGACACGACAGGAATTAATAAGTCAACGAATGTTGCACATGCATTGCTCTTAAAGGAATTAATGGTCATTAGAGAGACCAAGGTACCTAAATACAAGAAAAATTATGTAGATTATTAGTCTACTGAAAATATTAAATCTGTTAGGCAGTTTATGGGATTAATATATTTCATTTAATATAGCGCTTGAAATTAATAATAAGGATCCTAAACCACAAAGTGGTAAATGTGTCGACAATGAAATAAAATATAATAGTGAATTTTGAAATCTAAAACCCTACATGTATCACGGAGGTTCTTGCAGAAACCTAGAATTAATTATGGGGAGACGTCCTCATTATTATGCTATTGATACAGTGTAGTGATTATTACATGGATATTAAAGTTTTTTATGAACAAAACAGGTGCTAGAAGCACCATATGTGCCTGAAGCATTACAAGTGTGCAAGCACGAAAGGTGTTTGATGCACAACAAGTGCCTGAAGCATGATAGGTGTCAGAAGTACTTAGAGCATTCAATTTTTAACTTCTTGGAGATATAGAAGTGCTTGGAGCATACAAGGTCCTAAAGAACATAATTTATTTGAAAAATGAGAGATAAGCGTTTGAATTATGAAAGGATACTCTGAATAATTATTGTCATAATTCATATTATAATGTAGAGGATGTGATATTTGTGTTGTACTATTTTTCCTTCATTGGGGTGTTTTTCCCACTAGGGTTTTCCTGGTAAGGTTTTAAGGAGACATGCCAAATATTCATTTTCAAAGAAGTATATACTCTTTTTCTTAACAAATAAAATGATATTACTAACAATATATAACCTCGTGTGATAATCCAGAAGATTTACTAATTAAAGATTCATTAATAATGACATCAAGGTACAAGTCTGCAAGTATCTAATGTATTTAGAAATATGTAATGTCGTAATGAGGGGGAAATATATTGATTCTGTATTTTTTTCCTTCACCATATGTTTTCCTCTTGGGTTTTCCTGGTAAGGTTTTTAACAAGACAAATTGAATATGTGTCATAACCCCCAAGGATTGATGAACTCTTTTCCCTTCAATAAGTTTTGTCTCAATGAGTTTTATTTATAAGGTTTTAATGAGCCATATTCTTTAGTAAATATCAAAGGGGGAGTGGTATGATAAGTGTGGTGTATCGTCAATTAGAATATATCGATGGGATTGTATGAGGATATTGTTGCTTGTACCACACATAAATAAAATTGTTATATCAAAGGAGACATAACAAATTAAACTTCACCAAAGAATCCTACACACATGTTTTACAAAAGAATGTGGATATGGACACTCGACGGATACAATCACGTAAGAATTTTACAGATTTTTCTTACGAAATCATTGTCAACCACAACATTCAAATAGTCGATCCATAATATTGGAATACAACAACTCAAAGATCTATTGCCAACATCAGGGGGAGCCTGAACAAAACTATACTCTTTTCTCTTCGTCTAAGTTTTCATCCCACTGTGTTTTCTACTTAAGGTTTTAACGAGACAGCGTTTCAAGACGATTAGTTCCATTAATATGTACTCTTTTCCCTCCGACCAAGTTTTTATCCCACATGGTTTATCTTGGCAAGGTTTTAACGAGGCATGTTTTCTAATGGATGGATATCCAAAGAGGAGTATTATAAATTATTATACTTAATAGTGGATGTCCAAATATTTTAGACTTTATATTTTCTATTTATTGTGGCAAGTGAAGGGTCACTCATTTTTATATAAATACAAGATCATTTCATTGTAATATTACTAACGATTGGAATACAAGAAAATATTCTCTCTACATTATATATCTTATTTCTTTAGTTTATAACACTATGCATATATTTTAATTGTATGTTTTTCATATTTTAGTTCAGATTATTTTAATTTTATTGGAGAATTACATATTTTCCAATATAAATTTATTTGGCAGAAATCTTGTTTTATTAGTGCCAAATTAACAAATGTGTAGCATATCAAGGGTTTAGTTTGCTTAGTTTTATGCTCAAGACTGATCTTAGAAATGTGTAATATATTTATTATTTTGAATTAAGTATCGAGAAATCACATTTGGAGTCTCCTTGGGAAAATTCTTGGAATTCATGGTGAGCCATCAAGGCATCAACGTAAACCCCCGACAAAGTCTAGACCATCCTGGATATGGTACCAATCAATCCATTAAGCAGGTGAAGATGCTATTAGGGAAGGTCACGATCTAAGCTGAATTACATCAAAGTCTGTAGAGAAGTGCACCCCTTTCTTCAAGACCTTACATAAGACAAAAGACTTTGTATAGAATAACTAGTGTGAAGAAGCATTTGAGGGGCTAAAAAAGTAGACATAAAGGAGTATTTTCCTTCTTGGTCTTGCTTAAGTGACATAAAAATGTACTCTATGGCGTTGTAATGGGGAACCAAGAGCTGGTAAACGCTTCAGAAGACCTATATAGACGCATCATAAGAAATAGATAAGCCATTAAGCCTGTCAATAGACACCCATAAAGCTTGATAAAAGGGGATGGCCTCTAAGGATATCTTGTGCCCCTCACAACGTACCTCCCTTTGTCGGTTTATCACTCTAATAAGAAATATTTGAAGAAGTATTCTAAGAAGAATTTGAAGAAGTATTTAGAGGATTCCAATAATTGATAGTACTTTTGAATGGATTAAAAGTGATATCTTGTAGTTTTATGTTGGAAAATCTTGGGAATAGAAAAAAAGGCCTATCATTAAATCAAGCGCGCATCTCAACAAAATGATTAATATCAATAAAAAAGAGACACACAACAAAGCACAACCATGTCTGGCATACATAAAGTAAAATGTGTGATACATTAAAAAACTAAATACACACATATAAAAAAGGGGTCTTAAGACATGACAAGGGTATACAAAAAATGAGCTATGCTACTTAACAACAAAAAAATTAAAGCTATCACTGTTAGACATCCACTCGAGGGGTAAGGTCGAGAACGTGATCAGGCCTATGGGGTACTTTGGGATCTTCTTAGGAAAGCCTCGAGCCATTATTACCAAAAATAATTATACAAGCTCATTGAAACCTTGTAGCGGACTTTGGGTAGCACCCAAGCAACATCTCTTCTCGAGTCTTAAGGGAGTCCTTTTGTACCTTGAACAAGTCCTCGTGTAGTTTATTTATCTCATCATGAAACCTTGTCTGCGCTTCGAGAAGTTCAGCACAAAACCTTGTATCTTTTTCTTTCTCTTGGGTTGTAAACCTACCTTTAGCTAAATTTGTGAGGGATAAATCATCTAAAAACATTCTTATTTCTCGGAATATCCTTTGAGGCCCACTCAGAAAATTCTTGGGTTTCCCGCAACAGGATGAGATCCCTCTCCATTCTCTTAATTTGTGTGGTTAATGAGCTCATCTCCTAAATAAATCTTTGATCCCTGTCCACTATGCGTCCCACTTCGGAAACAACGGGCGCTACTTGGGATACAAGAATTGAATTGACCGCCAATTAAAACACCAAAATGTCAAAGAAGGGTATAAAGAAAACATGTAAGCCATAATAGAACAATACAATACCTACTTGATGTAAGATCACACCAACTCCACCACCAAATAAGCCTTCTCTAAAGTAATATGAGGCAGGGAAGGAAACAAATATAGCGGTGAAGAAGTCCTATGACGCTACCGAGGACCTTCGAGGCCTTTTTTCTAGACCGTGACAAAGGGTTAGTGAAGTTTCCTTCTCCGTCGCTTCAGTCTCTTGGAAAGTATTCAATAAGGAAGAAGAAACCCTTTTATGAGGAGGTAAAATCACCACAATATCGGTCCCAGATGATGGAAGGCCACTCAATTCATCCAGTTGGAGCATCGAGGATACAATCATGTCACATCCTCTTCAAGATACGCTTTGCTTTCTTTACAGAGACACCTCGTCAAGATATTTCTGCTAGAATCCTTTCATATCCATATGTCGATGCTACAGAGAAGGATAAAAAAAATAAAAAAGAAGATATCTAGCAATAGTAATCAAGCTACCCTAAAGCGAATGTTTTCTCGCTGAGTTGTTACAATTTTGGAACCTTTCTCTCAGGGCAAGGAGCATCTGGAAATATGTGTCTAAATACGCAAGTTACTTTACTACCAGGTAATCATCTTTTTTGGTGGCACAAAGCAAAGACAACATGTCACGGTTAGGAGAAAGTATTCCTCATACATTTGGAACAGCACAATCAGGAAGCTGGTGAACAAATTTAAATAGCTTGTGCCACCCATATACTAGGAAAACATTCGACAAGGAAAGAAGGGTAAGGCTTAAATTTATGGGGATCAAACGAATACACTTGCTAAGGACCCAAAGTTTTTCAGAAGGGTGAGAGGGGTAGTATGGAAGGATTCTTAGTTTTCTTATATAAAGAGAGGATCAAGTTCAACAAAAGGCTGAGTCCCAACATCAGAAGGCAAAGGGAGTGGAAACTCAATATTCTACCCTAGACATTCGGCGATAATTGACCCAGATTCAGCACGTAAAAGTTCAACAACTTGTGAACAAAAAGGTTGAAGGGGTATCTCATACCCATCTTGAAGAAACAAAGATATAATGTGATACCACCATTAAAATCGCCGCAAGATCTCTTTGGCTTACCAGGTATCCTCAACTCCACATCGTACCAATGTGTCTAGAATCCAAGTGAGAGCACAAGGCATCCTTAGTGGTAGGTCTCTCAACAAAATTAGCCTTGCACCCTAGATTGGGGTCGGTATTTCTCTGTCACGCCTTTCATATGAACTAAAAAGGTCGTATAACACAAGGAAAACATATACATCCCAAAGAGATAGGTTTTTACCTAAAACTCCTACAAGGAAGAAGCAAGCTCTAAAACCAGCGAAACCCTTTTAAGAAAATGTAATTTCTTTCAAGAAGAGGTTTTTCAATATCCTTCGAAGTAGGATGTTCCCTATAGATGGATGTTATTGGAATATTTTCCTATCAACATGAAGAAAATGTGACATCTGTACACTCTAACATGAATTAAGGAAGAAAACTAGAAATGTGATGAAAGTTACCTTCACAATGGTAAAGGAAGAAAGCTGCACGAAGCCAACAGTGGAGTCTTCTCGTGAACAGTAGTGAAGACTTAAAGAAGCCTATAAAAACACATACCGTAGAAAGTCCTATGCCGCAAAAATGAGGTGATAAGCTCAAATTTTCTAATGAACGTCTTAAATGCTAAGAAGTAAAGATATAGGGAAATGAGAAGTGTCACAAACACTCTTTGTTAAACATAGCAGGTATTGAGGAGATCTTATTAACGAGTTCTCGGGGTCGAATTCAAGAATTTTATCCCACATGAGAAGTATAAGGACAAACCATAAATTTTAGTAGTTTCCTCACGGAAAATGATAAAGGGTAGTTACAGCGAGAAAATGCCAGCTAGATATTGAATGGAAGTAAAGGGTTCTCGTGAAGAATCAACTATACACGACATCGAGGATTATGAAGGACAATCAGTAATAGAAAGCCATATTGGATTATATTTGGTATACTCAAGGAGTTGGGAAGATCAAGCTACGATCCCCATAAAGATAGGCCATCACATGCTCCACGGTTGAAAGACGTACCACTATCTAGAAGCATGCTCCATAAGAATAGGAATAGTAGTTCTCTCAACGTGGAAACCACGCAAGAGATAATGGGAGCGAACATGGTCTTGATATGGTATATATACAATCACTGTTATCAAAGTATTATCATGCAATCACAAGGCAATTGTCTGCTAAACCGCTAAAAAGTTTATCTTTTCTTTAATTATTTTTATTTGTTTAATCAACAGAGTTTATACCTAAAAATTCAATACCCCGCTTAAACATAGTAATACACTCAAACCAACCACTTTTACTTCGATAAATTCTCTTATCCATGCCTCATAAAGTAATCTTCTTCATTAACTAGCACGATGTTGTCGATCTTCGATCGATTTAGAAGAAATATGGGCCTATCACTTCTACTAGCATTGGACGAAGTTAATTATACAATAATTATATATAACTGTTGAAACACACATTAACAAGGCTAATCGGTTAAATTTATGTGATGAACTTTGGACTTTCTATCTGGAGAATCAAGTGTATGGATGTGCCAAGGACTTCTCTCTACAAATAAGTATCATGTAACATCTGTCTTAGCATAGCACAAACCGAAGGACCGACTGTCTCCCAAGACTTTTAGTAGAACCCTGTTGTCATGTCGTCTGGTCATAGTGACTTGTGGGGTTGCATCTGGATTACCTCTACTCAAATCTATACACTAGTAGCGCTCGCAGATAATGTTTGGATGTAAACTGATTTCAGAGTAGGCATATTAAGAAGTGAAAATAACAATACTATGGTGTCATCTAGCGAGAACAAGTTCTAATAAAAAGTCCTTCACCCATGTTATATGATTATCTCAAGCCATTCATTATTGTTGTTATTAATTCCCCGTCGACTTGACTTTCTTTTTTACTAACATAGGCAAATGATAGAATATAATATTTTTGTCTCCTGAGTGAACCCAATTTGATCGCACTTGCTTGAACCAATGTCTTTCTTCTTGCTCGAAAACACTCTCATATTCCTTACTGAGCCCAATCTCCAATTTCACCAGGATGGCATTGTATGAAATTTGCAACGCCTTTTGGTTCTCTGCCAGCCGAGCCATGAGGTTCCTTTTCTTGCTGAAGATATCCCCAAAATTATCATGTTTCTAAGTCGATAAATCATGTCACATCTTCTTTAAATTTTCTCAAAGTGTACTCCTAAGTACATCCTATTTGCTCCCTAGAAAATCTCATAAGCCTTCGTGGAGACACCAGGCTACCTTAAAACAGATCTGATGTCGCTTTCTATTGTTGAATGGTATAGGAGAAATCTTGATGAAAATAATAAAGCGGTCTAAATGAGTCGGGGGAGGTGATGAACCTTTGGGTATTGAAGAATTTCTCGCCATATATCATTTCCCGGATTAAATTACACCTACCACATAGAAAAAAAGGCAACGATTCCATTTTCTTGAAAAAAAATATGGTGAAAGAACATCTGAGGGACAATGTGGATGGCTTTCTTTATTATAGGTGTGGCATTACATCTAACCTGCGTAGATAGTTGATACTCGATAAAATATTCAAGGTTATTAAATATTATTCAAGTGGTGTCTAGATTTGCTTTCTAAGATAATTTACCTCCTTCCAGAATATCAATAGTTTCATTTTGCATGGTCGGCCGCCACCAAGTGGTCATTGCTGTTTGTGTGGTTATATTCTTAAAATGATATTTACAAATATAAGATATAACGAATGGCTCATTTTTCGAGATGAATGAGTTATCACAAAATAATTTAGTGATATTGGATGACTCACCTAAATAATTAGTTCCACCAACGAGGCTTGATTGCTTGACTAATGAAATTTTGTTAATGAAGCATCACATTTAGTTATCCCAAAGATTCTAGAATAACATGAGAATGGAAGTTTTGACGTAGTTCTTTGGCCAACAAATGTTAATACTTGGCTTTGTAATTTGATAAAACAATCATCCACAAACAAAATACATTCTGCTTCAATGAAAATCTGGAGGATATATTTGTTCTAATGTATTTGAATAATAGTATATGAGGAAAAGGTACATAACCGACTCATTTACCTTCAAACAAAACATGCGGAGCGATATTTTCACACAACTCATTTCGGAAAGAGCCGTACTAGTTGAAATCACATTGTGAACACGATTTTAGAATAATACTTTTGCCTCTGCGATACCTCCATTATACCATATTAGTTCCTAAATGGAAATATTATTAAAGACCTATTAGGAAGCATGATTTGAATCTTTTCTTTACTAAACATAAAATATCTCGACTTTGTCAAATACACCCTAAATTTCAAGAACAAGCAAACAAGTATGTTTTCAGATGTATGGATTGGGGTATTCTTTTGAATGATTATGAAATTTGAGAGCCAATATATGTTCAAGAATTTCAAATTCACCTAGATACCAGACACAAAAACTAAAAACTATCTAATTCATGTAGGAGCACATATTGGCTCAATAGAAAATCTAAATGGGAGACAGATTAGCATTCCCATTTACTAACATAAAGTCTTTGTTTAGAACCTAATAAGTTAGAAAATTATTATTTTTTGAAATTAAGAGAATTTAATTTTAAAATTAGGCATACGAAAAATCTCCAACTCACTAGTCCTCTTTTTAATCGACCAAAATTAGTTTCTCGACCAAATTTAATAGTTAGACAAATTATTCCCCAATTCCCAAGATCGTATCTTCGATGAACTACAATTGGTTTCTCGACCAAACTTCATACTTAGAAAAAAAAACAAAAGAAACAGAGAAGCACAAGATAGTAGGAAGGAACGAACTAGTTGTTCTAGGCTCGTAGAGCTTGTTTCAACCCATAAAGAGACATATGAAGCTTAGAATCCAAAAATTCCTATTATTGTTCAACATACACAATCTCATGTAGATATCTATAAAGTAACACATTATTTATATGCAAATGATGAAGAGGCCAATTTTGACTAACTGTTAGTGAAAGAATAATACAAAGTTTGTGTGGATGAACAACTAGACTGAAGGTATTTGAAAAATTGTAACCTGGTTTTTATTATATCTCTTTTCAACTAGGCACGCTTCATATCTCTCTAAAGTACTACTGACATTTGTATGACTTTGTAAACCCATTTGTAGCCAATAACATTCATACGATGATTCTCTAGATTCAAGAACCATGTGTTTTTAACTAAGGATTTTAATTCATTAGACATTTCAATACACTAATTAACATCCTTCAAGGCTTGAGTATAAGAAGTGGGATCTATAGGTAGTTAGCGGGGTTGGGTATGTTCGAGATATTAATATAATATTTTGTGGATATAAGTGCTTTTTATTTACACGTACCATTCATGTGTCTAATGATCAATGTGATAAGTGCGTGTGGTGTGGGTTAGCTCTTGGGGGATGGTGTACTTGAATGGTGGTGGAGGAAGGTGTATACATAATTATATTTTCATATGAGAGATTTTGATTGGTTAGGGGACCTTTAGGTGTAGTAGGATAGATGTCTATTTTATTATGAATAATTTCAATTCTAATAAAAGCGACTTTTGGCGTGGGGGTGCATGGGAATATAAATCATAATATGCTTGTCTTCTAGTATGATGGGAGGGTTATCAAGCATTTTCAGGGAAGGTGAATCATTTCTAGGTTGATATTGTTGCAAGAGGACAAGGTGTAGGTAGGTCATGGGGGAAATTTATGAGTGATAATGGTAAAGTAGAAGAATTCTCATTAGACAATGCCAAGATAAAGTTACCTTCATAAAAAATAATGTGTCAAGAAATGTAGATGCAACCAGATATGGGGTTGTAGCAACGACATCCCTTGTTATAGGGAATATATCCCAAAAGTATGCACCACCTCTTATAACCAAGGTTCCTGTGACCAAAAGAGAGAGATAAGCTAACAAAGTGATCTAAAAGTTTTGAGAGTAGTGTAATTTTGGTGATGAACCTTAGACGAGCTTGAAAAGGATCATGTTATTAAAAGGAAGAAGGTAGCTTGTTAATAAGACAAGCACCCAAGGAAAAGCATAATTCCAAAAAATGCTTACTAAGGAGATATGATCAGATAAACTGAGTATTATCTCACTGATACGTTCAACAACTCTATATTGATCAAGTGTACCAGGATATGAAGTGCAGTGGAAAATACCATGTTGTTGAAAAAGTGTACACGTCGTTTTATTCACAAATTCACCACCAACACTCTGAATGGTTTTAACTCTTGCATTATTCTCAACATATATTAGATAAAATTCAAAAATACACTCAAAACATGAGATTTGCGAATCTGTCGCCAATAAGAACCAAATAGTAAAGGAAACCCTCAAAAGAAGTTTAGAGAGTAGGGCCCCATACCTCACAATTAATAAATATTCAAAACTCTCGTAGATTATAGATCATTTTTCATAAATAAAAGTGGACTTGTAAAATATTTGCTAATTTACAACTGTTTGAAATAGACTAAGAGTGACTAGAATCAAAATGAAAGGTTTCTTCAAAAATTGTAATGTACAAGATGAGAGGTGACCTAATCAAGAATCTATTCATCATAGGTGACCTTATTCACCGATTTTTCACTTTTAACTGGGAATCAAAGTGGGTAAAAACCATCTTCATTGTTCCCTTAGTGAAGTAGACTTCCAATATTTATATCCATAATATGAAGTTATCCTTGGTAAACTGAGTATCTAGATTAGAAACACTTAAAAAAACCACAATTTATCTCATTAAGGTTTAATCTTCCATGGTAAAATGCACGTCTGATGTTCTTAGTTTTGCAAGACAACCAAATTATTAAACTTTGACCTGAATGTAGCATTATATCTTCCTCAACAAAATTACTAATATATTTCATATACTTTTTACGAGAATCTTGGGTTGGAGACTTTGATATCGAGAGTTTGAAGGAATTCTCAAGTTTCGAATCACATATGCTAACTGACCAAATTTCTAAGGGCTCATCGAGTGAGTTTGTCATAATGATTTGGTCAAAGATTACACATCTCCTACATATCCCAATGTGGCTTCCTATACACTAAATCAGTGGGACTGATAGAGTAAACAATTCACTATCATGATTAGAGTTATAACTACACACCGATTTGTCACCATCAAAATTATAAACCCACCAATGGCACCCATCACTAAAAACCTACATATATAATACTAGTTTTATATTAGTAACCAAAAAAGGAGTCTTGATAATATTAATTAACATAAATTTCAAAGGCATGATAACCTTATAAATTCTATTTTTTTCTTAAATTGTATATACATTCATATTACACTATGAAATACTACTTGGAGGTGCATTCATAATATTCTTTGGAATTTAGACCCAGTTGTTCATTTTATAATAAAATCAACTTAATATTTCCATTCGCGATTTGGCAAGTATGGATTCACATAGCATACTAAATGTTAAAAGATTTTTTAACTTAGTATTATTCAAGAATTTATAAATAGCGAGAAGATTCGCCTAACATTTTTACCGGAAAAAAGAAACGTGTGAAGTCACTTGCATTCACTACTCAATGTATCAAATAATTACAAATCAACAAAGGAAGATTATCATTCACATTCATGTGGGGAGAAAAACATAGGAAGTACAAGACAATTCTTATTGCATGTCAATCAAAAACTATAAATTTCAATTGAATGTAGAGATTAGTTTAAAGTAAATTTAATAAATTTAAGATTTATAGATAGATTCTCTATACAAATACATCACAAACTAAAATTTCAAATCCAAACCTAAATAGTTACAATGACATTCAATTCATCTCAATTCAACAAACATAACATACAAAATGAACATCCTCTTATTAAGAACCCCCCAAAAACTCTATCTTTACCAACTTCTTGGTGAGAGGATTGTAGCTAGCTTCTCTAAATTAGTTAGTTGCCGCCCAATTGCATCCTCATCTTCACCTTCTCTCCTTAGCCGCGACAGCACTCACTATCTCCTTCACTTTTGCTTGCTGCCAATCATACAAACAAATATATACATTAATCGTAAACAAAAGTAAAAGATTTCATTTGTCATTAATAAAAACACCATTTTTGTAAAACAAATAAATAAAATATCACTTATCACTTACAAAATACTCAAATTTGCGCTTTAGCATTGTGTATGCAATGAAACTGCATCCTCCATTTTACAATATTTCCTAGCAAATGCAAGTTCATAAACTTACATAGTAGCAACATTGGTGCATGTGTTACACTAAAAAGCCAAATATTACCACTCTCTTTTAAAAAAATAACAAATATACTTCTGATCCATGTGTTATTTAAAAATAAAGCAAAAATGTGTATATTCAACAATCTTTTCTTTTTCTAAAAAATCTCAATTTTATAAAAAACAAAATTTTGTTAAAAAAAGGTATGAACCAATTATGTTTTATGGCTTTATGATCCTTTTCCCATTCATGTGCTTAGGAAAACAAAACCTACATGGCTTCATTACATCACATTGATGGTTGGATTAGTATCTAGTCGTAAGTTTGTGTTTGTGATATGTTATTTTTCTATTTTTTCCGTGTTTGTGATCGAATGAAGGTTCGTTTGCTCCGAATAATCAGATTACTTATCATCAAGACACCTAATTTTTCCTATATAACTTCCAACACTAGAAAAAATCTAACTAAAAAAACAACTAAAGAATCACTAGAAAAAAATAAAAACATCTCAATTTTTCGTTAGAGATATAGAAAATCCAGAAAATATCTCTTTGATTCGTTATAAATAAATCAAAATATCAAAGGATTTTTCCTTATATTTAAAATACCTTTAAAATAAAAAATGTTGATCGTGGATTGATACAAGCATAAGAATCTCAAATATACAAATAAAGTTATGAACTTTTTTAATAAATTAGGTAATGTTTTTAAAAGTTTCAAAAATATTTAAAATTATGAAAAAAATATGTTTTTAGTACATATAGACGTAATCAGAAAATCAAATACACTAAAAGTTATTTTTCTAATTATTGTGAAATAGTTAAAATTGACCAAATATGAATTTAAATAAAAGATATTTTTATCCGAAACATAAAAATGAAAATACCTAATTATATAAAACATCCTCTAATAATTAACTTTATTAAAATTCTTCTCACTAAACTAAATATTTGTAAATTACTACATTTTTATCTTTCTATGTCTAAACTAGCTTTATTTAAGTATAATATTATATTTTTAATATAATATTTGTTTATTTTTTAAATTTAAACAAATAATGGACTAATCTGAATTTTTTTGAAAAGAACAATCCCGTCCAAAAAAAGTCATGTTTCCGTTCTGTCCGATTTCTACCCCTAATAGGGACTAGCTTATATGATTAGAATATCGTAGATTCAATATGTGCAAATAACTTTATGAGACAACATGAAAAAGAAACGTGGGATATGCTAAAGACCTTGGTGGATAATTTTATTACGTATACCTTAAGTATATAAGGTCGTTTTCTATTTGTCAAACTTCATTGTTGATTGGATATTCCAAATTACGTGAAACCAAATAAATAATCAAACAAACAAACATATATAAGATAACTAGAAGGGCATGATCTAATTGAATCATAAAATTCTGGTCATAAGATTTTTTTCAATAAACATTAATCACAATGATGTTAAATAAACACATCGTTACAACTTACCACCATAATATTCTCTCACGACTCAACTAATTGATATAAAAAATATCATATAAAATGACGCCAAATTTAACCAAGTTTGATCTTCTCCAATCACATAATATATATGAAATTAGACACACCACTTAGCCATCATAACCTTAACAAACTCCTCATAGCTAATTTGACCATCGCCATCAACATCAGCTTCCCTAATCATCTCATCAACTTCATCATCGGTCAACTTCTCTTCGAGGTTGGTCATCACATGACGAAGCTCAACTTCAGAGATGAAATAATTCTCATCCTTTTGATTTTTTTTGAGATTGTTGTTGGACAAGGAGGATCTCGCATCAGGACCAAACTTTTGTGCGAGATTATGTTTCTTTAGAGATAATAAGGTTTCCTTCACCTGCCTGAGTTGTTGACCTTTCTTCATTAGCCTCTCCTTTTCAACCTTGAGTTGAAAATTCTCGAAGGATAGCTGAGCGTACACTTTTTCCATAACTCTTCCTTCTTGTTCCTATGACATAATAAGATTTTTTTAGTTTTTCATGATTTCGACTAATACATACCTCATATTCTTATTCTATTCACAAAATTGTTATCTTACCTCTTTAAAAATATTTAGACTACTAGATGAGCAAACAAGGTAGGTAGTACCTTTTATATGTACTAGTTTATAAACATTGAAAAAATATACCATTTACTTATACGGTAGGCGCCAACTTATAAAGCCAATTTTTTGTCCTTTAATCAAACAATACATGCATTAAAATAGATTTTTGTGGATTTTTTAGCAAAGATTTTGGAGCAAAGATTTTTTCTCATCTACAATTTTAAAAGTAGTGATTGGACGGTCAAATCCCCCACCTATTTAATTATTAGTTTGGTTTAATGAAATTAAAAATTAATAACAATAAGGGAACACAAGTATAATTAATAATATTCACGAATATGAAAGTTCCTGCGCGCGCCAGTTCCATGGTCACTCTCATTTTTCCATCAGCTCTTTTGTTCAATTTTCTCCTTTGGAACACACACAATTTTTTAGTCCAGGGGAACAGGTGGAACTATGTGGAAGAATAGAATTTTGCAGACGACTGGTGATGTTTCTGTTCCGGGTGCTCTAAATTATCATAGATATGTATACACTATATGTAATTGAATAACGAGTGTAGATCATCCGTGCATAAGAGTTATGGGTAAGTCGGGTTTGGATAAGGTTTATTGTCATTCATATAGAACAAGTCAAGCAATATATTATCGTCATTAGCTTCTTGATCCTTTGCTCCAGTTTGGGTTACTGGTTCTTCTGAGCCTGTTCCTGCCTTTGGTGAAGAAGGCACCGTGCCTCGAATATCATCCTTCTCCTGATTTGGTGATTCGGTGGCTCATCTTCAACACCTCTACCCACATTCTTGTGATGATTAATATAAACTCCTGCGCTCGTGAATTTGCTTTGTAACAGTGATGACTAAAATTTTGAACCTTCCAAATCCATTCCCAAAAACATATTCCGTTCTTCGTTAATACTGAATCTATGTAGGTATCGTTCTATTTTATCCTATGACTACAGTTGATAAGTCATCTCAATCTGTGTTATTTGCATCCCGTTTAGGGAGCCTATTTGTAGCACCTGGAGAGTTTTTAGAATTGTCAGGACTTGATTGTACAGCGGTAATATAAGTAAAGAAAAAGAGGACATATGAGAAACAAACATGTGCGCAGTTCGGTTAGGAAGATTGTGCTTAAGACAGTCTATCACTTACTCTTCATTCCACGATCCTCCAGATGAGATATGTGGAGTACTCACGAAATCCGAATTCGAACAGAAAACTTCGACGAGGATTTTTCACTTTGGGTTATGAAGATTTATTGAGCTAATTCTTGTGTTTTATTCCATGGTCCATGGACCTCCCTTGTAACAAAAAAAGAGAGCAAATTTTTTAAACACTGCATGAAACGTAAAACCATGAGCATGGATTAATAATGTTGCATAACAACTCGATTGGACATTACTAAGATCATTTAATTTGGTATTAAAAGCAATTTAATGACCATACTTCCAACAAATTAATTGCAAGATAGGCAGTTCCAGTATGAACAGAGAAATTCAGTGGTGAAACTTAAATTCATTAACTTATACTATATATGTTTCAATTCTTTTGGAGGCAATATATAATATATGTGATCATCAGTTATACAACAATTATACTTATTCATTAAGGTACCACTAAGCAACAATTTTCCAAGTACATCAGTATCCATGGAAAGGAATTTAAAGTATATAACAACAAAACATATTGACAGGATCAAAAAATATATCTTGGTTTTACATTTATAATTCACATCTCTTTAACAAAAACATGAATAAATCCTGTTTTTACATATAAAATTTACATTCTTATAACAAAAATTAATCTTTCTAAAGTTTCATCTCCCCAATAAAATGCACGACAAATGTCCAGAACATAGCCCTCTATCGTCTAAGTTAAATGGCTCGACAAAATCTTTGATATATTGCTTTCATTATCGAGAGTGTGAAGGAATTATCAAGGTAAGTATATAATATATTTAACTCTTACATCTTTACCGTTGAAAATAATGTTATTTACACTTAAAGAGCCTAGTAAAGTTGGCGAGGATGCCATTTAATTTTGATTATAATTTGTTTTGGATCGAAAGAACTTATATTTTTTTGGCATAGTGAATTGGAAAAAACTTGATATATGTTTTTTGAAGGCTTATTATTGAAAGGGAGAAAAAGCATTTTGTAGCAAAAAGTGCCGAGAGAAGCAGATCTTGCATGAAAACACCATTGGAGTATTAAGGGTTTCCCTCACTCCCGCCTTGGTTAAGTACTGTATTTTTTAGGAAAGAACAATATGTCTATACATTATTTATAAAAATAGTTTTTTTGCGTAAAAGAAAAAATATTTGAAAACACTTTTAAACAAAATATATAAAATTCAACAAACAACTTTGTGATGAAACTGGTAACGTTTCTTCATACTTTTGATAATTGTGCAACTTTTTTGCATTGTTATATATGTACTTCCAGTTTTTCATGAATATTAAACAAAAGTAAAAGAATATATTATATTTATCATGAAACAGAGAAATCAAATATTAGACAATATATTTTTCTGCTAAAAAAACTCAATTTTATCAAAAACAAATTTATTTTCTGGTACATGGGTGGTCCGTTAATGAGGGGATTCGAACTATCTACCTTCCTTGGCAAGACTCCAACCAATTAAGCTACAAAACAAAATTTTGTTAGAAAAAAGTCTCTAATTTATTTATTATTCATTTTTTCAATCTTATCTAGTGGTTTTTGCTCATTAATATGATTAATTGATATTATATCAATTGAAATCTAAAATACTTTAATGAAAATTGATACATTATTATTTCTATTAAATGGAAAATAGAGATGCAAAACAAATTCAGATTTAACTCTCTAATTATATAAAAATTAATGTATTATTGAAAACAATGATAAAGTTAAAAATCAATTTGAGATCATTTTGAGATTTATAAGACATACCAAATATAACGCATGTTTTCATGTATGTAAATGTCATGGTTAACTATTTTTTTTATCTTTTTTTCAAGAAATAAAAAAATTATGTAATCAAATAGTAATTCATATTTGGACAATTATTAATGAACTCAATCAATGGAATTTGTTTAATTAGAACAATTCATCAAATTATCAAAAAATCTAAATAATATTATGTTCCAATCTTCAATATAAAATAGTTTACATAAATCGTTTGGAATCTGCAAAATCTTAAAATTTATGGTATTAAATTTAATATTTGTCGACCACACTCCCATATGTTTGTGTTTAAATTTTATATATAGAATTTATATTTTACCAAACAAAAGTTGTTTTAGGATCTCAGACATACAATCTTAGAAGATAAAAAATATATCAATATACAAATTCAAACTTAATCATAAATTATATACCAACAAATAAAAATTGCTTACTAGAGTCTGGATCTAACTTTCTTTAAAAGTTTATTTTGAAAAATAAGTGAATATCGAAATACATCTAGTAAACCATATTCGTTCTTCAATAGATATCATGACAAACAATAATATGGTGATTTGTTGAAAATCTAGTTAATCATTCAATGGGAAATAAGATTTTCAAAATGGTATTGACACTTATTTTTGTATACCATATAAATTAAAATACACACCCAATTTTTTCAAAACAAAATGATGAATGAAAACATATCTTAATGAATATGTTTGGCTAAGAGAGAATAAAGACAACATATATGATTTGTATCAAAAGAAACAACCAGCTATGAATTAATTTACCTCTATTATGAAGATTTTAGATTGGCATGCAAAATTCAGAGATTATTCATATATCATTTGGATTGAAAGAAATAATAAATTTTTTAAACAATTATTTTTTGAGTAAAGACGAGATTCTTGAGGGTATTTGGGTTGTAGTGGTTAAATGATTGAACTTAGGGTTTCAACCGATTGATAGGGTTGTAAGCATTTGTAAAAGTTAAGCTTATGGTTATATAAATTATATTTCTACTATAAGTAAGCCTTCAATATATACACATGTGGATGCTAGCTATAAATTTTGTACTAATAGTGTAGGCTGGATGTATAAGACAAGTTTTGGAAGGGTAAGCTTGGGATTTCAAGGTTGGATCACCTCTTCAAGCCAAGGTCTTGGGGATAAGAGAGAATACTATAGTTTCTCGATCATACCTGTTAGCTCGTGTTATTTTAAATTATTATAATAGATCAATTCGTACTCTTTTAGAGATATTTGTAACATTTCTTGTAATAGGGACATAAACATCTGCTTGAGAGTAAGAAAAATAACAACTTAATGGACTGTAGTTTGGAAATTGGGCCTTTACTTTAAGTCTCCTGTTTAATAGGTTAATTAGTATGGATGATTACCCACGGGTATCGGCTGAAAACTTGTAACTATTTTGGGGCACTTCTTGCCTTTTTTCAAATTCATGTTTAAGTGAAAAATGATATGGGTAGAGTTGGGTAAGATTGAGCCCAACACAAGATAAAAATCAAAAGCAAACACACTTTAAGAGTCAAAGAATTTAAAATGACGTATTTTATGGGTCTAGACTTTTTATGGATAGGGCTGAGTTTGATTGAGAGCCTACCCAAATCGAGCTCATGAGAAAGAAACTTAACCCGCAAAACTCAAATATTATCTTAAATTAAGGAGGAAAAAAATAGGGCCCGAACATGTATGTTTAGTTTGATTAGTGTCAAATTAGTGTCAATAGAGCCTACCAAATATAAATTTATTTAATTGAGTTCCTGTTTTATTACTGTCAAATTTAAAAATGTGTAATATATGAAGGGTTTTGTTTGATTAGTAGTATACTTGAGATCGATCCTAAAAATGTGTAATATATTTTTATTTTAATATAATTATTGTAAGCATTTTTTACTACTTTCGATCAAGATGAACACGATATTAACCTAAATAAATCTGAGGGTGATAAATTTTACCCCTACCCTAGGGTTAGTTTTATCAATTTAGCAATCCCGGTTTGTTACCATTGGGGTTAGGAATCCATTTGACCCTAGGTGATCTCGATTTGTGCTCATCCTAAAAAGGGAACACGTCCTTTTGGTTAAGTAGATCTATACTGAATTTAATTTTTTTCCCAACAAATCATTTGCTGATCTAACTTTTTTAATTATAATAAAAATAGCTATTATGAAGGTAAAAGATTAGTTTTGGTATACAAATGAAAATTAGTTTTTATTTTGATTTTCTTAGGATTTTAGGTAAAAAAGATTGATGTTTTACATTAAATTTTGGTTCTTAGACAATATTTTCTTGTTGATAGTGTAGCAGTGATATTGGTGGTTTAGAATGATCTTTGTATGGCGGTGGTTAAAATATGTGTAGTGTTGGTAGAAGACTATTTTGTCCTGCCTTTATATCCATAATGTGCATTATTCTTGGTAAACAGAGTAACTTGATTAGAAACAATTAATAAGGCAAAAACCTATCTCATTAAGATTTCATCTTCCACGGTAAAGTGCACGTTTGAGGTTTTTAGGTTTGCAAGACAACGGAATCGGTAAACTTTGACCTGAATGTAGCACTATATCTTTCTCAACAGAATTACTGATATATTTCTCATCAGAATTTTGGGTTAGAGACATTGATTACGAGAGTATGAAGGAATTCTCATGTTTCAAATTATATATGCTAACTGACCAAATCTCTAAGGGCTCATCAAGTAAGTTTGTTATAATGATTTGATCAAAGAATACACATCTCCTACATATCCCCAATTTGTCTTCCTATACACTAAATCAAATGGGACATAGTAAACAATTCACTATCTTTATTTGGGTTATAGCTGAAAACCGATTTGTCATCATCAAAATTTATACACCCTCCAATGGAAATAATTTAAAATCTACATATATAATTTAAGCCTTTATAATTAATAAAAAAGAGTCTTATTGAAATAAATGAACATATATTTCAAAGGCAAGACAAATTTATAAATTCTATTTTGTCAAAAATGTATAGTCATTTATATTAAGCTACAAAAATACACTTGGTGTACGTTCATGATATACTTCGCAACTTCTAATGCATTTGTTCAGTTGATAATAAAACCAGCTTAATATTTCCATTCCCAATTTTTAAAGTATGGACTCAAATAACATACTAAATGTTAAAAGAATTTTGAACTTAGTATTATTCAAGAATCTATAAATAGAAAGAGAATATCCATCATTAACTTTTTTACAAAAAAAGAGATATGTGAAGTAACTTGCATTCACTACTCAATCTATCGAATAATTACGGATTAATATGAAAACGATCATCCTTCACATGCTTGTGGGGAGAAAAACATAGGAGTTCCAGTTTAGTACAAGACAACTCTTATTGCACGCCAATCCAAAACTATGAATTTCGAATGAATGTAGAGATAAGTTTAAAACAAATTTCATAAATTCAAGATGTAAAGAGATAATTCATTATAAAATATATCACATACTAAAATTATAAATTCAAACCTATATAGATAAAATAATATTCAATTAAACAAACAAACATACAAAATAACCCTCCTCTTATAACAAACCCCTAAAACTTTATCTTTCCAAACTTTATGATGAAAGGATTGTAGCTAGCTCTTCCAAATTAGTCAGTTGCCGCCCAATTCCAGCCTCATCTACACCTTTTTTCCTTAGTCGCGGCTTAGCAACACACATTGTCCTTTTGCTTGCTGCCAATCATACAAACAAATATAACATTAATCGTAAAAATATTTCACTTATCATTAATTTAAACATCATTATTGTAAAACAAAATTATAAAAGATCACTTTTCACTTACCTAATACTCTCTTCCTGGCAACCACAACAACTGCTCCTCCATTCTACAAAATTGCCAAGAAAATGCAAAATAGATTTAGTTCATAAACTTAAATCAACATTGGTCCATGTATTACATCTAATAGCCAAATATTACCTCTATCCTTTAAAAAATAACAAATATACTTCTGATCCATGTGTTATTTAAATATACAACATAAATGGGTACATTAAAACTACAAGAAAATAGACATTTAGCGACGGTTTCTAGCGACGCGACGCGATAGAGTTCCTAATAAATTTATAAATAGCGACGCAAAAATAAAAGCATCCTAATATTTATGTATGGCGACGTCATTTCTTACGCGTCCCTAAATACCAATAATATGGGACGCTTTTGTGTAACGCGTCTTTTTTTTAGTTTTTCAAGACGCACTATACATAAGCGTCGATGTTGGCACACTATATAGGGACACAATTACATGAGCGTCGTTATTGACAGCCTATTAGAAACACAACTATATAAGTGTCGACTTTGACACATTAAATAAGGACGCATCTACATGAGTGTCGGTTTTTGACACCCTAATTATAGACGCGACTACATAAGCGTCGATGTTGACACACTAAAAAGTGACGCAACTACATGGGCGTCCTAATTAACACACTAATTTGGGACGCAACTACATAAGCGTCGATGTTGACATATTATTTAGAGACGCAACTACATAGGCGTCGATTATACTTATAGCCCATAGGGGACGCTTCTAGTTTCGTGTCGATATTTGTACACTAATTAGGGACACAACTACATGAGCGTCGGTTATACTTAACACATAAGAGACGTTCCTATAAATGCGTCGACAATATTGATAAATAAGTAGAGATGTATATATCAATGCTTTGGTAAATAACAAAGTACAACAAATATCAGTATATTAGTACAATTAACCACAAATATTCGTATAAATAGAGTAATATAATTAACCAAAAAATATATTATTTTTTCTATAAATTTGAGAATAAAACATGACAATCTTGAGATGAAACTAATAATAAAATCACAATCCAAGTTTATAATTTTGTTAACAGATTAACTAAAATATTGTTTAAGAAAAACAAACTTGTAAAAAAAACTACTAGCGATTTCTTTATTAAAATATACATCACAAACTAATTTTTAGACTATATTCAAAACGTTTGGTGCACAAAATCATTAAACAAATTGTCATTCATCATCGTCATTGTTTTAAAAATTGTTGTAATTATTTTTAATACATATATAATATTCTTATAAAAATTATTTTAATTACTTTTAATTTATTCTTATATAATTATTATAAATATAATTTTTTACCTTTATGATTATCTAGCTATGTTTCTATCTTTAAAAAATATTAAATTATTATAATATTTTTGAATTAAAATCATAGGTAATAAAATAGTGAAGTCTTAAAGTAATATAAAAATTAACCAATTGTTTTTTTTTTACAGATCGACAGCATTAAAAAACAAATAAATATAAAATCTTAAACCCATCTCTTTCTTTTTTGTTTATTATTTGTCGATAAAATTCCACTTTCCCCAATCCTTTTCCCAATTTTCAATTATATTGCACATATAACACCCCACCCAGCAGTCGCCGGTCTCTTGCACAGATAACACTCACCCCACTCAGCAGCACCAGCTCTCTTGCACAGAGAGGGATCGTCCTCCACCATCATCATCATTGTGTGCATGAATGAACATCATCAGCAGTTCTTATTTTACTAAAAGAAAGAAATACACACTCACCCCACCCAGTAGCCGTTCTTTTGCATAGATAACACGCACCCTCAAAGAACCCAAGTTAAGATAAAAAAATCAACTTTTCCATTAAAACTCTACTGCCTTATTTGATCATTAAGGTTAGAGTGAGCAATTAGGTTATTACTGTCTGTTTGATTATTAAGGTTAGAGTGAAAGATTGGCTCTTATTACTGCCTTTTTTGATTATTAGGGTTAGAGTCATCATTGGCTCTTATTACTACCGTGTTTGTTTATTTTTTTGCCAGTAAATATCAATTTAGTGCAACGGCTAGAGGTGGCCTAAGCTAGACATTATTTTTCAGGAAAACACACACGAAAAAAATGGTAAAATGCATGATGGAGCTGAAAAAATTTGGATAATTATTTTACTATTAATTTCATGAGATAACAGAGGAGGATATCAAGAGGACGTGTCCTTTTTGACGTGGAAATTGCTATTGTGATGCTTGTCTTCAAGCAGATGTTAAAAAGGTAATGAACTTTTAGCTTTACTTTTGTTTTTCTTTTTTTAATATTAAATTTTACTTACGAAGAACCTGGCAGATTAAATAAACTAGACATAGAGGTCTGAACTAGTCATAGACATATAAAATATACTGCTTGCGAATATACCTGTTTGCAAATATAATACCTCTTCTGCGGTATATTCAAATTAAGCAGAGGTCTGAACTAGACATAGAGACGCACACGAGACTCGGTAATAAAAGTTCATCTAATTATAATAATGAGGCTGTTTATCTAATATAAATGATATAGAATGTTTCTAACACATTGTTTATTTGTTTTCTTGTAGGTGCTCTTTTAACGGAATAAGATATTACCAAATCTATACTTGAAAATGATGATCAATTGTACTGGTACGCATCTTTCATCTCTTACATGTGCCTTGAAATTGGGTTGGGGAGGATATATTCTTTTTTGATAACCCATATAATACTCTGCCTAATCTAGCTTTTGATACTTTATGAAAACAGATTGTCACTGTGATTAGTAAATCTTCATAGAAGCTACATAAATTAGTTTGTTCATATGAGATCTGCCTTAGTTGCGGCACATAACTAAGAAATGGTATGCAACCTGGAGGTTCTGAAGCAAAATCCTTTTCTGAAAAGTCACTTGAAAGAGCCCAGATTAATATAAAGTCTTCTTCAGATAAAAAGGAGGGTAATAATATTATTACAGACGATGTTGTGTTTTTAAGACAAAATATGTGTTCTTAAAATCATGTTTAATACTTATTTAGCGTAATTTTGATGGAGTGGATATTATATTTTGAATGTAAATTTTTTCGTTAAACTACATTTCTCGTTTTTTTATTATGAATTTGAATTTGAATTTAGGATATATTCGGAAATATCGGTCTAAAAAACTAATATAATTTCTTATTTGTAATATTTTCGACGAAAAATTTAAAAGCGTTGGCATTTCAACTGAAATATTATCGACGCAAACTTCAAAAGCGTTGGCATTTTGAAATATTACCAACGCATAGCTAGAATACAATTTACTTTAAGAGTTTGGGGACACATTTGACTTGCGTCAATATATATCCCACTAAATTGTCGACGCGTGGAGCTATATCGCCAGTAATGCCTATAACCAAATTGGCGACGCTATAGTAATAAACGACGCTTTGTAGCTCGCATCCCTAATAGCACACGTTTATAAAGACGAATTGTTAAAAGCGTAGGTAATATAAAAAAGACGTTCGCATAGCCGACGCTGCATGGCGCGTCAGCAAAATCTTTGGGGACGCATCGTTTGCTTCGTCGAAAGCCAATAATTGCATCGTTTTTTTCTCTGTTTTCTTGTATGATTAGCAACCTATTTTTCTTCTTCTAAAAAGTCTTAATTTTATCAAAAACAAAGTTTAGTTATAAAGGTACCCAATTTTTTATTATGCTTTTTTCAACATTACTATGTCTCATCTAGTGGCTCGTGCTCATTATCAACCTTTCGAGATTACAAGTTGTGAACTTAGATTTTTTTAACAAGTTTGTCATTTTGATTAAGTAATGCAATTTAATTCCTACCAAAACTTTTCCTCTTGGTGGATATAATATTAAAAAGAAAAATATTGGCAAACTTGGTGTTGAAGGGTATTTAGGTATTTAGAATCTTGATCGAAAAACAATTTACTGTCACACACAGTCTTGAAAAACAATAAGAAAAACATGATATTGGGCTATTTAAATCACATGAACAATGAATTTATAATTATTACAAAGTTATTACCTTAACAGGGATCATAAGAGCTAAAATATCTGGTTGTAGAAATGGATCACTTCTCATTTGATAGGTCTATGACACATATTAATTAATAAATCGATAATGTAAGCTTCAGCATTTAGATTAGTGAATTTATGAAGTTTTAACTATAAGAGAGTTTTTGCATGTTAGATTAGTAATTTTCTATCTTATGGTGAAAGAATACAATAATTTGAAACATATTATATCAATTGAAATTTAAAATACTTAAATGATAATAGATAAAATTTTAGTTCTAGAAAATAAATATAGAGATGCACACATGCAACCTAATTATATCAAATTGATGCATCATAAAAAAATGATAAAGTTCAATATCAATTTGAGATCCTTTTTTGAGATCTAAAACTTACCAAATACAAGGACGTTATTATGTGTTGAAATGTAATTATGTGTTGAAATGTAATGGCCAATAATCTTTTTATCCGTTTTAAACAATAAATAAATTTTTATGATTAGTACTAATCAAAATTGGAACAATTATTTATGAATCTCAATAGATATAATTTGTTTAATTACAACAATTCACCTGATTATCAACAAATCTAAATAAAGCTATGTCCAAAAATTTAATTATAATAATTTAAATAGATCATATATAATTTTTACAAATATTAATTACTGGTATAAAATTTATTTAAATGAACCGTATTAAATTAAATTGACCACTCTCCATATGTTTGTGTATAATATATATACATAGAATTCATATTATTCCAAACAACAATCATAGAAAAATTTGGTTTAGCATCTTAGGTATATAATTATCTAGAAGAGAAAGAATTTAACAGTATACAAATTTAGACTTAATCATATAAATAAAATAACAACAAAAAAAATTACTGACATACATCTAGAAAGCCATATTCTTCTTCATTAGCTATCATGAAAAACCTTAATTGGGTAATTTGTTGAAACTCTCCATAATCATTTAATTGAAAATAAGATTTTCAAAATTGTATTTACAATTGTTTCGTAACCATATAGATTAAAAGAAACAATCTATTTTCAAAACAAAATGATGAAAATATATATTTAAGAATATGTTTAGCCAAGAAAAGATAAGGGAATCATATGTAATTTGGATTGAAAGAAACAACCAATTGTGAATTACATTACCTCTATATGAAGATTATACATTATAATGCGAAACTAGAGATTATTTATATATATATATTATATTTTAGATTGAAAGAAATGATGGGATTTAAAAAAAAATTGAGTGAAGACAATATTGGTGAGGGTATTTGGGTTGCAGTGGTTGAGAATTTGCAAAAAAATTAGATGCTGAGATGTTAAAGATTAAAGTTTTAAGATGGAGAAGTTAAGATTCCAGGGGAAGGTCTTGAAAGCCATTTGTTAGGGTTATGTTTATAAATATATGTTTGGTTAGGAAAATTCTGGATGATCTTACACCAATTATATTAATACACATACTCCATGTTTTAAACTTGCAAAAGTAACTAACATATTAATCAATTGACATGTGTTCTGTTAAAAAAAATCACTGGTTGTGATAAAAATATTGGACCATCCAATATTGGATGGAAGTCTTACCCATTTGATAATAATGAAATACTACTTGTCTAGGTCCCGCTCTTTAGTAATTAAATTTCTATTGTAAATGAAATGTAATGGCTACAAAATATAATTTTACATGGTTAGGGTGGTTTAAAATTGAGCCCATGAGATTAAAATCCAAACCAAGCCTAATTAAAGGGTCAAAGAATTTAAAATAATGTATTCTAAGGGTATGGTTTTTATATGGTGGAGTTGAGCAAGATTAGGAGTCTAACTAAATCGAATCCAACCTAATAGGAAAATAAATTAAACCAAATTAGGTTTGAACATTTAGGTCTTAAGTCACATTTAAAAAAAGTTTATCAACTTATATAATTTTTTTTTCATATATAATGTCTCATTATTAAATTTGATCTCATTAGCCATGTTCGATTTTCCCAACATAATCCTTATTTTAGATTTTATATATCACATTTTAAAGTAAATATATTATGCGATATTTTTAAATTTTATGTTTTTCATTTTTTTGTTCAAATTATTTTAAATTTTATTGGAGAAGTACATTCTTTCCAATATAAATTTATTTGACTGAGATCTAATTTTATTAGTGTCAAATTAGAAAATGTGTAACATATCAAAGATTTAGATTGCTCAGTATTATGCTCGAGACTGATATTAGAAATGTGTAATATACTTATTATTTTAATTTTTTTTAATTTTAGAAAGGTTGAATTTTAAGCATTTTTTTACTACTTTCAACCAAGGTGAACCCGATATTATCCCGTGATAAACCCAAACTAATCCGAGGGTAATACGTTTTTACCCTTATCCTAGGATTGGTATTCTCAATTTAGCTCTTAGAGTTACTTACCATATGGTTAAGAACACCTTCACTCTAGATGAACAAGTCTTATGTCCATTCATAAAATGGGGCGACGTAGTTTTGTTTAAGTAGAGCTTTAAATGTATTAAGTTTTTCTCAAGAAATCGTTTGTAAAATTAATTTGTTTCATTATAATAGAAATCGATACTTACTTACAAAAAGAATCCTAAAAATCATAATTTTTTTGAAAGTGTAGGAAATCCTCGAGAAAATAGAAAAGTGGAAAAAAGAGTTTGAAGGTAAAATATTAGTTTGTTTGTATAAATTTCCAATCAGTTTTTGTGTTGATGTTTTTAGGATTTTAATTACAAAAGATTAACTATTTACATAAATTTTCTTGGACAATATCTTCTTGTTGATTGTGTATGAGTGATATTAGTGGTGGATAATGATCTTCATATGGTAGTGGTATAGAAATGTGTTGTGTTGGATAGAGACTATGTGGTGATGTATGCGTGCGTGGGTGGAATTTAAGGAATGAAAAAGAAAATTGAGGATCGATGGATAAAAACCGGTATACAAAGATGAACATGACATGTTTCTTGGAAGATAATATAAGGACAACTTGGCGGGTGGTATTGTCTCCCAGGCATGGTCTATAGCTGGAGCAGTTCATTTTGTGCGCAATCTTGGGCTAATACGAGACAACAAATAAAAGGATGATTTGTTTATGAGTCGAGTACCATTTTCTCCCCTTGACCGAGATTATTTAGGATGCATATAATATGGGCGATGACGTGGAAATGGTTATGTTTGTGTATTGCTTTATACTTATACTATTTTAATGTAAAAATTAAATTCGAGTTTATGCGTGTGAAAGGGAATTCAACATGTGTTCAATACATTGGTTTGAAAATATTTTTGAGAAGGAAGTGTGATTTTTTTTGTAATATTGTGATATGTTTATGGAGGATGTGAGAAGTTTTAGTATAGTGTGTGTTTGCTTAAAAAAAAGTTACACTATTGAGGGTTGGACCAATGCATTACACAAACTCATCAAATAGGTTATGGAAAGACATTATCACAGATAGAAATAGTTTGATCATGCCTAGAGTGGTTGAAGTACCTAAAGGGTAGTTTATCTGAGTCATTATTGGCCTTAGAGGTAACAATAAAAAATATAAATCAAAATGAAATGATAAGTGAATATTAGAATATTGAGTGTTTCTATAGAGTAATGGAAATAGAGGAAGTAAAGTTAATGTTCCAAATTAATTTAGTAATTACTTTTAGACACGACTTATGATAATACATAGAAGGGTATAGTATAAAATGAGTTTACACTCGAATAATGTTCTCACTCTACCCGTTTGACATACTAATTTAGCGTCCCCATATCAACCCAATAAGTACGATGTTTTCAAGAAATTTCCGCTTTGCCGGTTACTTTTTTCTTTCTTCATTTTTATTTTTCATTCTTTTTTATGTACAGGCGATAACCGGGTTCCCGATTAGTGATGGCCGGGTTCCCGGTTGTCTACTGTATTGACAAATTTTTTTTAAAATTCCGGCAAAGAGTTACAAATAATATATCATCTGCAATTGTGCCTTAATATAAACACATAAGCTCTCTCCCAATCTTATTTTCCCATTGATGAACCCAACACCCCAAACTCAAGCTCGAGACAGGTCTCAAGATCATGTATGAAGTGCGCGTCATATAGAAATGCCTAATCAACTAAGGGGATATGGGCTTATATTGTGGCGACAAAAGAAAATGCTTTAATGCCTAAAATTGGGCTAAGAAGGATATAATTAATTCATATGGATAGAAGGCTAAAAAGGTCTCAAATTACATAGCTTGCCTCATGTTCATATCTAAGTAGGTTCTCTAATAATTTGGATCTCACGTTCTACAAACCAAACACTTTCCATAAGTAAAATTTTACTTCTTTTGCATTCTTCATTAATTCTTCCTATCAATTACCTATGTTTCCATGCAATTAAAGTGCGTTTATACTAACCCATAAAGTCCACTATTTACTATCATAGATTTATCAAAAATATGCTTAATGGGGAGATTTGAAATACTCTACAGTCAAACGCGACCCTTAGTTAATTTTATTGAAAGAAAATAAAAAAAAAATAACATAAAAAATTGGGAGTAGGCAACGAACCCCCAAACTCAAAAACAATTCATCTACCCACGACTCGAAAAGACTCAACACGATTAAACTAATATACACTAAATGAGAAGGGATAGAAAAACGTATCTTAACCAGCACGAGTCTGGTTTTTAGTGTTGCGTCCAAGTAGAGCTTCTTTTGTAAGTAATGAATATGTGGCGTGTTGTATTGTGCTCACCCCAAGTAACATATTTTGTAGAAGATTCGACACTTTTGTAACGTTTCCGAAAGTAGCAATGATTGCATCTTGTTTCTCTTCCAATACTAGGATTTTATTTTATAACTCATTATCAGAATTTATCTTCTTCTTTGGTGGAGGAACTCTAGGATTCTTCATTGTGTGTGTTTCTTCATTATGATCGTTCTCAATCGAATTTAATTCCATGTATTCACCATTTTCTGTAGGCTCAACCTCTTCGCTCCTACATGGTATTTTTGCATCTAGACACAAAGCAGTGATGGTACATGGAAACTTAAGGTTTTTCTGAACAATTAGGGATTTCTCGAACTCCATATTGGTGTCATAAAATAACATGAGCAACATCAATTTCTTGATCCTCAATAACACAGTTTATAAATATAATATGTTCCTTTTTCAACTCGGAAGTGTGAGTAATGACAAAGAAGGTAGGGATTATGAAACGAGACCATACCTTAGCACAAGGTAATAAACTACTACTATAAACTTGCCCAGAGTATCTCTCACCTTTTGGAATAGGGCGATTCCCACGAATCATAACTTTATCCTAGAGAGACTCCCAATTAAGAGATGGATCATTAAGTGTTTCTTGATATGGGCAAGGACCAGTGAAGTTTGGTAATTTCAATTTTTTTTGAATAAGCTCAATTGAGAAAGGCAATACCTTTTTGCGTATGATAACTGAATGCTTATTTGCAAAAGATAGTTCTTTATAAAACTCACGCACCAAAGCAAGGATATATGTGAGATTCCTCTACCTCAATTCTGTCCACCCAAACTTATCACATGTAATAGCATAACCTTTAAAATCACTGTCCACAATACCTGGAGGAAATACTTTCTCAACACCAAACTTCAAATAAGCAATTATGTCACAAACTTGATCAGTCCAACTAACCACAACTCTCTTTAGCTTATGGGCCATCATCTTTCTTCGTGTAGATTTCTGTTTTGTAACGGGTTTGCTAGTAACTTCTTCTTCAACCTATTCTTCTTCAACCTCTTCTTCTTCTTCTTTTTCTTAATCTACCAAGGTAGACTTTTTAGGAGTAGCCTTACTTGGGTTTTCTTTCCTCTTCATATCATTTTTAACTTCTCCAATCTTGCGTTTAGGACCCGAATCTGGAATCTCAATAACTCTCTCTTGTGTAGCAACATGATTGTTTCTTGTTCTAGGATTGTTCCTCCGATTATAAATGAATGAATCCGTCCTCTTTGTCATGTCTACTCACCCCAAACTCAAAATTCAAAAATTCAAAACTAGAGAAAAGTATTGAAATTTGATGTTTTCAGGATAGAAGGAAGAATACTAAGGTGATATATGATATGAGTAAGGACTATTTGATGTGTTTGGAGAAGATTTATAGGTCAATTGAAGGTTTGGATGAATAAATATTCTTGGAGAAAAGTTTAATTTTGATGGTGTTTGGGAAGGATTACGAGTTGATTGTGTGTTTATGTGGTGTCTGAGGGTAGGATTTGATGATTATAATGTGTTTTGATGATGATTTTGGAGTGGTGTGAAGTTAAGAAGTGGAATGGAGGCTGTCCTGTGAAAGAAGGTAAGCAAATATAGGTCAAAAGCTTCAAAACCGCGTCTTTTGTTTCTCAATCTGGTTCCCGATTGGTGATGACCGGGTTCCCAGTTTGCGTTGCTGTGTCGGCGTGAATTTTCCAATTTCTTGCGTGTCCCTTTACGCACAGGTCAAAAAGTTACTCTCGGAGACCAGGTTCCAGGTCAGCTGGTAACTGGGTTCCCGGTTGTCGTTGAAAAGCGCGGATCCAAACGCAACACGTTGGGTCTCCCATTACACACATGTCAGAGAGTTAGGGAAGTTACAGCTCAGTCACCGGTTCTCGGTCAGTGTCGATAGGCGCGAGTTTAGAGGCAGCTTCTTGAATCTAGGCGACTGGTCAACAAGTGCATCACCGGGTTCCCGGTCAGCGATAACCTGGTTCACGGTTAGCTCCTGTCTTGCAACAAAAAAAATCTTCTTTTTTTACCTAACTACCCCAAAATCATGACCTTTTTACGACTGAAATCATCAAAAAATCAACCCTTTCTCATTTCTTAAAAATAAACACTAATAAACAACATTTATTATAATTTATACTGCGAAATAAAAAAAGACATGAAACTAATATACAATGAATTGGCTTTTGTTTAACGTCGTTAAACTCGATGGGTTACCTCTCGCTTTAAGGGAGCTTCGATGAGGTATATGAACTCTCCGGGATGTGGATATTCAGAGCGATTGATATCCTCCCCTCCATGATAAATCTTCAATCGATGACCATTCACCATGAAGGTGCGGTGCTCGATTGGATGTTCAATCTCTACGGCCACACGAGGCGTAACTTTGGTCACAATGTAAGGACCATACCATTTCGATCTCAACTTACATAGATAATTAATGAACTTGGAGTTGTAATTTAGGACCCTTTGTCCAACTTTAAAACTCTTTTCACGGATACGATTATCATGCCATCTCTTAGTATTCTCTTTATAAAGTTTAGCATTCTCATTAGCATGTTATATAAAATCATCAAGTTCATTCAACTTCATTATACGATTATCACCGCCTAAAGTATGATCCAAATTCAACTTCGCTATAGCCGAATATGCACCTATTCAAGTTCAAGAGGTTAGTAACAATCCTTCCCATAAACCATACGATACAGAGATGCATCAACAGGTGTTTTGAACGCACTACGATAAGTCCACAATGCATTATCTAATTTCATTGACCAATCTTTTCTTGTGGGCCCAACAGTCTTCTCTAGAAAATATTTGACCTCTCTATTAGAGACCTCAGCTTGACAATTGGCTTGTAGATGATAAGCGGTAGATATACGATGTCTTATCCCATACTTCTCTATAACTGTTTTCAAATATATGTTCACGAAGTGAGAACCTCCATTACTGATAATAACTCTAGGTGTTCCATGTCTAGTGAAGATGTGTGACTTAAAAACTTAATTTCTTCTCGCCAAATAAAAGGGTATAATATAAAATGAAAACAAAAAAAGAAAATCTAATATTAAGAAAAATATAGTTTATTTTTTATATATACACACTCACATTACCTGAATTAGTATGCGTTAAGTTTCAAAAAAAAACATTACAAGGAAAATATTTCACATTTTCGGGACTAAATTACACCTACCACATCTTGATAAGAAGTAGTAAATTCCATTCTCTTGAAGAATAGTATGTTGAAAATACCAATTAGGGGACAATGTGGGTGTCTTTCTTTAATAGATGCCTAACATTACATATAACATGAGGCAAATGTTTGATGCCTGGAAAAAGAATCAAGGATATCAAAGAAAATCAGAGTGGTGTCTTGATTTTCTTTTACCTCCTTCTAAGATCGCAATAGTTTCATTTTTAGAGTCAACCGCCACTAAGTGATTATTGTTTTTTATATGGTGATATTCCTAAGAGGCGATATACAAGTTTTAGCTATACATAATGGCTCATATTTTCGATATGAATGAGGCATCACAAAATATCTTAGCTATTTGTAGAACAAGTTTCAACTACAAAAGGCTAGAAGTTTTTTTAGGTGCACCTACAGAATTTTGCGGCGCGCCAAAACCTAAATTACACATGATGATCACAGAAAGTTCATTAGGTGCGCCTAAAGCTTTTCCTGGCGTGCCTGAAGCCGCAACTCTATAAAAGGTCAACTTTTTTGCCTCTTACTTTTCAATAAACCGACCCCCACCTTCCCCATACCCAATTTTCATCTTCTACACGTATCGGAATACCATTGAAGCTCAATAATTTCACCTTTATTACACCAATAAACTCCACAATTATAATATCCCATTAAACTAGACATCCTTAAAACAACAAACACATCTCCACCATACTCAATAAATCCCCAAAAATCTTCAAAACCCTATCATTGAAACATGAAGAAAAACAAGTTTTGAAGATTAAGGCTCATACAAGACACACTCAAGAATTATATTACAACAATTTTCAACAAGATTTTTCGGTAATAACAACAAAAATCAAACTTTTCTCTTGCTTTAAAGTCTTGAAAATTGTGAGTTTCTTCCTATATTTGAATCTTTTTGTGTGATGAGAAATAGAAATAACGCATTGACGCTTGAAAGAAATAAGATGAGGGATAGTTTGGGGGTGATGAAATATTTATTAAGGGAAAAAAGAGAAAATATTTCACTAGGGAACCGGATGAGAAAAAACCAAAGCTCATAAAACCCACTTCACCAAAGGAAACCATCATGAAGAAGAAATTGCCAACCAAACCAAAAAATAATAAACCACAACCACCATGGGATTGTGATAGAGGGTCTTCAACGACTCCTCAAGAAGTAGACAACAAAAAGAAAAAGAGAATATACACAGACTTTGGGAGAGTTAGTGCATGATCGAGTGCATGACATTGAGGTGGAATAATCTAAAATCATCAAAACCCAAGCAAAGACTAAGAGCAAGCTAGATCACTTTTTTCTCATGCTTGAGAGGGGACAAATGCAACAAAATGATCGCAACTTGGATGGGTTGGTAACCAACGGTACGGACCTACCAATCCACCGGACCGATAAGTAATTAATTTTTTTTTTATATTAATACCCTACATTACCCAACCTGCCCCATTACCCTCTCCCATTGCTTGCGATTTCATTCAATACACCCAAACCCACCGACCCCATTTACTACACCTTCTTCATCGATTTAATTCGTTTCACCAAACCACCTTCCCCATTCAATTACCATCTGAAATTATATCAAGTCTATTATCTTTAATATTCAGAAATTAATTAATTGTTGGTGGTGGCTTGAGTAATTGGTGGCTATGGTAGTGGTATCTGTTTGTATAAGACATGGCTATGGCGGTGGTGGTGTGTGGGTTGTCTAATTCGTGGCTATGGTGGTAAAAACATTCTTTTATCTTCAATTCTTTAATTTTTCTGGAATCCTGATGAGCTTCCTTAAACTGATTTTTTGTGAGAGTATCTGGATTTGTTCTTTCTAGTAATTATAGGGACTCAATTCAAATATAGTAAAGTAAGTCCCTGATTTAAGATCTATATTTCCTTATTTTTTGATTTTTATTCATATTTTCTAATAATTAAATATGATTTGCTTCTCTGCATGTTGAATTGGTGTTTTGTTGATGAAGAGGGGAGTTCTGGTTAATGTTTATTTACTAATTATGTTGGTAAGAAGGTGACTTTGATCCCTAGTTTATATGATTTGTGTTTGGTGTTTTGTGGATGTTCTGCATTTTGTTACTCTTGATTTTCAAAATCAATTCTCTGGTTTATATGAAATTTGTTTTTTTAGTCCCTTGTGTTATGCGAAATTGTTTGTGTAATTCAAAATTGTTCCTAATTTTTGTGAAATTGATATGGAAACTCCATATTTTGTGCTAAATTGTTCTTATTGGTGCTTGATTAAGGTGAATTGATACTATAAATACTTGTTTTATGAGATTTCGAGAGTCAAAGTCACTGGTTTTTGTGAATTATATATTGTAATACAATGTCTTAAGGGGATTTGACAGTAGATATTGGGAAATTGATCCACTTAATATCTAATTTATGTGAATTTGTTGTGGGAAATATATATTGATTTCGAAAATGATTCTATTAGTCACTGGTTTTTGAGAAATTGATATTGTAATTCAAAGTGTTAAGGGTAATTCAAAGTGAGAAATTGATAGATTAATTCCTGTTTTGGGTAAATTTTGTTTGAAGTAGTATAACTTCTTTTCGAAAATTATACTTTGAGGCCTTGTTTATTCCGAATATATATATATATATAGAAAGTCCATATTTTGTGTTAAATTGTTACAACTACTTCTTGATTTTGATGATTTGAGCATATAAGAACATGTTTCATGAGATTTTGATAGTAAAATTGAGGGTTTTTGTGAACTTTGCGAATTGAAATTGAGGTAAATAAATTACACTATAAGTCCCTCTGATTATGATCAAGTAGTTGAAATATGTTTTGAATTGACGAGATTTTTAGAATTGACGGGTTTAATGTTTTGGAAAATGCAAATCAACCCCTATTTAATACAAAAATTATGAAAAAACATTTATCTAAAAATAACTATGTTTACGAAATTGCCCCAATGTTTTCTAAAATGGTTAAATTGGACCAAAATCCCTTTAAACTATCTTCTTTAAGTGTTTGAAATAATGATTATAATTTTGTAAATTTAAAAAATAGACCCAAAACTTTTAAGAGATGTTTTTTTGTCCAAAATGCCCTTAGGCGATTTTATGATGACATTGCATTATTATTTTAAATTGTAAGTGTTTATAATTTTCAAAGTAACATTTAATTGCCAAGGTGTTATATTTGAAATTTTTGGAAAAAGAATTTGGGCTTAATATTCTGATTTGTTAAATTATGTAGGTTTATTTTTTTCATTTTCAGAAAAACACAATTGTAAAGGAATGGGTTAAATTGTTTTTTGGACCAATCATTTCTACGTTGACATTCTTGAATTGATTTTGGTCACTTAGATGATCCACTAGATCTCATCGATTCTGCGAGCTAGTTCTTTTTCCTCTTTATTTTCTTAGTTCTCTCACTTATATCATGTTCTTTTTATTTATGTTTTTGCAAGAACAGTGCTTCATAAATTAAATAGTTGTGAATCATTTGTTATGTAATTTTTTACTATTAATATATGAGATAACAATTGAGAGAGAGTACTTTATTGATGGGTTTAGTGGGTTCCGTAATTGGTAATCTTCATATCTTTATCTGATTTGTTAATCTCTCAACCATTGTTTTATTATTTTTTGAAGGTTATGATTCTTATCTTTATTCTTTATGAATTACATGGTGTATATATGGAGTGGCAACACATAATCAATTGAGATTATTTTTACTTGTTACAAGACTTTCTATAGTGGAATAGATGCAAGAAATAGTTGTTGTACTGGATTTAAACGTTGTGCAATTTCCTTTTTCTGTTTTGAAAGAAATATTTATAAATTATATGATGATGATGTAATTCTAGGTTTTTATATCCTAGGCCAATACAAAAAACACTTAACAAAAAATATTATTTACAAATATAGTTTATAAAAATTCAATACAAACGAAGAATAAAAAAAATGGCAGAACCGGTCGATCCAGACCCGGAACCGAAACCGGTAATACGGTCCTTCTTACTGGTCCAGATCTTCCTTTCCCATTCCCGAGAACCGGACCGGTCCGATAAAGAAAGAGCTGATGGACCAGGTCCGGAAAGTCCCAGCTAAGGACTAGATCCGCTAAGGACCGGGCCGTTAGCCACCATAACCTGCCGAGTAATGTTCTCTCTACCTTTCTCATCTTTAATCGTGTATATTATCTATTTAGTGTAAACTTTGAATTCATTACTTTATGACACATAACAGAGTTTTGAGTTGAGGGTTGGTACATCCCTATTTATGTGTTAAATGTTTTCATATTATAAATTTTTTTGATTATATAATATATATATATATATATATATATATATATATATATATATATATATATATAATGAGTGATTAGTCTAAAAGGTTCAGAACTAACAAACTTTATGCACATAAGGTCCAATCCATTTCACTACAACTATAATTCAAAAATTTATGTATAAGACAAAATTTCAGTAATTTCAGTATTTTATTTCCTTTGCCGCGCATAACCACTATCATGTCTTTACTCCATTGTTAAATTATTTGTCTCTTTTTAAAAAATAATAAATTATACTTAATTTAGATAATTCTGACAAATTATTTTACTTTTGGAATCGTAACCTGCCTCTTTGTTGCATCCTTGGTATTTGTATAAATTACACACAAACAATAAAGCCTCCAAAGATCATAATTAACATTAATGTGAAATTTAATCCCTAAATTTATATGGTTTTGTTAATGTATTTCATGTGTTGAGTAGGTTACAGAGAATATGATATTTTGTATACATGAATGATTGTATAGGGTGCAGTTAATGGAAATATTTGTCATATGAAAAAAATTATTAGGAGCCCGGTAAAGATCATTCATAAAAAAGTGATACAAAATAGTTGTATGTTTATTATATGTTTGTGAAATTGACTATGTGAATTTTTTTGGTAGATTTGGTCTAATGGGTATGCACCATAACCCTCAACATTGTGTTGATTTCTTTGAGTGGGCTCCATGTTACTCTTAGTTATGATAGGTCCCTTACCTTTATACATTTTGACATTTTAGTCCCTGACTTTATAAATTTCAGTGTGTTTGCATCATCTATTTTAAATTAATTGTTAGTCCGTTATTTGTTATGCATTTTAGATGCATTTGAAGATCCAAATATTATTCACGTTGATGACATTGTGGACCCTGTGAGAGATTTGGAAGTTATTACTAAAGAATTGCTTCTCAAGTTATGCGTTTGGTGAAGAATGAAATTTGTAAAGAAAGCTTTTAACTCTTAGTTTCCATATTATTGTTTGTTTGAGTATGATTAAAGTGGTGGATTTGCATGAGATGAAGCTGACTAGAAAAGACTTATATACCCCTAAAATGGAGGCTTACTTCAGACTTGGTAAAGAAGATGACGAATATTTGTTCTACAAAGAAGAAGCCGACAAAGGCCACGATTTGGGCCCGGTTTTCGTTAGTATACTTAAAAATGATTTTGCTTTACACAAGCATATGATGCAGTTAGAGACATTTTTGGAGTTGATCAGCAAAGCTCGGAGAGTTGACATATTAGGGGATAAATTTTTAGGGGTAACCCCCAAAACTCGAAAATTATTGGGATAAAAAAGATAATTAAAAGCACTACGGTGGCTGCACATAAATGTGCAGCCACTAGGGTGGGGGCATTTGGGGCCAAACAAGAATTTTTATTGGTAATACTATAGTGGCTGTACTTTATAATCACATGAATGCTGTTGTTGGGAAAATTAAAACACACAACTTTTGGAGGCCATTTTAGAGCAGAAAAAAGCAAGGGAGCTGAATTATCTGGATCTAAAGGCTTGGGGATGGATCTTAATTTTTTTCTAAAATTTAGGAAGCTGAAACTTCAATTATTAAAACTATTGTGGCTGCTACTAAAATTATGGAATATAGAGCTCATGAAGAGGTTACGGGACCTAACAAAAAGAATAAGGGTGAGATCTAGGTTTTTTTGTTTTAATTATGTAATATCAATTTTTGTGTGGTTACATCTATATTACATACCATAAGCACATGAACTTTCTCGATTAATTGGAGTTTGCAGAAACAATAATAGGGCCAAGTGCAATAAGAATTTTTGGTCAAGAAATGAGATTTCACGATACAAGTATAAATTTAATAGACCGTAGACTAGCATCAGGTATTTTTCATGTCGGTTAATACTGAATGTTTGGTACCTTCAGTTATTGGATAAAATTACTTTGTAGAAGCGTTACTGAGTTTAGATGGTGAAATGTTAATGTTCTGACACGAGTATATTTGCTAATTTTTATCTTCGAATCTCAATCATTGTGTAGGTTTGACACTTATTACATTAAACTAAGCCTTACTTTGGACTGATGGAAGGTATTTCTTTCAAATAACTCAATACCTTAGTGATCAATGGAAGCACATGAAAATGGGCAAAGATCCAGCTATCAATATTTGGATGGCGGATGTCACTCTTTTTGGAGCTCAAATTTTCATTTATTTTTACCCATCTCGGAATGATTCTAATGAGAGCTAAACGAGATGTAACAACGAAATACACTTATTTTCTATAAAGAAGAAATATATATGGTTGGGATTTGTGAGATTTTGGTGGTCCTAACTCCACCAAGTGAATGAATAAATACCATATTAAAAAATGGTATTTAGAAATATAATTTTTTTATGCGGTAACTGTGGAAAAAGATCAACAATGTGTTCTTTCATTTTGGAGAGCCTTAAGTACAACTTCCACCTAAAAATAAAATACAAAATATGCCACTCTATTTAAATATTTGTGAAAGAACTACAACATATATATGTTGCTAAAAAAGAAATCACTAGAAAAAACTCCAATAAACGCTCTCCGTTAATATTAAAAAAACAAAAAAAATACTCATCACACACTCACATACACAGCACAACTAATCTCACCAATTGGAACAAAAAATAAAAAATCTCATCGGCGACTCTTATAGAAAAATTACTTTCTCATCACACCCACACAACACAGGCCAGTACACAACTCACTGAAGGCCATGAAAAGCTTATTTCTCTTTTTTGAACTGAGTAGCTTCAGGGATTTACATCTTATTCCAATGAAACACATCTCTCTTTCTTACATGTAGTTATTTTTACTTTCAAAATTCCTTCTTCAAATAGATTTGAATGCTCTTCTTCAAATGTTTGAATTGAATAATCTTCTTCAAGGCCATATCACTGAACTATGAATTAACTTTCTTTCAAGGCCGATTCAGATATCTGATTTACAACTCTTATTTATAGAACACATATAGCTATCTTATACTATCCTCAGCTCAAACTTAGTTTTTAGGTAGCATTTTGCATTCTAGCTGTCTTGTAACATTTTTGGATTATAGGTGGAGAAATATTATTTTTGTTTTGGTATTTTTTTGATTAAATGTTTACTAGTTTTGTTACAACCCCTACTTTTATAACAACGTTAACACAACATATTGAAGTTCATTATTAATTTTTTCACTTTATTCCCTGTAATTTGATCATAATGTTTATTTTATAGGATTTTTCTCAAATTTTCCAGGCCATCCTGCTTTAGATGAAGATAGAAGAAATGTTCGAGGCTTTACTTAATACAACCTATGCTCATACTCAACATAATGTTTTGTTGAATATTATTAGATACTTTAAATATTTTCGAAATGGTCCTTAAATTATAGTTATATATCTGTTTGGTATATAAAATTCTAACATACCTGAATAATTATTTTCTTACCAGTTAAATTCTATTTGACATACAAAATCTTTGGTTAGTTTGCACTACAAGTTAAATTCCGGTTAACTTACCTGTTTGGTAAGTTTTAACATACCCGAGACATATTAAAAAATGAAACTAAATCTTTAAATGTTGAAATAATTTGTTTTCTTATTAATATGCTAAATACTTCCGCCCATTAATGAAGTCTCCTCTGAAACCAACAAAATCTAAAGGTAGCTTGTACAATGCACACATTTTCTTTTTTCTATTCGCACAAATAAAATACGGTTGTAATTACTGGATTCTATAAAAATAAAAATGTGTATATATTGTCGTATCTTTAGATACAGGGTATTTCTAATATATATAACAAGAAAACAAGCACAAAATTAGTTAACTCTGTTAAATTTATTTCTGGTTATTGCTTTCTTAATTAGTTAATTTTCTTATTGTCATTAAAAAAATGAAAAATACAAAAAAATTGTATAATAAATATGTGTGGGACCTAGAAAACAAACCCAAAAAACATGCTTTATACAAGTTAATGATAGATAAGAAGTAGTCCTCGTGAATTGTTTATGGTGTAAATAAAGTACAAATATGAAAACACGTAATTGTAGATAAAACTATTTAGTAAGAAATGATAAGAAGATAAGTTTAAATGATGTTTGGATGAGAGGTGCTTAAATGTGAGGTTCAACCTAGTCGAAAAACCAATTAACATATGAATTAAAAGCAAAAGAATAACGAGACCATACAATTAGAAAAATGATTTTGGTGTTTGTTTATTAACCCTTTGTTTACTTTTAGCTTGCTAACCGAATTTAATTGATATATTCTTCATAGCCTCGTTCTATCCTTTAAGCCTTTTATGTGATAGCTGCATTATAAGACTTTACCCTTTAGTTTAAGACTCAACCATATGATCCGCCATCGAGTCACATGTTTAGGACTAGTTCTTTGCGAGCTCGAGTTTGGGTGATGGGTAATGATCATGAGATACATTGGGAGGGTAGATATTTATTCTGTGATTTATCATTGTGCGCTTATTTGTAATACTTACCAGATTAGTAAGATAAAATATTTGAAAATAAAAACAAAAAGAGAATTAAAATAAAATAATTTAACACGAGGACTCATAAAAAATATTTTGTGTTTGACTTACAAAAAAAGGAGAGAAAAATATATGAAAACAATAAAAAACCTGTATAGTACATTCATGATTGGTTAGGAACCTGGGGATGCTTCGATTTGGCATCAAGTAGGTTTAGTGAGCACGACTATGAGCGTAAAATTAAGCTTTAGAACGATTAGTTGATGGATAGTGAGGAGAGGGCAAACAACCCACTCATAATTACCCAAATATACCACACCCTACCTTAAGCCTACGCTACATCTTAAGACCTCAAAATTAATAGTTATATGGTTTAGTGGACCATTAGACCCCATGAAAGGACTGAGAACAACCTATGTCCATCGCTTTGAAATATGTAAAAACGACCTCTTCTTGCATTGTGAAACTAATTGCACCTGATAATATTATTGTGTTAATTATTTGTATGATATGTATATTTGATATTAATTATTAGGCATTATTTCATGATACATGTTTAGGTATTGATTTAGGATTGTTCTCCATATCTTATACTTCGATGATTAGTTGGACTTAGGCCCCTAGTTTAGTTTTTATGTTGTTGAACGACAAAACTATGATATCAGGGTTTTGATGACTCACTTTTTTTGATAGATAAAATGCACCACGAGACATATTCTTAGGGGTTTTTTGGATCTATTTGTGGGATTATTCCCTATTATTTGTTATATTTTTATTTCTTATCTACTTTTGAATATTTTGTAACTAGTAGAGATTTTCTGCATTAATTGTGTGCTAAATGTGAAACTCTTAGGTCCATAGTTTATAGAAGACCCCTAGATGATACGAATAAGTCATGAAGTCAAGGCAACCCCCAAGTCAAGTAGTGAAAAGATCAAAAAGCCACCATGGAAGATCACAAGCATTTACCTACAAAACTTTGAAGTCGACTTAATGGAGTCACCATACCCGTTTAACTAGGATTCTGAGCAAGCCCTTGGGTTTATGATTGTACTTTAACTTATGAGCACGTAAGAGTTGACAGTTCACTATTCAGAGTTAATATGACAAATTTAATGATATTGATTCCACTCCTCGAACCTATCTATTTTTAATGAAAATATTTTTTGGTTGATTTTAGCCACATAAATAGGGCCCACACTTCCTAATTTTTTTTTGGGAATTTAATATATGTAATTTCCCACGCTTGAAGCTAAAGGAAGAATAAGCCATCTTCGACACCATTCCACCTCTAACCTTCACTATTTATTATCGATTCCTCGAGTAAACCTTATTATTTTTATTTTAAACAAGATTTTAGCAATTTTATTCATTTTTTACTATTTTTACTATGAACCAATTCTCTCATAGCTCGATAATGCTTAATATATGAACCTAACTTTAGAGTATTACAATGTGTTGCATTTTGGGATTAATATATTGAAATGAATTTTGTTTTTATGTTTTGGTTATATGTTAGACCATTAAATTTTCAGCCCTTTCTTTAGACAAGTAGTTATTTGACCTTAGTAATTATGACTTTTTCCCTGAAGAGAGGTTCGGTTACGCAAAACAACACATAAGAGTCTAGTGTTCATTAGTGAACCTGGAGGTCTTGAGTAACCACATAGTCGTTAAGGTAAGAACCTTAGACGTCTACCATCACTTTTAAGGTACGCTCATAAAAGGTATCTAGTGGTGTTTGGTAGCTTCCTATCAACCCTAAAAGGATTTAGAGAGAGAACTGAATCCCGATTATTGCGTAGAACTAAATTCTCCCTTAAAGTAATAAATTGGAAAACCAGAACTAGTGGTGATTAATTGCGTATTCCCTAGCTATATTCTCATCTCATCTTCTTAATATATTTGCAATCCATCCCCTTTACGGATATTATCGTTCTTTTCATTTATTTTGTTATTATTATTATTATTATTATTATTATTATTGATTTTTAATCCCTCACTCTCACAAAACCAAACAAATATCCATTTATCTTTTGTATTTGCAACTCGGGACCGCTACACTTCCATAAAACACAAATAAATTAACCTTATAGTATTTGTGGAGAACGATACACCTCCTTCCTTACCTATATATTACTTGTCAACAACCCATACACTTAAGGGTAGTAGCTCACTCGAGTGTTGATTTATTAATCACACCTTAGGGGACGACACCATCCACCATCCCTTCTAATTTGGAAATCACAATCTCTACTAGGGACACGAGAGTCAAATAGACCGCCAACTAAAAACATAAACGTATTAAAGAAAGGTATAAAAAAAGAATGTGAGCTAGCAAAGAACAATGCAATACCTTATCTAAAGTAATATGAGGTAGGGAAAGAAACGAAGATAGCAATGAAGGAGACAAGTGATTTGAAGATGAAGCGGCGGGAGATGATCTTGACGCAACCAGTGGGCCTAAAAGTCTTTTTTCCTAACCTTGTCAGATGGTTAGTGAACCATCCTCTTTGCTCTCTTCCCTCTCATGGAAAATAACCAATAAGGGAGAAGCAACCATCTTGCAAAGAGGTAAAATCACCTCCATAAAGTTCTCGGGTGATGGAGCTCCACTCGATTCATCCAAATGGCGCATCAAGGATACAATCACGTCACATCCCCTTTGGGATACACTCATGTTCAGCCGGAGACACCTCGTTAAGAACATTCTGTAGCATTCCTGTCAAGTTGCTCTATCCATGTTATAGAAAATGAGAAACGCGAATAAAAAGAAAGGTATCCAATCTACCCGAAGTGGAATTTTTCTCGCTGGGATGTTTTGATTTCGGAACAGTTTTCGCAGTAAGTGAATGTAAATCAGTATTTCAAACTGTAAACAAAGTGGAAATAAAGGGTCGAGTCATGTATAGAAGAATTATCGAATAATCTAGACATGGTAACTTCCACGTGAGTTAAGGAATATCAAATAATCGTCTTTTTCAGTGGCCAAACGAGGCAAAAATTAATCTAGACATGAGCCATAAAATTTTAGTATCACCCTGAAGGAATTTACAAAATTAAATTGGTAGTTTATAGGGAGAAAATGTCAGCTAGACCTTGGGTGCAAGTAAAGGGGTAGCTCGTGAAAAATCATCATACAAGACCTCAATAATTATGAAGGACAAGTAGTAATAAGAAGCTTTTGTGGAGTATATTCGGTCCACTCAAGGAGTAGGCAAGACCAAGACACGATCCTTATAATAATCAACCATCTCGTGATCCATGGTTAAATAACGTGACCATTATTGGTTAAATGATGTGACCATAATCCAGAAGCATGCTCCACAAGAATCAAAAGAGTACTTCTCGAAATGTTGCAACCATGCAATAGACCATGGGAGTAAAAGTGGGCTTAGTAGTGTATATATACATGTATAATCATTGTAATCAAAGGATCGTCTTGTTATCACAAGACAATTTTGAACTAAACCATTACTAAAGTTTATCTTTTCTCTAATTATTTTTACTTGTTAATCAACCAAGTTTATGCTTACAAATTCAACACCTCACTTAAACATAGTAATTAATCAAACCAGTCACATTTACTTCAATAACACTAACTGGTAGATTCTCTCCTATTTGTTCCTCATAACATAGATTCACTAACTAGCACGATGTTGTCGATCGTCATCAATTTGAAAGAAAACTTCTATGATATGGGCCTATCAGTTACGCTAGTAGCATTGGACGAAGCTGATTATCCAATACTTTTATACAACTCTTGTAACACATATTAATAAGGTTAATCGGTCAAAATTATGTGATGAACTCTGGACTTTCTACCTGCAAGATCAAGTGTATGGATTTGCCCATGACCTCTCTCGAGAAAAAATCCATAATGTAATGCCTGTCTTGGCATATCACAAATTTAAGACCGACCTCTCCCAACACTTTTGATACACTCCTATTGTCATTTCGTCCCATCACAATACCTTGTGGGGTTTAATGTGGAATACCGCTACTCGAAAAATTCACTTGTAACCATCCACATAAAATCAGGATGTAAACCTATTTTAAAGTAGGCATATTAAGAAGTGAAAATAACCATACTGTGGTGTCATCTAGCAAGAAAATGTGCTAAAAAATTCCTTCACGTATGTTCTCTGATTATCTTCATCCTCAAGCCATTCATTATTGTTGTTCTTGATCTGCGGCCGCCTCGCCTTGCCTTTTTGGACTAACATGGTCAAATGATAAAATATGATATATTTTTCTCCTAAATAAATCCAACATGATTGCGCTTGCTGGCACTAGCGCTTTTCCTCTTACTCAAGAAAACTCTTATATTCCTTACTTCGCCTAGCCTCCAATTTCACTAGGGAGTTGTTGTCTAAAATTAGTGATATATTTTGGATCCCTACCATATGGGTCAATGGTTTTTTCCTTGTGGAATATATACCCAAAATTATCATGTTTCCAAGCCAATAAATTCAGTCTCATTTTCTCTAAATTTTCTCCAAGTGTACTCCTCCCATTTGCTTCGTACGAAATCTCAGAATCCTTCGTGGGATACCAAGCTACTTTAAAACAGAGTTGATGCCGCTTCCTATTGTTAAATGGTAGAGGAGAAATCTTGATAATAATCTGAAGGTGGTGTAAATGAGTGTGGGGAGGTGATGAACCTTTATGTCTTGAAACGTATCTTGCCAACTGTCATTTCCGTATGCTTTATCATGTTGCTTCATTTATTTCATCCCTAAGTTCCACAACTCACTCTATGTCAATCTTCACCAAAACATTAAAGTTTTCTCTATCTCTCAAATTTTCTCATGTGTCTATCTGCTTCTGTAGTACCTCACGTCTTGTCCTTAATGAAATTAATCTGATTAAATCTCAAGTCATAATTCACAGTACATGTATGTTCCTCTAACTTGTCTCTATAGCGTTCCATAGTATCCATGTCTATGGATTTACATATACTGCGTATAAAATACAAGGGCTATATGATCTTATAGATATATGTACATTAATAACTTGTTTACTCGCTGGTAAAAGTTGAATAGATATATCGTTTCTACTTTTTTAGGATCCTATTCCCCGCCCCCCCCGAAAGACAATCACATCAATTCTGATGGACTTTTTCTTGGTCATGTATTTAATAAGTGGCTTTAGTATCCACAACTATAGTAATGAGAGGTTTAGGGCTCACTATTTTTCCTTAATTTCTCTTTTGAGTCTTACACTATTGGAATACTCTACAATTTTAACAAAAATTATTGATTGGATTGTCAGAAAAACCCCATCCTCCGAAATACAAAATTACTCACAATCAAGGAAACATAGAGAAAACTAAAACTATTCAGAAATACGACAACCCCTGCACCGGTTCTATGCTCACTCTCGTTTTTCCATCAGCTCGGAAATCTCATCTCCCTCGATCAAGAGTACAAGATCTTTTCATTTTTCTCCTATGGAGCACACACAATATTCAAGTCCGGGAGAACAGGTGGAACTATGTGCAATTATGGAATTTGGTAGAAGACTGGTCATGTTTCGGGTGCTCTAAATTATCATAGAAAAGGTCCTGTAAAGCTGTGTCACTACTCCATTTATCACTGCCTTAAAATGCAACATTATTAGCCACTAATTCATTTACAAACATTATGATACCTGCCGGGTTCTCTATGATTTCACTCGTTCGGTATTCTTTTAGTTGAATCATCAAAATTCAAGGACACATATTGTTGTCATCCCGTGACACTATTCTTATTGGTATGCAACTATCTTTATCACTAGTGCTACGTGAGAAAGCATGCATGAAGTAAGGGTACTATGTTTGCACTATTAAATAACAATCTAGTATCATCCACAATCCCATCATAATTCTATTGTAGTCCTCCAAGCTATCAAAATTTGCTAGGAAAGAACCATAATCAACCTCTTCTAATTTCATATGATCTTTTGGACCCCTAATTTGATTCATTTTATTCGATAGATATGTATAACCTATATTGTAACTATGTAATCAAATAGATTTTAAATACCTTACAACCATTTTGCATTTATTCACAGGAGCTGTGGGTACGTCGGATTTGGATGAGGTTCTACAACCATTTTGCATTTGTTCCACTGTGCACCGGAGCTGTGGGTACGTCGGATTTGGATGATGTTCATTTTCACACAAATAGAACAAGTCAAGCCTTTTATTAGCGCCATTCACTTCTTGCTTTTGAGGTTCTTGATCCTGCTGCATCCTTTGATGAAGAAGGCATAGTGCCTTGATGGCTCGAATAGCGTCAATAGATAACAGGTAATTTGGTGGCTCTTCTTCGACACCTCTACTCTCCTTCTTATGAAGATTATTAATATTAACTCCTGCGCTTGTTTGAACCTTCGATTTCCATGCCGTGCATTGAATCAATTGAGCCCGAGAACAAATTCTAATATTTTTCAATTACTGAATCCATGGAGTTATCATTCTGTTTAAGAATAATAGGATTAAGTAACACTATTGACAATGTTGCATGTAACATAAAACCATAAGCATGGATTAATGAGTGTCATATTCCAACTCGATACGACATTATTAAGATCAGGTATTAAAAGCATTTTAATGCATCGCCTGTTTTACATAATTTAACCAATTCTCAATCATATATACTTCTAACAAACTATTTTAAAGATAGGCACATCCAGGATTCTTGTTTGGTTTGGAATTTAATATCAAAAAAGAAATCCAAGTGGGGTGACTTGTAATCATATACATTGAATACACATATACATTGGATCATCAGTTTTACATTAGTTGTACTTGTTTCATTAAGGTACCAACAAACAACTTTCCAAGCATATCATTAACCATGATATGATTACAAAGTATTTAACAACAAAACATTTTAACAAACAACAATAAAGTTTTCTTGTTTTACATTTATTATAACATTTCTTTAACAAGAACATGAATAAATCCTATTTTTGACATTTTTACATTTAATTAACGGAAACTAATCTTTTTAACATTTCATCTAGAACACAACACTCATCTTCTAAGGCAAACGGCTCGACAAAATCTTTGATATATTGCTTGCTCTTCAGAATCCACAAATGAAGTTTTCATTATCTAGAGTGTGAAGGAATTCTCAGGACAAATACATAATATATTTAACTCAAACCAGTAGTCGCAGTACCAATATATCACAGTTGTTCCCCTCAGTTACATAGTTACCACAAACAATTGACCATCAAAATATACATGAGTTTGTATTTTTTTTAATATTCTTTAGAGGGTATATCTTCTGGACTTCTCCATCTCTTTCCAAGTTGACATTTTCTTAACGGTTCTATTATTAAAACTACCCACTAAGTTGAACATGGATATGATATTTAATGGTTTTGGCGACGGAGAAAAGATTGCATCTTTATTTTTTTATTATTGTATCTTGTGAATCTTCTTCATGCATGGTTGCCAAAATTGCTAACCCCACCACCCCAATTGGCTCCTCAATCTTTTTGGTAATCATGTTCATGGTTTTGGGTTGTCCTCTCTCTGGCCCTAGTTAATAATCATATTTTTTAGTAAACCTACTTTTTTTTTATAAAATATAGCCCTTGCGTGTAAAAGGAAAAAAATTGAAACCACTTTTAAACAAAATATATCAACAAATGACTTATGTTTGTTCACACGTTTGATTAGGGTGACAATATATATGTACTTTCAGCTCTTAAGAATAAATAACAAAAGTAAAAAAAAGACGTTAAATCTATCATGAAACTGATAAAGCAAATATCAGACAATTTAATTTTTACCTAAAAAAACTCAACTTTATCAAAAACAAATGTTTGTTACAAAAAGGTACCCAAATTAAATTTTTTTGGCTTATTTAAGATTTATTATGTCTTATCTAGTAGCTCATGCTCATTATCTAACTTTGATTTTTGTGATTACAAGTTGAGAACTTGGATATTTGAACGAATTTGTTATGTTGATTAAGTAATGTAACTTAAATCCTACCAAAAAATTGTCCCTTAATAGCCAATATGAAGGTTTATTTTAAGGTATTCTAAGGTTATTAAAGATGACACATTTGCAATTTATATTATTCATGAGCAGTTTTTGCATGTTAGACTAACAATTTTCTATCTTATGGTTGAAGAATACAATTAATTAAGTACATATTATATCAATTGAAATCTAAAATACTCTAAAAATAATGTATAAAATTTTATTTCTATAAAATGAAAGAGATGAATAAATAAAAGGAAATTTTATCTTATGCAAAATGTGGGGATCACCAATAATAAAGTAGTGTTTTAGCCAGTGTAACGACCACATTAAACCTCCTTGGATTTGTAATAAATCCAAGGGATTTAATTCGTTCATCTTTCTTGTATCCGCGTATTGATCTAACTGTAGACACGATAATAACTTCTCTCTCTTGCCCCGCTCAACTCTTCCAACCTTAACCTTATTTAAGCCCAGTCTTTCACAAGCTCTTGTAATTTTAGTCACTTGTTGACGATACAGAGTTATTACACCTATCTCCTTCTCTAATAGCCATGCACTTCTTATCGCCAAACTTTTGACCAAATCAACCACTTTAATTACCTCAATACAGTTAAACCATGAGGGATCGTTGCTTTCCTGCTCATCATATCCTTGTATCCCAACAAAAAGAAGAGGAAAGTCTCAATTGGGAAGAATATTCAACCAATTCTTTCTTTTTGAGATTAAGACTTACCAGATATATGAAATATTGTTATATATTGAAATGTCATGACCAATGATCTCTGTATATCTGTTTTAAAAAACAAAAAAACAATATATCATTAGTACTAATTAGATTTTGAACCATTATTAATAAACTTCAGTTGATAGAATTTGTTTAATTAGAATAATTCATCTAATTATCAACAAATCTAAATAAAGTTACTCCCCAAAAGTTTAATTACAACACTTTCCATAGATCATCTGCCATCAAATCTTAATTTGTGGTATAAAATTTAAAATTAACTATAGATTAAACTGACCACCACCCCAATATGTTTGTGTATAGAATCTATACATAGAATTCATATTTCCCCAAACAAAAGCATAGAATTTTTTTAAGATCTCAGACATATAATTATTTAGAAGATAAATAATTTAACAGTATACAAATTTGGACTTAATCATACATATAATATAACAATAAAAAGGAAATTGCGGACTTGAGTTTGAGATCTATCTTTTCTTTCTTAAGTTTTGTTAAAAAAAAAGTAAAATGACATATATCTATAATTCCTATTTGCTCTTCATTAGATATCATGACAACCCTTAATTGTGTAATTTGTTAAAAATCTCCATAATAATTCAATTAAAAATAAAAATTTTAAAATTTATTTGTAGTTGTTTCTTATACCATATAGATTAAAAGAAACAATAACTTCTCAAACAAGATTATGAATAAACATATATATTTACAAATATATTTGGCCAAAAGAAGTAAAGACATCGTATATAATTTAGATTGAAAGAAACAACCAGTTATAAATTTATTTACCTCAAATATGAATATCATACTTTGGAATCCATAAATTATTCATATATATTTTGGATATCTTGTGGATTTGAAGAAACAATCGAATTTTAAAAAAAATATTTTGAGGAAGGACTAGATTGTCGAGGGTATTTGGGTTGCAGTGGTTAAAAATTTGCAAAAGAATTAGATCTTATAGTGCTAAAATGTTAAAGATTGAAGTTTTAAGAGGCCAAAGTTAAGATTCTAACCGCGGCAATGGTGTTGTAAGCGTTTGTTAGGGTTACACTTATGATGTATACATCTAAGCTATGATGTCTAGTGACCAGGCTTATATGGATTTAAGTTTGGTTTAATAAGTTTTTTATTAGATTTTATTATTAAGAATAACCCATTAAAATGGGTTATATATGACTAAATGAATTAGCTTTTGTTGTTCAGTGGTTAGGGTGATGTAAGATTGAGCCCAACACGAGATTAATATTCAAACCGAGCCTAATTAAAGAGTCAAAGAATTTAAAATGATCTGTTATGCGGGTATGGTTTTCGTGTTGTAGGGTTGAGCAAGATTAAGAGTCCAACTAAATCGAGCCCAACCTAAGAGAGAAAAATAAAATTTTACCAAATAGAGCCCAATCATTTATGCCTTAATTCACATTTAAAAAAATAGTTCAACTTATATAACTTTTTTCATATATAATATCTCATTATTAAATTTGATCTCATTAGACATATTTGGTTTTACCAACCTAATCCTTATTTTAAATTATACATTTCATGTCCTAGAAATACTATGAGATATTTTTAATTTTATGTATTGCATACTTTTATTCAAATTATATTAATTTTTATTGAGGATTACATTCTTTTTAATATAAATTTATTTGAAAGGACCAAGCAAGATTCTCGAAAGGATGCCGAGATCTTATTTTATTAGTGTCAAATTAAAAAATGTGTAACATATCAAAGGTTTGGTTTGCTTAGTAGTATGTTCGAAATATATCTTAGAAATGTGTAATACATATATTATTCTATAAATTTTATTCTAAAAAGGTTGAATTTTTTACTACGTCCATTTAAGGTAAACCCCATGTTATCTCGAGATTAACCGAACTAATCAAAGGGTAATATTTTTTACTGTTATCCTAGAATTAGTATTCTAAATTAGCGATTCGAGTTAGTTAACCATACAGTTAAGATTACATTAACTCCAGATGAACAAGACTTGTGCTCATTAAGAAAATGGGGCGACGTAGTTTTAGTTAACTAGAGCGTTACTGGGATTAATTATTTCCCAATAAATTGTTTGTTAAACTGATTTGTTTCATTATAATACAATTTGATACTTACTTACAAAAAGAATCTTAAAATGTTTAATTTTTTTGAAAGTGTATGAAAACCTCGAGAAAATAGGAAAGTGGAAAAAAGAGTTTAAGGTACAATATTAGTGTGTTTATATAAATCTAAAATAAGGTTTTGTCTTGATGTTTCTAGAATTTTATTTACAACCAATTAACATATACATAAAATTTTAGTTCTTGGATAATAGCTTGGTGGTGGAGTTTGATCTCAAATGGCAGTTGTTAAGAAATGTTTGGTGTTGGGTGGAGACTATGCGGTGATGTATGCGTGGGTGAGTCAAATAAGGAAAGAAAAAGAAAATTGAGGATTGATAGATATCAACCGGTATACCAAGATGAACACGACACGTCGCTTGGAAGATAATATAACGACAACTTGGGTGATGGTTTTAACTCCCATGTAGGGTATATAGCTGGAGCAGTTTCATTTTTGTGTCTTATCATGGGCTAATACGAGACAACAAATTATAGGATGATATGTTTATAAGTCGAATACCATTTTCTTACCTTGACCGAGTATTATTTAGGATATATATAATATGGTCGATGACATGGAAATGGTTATATTTGTGTATTGCTCTATATTTATTTTATTTTTTTAAGTAAAAAATTAAATTTGAGTTTTTGTGGGTGAAGGGGAATTCAACAAGTGTTCAATACTTTGGTTTGAAAATATTTTGGAGAGGGAAGTGTGAATTTTTGTAAGATTGTGATATGTTTATGGAGGATGTGAGAGGTTTTAATATAGTGTGTGTTTGTTGTCATAAAAGTTACACTATTGAGGGTTGGATTAATGCAATACACAAACTAATTAAATAGATTATGGAAAGACATTACCAGAGACAGGGATAGTTTAATCATACTTTGTGGTTGGAGCACCTAGAGGGTTTAGTAAATTTATCTGACCCACTATTGACCTTAGATGAAAGAATAAACAATATAATTGAAAATCAAATGATAAGTGAATAGTAGAATACTGAATAATGTTATTGAGTAATGGAAATAGGGGAAGTTAAAGTTGATGTGCCAAAATAATTTTGTGATTACTTTTAGACTCGACTTATGATAATATAAAGAACAAAAAGTGAATTAATATTCGAGATGGTCTTACCCAAAACAAGTCTCCTCCAACATATCATTTGCTCACTTGAGAGTCATATTTTTTTACTAAATAAATCAATAGACATGATAAAAAATTTAATTCTAATTCCTTAAGAACTTTATTATCGCAATCCATAATGTTTATGTATTTATTTGATTATAATTTACACATCAAACTGCAAATTATTTGTTAGAAAAATTACAGAATTACGATATACTATTTATATTTTGAAATTTCAAAAAACAAAGGAATTGTATAAAGACGTGAAAAAAAAAATCCAAAATAATCTATCAGCGAAGACAACATTCCATTCGCAAAACTGAAACACATAGGCCTAGTTTTTGTTTCTGTAATTATTTTTTTCTTTATAGAAAATGATTTTGTTTTCTTTTTCAATATTTCCAGTAACAGAAAGCCATATTGGAGTATATTTGGTCCACTCAAGGAGTTGGGAAGATCAAGCTTTGATCACCATAAAGATAGGCCATCACATGCTCAACGGTTAAAAGACGTACCACTATTTAGAAGCATACTATGCAAGAATAGGAATATTAGTTCTCTTAACGTAGAAACCACGCAAGAAACCATGGAAGCGAACATGGTCTTGATATGGTATATATATATATATATAATCATTGTTATCAAAGGATTATCATGCAATCACAAGGCAATTGTGAGCTAAACCATCATAAAGTTAATCCTTTCTTTAATTATTTTTATTTGTTTATTCAACAGAGTTTATACTTACAAACTCAACACTCGCTAAAACATAGTAATACACTCAAACCAACCACGTTTACTTCGATAAACACTCATTTATCCTATCCATGCCTCATAAAGTAATCTTCTCCATTAACTAGCACGATGTTGTCGATCTTTAATCGATTTAGAAGAATTATGGGCCTATCACTTATGCTAGCATTGGACGAAGTTAATTATACAATAATTATACATAACTCTTGAAACACACATTAATAAGGCTAGTCGGTCAAATTTATGTGATGAACTTTGGACTTTCGATTTGCAGAATCAAGTGTATGGATGTGCCAAGGACTTCTATCTAAAAATAAGTGTCTTGTAACATCTGGCTTAGCATATTACAAACCGAAGGACCGACTGTCTCCTAAGACTTTTGGTAGAACCCTGTTGTCATGTCATCTGGTCATAGTGACTTGTGTGGTTGCATCTGGATTACCTCTACTCAAATCTATACACTAGTAGCGCTCGCGATAATGGTTGGATGGAAACTGATTTCAGAGTAAGCATATTAAGAAGTGAAAATAACCATAGTAACTATGGTGTCATCTAGCGAGAACAAGTTCTAAAAAATGTCCTTCACCCATGTTATATGATTATCTCAAGCCATTCATTATTGTTGTTATTATTTCCCCGTCGACTTGACTTGCCCTTTTTTACTAACAAATGCAAATGATAGAATATTATATTTTTGTCTCTTGAGTGAACCCAATTTGACCGCACTTGCTTGAACCAATGTCTTTCTTCTTGCTCGAAACACTCTCATATTTCTTACATAGCCCAATCGCAAATTTCACTAGGGTGGCATTGTATGAAATTTGCAACGCCTTTTGAATCTCTGCCATCCAAGCCATGAGGTTCCTTTTCTTGCTGAAGATATCCCCAAAATTATCATGTTTTTAAGTCGATAAATCTTGTCACATCATCTTTAAATATTCTCAAAATTGTAGTCCTAAGTACATCCTATTTGCTCTCTACAAAATCTCATAAGCCTTCTTGGAAACACCAGGCTACCTCAAAACAGATCTGATGCCGCTTTCTATTGTTAAATGGTATAGGAGAAATCTTGATGAGAATAATTAAGTGGTCTAAATGAGTTGGGGGAGGTGATGAATCTTTGGGTATTGAAACATTTCTCGCAAGATATCATTTCCATAGGCCATATCGAGTCACATCATTTTCCTCATCCTTGAGTTCTACGAATCACTCCGTGTGAATTTATGACCCAGAAATCTCTAATCATCCAAAACTTAAAAATTTCTCCATCTCTAAAATTTTCTTATGAGTCTATATGTTTCTGGAGTACCTCACTCTTGTCCTCAACGATTTTTTTTTTATTAAAATAACTAGTTACAATCCACGGTACATGTATGTTCCTCTGTCACCAAAGCGTCACAAAGTCTTTCGCAGATCCATGTTTTAGGAGCATATAAAATATAAGGGTTATATTAGTCTTGAGATATAAGTAGATTAATAACTTGTTTACTAACTGTTAAAATTTTAATAACTATACCGTCTCTATTCTTAAGGATTTAAATTCTCCCGAAAATCCAATCACATCAACTTTAATGGATATGTTTGGATTTAAAAATTGATGTTTTCTCAGAGCCAACCGCCTTGGTTTCCACCACACCATTATTTTAATGTGAGGTTTATGAGTCACTCTCATTTACTTGACTGCTATATTGAATACTTCACTATTGACACCTCTAAAATTACAAAAGTAGTTTGGTTTAATGAAATTAAAAATTAATCACAATACGGGGAACACAAGTATAATTAATAATATTCACGAATATGAAAGTTCCTGCGCCATTTCCATGGTCACTCTTGTTTATCCATCAGATCATTTGTTCATTTTTCTCCTATTGAACACACACAATTTTTGAGTTCAGGGGAGCTTGTGGAACTATGTGGAAGGGTAGAATTTGGCAGACGATTGGTCATGTTTCTATTCTGGGTGCTCTAAGTTGTGCTCTAAATTATCATAGATATGTATACACTATATGTAATCGAATAACGAGTGTAGATTTCCATACCTTACAACTGTTCAGTTTTTGTTCATCCGTGCACAAGAGGTGTGGGTAAGTCGGATTGGATAAAGTTCATTGTCATTCATATAGAACAAGTCAGGCAATATATTAACGTCATTAGCTTCTTGATCCTTTTCTCAAGTTTGGGTGTCATTAGCTTCTTGATCCTTTTCTCAAGTTTGGGTTACTGGTTCTTCTGAGCCTGTTGCAGCCTTTGGTGAAGAAGGCGCAGTGCCTCGAATATCATCCTTCTCCTGATTTGGTGATTTGGCGGCTCATCTTCAACACCTCTACCCTCATTCCTGTGATGATTAATATTAACTCATCCGCTCGTGAATTTGCTTTGTAACGGTGATGACTAAAATTTTGAACCTTCCAAATCCATTCCCAACAACATATTTCGGTCTTTGTTAATACTGAATCTATGGAGGAATCATTCTATTTTATCCTATGACTATGGGTGATAAGTCATCTCAATCTGTGTTATTTGCATCCCGTTTAGGGAGGCTATTTGTAGCACCTGGAGAGGTTTTGGAATTGTCAGGACTTGATTGTGCAGCGATAATATAAGGAAAGAAAAAAAGGACATATGAGAGCGTATTAGAGAGAATATTTTTTTAAACAGAAGCAAATACGTAGATTGATTAGCAAGATTTGGCTTAAGACAGTCTAACACTTACTCTTCATTCCACGATCCTCTGGATGAGATATGTGGAATACTCACGAAAGCCGAATTCGAACAGAAAACTTCTAGAAGGATTTTCACTTTGGGTTCTGAAGATTTCTTGAGCTAATTCTTGTGTTTTATTCCATGGTCCATGGACCTCCATTGTAACAAAAAAAAGAGCAAATTTTTAAAACACTACATGAAACGTAAAACCATGAGCATGGATTAATAATGTTGCATTACAACTCGATAGGACATTACTAAGATCATTTAATCTGGTATTAAAAGGAATTTAATGCATCGCTGATTTACATAAATTAACCAATTTTTAACCATACTTGCAACAAATTAATTCCTAGATAGGCAGCTCCAGTATCAACAGAGAAATTCAATGGTGAAACTTAAATTCAATAACTTATACTATATATGTTTCAGTTCTTTTAGAGGCAATATATACCATATGTAATCATCAGTTATACAACAATTATACTTATTCATTAAGCGACCAATAAATAACAATTTTCCAAGCACATCAGTATCCATGAAAAGGAGTTTAAAGTATATAACAACAAAATATATTGAAAAGAACAAAAAATATATCTTGGTTTTACATTTATAATTCACATCTCTTTAACAAAAACATGAACAAATCCTGTTTTTACATATAAATTTTACATTTCTATAACAAAAATTAATCTTTCTAAAGTTTCATCTCTCCAGTAAAATGCATGACTAATGTCCGGAACATAGCTCTCTATCGTCTAAGGCAAATGGCTTGACAAAATCTTTGATATATTGCTTGCACTTCAAAATACACGGATGAAGTTTTTATTATCGAGAGTGTGAAGAAATTATCAAGGTAAGTATATAATATATGTAACTCTTACATCTTTACCATTAAAGATAATGTTATTTACACTTAACAACCTAGTAAAGTTGGCGAGGATGCCCTTTAATTTCGATTATAATTTTTTTTGGATCGAAAGAACTTATATTTTTTTTGGCATAGTGAATTGGAAAAATCTTGATATATGTTTTTTGAAGGCTTATTATTACAAGGGAGAAAAATACTTTTGTAGCAAGAGAAGCAGATCTTATATGAAAACACCATTGGAGTACTATGGTTTTTCCTCACTCTAGCCTTGGTTAAGTACTATATTTGTTAGGAAAGAACAATATGTCTATACTTTATTTATAAAATTAGTGTTTTTGCGTAAAAGAAAAAAATTTGAAAACACTTTTAAACAAAATAAATAAAATTCAACAAACAACTTTGTGATGAAATTGGTAAAGTTTCTTCATACTTCTTATAAGGGTGCAACTTTTATGCATTGTTATATATGTAAATATTAAACAAAAGTAAAAGAATATATTAAATTTATCATGAAATAGAGAAAACTAAAAAAACTCAATTTTATCAAAAAAAAAAAATACTGGTACATGGGTGGTCCGTTAAGGAGGGGATTCGAACCATGTACCCTCCAGTGCTGAAGAAATAGCAAGACTCCAAACAATTACGCTACATAACAAAATTTTGTTAGAAAAAATTCTCTAATTTATTTTTTATGCTTTTCTTTTCAATCTTATCTACTGGTTCGTGCTCATTAATATGATTAATGGATATTATATCAATTGAAATTTAAAATAATCTAATTAAAATGGATACATTTTTATTTTTATAAAATGGAAAATAGAGATGCAAAACAAATCCAGATTTAGTTGTCTAATTATAAACAAATTTATGTATCATTGAAAACAATGATAAAGTTCAAAATCAATTTGAGATCATTTTGAGATTTATAAGACACACCAAATATAAAGAATTTTTTCATGTATGTAAATATCATGGTTAACTAATTTTTTTATTTTTTTAAGAAATAAAAAAATTATGTAATTTATAGTAATTGAAATTTGGACAATTATTAATGAACTTTAATAAATAGAATTTGTTTAATTAGAACAATTCATCTATCTATCAAAAAATTTAATAATATTATGTTTAAATCTTCAATATAAAATTGTTTACATAAATAATTTGGAATCTGCAAAATCTTAAAATTTACTGTATAAAATTTAAAATTTACAGTACTAGATTAAATCGACCACTCTCCCATATGTTTGTGTATATTATCTATATATAGAATTTATATTTTACCAAACAAAAGTTGTTTTAGGATCTCAGGCATACAATCTTAGAAGATAAAATGTATATCAATTTACAAATTCAAACTTAATCATATAAATTAAATATGAACAAAATAAAAATTGCTTACTAGAGTCCAGATCTAACTTTGTTTAAAAGTTTTTTTAAAAAACAAGTGAATATCGAAATACATCTAGTAATCTATATTCGTTCTTTAATAGATATCATGACAAACCCTAATTTGGTGATTAGCTTAAAATCTCGTTAATCATTCAATGGAAAATAAGATTTTTCAAATGGTTTTTTTTACTTATTTTAGTATACCATATAAATTAAACGAAACACCTGATTTTTTCAAAATAAAATGATGAATGAAAATATATCTTTATGAATATGTTTGGCTAAGAGAAAATAAAGACAACATATATGCTTTGTATCAAAAGAAACAACCAGTTATTGATTAATTTATATCTAATATGAAAATTTTATATTGGCATGAAAAATTCAGAGATTATTCATATATCATTTGGATTGAAAGAAATAATAAATTTTTTAAACAATTATTTTTTAGTAAGGACGAGATTATTGAGAGTATTTGAGGTGCAGTGGTTGAATGATTGAAATTAAGGAGAAAATATAGAGAAAACTAATACTATTCCGAAATTCGACAACTCCTGCGCAGCGCAGGTTCTATGCTCACTCTCGTTTTTTCATCAGCTTGGAAATCTCATCTCCCTCGATCTAGATTACAAGATCTGTTCATTTTTCTCCTATGGAGCACACACAATATTCAAGTCTGGGAGAACAGGTGGAACTATGAGCAATTATGGAATTTGGTAGAAGACTTGTAATGTTCCTGGGTGCTCTAACTTATTATAGAAAAGGTCCTGTAAAGCTGTGTCAGTACTCCATTTATCACTGCCTTAAAATGCAATATTATCTGCCACTAATTCATTAACAAACGTTATGATACCTGCCGGGTTCTCTATGATTTCACCTTTTTGGTATTCTTTTAGTTGAATTATCAAATTCCTGGACACCTATTGTTGTCATCCCGTGACACTATTCTCATTGGTCTGCAACTGTCTTTATCACTAGTGCTACGTGAGGCAGCATGCATGAAGTAAGGGTCCCATGTTTGCACTATTAAATAACAATCTAGTATCATCAAGAACCCCATCAAAATTCTATTGTAGTCCTCCAAGCTATCAAAATTTGCTACGAAAGAACCATACCCAAACTCTTCTAATTTCATATGAACTTTTGGACCCCAAATTTAATTCATTTTATTCGATAGATATGTATAACCTATATTGTAGCTATGTAATAAAATAGATTTTAAATACCCTACAACCATTTTGCTTTTGTTCCGCCGTGCACAGGAGCTGTGTGTACGTCGGATTTGGATGAGGTTCATTTTCACGAATATGGAACAAGTCAGGCCTTTTATTAGCGCCATTCGCTTCTTGCTTTTGAGGTTCTTGAGCCTGCTACACCCTTTGGTGAAGAAGGCATAGTGCCTTGATGGCTCGAATAAAATCAATATATAACATGTGATTTGGTGGCTCTTTTTTGTCACCTCTATTCTCCTTCTTATGATGATTATTAATATTAACTCATGCGCTTGTTTGAACCTTCGATTTCCATCCCCCGCATTGAATCAATTGAGCCCGAGAACAAATTATAATATTTGTCAATTACTGAATCCATGGAGTTATCGTTCTGTTTAAGAATAAGAGGAAGCGACACTATTGTCAATGTTGCATGCAACATAAAACCATGAGCATGGATTAATGAGTGTCATATTCCAACTCGATACGACATTATTATGATCTGGTATTAAAAGCATTTTAATGCATCGCCAGTTTTACATAATTTAACCAATTCTCAAACATATATACTTCTAACAAACTATTTCAAAGATAGGCACATCCAGGATTCTTGTTTAGTTTGGGGTGTAATATCAAAAGAGAAATTCAAGTGGGGTGACTTGTAATCATATACATAGAATACACATATACATTGAATCATTAGTTATACATTAGTTGTACTTGTTTCATTAAGGTACCAAAAAACAACTTTCCAAGCATATCATTAACCATGATATGAATTCAAAGTATTTAACAACAAAATATTTTAACAAAGAACAATAAAATTTTCGTGTTTTACATCTATTATCACATTTCTTTAACAAGAACATGAATAAATCCTATTTTTACATTTAAAATTTACATTTATATAACAAAAACTAATATTTTTAAAATTTCATCCAGAACATAGCACTCATCTTCCAAGGCAAAGGACTCGACGAAATCTTTGATATATTGCTTGCTTTTCAGAATCCACAAATGAAGTTTTCATTATCTAGAGTGTGAAGGACTTGTCAGGACAAATACATAATATATTTAACTCAAACCAATAGTCGCAGTACCAAATATATCACAGTTGTTCCCCTCAGTTACATAGTCACCCCAAACAATTGACCATCAAAATATACATCAGTTAGTATTTTTTTTAAGATTCTTTACAGGGTATATCTTCTGGGCTTCTCTATCTCTTTCCAAGTTGACATTTTCTTAACAGTTGCATCTTTATTTTATTACTATTGTATCTTGTGAATCTTCTTCATGCATGGTTTCCAAAATTGCTAACCCCACCACCCCAATTGGCTCCTCAAACTTTTTGCTAATCATGTTCATGGTTTTTGGGTTGTCCTCGCTCTGGTCCTAGTTAATAATCATATTTTTTAGTAAACCTATTTTTTTATAAAATATAGCCCTTGTGTGTAAAAGGAAAAAAATTGAAACCACTTTTAAACAAAATATATCAACAAACGACATATATTTCTTCACACATTTGATTAGCGTGACAATATATATGTACTTTCAGCTTTTAAGAATAATTAACAAAAGAAAAAAAAAGACATTAAATTTATCATGAAACTGGTAAAGCAAATATCAGACAATTTAATTTTTACCTAAAAAAACTCAACTTTATCAAAAACAAATGTTTGTTACAAAAAGTTACCGAAATTAATTTTTTTTGGCATCTTTCACATTTACTATGTCTTATCTAGTAGCTCATGCTCATTATCTAACTTTGATTTTCGTGATTACAAGTTGAGAGCTTGGATATTTTAACAAATTTGTTATGTTGATTAAGTAATGTAACTTAACTCCTACCAAAAAATTGTCCCTTAATAGCCAGTATAAAGGTTTCTTTTAAGGTATTCTATGGTTATTAAAGATGACACATTTGCAATTTATAATATTCATGAGCAGTTTTTGCATGTTAGACTAACAATTTTCTATCTTATGGTTGAAGAATACAATTAATTAAGTACATATTATATCAATTGAAATCTAAAATACTCTAAAAATAATGTATAAAATTTTGTTTCTAGAAAACGAAACAGATGAATAAATAAAAGGAAACTTTATCTTATGCAAAATGTGGGGATCACCAACAATAATAAGTAGCATTTTAGCCAGTGTAACGACAACATTAAACCTCCTTGGATTAGTAATAAATCCAAGGATTTAATTTGTTCATATTTCTTGTATCCGCGTATTGATCTAACTGTAGACACGATAATAACTTTCCTCTCTTGCCCCACTCAACTCTTCCAACCTTAACCTTATTTAAGCCCAGACTTTCACAAACTCTTGTAATTTTAGTCACTTGTTCACGATACAGAGGTATTACACCTATCTCCTTCTCTATTAGCCATGTACTTCTTATCGCCAGTCTTTTGACCAAATCAACCACTTTATTTACCTCAATACAGTTAAACCATGAGGGATCATTGCTTTCCTGCTCATCATATCCTTGTATCCCAACAAAAAGAAGAGGAAATTCTCAATTGGGAAGAATATTCAACCAATTCTTCCTTTTTGAGATTAAGACTTACCAGATATATGAAATATTGTTATATATTGAAATGTCATGACCAATGATCTTTGTATATCTGTTTTAAAAAACCAAAAAAAAAATGTCACTAGTACTAATTAGATTTTGAACCATTATTAATGAACACCAGTTGATAGAATTTGTTTAATTAGAATAATTCATCTAATTATCAACAAATCTAAATATAGTTACTCCCCAAAGGTTTAATTACAACACTTTCCATAGATCATCTGCCATCAAATCTTAATTTGTCGTATAAAATTTAAAATTAACTATAGATTAAACTGACCACTACCCCATATGTTTGTGTATAGAATCTATACATACAATTCATATTTCCCTGAACAAAATCATAGAATTTTTTTAAGATCTCAGACATATAATTATTTAGAAGATAAATAATTTAAGAGTATACAAATTTAGAATTTATCATACATATAATATAACAACAAAACGCAAAATTGCTGACTTGAGTTTTAGATCCATCTTTTCTTTTTTAAGCTTTGTTAAAAAACAAGTGAAATGACATACATCTAAAATTCCATATTTACTCTTCATTAGATATCATGACAAACCTTAATTGGGTAATTTGTTAAAAATCTCCATAATCATTCAATTAAAAATAAAAAAATATTTGTAGTTGTTTCTTATACCATACAGATTAAAAGAAACAATCACTTTTCAAACAAGATGATGAATAAACATATATCTTTACGAATATATTTGGGCAAAAGAAGTAAAGCATCGTATATGTTTTAGATTGAAAGAAACAACCAGTTATAAATTTATTTACCTCAAATATGAATATTATACATTGAAATCCATAGATTATAAATATATATTTTGGATATCTTTTGGATTTGAAGAAATAATTGAATTTTAAGAAAAATATTTTGAGGAAGGACTACATATTCTAGGGTATTTGGGTTGCAGTGGTTAAAAATTTGCAAAAGAATTAGATCTTTTAGTGCTAAAATGTTAAAGATTGATGTTTTAAGAGGGGAAAGTTAAGATTCTGACTACTGCGGGCAATGGTGTTGTAAGCGTTTGTTAAGGTTAGACTTATGATGTATACATCTAAGCTATGTTTTCTAGTGACGAGGCTTATATGGATTTAAGTTTGGTTTAATAAGTTTTTTATTGGATTTTATTATTAACAATAACCCATTAAAATGGGTTATGTATGACTAAATGAATTAGCTTTTGTTGTTCAGTGGTTAGGGTGATGTAAGATTGAGCCTAACACGAGATTAATATTCAAACCGAGCCTAATTAAAGAGTCAAAGAATTTAAAATGATCTGTTATGTGAGTATGGTTTTCTAGTAGTAGGGTTGAGCAAGATTAAGTGTCCAACTAAATCGAACCCAACCTAAGAGAACAAAATAAATTTTACCAAATAGATCCCAAACATTTATGCCGTAATTCACATTTAAAAAAAAAATTCAACTTATATAATTTTTTTCATATATAATATCTCATTATTAAATTTGATCTCATTAGACATATTTGGTTTTACCAACCTAATCCTTATTTTAAATTATACATTTCATGACCTAGAAATACTATGAGATATTTTTAATTTTATGTATTGCATACTTTTATTCAAATTATATTAATTCTTATTGAGGATTACATTCTTTTTAATATAAATTTATTTGAAAGGACCAAGCAAGATTCTCGAAAGGATGCCGAGATCTTATTTTATTAGTGTCAAATTAAAAAATGTGTAACATATCAAAGGTTTGGTTTGCTTAGTAGTATGTTCAAAATAGATCTTAGAAATGTGTAATACATATATTATTCTAACAATTTTATTCTAAAAAGGTTGAATATTATGAATTTATTTACTACTTTCATTTTAGGTAAACCCCTTGTTATCTCGAGATTAACTGAACTAATCATAGGGTAATATTTTTTACTGTTATCCTAGAATTAGTATTCTAAATTAGCGATTCGAGTTAGTTAACCATACAGTTAAGATTACATTAACTCTAGATGAAAAAGACTTATGCTCATTAAGAAAATTGTGCGACGTAGTTTTAGTTAACTAGAGCGTTACTAGGATTAATTATTTCCCAATAAATTGTTTGTTAAACTGATTTGTTTCATTATAATATAAATTGATACTTACTTACAAAAAGAATCTTAAAATGTTAAATTTTTTGAAAGTGTATGAAAACCTCGAGAAAATAGGAAAGTGGATAAAAGAGTTTGAAGGTACAATATTAGTGTGTTTATACAAATCTAAAATAAGGTTTTGTCTTGATGTTTTTTAGAATTCTATTTACAACAAATTAACATTTACAAAATTTTGGTTCTTTGATAATAGCTTCTTGTTGATGGTGTAGGAGTGATATTGGTGGTGGAGTTTGATCTCAAATTGCAGTTGTTAAGAAACCTTTGGTGTTGGGTGGAGACTGTGTGGTGATGTATGCATGGGTGAGTCGAATAAGGAAGGCAAAAGAAAATTGAGGATTGATAGATATCAACCGGTATACCAAGATGAACACGACACGTCGCTTGGAAGATAATATAAGGACAACTTGGGTGATGGTTTTATCTCACATGTAGGGTATATAGCTGGAGCAGTTTCATTTTTGTGTCTTATCATGGGCTAATACGAGACAACAAATTATAGGATGATATGTTTATAAGTCGAATACCATTTTCTTACCTTGACCGAGTATTATTTAGGATATATATAATATGGTCGATGACATGGAAATGGTTATATTTGTGTATTGCTCTATATTTATTTTATTTTTTTAAGTAAAAAATTAAATTTGAGTTTTTGTGGGTGAAGGGGAATTCAACAAGTGTTCAATACTTTGGTTTGAAAATATTTTGGAGAGGGAAGTGTGAATTTTTGTAAGATTGTGATATGTTTATGGAGGATGTGAGAGGTTTTAATATAGTGTGTGTTTGTTGTCATAAAAGTTACACTATTGAGGGTTGGATCAATGCAATAAACATACTCATTAAATAGATTATGGAAAGACATACCAGAGATAGGGATAGTTTAATCATACTTAGTGGTTGGAGCACCTAGAGGGTTTAGTAAATTTATCTGACCCGCTATTGACCTTAGATGAAAGAATAAACAATATAATTGATAATCAAATGATAAGTGAATAGTAGAATATTGAATAATGTTATTGAGTAATGGAAATAGAGGAAGTAAAAGTTGATGTGCCAAAATAATGTTATGATTACTTTTAGACTCGACTTATGATAATATAAAGAACAAAAAGTGAATTAATATTCGAGATGGTCTTACCCAAAACAAGTCTCCTCAAACATATCATCTGCTCACTAGAGAGTCATAATTTTTTACTAAATAAATCAATTTATAGACATGATAAAAAATTTAATTCTAATTCCTTAAGAACTTTTTTATCGCAATCCAAAATGTTTATGTATTTATTTGATTATAATTTAGACATCAAACTACAAATTATTTGTTAGAAAAATTACAGAATTACGATATACTAGTTATATTTTGCAATTACAAAAAACAAAGGAATTGTATAAAGACGGGAAAAAAAATTTCCAAAATTATCTATCAACCAAGAAATTCCATGCGCAAAACTGAAACACATAGGCCTAGTTTTTGTTTCTGTAAATATTTTTTTCTTTATAGAAAATGATTTTTGTTTTCTTTTTCAATATTTCCAGTAACAGAAAGCCATATTGGAGTATATTTGGTCCACTCAAGGAGTTGGGAAGATCAAGCTTTGATCACCATAAAGATAGGCCATCACATGCTCAACGGTTAAAAGACGTACCACTATTTAGAAGCTTTATCTGCAAGAATAGGAATATTAGTTCTCTTAACGTGGAAACCACGCAAGAGACCATGGGAGCGAACATGGTCTTGATATGGTATATATATATATATATATATAATCATTTTTATCAAAGGATTATCATGCAATCACAAGGAAATTGTGACCTAAACCATTATAAAGTTTATCCTTTCTTTATTTATTTTTATTTGTTTATTCAACAGTGTTTATACTTACAAACTCAACACCTCGCTTAAACATATTAATACACTCATACCTACCACCTTTACTTCGATAAACACTCATCTATCCTATCCATGCCTCATAAAGTAATCTTCTTCATTAACTAGCATGATGTTGTCGATCTTCAATCGATTTAGAAAAAATATGGGCCTATCACTTATGCTAGCATTGGACGAAGTTAATTATGCAATAATTATATATAACTCTTGAAACACAATTAATAAGGCTAGTCGGTCAAATTTATGTGATGAACTTTGGACTTTCGATCTCCAGAATCAAGTGTATGGATGTGCCAAGGACTTCTATCTAAAAAAACGTCTCTTGTAACATCTGGCTTAGCATATTACAAACCGAAGGACCGACTGTCTCCTAAGACTTTTGGTAGAACCCTGTTGTCATGTCATCTGGTCATAGTGACTTGTGGGGTTGCATCTGGATTACCTCTACTCAAATCTATACACTAGAGCGTTCGTAGATAATGTTTGGATGGAAACTGATTTCAGAGTAGGCATATTAAGAAGTGAAAATAACCATACTATGGTGTCATCTAGAGAGAACAAGTTCTAAAAAAAGTCCTTCACCCATGTTATATGATTGTCTCAATCCATTCATTATTGTTGCTATTAATTCCCCGTCGACTTGACTTGCCCTTTTTTACTAACATATGCAAATGATAGAATATTATATTTTTGTCTCCTGAGTGAACCCAATTTGATCGCACTTGCTTGAACCAATGTCTTTCTTCTTGCTCGAAAACACTCTCATATTTCTTACTTAGTTCAATCGCCAATTTCACTAGGGTGGCATTGTATGATATTTGCAATGCCTTTTGGTTCTCTGCCAGCCAAGCCATGAGGTTCTTTTTCTTGCTGAAGATATCCCCAAAATTATCATGTGTCTAAGTCGATAAATCTTGTCATATCTTCTTTAAATATTCTCAAAGTGTACTCCTAAGTACAACCTATTTGCTCCCTACAAAATCTCATAAGCCTTCGTGGAAACACCAGGCTACTTCAAAACAGATCTGATGCCGCTTTCTATTGTTAAATGGTATAGGAGAAATCTTGATGAGAATAATAAAGTGGTCTAAATGATTTGGGGGAGGTGATGAATCTTTGGGTATTGAAACATTTCTCGCCAGATATCATTTTCGTAGGCCATATCGAGTCACATCATTTTCCTCATCCTTAGAGTTCTACGAATCACTCCGTGTGAATTTATGACCCAAAAATCTCTAATCATACAAAACTTAAAAATTTCTCCATCTCTAAAATTTTCTTATGAGTCTATATGTTTCTGGAGTACCTCACTCTTGTCCTAAACGAATTTTTTTTATTAAAATAACTAGTTACAATCCACGGTACATGTATGTTCCTCCTGTCACCAAAGCGTCACAAAGTCTTTCGCAGGTCCATGTTTTAGGAGCATATAGAATATAAGGGTTATATTAGTCTTGAGATATAAGTAGATTAATAACTTGTTTACTAACCGTTAAAATTTTAATAACTATACCGTCTCTATTCTTAAGGATTTAAATTCTACCGAAAATCCAATCACAACAACTTTAATGGATATGTTTGGATTTAAAAATTGATGTTTCCTCAGAGCCAACCGCCTTGGTTTCCATCACCACCATTATTTTAATGTGAGGTTTATGACTCACTCTCATTTACTTGACTCCTATCCTGAATACTTCACTATTGACACCTCTACAATTTTAAAAGTAGTTTGGTTTAATGAAATTAAAAATTAATCAAAAAAAGGGAAACACAAGTATAATTAATAATATTTATGAATATGAAAGTTCCTGCGCCGTTTCCGTGGTCACTCTTGTTTATCCATCAGCTCATTTGTTCATTTTTTTCCTATGGAACACACACAATTTTTGAGTTCAGGGGAGCATGTGGAACTATGTGGAAGGGTAGAATTTGGCAGACGACTGGTCATGTTTCTATTCCGGGTGCTCTAAGTTGTGCTCTAAATTATCATAGATATGTATATACTATATGTAATCGAATAACGAGTGTAGATTTCTATACCTTACAACCATTCTATTTTTGTTCATCCGTGCACAAGAGGTGTGGGTAAGTTGGGATTGGATAAATTTCATTGTCATTCATATACAACAAGTCAGGCAATATATTCGCGTCATTAGCTTCTTGATCCTTTTCTCCAGTTTGGGTTACTGGTTCTTCTGAGCCTGTTCCAGCCTTTGGTGAAGAAGGCGCAGTGCCTCGAATATCATCCTTCTCCTGATTTGGTGATTTGGCGGCTCATCTTTAACACCTCTACCCTCATTACTGTGATGATTAATATTAACTCATGCGCTCGTGAATTTGCTTTGTAACGGCGATGACTAAAATTTTGAACCTTCCAAATCCATTCCCAAAAACATATTCCGGTCTTTGTTAATATTGAATCTATGGAGGAATCATTCTATTTTGTCCTATGACTGAGAGGTTTTGTAATTGTCAGGACTTGACTGTGCAGCGGTAATATAAGGAAAGAAAATGAGGACATATGAGAGCGTATCAGAGAGAACTTTTTTTAAAGAGAAGCAAATACGTGCGCAGATTGATTAGCAAGATTTGGTTTAAGACAGTCTAACACTTACTCTTCATTCCATGATCCTCTAGATGAGATATGTGGAATACTCACGAAAGCCGAATTCGAACAGAAAACTTCTAGGAGGATTTTCACTTTGGGTTCTCAAGATTTCTAGAGCTAATTCTTGTGTTTTATTCCACGGTCCATGGACCTCCATTGTAACAAAAAAAAAAGAGCAAATTTTTTAAACACTGCATGAAACGTAAACCCATGAGCATGGATTAATAATGTTGCATTACAACTCGATAGGACATTACTAAGATCATTTAATCTGGTATTAAAAGGAATTTAATGCATCGTTGTTTTACATAAATTAACCAATTTTTAACTATACTTGCAACAAATTAATTCCAAGATAGGCAGCTCCATTATCAACAGAGAAATTCAATGGTGAAACTTAAATTCATTAACTTATACTATATATGTTTCAGTTCTTTTAGAGGCAATATATACTATATGTAATCATCAGTTATACAACAATAATACTTAATCATTAAGTTTCCAATAAACAACAAGTTTCCAAGCACATCAGTATCCATGAAAACGAATTTAAAGTATATAACAAGAAAATATATTAACAAGAACAAAAAATATATCTTGTTTTTACATTCATAATTCACATCTCTTTAACAAAAACATGAATAAATCCTGTTTTTACATATAAATTTTACATTTCTATAACAAAAATTAATCTTTCTAAAGTTTCATCTCCCCAGTAAAATGCACGACTAATGTCCGGAACATAGCCCTCTATCGTCTAAGGCAAATGGCTCGACAAAATCTTTGATATATTGCCTGCACTTCAAAATACACGGATCAAGTTTTCATTATCGAGAGTGTGAAGGAATTATCAAGGTAAGTATATAATATATTTAACTCTTACATCTTTACCATTGAAGATAATGTTATTTACACTTAACAACCTAGTAAAGTTGGTGAAGATGCCCTTTAATTTCGATTATAATTTTTTTTTGGATCGAAAGAACTTATATTTTTTTTGGCATAGTGAATTGGAAAAATCTTGATATATGTTTTTTGAAGGCTTATTATTACAAGGGAGAAAAATCATTTTGTAGCAAGAGAAGCAGATCTTACATGAAAACACCTTTGGAGTACTAAGGTTTTTCCTCGCTCTATCCTTGGTTAAGTACTATATTTGTTAGGAAAGAACAATATGTCTATACTTTATTTATAAAATTAGTGTTTTCGCGTAAAAGAAAAAAAATCGAAAACACTTTTAAACAAAATATATAAAATTCAACAAACAACTTTGTGATGAAATTGGTAAAGTTTCTTCATACTTTTGATAAGGGTGCAACTGTTATGCATTGTTATATATGTACATCCTGTTTTTCATGAATATTAAACAAAAGTAAAAGAATATATTAAATTTATCATGAAACAAAGAAAGCTAAAAAAACTCAATTTTATCAAAAACATTTTTTTTGGTATATGGGTGGTCCGTTAAGGAGGTAATTCAAACCATGTACCTTCCGTGCTGAAGAAATAGCAAGACTCCAACCCATTAAGCTACATAACAAAAAATTGTTAGAAAAAAGTCTCTAAATTATTTATTATGCTTTTCTTTTCAATCTTATCTAGTGGCTCGTGCTCATTAATATGATTAATGGATATCAATTGAAATCTAAAATAATTTAATGAAAATGGATACATTTTTATTTTTATAAAATGGAAAAAAGATATGCAAAACAAATCTAGATTTAGCTGTCTAATTGTATACAAATTGATCTATCATTGAAAACAGTGATAAAGTTCAAAATCAATTTGAGATCATTTTGAGATTTATAAGACATACCAAATATAAAGAATGTTTTCATTTATGTAAATGTCATGGTTAACTATTTTTTTTATCTTTTTTTGAAGAAATAAAAAAATTATGTAATCAATAGTAATTGAAATTTGGATAATTATTAATGAACTTCAATCAATAGAATTTGATTAATTAGAACAATTCATCTAATTATCAAAAAATCTAAATAATTTTACGTTTAAATTTTCAATATAAAATAGTTTACATAAATCATTTGGAATCTGCAAAATCTTAAAATTTACGGTATAAAATTTAAAATTTACCGTACTAGATTAAATCGACCACTCTCCCATATGTTTGTGTATAAAATATATATATAGAATTTATATTTTACCAAACAAAAGTTGTTTTAGGATCTCAGGCATACAATCTTAGAAGATAAAAAATATATTAATATACAAATTTAAACTTAATCATATAAATTAAATACGAACAAAATAAAATTTCTTACTAGAGTCTGGATCTAACTTTCTTTAAAAGCTTTTTTGAAAAACAAGTGAATATCGAAATACATCTAGTAAACCATATTCGTTCTTCAATAGATATCATGATAAACCCTAATTTGGTGATTTGTTAAAAATCTCGTTAATCATTCAACGGGAAATAAGATTTTCAAAATGGTACTTGCACTTATTTTCGTATACGATATAAATTAAAAGAAACACCCGATTTTTTCAAAACAAAAGGATGAATGAAAATATATCATTATGAATATGTTTGGCTAATAGAAAATAAAGACAACATATATGCTTTGTATCAAAAGAAACAACCAGATATGAATTAATTTACATCTAATATGAAAATTTTATATTGGCAATAAAAATTCATAGATTATTCATATATAATTTGAATTGAAAGAAATAATAAATTTTTTAAACATTTCTTTTTTAGTAAAGACGAGATTCTTGAGGGTAATTAGGTTGCAGTGGTTGAATGATTGAAATTAGGGTTCCAACCGATTGATAGGGTTGTAAGAATTTGTACAAGTTAAGCTTATGGTTATATAAATTATATTTCTACGGTAAGTAAGCCCTCAATCCATACACATGTTGATGCTAGCTATAAATTTTGTACTAATAGTGTAGGCTGGATGTATAAGACAAGTTTTGGAAGGGTAAGCTTGGGATTTCAAGGTTGGATCACCTCTTGAAGCCAAGGTCTTGGAATAAGAGAGACTACTATAGTTTCTCGATCATACTCTGTGTTATTTAAATAATTTAATTAACTATCTTTCCATCAAAAAAGAACCTGCTGATAGATCAATTCGCACTCTTTTAGAGATATTTGTAACCTTGCTTGTAATAGGGACATAAACTTCTGCGTTACTCCTTAGAGTAAGAAAAATAACAACTTAATGGACTGTTGTTTGGAAATTGGGTCTTTACTTTGAGTCTACAGTTTAATAGGTTAATTAGTATGGATGCTTACCCACGAGTATCGGTTGTAAACTTGTAATTGTTTTGGGGCACTTATTTCCTTTTCATCAAATTCATGTTTAAGTGAAAAAAGATATGAGTAGAGTTGGTTAAGATTGAGCCCAACACAAGATCATAATCAAAAGCAAACACACTTTAAGAGTCAAAGAATTTAAAATGACATATTTTATGGGTCTGGATTTTCTATGGATAGGGCTGAGTTTAATTGAGAGCTTACCCAAATCGAGGTCATGAGAAAGAAACCTAACCCGCGTTATTCAAATATTATCTTAAATTAAGGAGGAAAAAAATAGGGCCTGAAGATGCATTTTAGAATGATTAGTGTCAATAGAGCCTACCAAATATAAATTTATTTAATTGAGACCCTATTTTATTACTGTCGAATTAAAAAATGAGTAATATATGAAGGGTTTTGTTTGATTAGTAGTATGATTGAGATTGATCCTAAAAATGTGTAATATATTTTTGTTTTAATATAATTATTGTAAGCATTTTTTACTACTTTCGATCAAGATGAACACGATATTAACCTAAATAAGTCTGAGGGTGATAATTTTTACCCCTACCCTAGGGTTAGTTTTATCAATTTAGCAATCCCGGTTAGTTACCATTGGGGTTAGGAATCCATTCAACACTAGGTGATCACGACCTGTGCTCATCCTAAAAAGGGAACACGTCCTTTTGGTTAAGTAGATCTATACTAAATTTAATATTTTTCACAACAAATCATTTATGGATCTAACTTGCTTAATTATAATAAAGTAGCTATTTATTTAAAAAAAATCTTAAAACGTTTAAAAAATTGTGAAAACGTTGGAAAATCTTGAAAAAATAAGAAAGTGGAGAAAAGATTATGAAGCTAAAAGATTAGTTTTGGTATACGAGTGAAAATTAGTTTTTATTTAGATTTTTTTAGGATTTTAGGTAAAAAAGATAGATGTTTTACATTAATTTTTGTTTCTTAGACAATATTTTCTTGTTGATGGTGTAGCAGTGATATTGGTGGTTTAGAATGATCTTTGTATGACGGTGGTTAAAATATGTGTGGTGTTGGAAGAAGACTACCTGGTCTTGATTTTATATCCATAATGTGTGTTATCCTTGGTAAACAGAGGAACTTCATTAGAAGCACTTAATAAGACAAAATCCTATCTCATTAAGATTTCATCTTCCACGGTAAAGTGCACGTTTCATGTTTTTAGGTTTGCAAGACAACTGAATCGTTTAACTTTGACTTGAACGTAACACTATATCTTTCTCAACAAAATTACTAATATATTTCTCATCACAATTTTGGGTTGCAGACATTGATTACGAGAGTATGAAGGAATTATTAGGTTTAAAATCATATATGCTAACTGACCAAGTCTCTAAGTGTTCATCAAGTAAGTTTGTTATAATGATTTGGTTAAAGAATACACATCTCCTACATATCCCCAATTTTGCATCCTATACACTAAATCAAATGGGACATAATAAACAATTCACTATCTTTATTTGGGTTATAGCTACAAACCAATTTGTCATCGTCAAAATTTATATACCCACCAATGGGAATCAGTTAAAACCTACATATATAATATTAGTCTTTATAATTAATAAAAAAAAGAGTCTTAATGAAATAAATAAACATATATTTCAAAGGCATGACAGCTTTATAAATTCTATATTGTCAAAAACGTATAGACATTTATATTAAGCTACAAAAATATACATGGGATGCGTTCATGATATACTTTGCAACTTCTGATGCATTTGTTTATTTGATAATAAAACCAACTTAATATTTCCATTCCCAATTTGACAAGTATGGACTAAAATAACATACTAAATGTTAAAAGATTTTTAAACTTAGTATAATTCAAGAATCTATAAATAGACAGAGAAGATCCGTCATTACAAAAAAAGAGACATGTGAAGTCACTTGCATTCACTAATCAATCTATAGAATAATTACAAATTAACATAAAACGGTCATTCTTAACATGCCTACGGGGAGAAAAACATAGGAGTTTCAGTTTAATACAAGACAACTCTTATTGCACGCCAATCTAAAACTATGAATTTTGAATAAATGTAGAGACAAGTTTAAAACAAATTTCATAAATTCAAGATGTACAGAGATAATTCACTATACAAATACATCACATACTAAAATTTCAAATTCAAACCTAAATAGATAAAATAATATTCAGTTAAACAAACAAACATACAAATTAACCCTCCTCTTATTACAAACCCCCAAAATTTTATCTTTCGAAACTTTATGATGACAGGATTGTAGCTAGATCTTCCAAATTAGTCAGTTGCCACCCAATTGCAGCCTCATCTTCACATTTTTTCCTTAGTCGCGGCTTAACAGCACACACTGTCTCCTTCACTTTTGCTTGCTGCCAATCATACAAACAAATATAACATTAATCGTAAATCAAAAAAAAAATTTCATTTTTTATTAATTTAAACATCATTATTGTAAAACAAAATAATAATAGATCACTTTTCACTTACCAAATACTCGAGTTCGCGCTCCAGGGTTGTGTATGCAGCTGAGCTTTCCCTAGCTTCCTTGCAACCGCAACTACTGCTCCTCCATTCTACAAATTTCTAAGAAAATGCAAAATAGATTTAGTTCATAAACTTAAATAGTAGCAATATTGGTCCATGTATTACATTTAATAGCCAAATATTACCTCCATCCTTTACAAAATAACAAATATACTTCTGATCCATGTGTTATTTAAATATACAACATAAATGGGTATATTCAGCAATCTATTTTTTTCTCTAAAAAGTCTTAATTTTATCAAAAACAAAGTTTTGTTAAAAAGGTACCCAATTTTTTATTATGCTTTTTTCAACACTACTATGTCTCATCTAGTGGCTCGTGCTCATTATCAACCTTTCATGATTACAATTTGTGAACTTAGATTTTTTTTAACAAGTTTGTCATTTTGATTAAGTAATGCAATATAATTCCTACCAAAACTTTGCCTCTTAGTGGATATAATATTAAATAGAAAAAGATTGGAAAACTTGGTGTTGAAGGGTATTATGGTCTTTAGAATCTTGATCGAAAAACAATTTACTGTCACACACAGTCTTGAAAAACAATAAGAAAAACATGATATTATGCTATTTAAATCACATGAACAATAAATTTATGATTGTTACAAAGTTATTACCTTAACAGAGATCATGAGAGCTAAAATATCTGGTTGTAGAAATGGATAATGTGTTGTCACATCAAGAAATAAATCGATAATGTGAAGTTTCAGCATTTAGATTAGTGAATTTATGAAGATTTAACTATAGAAGAGAGTTTTTGTATGTTAAACTAGCAATTTTCTATCTTATGGTGAAAGATTACAATTATTTGAAACATATTATATCAATTGAAATTTACAATACTTAAATGATAATAGATAAAATGTTAGTTCTAGAAAATGAATGTAGAGATGCATGGCAAATCCCTATGCAACCTAATTATATCAAATTGATGAATCATAAAAAAATTATAAAGTTCAAAATCAATTTAAGATCCTTTTGAGATCCTTTTTTGAGATATAAAACTTACCAAATACAAGGACGTTAATATGTGTTGAAATGTAATAGCCAATAATCTTTTTATCTGTTTTAAACAATAAATAAAATTTTATGATTAGTACTAATTTAAATTGGAACAATTATTAATGAAGCTCAATAGATATAATTTGTTTAATTACAACAATTCATCTGATTATCAACAAATCTAAATAAAGCTAATTCCAAAACTTTAATTATAATAATTTAAATAGATCATAAATAATTAATCTGTACTAATATTAGTTTATGGTATAAATTTATTAAAATGTATTGTACTAAATTAAATTGACCACTCTCATATACGTTTGTGTATAATATATATAGAAAGAATTCATATTTTTCCAACCAAAAATCATAGAAAAATTTGGTTTAGCCTCTCAGGCATATAATTATATAGAAGAGAAAGAATTTAATAGTATACAAATTTAGACTTAATCATATAAATAAAATAACAACAAAAAAATTGCTTATTTGAGTTTGAGATCTAACTTTTTTTTGTTAAAAGCCAAGTGAAAATATGACATACATCTAGAAAGTCATATTCTTCTTCATTTGATATCATGAAAAATCTTAATTGGGTAATTTGTTGAAACTCTCCATAATTATTTAATTGAAAATAAGATTTTCAAAATTGTATTTGCAATTATTTTCGTATACCATATAGATTAAAAGAAACAATCTATTTTCAAAAAAAATGATGAATAAAAATATATATTTAATAATATGTTTAGCCAAGAAAAGATAAGGGAATCATATGTAATTTGGATTGAAAGAAACAACCAATTGTGAATTACTTTTCTTCTGATATTAATATTATATATTATAATGCGAAACTAGAGATTATTCATATATATATACATATATATATATATCATATTTTAGATTGAAAGAAATGATCGGATTTAAAAAAAATTGTGTGAAGACGAGATTACTGAGGGTATTTGGGTTGCAAAAAAATTAGATCTGATAATGATGAGATGTTAAAGATTAAAGTTTTAAGATGGAGAAGTTAAGATTCCACAGTGACGGCAATGGTGTTAAAAGCGATTTGTAAGGGTTATGTTTATAAATCTATGTTTTGCTGTCTAAATGAGGCTTATATTTAAGTTTGGTTTAATAAGTTTTTAATTGGGTTTTATTTTTTACTATAACACATTACAGTGGGTTATGTTTGATAAGGAAAATTCTTCCATCCAATTATATTAACACACATACCTCATATTTTAAAGTTGCAAAAGTAACTAACATATAATCCAGTGACATGTGTTTTGTTAAAAAATCGATGGTCGTGATATAAATATTGGACCATCCAATATTAGATGGAAGTTTTACCCGTATGATAATAATGATATACTACTTGTCTAGGTCTCGTTCTTTAGTAATAAAATTTCTTTTGTAAATGAAATGTAATGGCTACAAAATATTATTCTACATGGTTAGAGTTGTTTAAAATTGAGTCCATGAGATTAAAATCCAAACCAAGCCTAATTCAAGAGTCAAAGAATTTAAAATAATGTACTCTACAGGTATGGTTTTTCTATGGTGGAGTTGAGCAATATTAGGAGTCCAACCAAATCGAGTCCAACCTAAGAGGAAAATAAATTTAACCAAATTTAGGTCTTAATTCACATTTGAATTTTTTTATCAACTTATATAATTTTTTTCATAATAATGTCTCATTATTAAATTTGATCTCAATAGCCATGTTTGATTTTCCCAACCTAATCATTATTTTAGATTTTATATATCATGTCTTAAAATAAAAATACTATGCGATATTTTTTAATTTTATGTTTTTCATATTTTCGTTCAAATTATTTTAAATTTTATTGGAGAAGTACATTCTTTCCAATATAAATTTATTTGACTGACATCTAATTTTATTAGTGTCAAATTAGAAAATGTGTAACATATCGATGATTTAGATTGCTCAGTAGTATGCTCGAGACTGATATTAGAAATGTGTAATATACTTATTATTTTAATTTTTCTCATTATAGAAAGGTTGAATTTTAAGCATTTATTTACTAATTTCAACCAAGGTGAACCTGATATTATCCTGAGATAAGCCCAAACTAATCCGAGGGTAATACTTTTTTACCCTTATCCTAGTATTGGTATTCTCAGTTTAGCGATTAGAGTTACTTACCATATGGTTAAGAATACCTTCACTCTAAATGAACAAGTCTTGTGCCCATTCATAAAATGGGGCGGCGTAGTTTTGTTTAAGTAGAGCTTTAAAGGTATTAATTTTTTCTCAATAAACCGTTTGTAAAACTAATTTGTTTTATTATAATAGAAATTGATACTTACTTACAAAAAGAATTTTAAAAATCATAATTTTTTTGAAAGTGTAGAAATCCTCGAGAAAATAGAAAAGTGGAAAAAAGAGTTTGAAGGTAAAATATTAGTCTGTTTATATAAATTTCCAATCTGTTTTTGTGTTGATGTTTTTAGGATTTTCATTACAAAAATTGACTATTTACATAAAATTTCTTGGACAATATCTTCTTGTTGACGGTGTATGAGTGATATTAGTGGTGCATAATGATCTTCATATGGCAGTGGTAAAGAAATGTGTTGTGTTGGATAGAGACTATGTGGTGATGTATGCGTAGGTGGAATGTAAGGGAGGCAAAAGAAAATTGAGGATCGATGGATAAAAACGGGTATACAAAGATGAACACGACATGTTTCTTGGAAGATAATATAAGGAGAACTTGGCGGGTGTTATTGTCTCCCAGGCAGGGTCTATAGCTGGAGTAGTTCATTTTGTGCGTAATCGTAGGCTAATACGAGACAACAAATTAGAGGATGATTTGTTTATGATTCGATTACCATTTTCTCCCCTTGACCAAGTATTATTTAGGATTCATATAATATGGGCAATGAAATGGAAATGGTTATGTTTGTGTATTGCTTTATATTTATACTATTATAAAGTAAAAATTAAATTCGAGTTTATGCATGTGAAAGGGAATTCAAAATGTGTTCAATACATTGGCTTGAAAATATTGTCGAGAAGGAAGTGTGATTTTTTGTAAGATTGTGATATGTTTATGGAGAATGTGAGAAGTTTTAGTATAATGTGTGTTTGCTTGAAAAAAGTTACACTATTGAGGGTTGGACCAATGCCTTACACAAACTCTTCAAATAGGTTATGGAAAGACATTACCAGGGATAGAGATAGTTTGATCATGCCTAGAGTGGTTGAAGAACCTAGAGGGTTGTTTATCTGAATCGCTATTGGCCTTGGATGTAAGAATAAAAAATATAATTCAAAATAAATTGATAAGTGAATATTAGAATATTGAGTGTTTTTATGGAGTAATGGAAATAGAGGAAGTAAAAGTTAATGTTCCAAATTAATTTAGTAATTCCTTTTAGACACGACTTATGATAATACAGAGAACAAAAATTGAATTAATTTATCAATTTATAGTCACGATAAAAAATTCAATTCTAATCCCTCAATGATTTTTTATCGCAATCCATAATTTTAATGTATCTAATAAATTTTAATTTATACATCAAATTTGAAATTGTTTGACAAATAAATTACAGAATTACGATATACTAGTTAATTTTTGCAATTATAAAAAACAAAGGTTTGGTATAAAAACATGGAAAAAAATTTCCAAAATAACTTATCTTTTTTTGTAGCAGCAATATCCATTCGCAAAGATAAAACTCATTACCCTGTTTAATTTGTGAAAACATTTTCCAGTTTTTGTGTTTCAATATTTTTAGAAAATATAGAAAACTTCGATTTCACTTTCTCCAATATAGTAATGTTTCATTTAATTTTTATAAAAAGTTATTTTTAGTTTCTCTATCCAAATATGTTTTCATTAGTATTTTGAAAAATATAGAAAATAAAAAAAGAAAATTATCATTATTTTAACATTCTCCAAACACGTTTTCATTTAACTTCCGACTTTCATTTTCCTTCTTTTTAGTTATCTTTGTTTTATAGGGTATAGTATAAAATGAAAAAAAAAATCTAATGTTAGCAAAACTGTAGTTTATTTTTTTTATATACACACACACATTACCTGATTTAGTATGCGTTAACTTTCCAAAAAAACATTACAAGGAAAATATTTCACATTTGCGGGACTAAATTTCACCTACCACATCTAGATAGGAAGTAGTAAATTCCATTCTCTTGAAGAATAGTATGTTGAAAATACCAATTAGGAGACGATGTGGGTGTCTTTCTTTAATATTTGCCTAACATTACATATAACATGAGGCAAATGTTTTATGCCTGGAAAAAGAATCAAGGATATCAAAGAAAATCAGAGGGGTATCTAGATTTTCTTTTACCTCCTTCTAAGATCACAATAGTTTCATTTTCCAGGGTCGACCGCCAGTAAGTGGTTATTGTTGTTTATGCGGTGATATTCCTTAGAGGCCATCTACAAGTTTTAGCTATACATAATGGCTCAAATTTTCAAAATGAATTAGGCATCACAAAATATCTTAGCTATTTGTAGAACAATTTTCCACTACAAAAGGCTAGAAGTTTATTTTAGGCGCACCTAAAGAATTTTGTGGCGCGCCTAAACCTAAATTACACGTGAACATCACTAAAAGTTCTTTAGGCGCGCCTAAAGCTTTTCCTGGCGTGCCTAAAGCCGCAACTCTATAAAACGTCAAATTTTTTCACCTCTTCCTTTTCATTAAACCGACCCCCACGTTCCCCATACACACTTTTTATCTTCTACATGTATCGGAATACCATTGAAGATTAATAATTTCACCTCTATTACACCAATATACTCCACCATAATAAAATCCCATTAAACTTAAAACAACAAACACATCTCCACCACACTTAATAAATACCAAAAATCTTTGAAACCCTATCATTGAAACATGAAAAACAACAAGGTTTGAGGATTAAGGCTCATACAAGACACACTCAAGAGTGAAATTACATCAATTTTCAACAAGATTATTCAGTAATAACCACGGAAATTAAACTTTTTTCTTGCTTTGAAGGCTTGAAAATTGTGAGTTTATTCCTATATTTGAATCTTTCTGAGTGATTAAGATGAGAAATAGAAATAACGCATTGTCGCTTGAAAGAAAGAAGATGAGGGATAGTTTGAGGGTGATGAAATCTTTATCAAGGGAAAAAAGGGAACGTATTTCACCAGGAAACCGGATGAGCAAAACCCAGAGCTCCAGGAACCCACTTCACCAAAGGAAACCATCGTGAAGAAGGAATATCCAACCAAAACAAAAAAAATAATAAGCCACAACCACCATGGGTTCATGATGGAGGGTCTTCAACAACTCCTCAAGAAGTAGACAACAAAAAGAAAAAGAGAATATACATGGACTTTGGGAGATTTAGTGCATGATCGAGTGCATGACATTGAGGAGGAACAATCTAAAATCATCAAAACCCAAGCAAAGACTAAGACCAAGCTAGATCACTTTTTTCTCATGCTTGAGAAGGGACAAACGCAACACCATGATCTCAACTTGGATGGGTTGGTAACCTGCCAATCATGTTGGCTAACGGTTAGGACCTACCAATCCACCTGACCGGACTAGACTGGCCCGTTCTAGAACCGGAACCGATCCAGAGCTACATTGTTGGTTCATAACACACCAGACCAGACTAATCCTTATCGTCTGATTCAATACCTTACATTACCAAACCCGCCCCATTACCCTCTCCCATTGTTTGCGATTTCATTCAATACACCCAAACCCACCAACCCCATTTACTCCACGAGTTAATTCATTTCACCAAAGCACCTTTCCCATTCAATTCCCATATGAACTTATATCAAGTCTATTATCTTCAATATTCAGAAATTAATTAATTGTTGGTAGTGCCTTGAGTAATTAGTGGCTATGGTGGTGGTGTCGGTTTGTATAAGACATGGCTATGGTGGTGGTGTGTGGGTTGTCTAATTCGTGGATATGGTGGTAAAAACATTCTTTTATCTTCAATTATCTCACTTTTCTGGGTTCCTGATGAGCTTCCTTAAACTATTTTTTTGTGAGGGTATTTGGATTTGTTCTTTCTGGTAATTATATGGACTCAATTCGAAAATAGTAAAGTAAGTCCCTAATTTAAGATTTATATTTTCTTATTTTTTGATTTTTATTCATATTTTCTAATAATTAAATGTGTTTTGCTTCTATGCATGTCGAATTGGTGTTTTGTTAATGAAGAGGGGAGTTCTTGTTGATGTATTATTTACTGATTATGTTGCTATGAAGATGGCTTTGATTCCTAGTTTATATGATTTGTGTTTGGTGTTTTGTGGATGTTCTGCATTTTGTTACTCTTGATTTTCAAAATTCAATTCTCTGATTTATATGAAATTTGTTGTTTTAGCCCCATGTGTTATGCAAAATTGTTTGTGTAATTCGAAATTTTTCCTAATTTTTGTGAAATCGATATGGAAAGTCCATATTTTGTGCTAAATTGTTCCTATTGGTGATTGATTAAGGTGAATTGATACTATAAATACCTATTTTATGAGATTTTGAGAGTCAAAGTCACTGGTTTTTGTGAATTATGTATTGTAATACAATGTGTTAAGGGGATTTGCCAGTAGATATTGAGAAACTGATCCACTTAATCTCCAATTTATGTGAATTTGTTGTGGGAAATACATATTGGTTTCGAAAATGATTGTATAAGTCACTGGTTTTTTGAGAAATTGATATTGTAATTCAAAGTGTTAAGGGTAATTTAAAATGAGAAATTGAAAGATTAGTTCCTGTTTTGGGTGAATTTGTTTAAAGTAGTATAACTTCTATTCTAAAATTATACTTTGAGGTCTTGTTTTTTCTGAAATATATATAGAAAGTCCTTATTTTGTGTAAAATTGTTACAACTAGTGCTTGATTTAGATGATTTGAGCATATAAGAAGTTATTTCATGAGATTTTGATAGTAAAATTTATGGTTTTTGTGAACTTTGCAAATTCAAATTAAGGTAAATAAATTACACTTAAGTCCCTCTGATTTTAATCAAGTAGTTGAAATATGTTTTGAATTTACAGGAGTTTTAGAATTGAAGGGTTTAAAGTTTTGAAAAATGCAAATCAACCAATATTTAATACAAAAATAATGAAAACCCTTTATAGAAGATAACTATGTTTACGAAATTGCCCCAAAGTTTTCTAAAATGGTTTAATTGGACCAAAATCCCTTTAAAACATCTTCTCTAATTTATTGAAATAATGATTATAATTCTAAAAATTTACAAAAGGGACCCTAAACTTATAAGAGATGTTTTTTTTTGGTCCAAAATGCCCTTAGGCAATTTTATGATGACATTGCATTATTATTTTAAATTGTAATTGTTTATAATTTTCAAAGTAACATTTAATTTCTAAGGTATTATATTTGAAATTTTTGAAAAAAGAATTTGGGGCTTAATATTCTGATTTGTTAAATTACGTGGGGTCCATTTTTCATTTTCTGAAAAACAAAAGTGTAAAGGAATGGGTTAAATTGTTTTTGGGACCAATCATTTCTACGTTTACATTATTGAATTAATTTTGGTCACTTAGCTGATCCACTAGATCTCATCGATCCCGCGAGCTAGTTTTCTTCCTCTTTATTTTCTTAGTTTTCTCACTTATATCATGTTCTTGTTTTCTATATTTATGCAAGAACAGTGCTTAACAAATTAAAGAGTTGTGAATCATTTGTTTATGTAATTTTTTACTATTAATATATGAGATAACAATTGAGAGAGAATACTTTGTTGATGGGTTTAGTGTAGTCTGTAATTGGTAATCTTCATATCTTTATCTGATTTGTTAATCTCTCAACCATTGTTTTATTATTTTTTGAAGGTTGTAATTCTTATCTTTATTCTTTGATAATTATAGGTTGTATATATGTAGTGGCAACACATAATCAATTGAGATGTATATAACTAACTCAATGTATACGAACTAACGACTAATAAAAGGACGGCGGCTGGGGTGAGGGGGTAAAATAGGAAAGAAAAAAAAGGAGTGCCTTTTATGGGCAAGAAGAAAGCGGCGGGGGTGAGGAGTCATTAATTCTAATTTGAGGTGTTTCTTGGGTAATAATCCTATATTTTATGTCATAATATTTAACAAGAATGAAATATAAAAAAATAATATTATATATATATATTTTTAAAGAAATTTAAATTTAACTTAAAATTACAATAAATAGGTATGTAAATATTTAATTTTATCAGTAAGAATTAAGTTTTTCTTATTAGTCAGAAATAAATAATATCGTGAAAAAAGAAAGTAAATATATATACCATCCAAAATTATACCATCTATGACGTGGCATGAATTGGTTAGCGTATAAATCGTTAATCTATTTATTATTAACGATTTTTAGCCAACTAATTCATGCCACGTCATAGGTAATAATTGAATGGTATGATTATGGGCGGTGTATATCGCAAATAAAAGACAAAGGAGTGTATTAAAGATTATGATATGATCTTGACCTAGGTAGCAAATTTAATCCATTTAAAAGTTCGGATTTACTATATAGATAGATAAAAGATACTGAATAGCTTGTAAATCAAAGTAGTTTGTAATCAACAAAATAAACAAAATTTATTGTATCGGCATGAACCAGAAACTAATTTGAAAAAGACTGTAGTGATCAAAGAACAATTATTATAAAAATATAATAAATTACGAACATAAGAAAATTAACAAAGCAGTTTGTTCTACAAAAGAAATAGAACAAAAGTTAATGACATATAGACTCTCTAACTTTACCCATATCAATTAGACTCATAAGCTCCTACTCTCTCAAGCATTGGCTTTAAATGTTGGTTTTGGTGAAGAAACATGACTTCCTCTTCTCCACCAATGAATAGTCCTCCAATAAACACTGCAGGTATGGTAGGATTGCATCTAAACACAGAAAGAGCCTGCTCAACTAGGTGGCCTCTTATATCTTTATCAAGCTGGATAACTGTTACATGAGCTGTTGCTGAAAATCACTACTGGCTTCTCAAACACGATTGGAGGTATCTCTAGAGGTATATTCGATATTCTAGAGCTACTATCCTCCATTTTAGAGCTGCTGCAATGATTCATTCAAGGAAATATAAACTTGAGAGACTTATTGATAACGATTATAATTGATAGTTTTATGAAAGTTGAAGATCGAGACCTATTTATAGGTGAATTCTCTGATCTTTTTAAGGCAATTTTATTATAATTAAACTAACTTTTCATAAAACATAATTATTATAGAATATGAAATTAGTTATTATGGAATATCCATCTCATGCATGGATGATTTCTATTGTTAAATATATTATTACCATAATATATTTTTACCATATAATATATTATTACCTTATTAGATTAATTTATTTCTATATTATATTTATTTCCCATTTAGCATAGTTTTACCTTTCTAGGTTTTGTTATCATAGTCATCTCTCTATTATGGGTAATTGTCATACGCGTTTAGTTGAGGTACTCTCCAGAGTCTGTCACCTGTTGTGCCATGCTTTTGTTTAATGCTTGACCTAAATTTAATTTAATGCTTTTGTTTGTTCAAGATTTATTTGCTTGATTCAATATGTGAGCTTTGTGTAGTTCAGTTAGAAAATTTGAAATAGAAATATACCTATATAGTAGAATAGCTTCCTGAGATTTGAGCTATGTCAATTGAAAAAGTTTTGGAGTTTGGATTTGATTCATTGACTCAGGCTAATCCGGTCTAAGTTATAATTATTTGCCTATTTGGCAAGTTTATTTAGGTTTAATGGAGTTTGTTGGTTGAACTTATGATAGTCATGCTCTGTAGTGAACTGGAGCTATCTCATAGACATTTTCAAAGGATTTTATTTGATTTTTAACAGCATTTGTGTATTTGTTTAACACGATAGTACTGGGATTTTATTACTTTTGTAGCTTTTGTTATGAAAAGAGTTAATTGCACCCATTGGTCCCTTAATTGTTTCGATAGGTGATTTACTCTGAAGAGGAGCGAAAGTACAACAAAGATATTACAGTTGGTCTTATTCATATGAAATTGTTGAACCTTGCAGAGTATAATCTTCATATGGCAAAACAACTTGATGCTGGACGAAATAGTATGTTTCAGTAAATATTAAAATTTACCCTTTTTTGTTTGATTTATCTTATTCAGCCCATTGTTTTTTGATATGCAGACTGAGTTTGCTATTTCTCTTATTCAAACTTTGGTGATTAATGATGTAAGAGTTCTATCTGAGCTACATACCCTTGTTGATGCTTTAGCAAAGGTAAGATCTTTTTTGCTTAAATTTTCTTTTTGGTCCTTGAAACTTGTAAAGTTACCCAAACAATCCTCAAACTTTGTTTATTTACTGTTGTTAGTCCCTAGATTGAATTCCATCCATTTTTACCGTTACCCAAATAGTCCTCAATTCCCCAAAAAGGTCCCTGAACTATCTTTAGAACCTATTTGATATCTTTTGTTAAGTCAGTTTTGAAGATTGGCTATAATTTGAAGACCAAAGAGGGGTATTTGTCAAACTATAGGGGGTAGTTTGGTAATTTACCCATTAATTGTGGTAGATTCTGAACAGTTTGTTAAATTACAGCTTGTAGGAAGGCCGGGATCTCCTGAGTCATTACAACAATTGGTTGAGATTGCTAAAAATCCTGCAGCTAATGTTGTTGTGCCAAGTGTCACTGTTGCAAAGGACAAAAAGGTATGTGTGGACCCCACTATATCTTTGTCTCTCTCTCTCTCTTGTTTATGTGTTATTGCTTACCATATATATGGAAAACAGGCTATTGCAGTTCCTTCTTCAAGCAGGGAAGATTATACCACAGCTGAATCTGTTGAACCAGATCATGTTGGATTTCAAGATCAGGTATATGTGGACCCCACTATATCTGATGATAATTACTCTATATCTCTGACCCTTGTGAAATTGTAAATTGATATGTAGGTCACACAAGTATTTGGGGGTTATGTGACTTTCCCGGGGCAAATGATGCAAATTTTGTGGTGCAATTACAACAAAGCGGTTTACTCAACGGAGATGATACATCTGATCGCTTTTTCCGAAGAGTCACTGTAAGAGAAACATATAACTGTACAAATGACTAACTTCTGAGTCGATCTCTCCTGCTACTCCTTTCCTTGCTATTGATATGTATGCTAAATTGATTTTCTCAATACTGAAGGTATATATTTTATTAATATACTCTTTCATATCATCTCATACTTCATCTATCTGCTTTTTCTAGTTTTCACCAGTGGAACAGGGTACCAACAAATTATCCCTTGTGCCTAAGGTATACATTTCTCTCTCACTCTCTTGTTTGAATCTTTTGTTCCAGGATTAGTAAAATACCAATATTTCAGGTTACAAGGACTGGAGTCTCTACCATCTTGTGGCAAGGAAGGTTAGTAACTCTTTAAGGGCGTAATTGTCTTATAAATATTTCAGTTACGTTTCTCATTCTTGTTTTTTCATCTTAGATTCTTGGGATACAGAAGATTTATAAATTTACCCAGTCAATAGTTGTGAAAGGTGGAAGCATTCATTTGGATGGAGAAGTACACAACTCTTTTATATTTATTTGGTTTTGTTTGCCTAGCTAATTTTTTTTTTTTTTTTTTTTTTTGAGAATTACTAGAGTTTTGTTTGTTACCACAGAAGAGTGCCTATTGAATTAAAAAAGAAACCCTGATCTGAAAAAAGAACAAATTGAAGATATACTAAAATCATATCTTGGAGTGAAGAAGGTTATTTGGCTGCCTCAATTCCAATATTCTCGATTTTCTGCTTACATACATGTATTTACAGATAATGATGATAACATGTGTTGTTTCGTGAAACCTGGTAAGGTTATGTTTTCCTGGACTGATGATATATTGGACCCTCAGTATGAGAGAGTTCTCAATAACACCTCAGATATTAATGACAGAGGAAGAGTCTGCAGGTAAAAAAAACACTTAGTTACTGTTCCAGAATGTATTGGTGAATTTGTTTGTAACATATTGATAACAGGATGGTGATGAAACTAAAGCGAGACAGCGGGTATTAGTATTGCTGCTTCATATGTAAATTTTTATACATTGCTCCCCAATTTGGGATTAAAAAATTCGTCCAATTTTTGCATAGTATAGGGACCCTATAGTACAATTAACTCAAAAATTTATACAGAGATATATAACCCAATGCTTAGTGCTATTAGTTAATTAGATCTTGTGTAGGCCCTGCTTGTGTGGTTTGTGTTCCTTTCATAAGACATTTTCAAGAGCAGCTATGGAAAATAGTTCGTGCTTAGGTCTCAATTTTCTTCTTACTTCACTAATCGATGATTGAGGAATCACCAAAGGTTTTTACTATTTGAAAATGTAGATTGAGAATTGGAAATATAGTTTCACCTACTTGTACTACCAGAATACGTTACATATGATTGGAGGTAACTTTAAGTTTTAACTGTGGGTCATTAAGTAAATTACGTTATTGCAAACATAACATAATATATGCTTTGAATATGCAATGACTGAGTGCTATTTTGTATAATACAGGGACCAAGAGTGCAATTAATTTCATATTTTCAAGAAGCTTGTGAAAGATATTGTTTAAACGTGCTTGTGAAATAATACTCTACTGCACAATTAGCTTTAAAAAAATGCCTTCTTTTCAACAAGAAGCTATATCTCAGGTTAGAGCATGATCTAAAAGAAAAATATAAAAAAAAATTAGCACTCATGTGCTCTTTTGTATTGTCAGGATATTACGAGGTGTGAGTGCTTGGAACTTTGATATTGAGGATTTGAAGTCACACGCTTAATTGATATGTATTCACGTTATTGATTATTTATTAGTTTTTAAAGAAAACCGAGGTCCAAAAAAAAAAATACAATAGTATTCTTTTTGCATATTCACACTTGATGATGGCACTGGACAAACTGAATGCTTTAAATGGTATATTCTTTTTGCATCTTTGTTATGAAACACGGGTATATCTATTTTGCATAATCCAAGGACCAGTAGTGCAATTAACCCTCAACTTACTCTGCTATTGACTTATTTGATACCTTTTAGGGTAAATGAAGTTGGTGATAGCAAAACAATGTTTGAAATAGCGTGAGTGTTTTTGTATTAAGTTTAATATTCTTTGTAAATTTTGTTTTGCTTCTGGGTTGTCCATTAATCTCAACAAGTCCTCTATCTTTCTGAGCCTTAATACCTCTGAATCCCTTAAACATTCTATCATTGAAGCATTTCGTATGCCCATAACAGAGAATTTGGGGTTATATTTAGGCCTTTCTACGGAATGGGGTAAGTCCAAACCAAAGCTATGGATTCCTAAATTTCAAAAACTGCTAAGAAACTCGTTGGTTGAAAAAAGTCCCTTCTTTCTATGGCAGGAAAAACTGTTCTTATATCCTCTGTCAACAATGTTTTCCCTACGTATTTCATATCCCTTCTGGCTATCCCTAAAGGAGTTATTAGTAAAATTAACTCCCTTATTAGCCACTTATTATGGGGTAATGAAGAAGATCATGGTGTTCATTGGGTGAACTGGAATAGGATTTCTTCCCCTAAAGCTTTACGTAGTATTGGAATTAAGAATTTAGAAGCTTTCAATATCGTTCTCTTAGCCAAACAAGCGTGGTATATTCTTACCCATCCTAACTCCCTTGTTCATCTTGTACTTAAAGACTTGTACTTCCCCAACTTTGATCTGCTCGATTCTTGCTCTATGAGAGGAGCCTCATGGATTTGGAATAACATTCGCAAAGGATGCTCTTTTTTTAAAGAGCACTCTATTAAATCTATTGGGGATGGTTACTCTACTAATATTTGGGAGGACAACTGGACAGGTAATATTCTATCTAAACCCCCAAATTATTGTGATGACCCCTCCTTCCCTAAATTTGTTCCAGACCTCTTTTCCTCTTCTACTAAGTTATGGAAATCTGATATGCTGTCTCAATTATTCCACGTGGACACTGCTGCTAATATTCTCCACCTCAATCCCCTTCCATAATCTGGCCTTTTACCAATAATGGAATTTATTCTAGCAAATCTGGATATTTACTAGCTGTATCTTCCTTGGTTATCCCTCCCCCACATCCTGGTACTTCCAGTTTTTCTGATAGTGATTTACTTAAAATTTCATGGTCCTCTAATATTCCTCCAAAGTTCAAATTCTTTTTCTGTCGCATTCTTTCTAATACCCTCTCTACTGAGTGTAACAGGTACTCTAGAAATGCTCAACCACAGATATCTGCCATATCTGTCTGAAGGAAGAAGAACCCCTTGAACATCTTTTACTTAAATGTGAATGGACTAGGAAATTTTGGTGTATCTCCCCCCTTCACTGTCAGACCGATCATTATTATAGTATGGGGATTAACTCTTGGATAGGTACCCTTATTGATAAAGGAAAAAATAGAAGTGAGAAGAGTAATATTTAAGTACTATCATCCTTTGTTTTTGGGTTATCTGGCTTACTAGGAACCAAAGCTTTTCCCGAGACTAAAGTTTTATGAGCAAATTCGACTCCTTCAGCAAGAGAGTTTACGCGACCACTAACCAAAAGTGCGTGCAGCTGCTGCATTTAGCACCTGTCATTTAATACCAATAAAACCGTTTATTTATTCAAAATTTGCTCTATAGGTCCCTACACTATAAGAGACTTAATATTGCATCGGAAATAGAACCTTTTTCTCCTGATAACACTCTTCTATACAGGACCTCCAGCACGCAAATCCTCTAGAGTGCATCGAGGTATCCCAGAATCCACTAATAAATAATTATTTTTAATTTAGCTTAATCGATCTAAATACCCTTCATTTTCCAACTAATGCATTAATTTTTAAAATTAATTTCAAGATACTTACATGGATCAAATGAGAACTTCTCAATTTTGCCTAAAGTAACACCATACACTATCCCCGTCCTGCAAAAAATAGTTGTGAAAGGTGGAAGCATTCATTTGGATGGTTGGATGGAGAAGGTACACCACTCTTTTATATTTATTTGGTTTTGTTTGCCTAGCTAATTTTTTTTTTTTTTTTTTTTTGAGAATTACTAGAGTTTTGTTTGTTACCACAGAAGAGTGCCTATTGAATTAAAAAAGAAACCCTGATCTGAAAAAAGAACAAATTGAAGATATACTAAAATCATATCTTGGAGTGAAGAAGGTTATTTGGCTGCCTCAATTCCAATATTCTCGATTTTCTGCTTACATACATGTATTTACAGATAATGATGATAACATGTGTTGTTTCGTGAAAGCTAGTAAGGTTATGTTGTCCTGGACTGATGATAAATTGGACCCTCAGTATGAGAGAGTTCTCAATAACACCTCAGATATTAATGACAGAGGAAGAGTCTGCAGCTAAAAAAAACACTTAGTTACCGTTCCAGAATGTATTGGTGAATTTGTTTGTAACATATTGATAACAGGATGGTGATGAAACTAAAGCGAGACAGCGGGTATTAGTATTGCTGCTTCATATGTAAATTTTTATACATTGCTCCCCAATTTGGGATTAAAAAATTCGTCCAATTTTTGCATAGTATAGGGACCCTATAGTACAATTAACTCAAAAATTTATACAGAGATATATAACCCAATGCTTAGTGCTATTAGTTAATTAGATCTTGTGTAGGCCCTGCTTGTGTGGTTTGTGTTCCTTTCATAAGACATTTTCAAGAGCAGCTATGGAAAATAGTTCGTGCTTAGGTCTCAATTTTCTTCTTACTTCACTAATCGATGATTGAGGAATCACCAAAGGTTTTTACTATTTGAAAATGTAGATTGAGAATTGGAAATATAGTTTCACCTACTTGTACTACCAGAATACGTTACATATGATTGGAGGTAACTTTAAGTTTTAACTGTGGGTCATTAAGTAAATTACGTTATTGCAAACATAACATAATATATGCTTTGAATATGCAATGACTGAGTGCTATTTTGTATAATACAGGGACCAAGAGTGCAATTAATTTCATATTTTCAAGAAGCTTGTGAAAGATATTGTTTAAACGTGCTTGTGAAATAATACTCTACTGCACAATTAGCTTTAAAAAAATGCCTTCTTTTCAACAAGAAGCTATATCTCAGGTTAGAGCATGATCTAAAAGAAAAATATAAAAAAAAATTAGCACTCATGTGCTCTTTTGTATTGTCAGGATATTACGAGGTGTGAGTGCTTGGAACTTTGATATTGAGGATTTGAAGTCACACGCTTAATTGATATGTATTCACGTTATTGATTATTTATTAGTTTTTAAAGAAAACCGAGGTCCAAAAAAAAAAAATACAATAGTATTCTTTTTCCATATTCACACTTGATGATGGCACTGGACAAACTGAATGCTTTAAATGGTATATTCTTTTTGCATCTTTGTTATGAAACACGGGTATATCTATTTTGCATAATCCAAGGACCAGTAGTGCAATTAACCCTCAACTTACTCTGCTATTGACTTATTTGATACCTTTTAGGGTAAATGAAGTTGGTGATAGCAAAACAATGTTTGAAATAGCATGAGTGTTTTTGTATTAAGTTTAATATTCTTTGTAAATTTTGTTTTGCTTCTGGGTTGTCTATTAATCTCAACAAGTCCTCTATCTTTCTGAGCCTTAATACCTCTGAATCCCTTAAACATTCTATCATTGAAGCATTTCGTATGCCCATAACAGAGAATTTGGGGTTATATTTAGGCCTTTCTACGGAATGGGGTAAGTCCAAACCAAAGCTATGGATTCCTAAATTTCAAAAACTGCTAAGAAACTCGTTGGTTGAAAAAAGTCCCTTCTTTCTATGGCAGGAAAAACTGTTCTTATATCCTCTGTCAACAATGTTTTCCCTACGTATTTCATATCCCTTCTGGCTATCCCTAAAGGAGTTATTAGTAAAATTAACTCCCTTATTAGCCACTTATTATGGGGTAATGAAGAAGATCATGGTGTTCATTGGGTGAACTGGAATAGGATTTCTTCCCCTAAAGCTTTACGTAGTATTGGAATTAAGAATTTAGAAGCTTTCAATATCGTTCTCTTAGCCAAACAAGCGTGGTATATTCTTACCCATCCTAACTCCCTTGTTCATCTTGTACTTAAAGACTTGTACTTCCCCAACTTTGATCTGCTCGATTCTTGCTCTATGAGAGGAGCCTCATGGATTTGGAATAACATTCGCAAAGGATGCTCTTTTTTTAAAGAGCACTCTATTAAATCTATTGGGGATGGTTACTCTACTAATATTTGGGAGGACAACTGGACAGGTAATATTCTATCTAAACCCCCAAATTATTGTGATGACCCCTCCTTCCCTAAATTTGTTCCAGACCTCTTTTCCTCTTCTACTAAGTTATGGAAATCTGATATGCTGTCTCAATTATTCCACGTGGACACTGCTGCTAATATTCTCCACCTCAATCCCCTTCCATAATCTGGCCTTTTACCAATAATGGAATTTATTCTAGCAAATCTGGATATTTACTAGCTGTATCTTCCTTGGTTATCCCTCCCCACATCCTGGTACTTCCAGTTTTTCTGATAGTGATTTACTTAAAATTTCATGGTCCTCTAATATTCCTCCAAAGTTCAAATTCTTTTTCTGTCGCATTCTTTCTAATGCCCTCTCTACTGAGTGTAACAGGTACTCTAGAAATGCTCAACCACAGATATCTGCCATATCTGTCTGAAGGAAGAAGAACCCCTTGAACATCTTTTACTTAAATGTGAATGGACTAGGAAATTTTGGTGTATCTCCCCCCTTCACTGTCAGACCGATCATTATTATAGTATGGGGATTAACTCTTGGATAGGTACCCTTATTGATAAAGGAAAAAATAGAAGTGAGAAGAGTAATATTTAAGTACTATCATCCTTTGTTTTTGGGTTATCTGGCTTACTAGGAACCAAAGCTTTTCCCGAGACTAAAGTTTTATGAGCAAATTCGACTCCTTCAGCAAGAGAGTTTACGGGACCACTAACCAAAAGTGCGTGCAGCTGCTGCATTTAGCACCTGTCATTTAATACCAATAAAACCGTTTATTTATTCAAAATTTGCTCTATAGGTCCCTACACTATAAGAGACTTAATATTGCATCGGAAATAGAACCTTTTTCTCCTGATAACACTCTTCTATACAGGACCTCCAGCACGCAAATCCTCTAGAGTGCATCGAGGTATCCCAGAATCCACTAATAAATAATTATTTTTAATTTAGCTTAATCGATCTAAATACCCTTCATTTTCCAACTAATGCATTAATTTTTAAAATTAATTTCAAGATACTTACATGGATCAAATGAGAACTTCTCAATTTTGCCTAAAGTAACACCATACACTATCCCCGTCCTGCAAAAAATAGTTGTGAAAGGTGGAAGCATTCATTTGGATGGTTGGATGGAGAAGGTACACCACTCTTTTATATTTATTTGGTTTTGTTTGCCTAGCTAATTTTTTTTTTTTTTTTTTTTTTTGAGAATTACTAGAGTTTTGTTTGTTACCACAGAAGAGTGCCTATTGAATTAAAAAAGAAACCCTGATCTGAAAAAAGAACAAATTGAAGATATACTAAAATCATATCTTGGAGTGAAGAAGGTTATTTGGCTGCCTCAATTCCAATATTCTCGATTTTCTGCTTACATACATGTATTTACAGATAATGATGATAACATGTGTTGTTTCGTGAAACCTAGTAAGGTTATGTTGTCCTGGACTGATGATAAATTGGACCCTCAGTATGAGAGAGTTCTCAATAACACCTCAGATATTAATGACAGAGGAAGAGTCTGCAGGTAAAAAAACACTTAGTTACCGTTCCAGAATGTATTGGTGAATTTGTTTGTAACATATTGATGACAGGATGGTGATGAAACTAAAGCGAGACAGCGGGTATTAGTATTGCTGCTTCATATGTAAATTTTTATACATTGCTCCCCAATTTGGGATTAAAAAATTCGTCCAATTTTTGCATAGTATAGGGACCTATAGTACAATTAACTCAAAAATTTATACAGAGATATATAACCCAATGCTTAGTGCTATTAGTTAATTAGATCTTGTGTAGGCCCTGCATGTGTGGTTTGTGTTCCTTTCATAAGACATTTTCAAGAGCAGCTATGGAAAATAGTTCGTGCTTAGGTCTCAATTTTCTTCTTACTTCACTAATCGAAGATTGAGGAATCACCAAAGGTTTTTACTATTTGAAAATGTAGATTGAGAATTGGAAATATAGTTTCACCTACTTGTACTACCAGAATACGTTACATATGATTGGAGGTAAATTTAAGTTTTAACTGTGGGTCATTAAGTAAATTACGTTATTGCAAACATAACATAATATATGCTTTGAATATGCAATGACTGAGTGCTATTTTGTATAATACAGGGACCAAGAGTGCAATTTATTTCATATTTGGAAGCTGAATTACCATCATAATCACAGTATACAGAATTAACCAAAAATGACACATATCTACAACTTTAAATTCTAACATTTGTCTTTTAAAATAATTCATCTTCTACTGCATCACTTAGTTGAATTTGAACTGAAAAACAAACCAGACAACGAAAAGAAAAGCACAACAAACTAACAATAATCATAAAACTCTCATATCTTATGTTAAACTTTAATTACACGCACCAGTTGCAAGCAAGCAGGCAGTTCCTTCTTTTTCCCAACTGACAATGCCCAAATTTGTCATTTTACAAACAAACAACAATACAATTAGTTTTATATACTAATCGAATTATAATTGAACAAAAATAAGTACAGAATTTCAAGTGTAAAGATAAGATTCCAACCTGTGAAAATTTCTTTTGAATTTAACGGACCTCTATTCATTGGGCCTGTGTCTGTGTTGTTATGATATTACGAATAGAGACGGTGAAAAGCACTAATTCTATAAGATGATGTTCGTTGGCTTCGGTGAACATTGTGATTATAGTAACAATTTTTTACCTTAATTTCGATTATCGGCTAAGCCTGTTGATGTTGATGGACCAAGGTTAGTGTGAAGGTGAGGTATTTGGAAAAAGAATAGGTGTGTGCATGTGTGTGTGTTTGTGAAATGAATTGAAAAAAGAATTGAACCGTGAGAGGGAGGGTTAGGAATTACAATTTCTGGAATTTCCTTTTTTAATTACATTACCGCTTATATTTATTTTTTTTCTTATTCTAAACAAAATTAGTTGGTAAATATTAAATAGTAAACCCAATTTTATTTTGGGCAAGATTTTTTTACCATAATTTTTAGGTATCAAAATATAGGAAATAATTACTTATTTAATAATAATTCCATTACTGATCTAACCAATTTGGTAAATAAAAATTAACTAGGAATAATTACCTTTTTTTTTTCTTTACCAATTTGGTATATTATATTGCTCTTTTTTACTTAATACACTAGTATATATATACTTCAGTTTCATCGACTAATCAACATATTTTATTGGTAAAATACTATTAAAAAAATAAGGTTTGAGATTTATTTTAACTATTTCTTTCAAATTATTTACTATTAAATAGATGCTTATACATATTTTTTATTTGTTTGTTTGTATAGGTTATACTCACAATGAACAATGGCATGTGCTCTGTAGCAAAGATCCTCAGTCAAAGTGACGTTAATACTAATACATTACTACTTCCAAAACAAGATTTTGAAGATCACATCGTCAAAAAATTGTCGTATAAACAATATCAAATCCTACAGACATATAAATTTCTATCAATTACCATTCATGACGTTGATACAAATGAGCTAGTGCCCATAGTCCTTAATATGGAATGTGGACAATATATAAGATATTTATTTCTTTATAATTGGAAGAAAGGATTCATCAACCGCAGAAACTTAATGCAAGGTCAAGGAATAGCATTCCGTTATTGGAATCAACAAATTCAGTTTATGGTGTTAACAGATGATTCAGAAAATCAATTTTGATATATACTAATTTCTTTTCTAGTTACTTTTTAATAGACAATAAGGTATTGCTTTACCATTATAATAAATTTGAGTTTTTTTATTATAAGCCTCGATTATTTTTATTTTAACTACTCCCTTCAACTATTACTTTTTCCACAAATCAATCAAAAGTTGTTTGATTAAACTACACTACTGTTAATTGTAAATTAATCAGAAGCTAATTAAACAATGCTATATTCCGATTATATAATAAATGTATATAAACGCAAGTGTATACTAATGATTGTATTTTGATGTCTAGAGTATACCCGTAACATTGTTTTCTCTTGCCCACCCATCCCAACTATGGCAATGAGTGCAATATTCTATTCATTGTCTGCACTTACAAGCATGTTTACTACTTTCGCCACATCTTTATCTCTTCATTGATTCGAGTATTATTGAACCTTCTAAAGCCTTATGAAGAATTGATGAAACTTCTTTATTTTCTGAACTCTAATATTAATCATAACCTGAGGAATGTTTCTCTTTGGTTCGTTAAAAGTATTTGGTCTTTCAAATTTTTGAGTATTCACATTCATCATATTCATAGACTGAGAAGTATTGGGCATTTGTCTGATTCGTGAATCATGAACTTGTGGTCTCATAGATGATGCTGCTGATGTATTAATATTACTTCCTCGGAAATGATGATAATTACTTGTGGGCCCGGCACTTCCATATGTTTGGAACATGATTGTGAGAAGTGCAAATGTTGTTGCTGCTGCTTACTCAGTCCCTGAACTGCCCGGATCCCTTTCTTGTCCTGAAGAAGATATTCGTTCAATTTAAAACAATGTAATTGCTATTCAGCTTACTTCAAAACATATTTTCAATTTACTGCAATGCAATTGTTCTTACTTTCAGTCTCTTCGCAGCAGAAATCTCGGAATTCCGTAAATAAACCCTATAAACTCTACCATAGATAGAAAAGAGGGATTTGGATCGCAGAATAATATATATATATATATATATATTTTTAAGAATTTAAACTACCGGATGGAATGCTAAAAATGTTAGTAATAGAAAAAACGATTTATCTATCAAGCAATGCATTAAAATCGAAGCTACTGTTGAGAGCTTCTAGTGATAAAATAATTGTGTGTGAAGAAGCAGAGAAGAGAAGGCACTTAAGAAAATGATTCCTATTCATTTACCTCAGAAGCTGGTGATTTGTGCGAGCCATTTATAAATGAAGGTCAAAGCAAAATCTTCAATTTTCCATGACCTTCACCTCAGCCATCTATGCAGCAAGATTCATCCACATATACAAGATCATTGATCATGATCATATTAATACCAGAGAGTGCAAGTATTGTTACTACCAACATATATACTATACTGAGTGATAAGAAATCAAGATTTGTCATATCTCATAGTGTTGTTAGACTTATGAACATAATGATTATGTGGGACCCTTTGAATATATACACATATGTACTAACATGTGTCATGATTTTGCAGAGATATAAAAGAAACAAGAAACCTTGCATCTATGGCTATTATACAAGATTTGGCTTCAAAATGTGACCGTGAAAAGAAAGAAGTTACTGTACAGAAGAAGCACATAGCTTATAAGCTTATAACTTGCTTCTTCCAAATGGTTAGATTACTGATTTAATTATTATATAGTCAAACTTTTCATTACATTTTTTAATGTCTACTGTGCAGTTTTTAATTATAGGGACGTATATTGCAATTCATTATTACTATAGAGATTTATACTACACTTTTTCATGATATAGGGAACTGTAAATCAGTTATTGTATACTACAGGGATTTAAAGCACAATTTTCATAATATAGGTACCCGTAATGCAATTCTTGCATAATATAGGGACCTATAGTGAAATTACCTAAAAATAGTGAGATATATAGTACGATTTCTCATAATATAGGGACCTGCAATGAAATTTTTATAAGCTATAGAAATTTATAGTATAGGTTTTCATCATATAGGGACCTGTAATGCAATTTTTGTATAATATAGGGACCTAGTGCAATTACCTCAAAGAATTAGAGATTTATAGTACAATATTTCATAATATAGGTTAATTTAATGCAATATTTGTATATACTATAGTCTATACGGATTTATAGTACAATTTATCATAATTTAGGGACCTGTAATGCCTTTTTTGCATTATAGAGGGACCTATAGTGCAATTATCTCAATAAAAAAGAGATCTATAGTACGCTATTGCAAATATAGGGACCTGTAATGCAATTTTTATGTACTATAAATATTTATAGTAAAATTTTATATAATATAGGGACCTGTAATGCAATTATCTTTGCTTTGATCTTGCATTGAAGAAAGCAATTGAGGTAACTCATTCATAGAAAATATCTTTGGAAACCATTTTCTTTTTCGGGGAATAATTTATATATCAAATGTGGTTTGGCTTTTATCCCTGAAGTTTCTTATCCCAGTTGCTATTATAGTTCTCTAAGCAGGACACAGAAGATGCGCTCTCTCGAGCATTCTTTGTTGAATCCTAGCGAAACTTAGTACATGATAACAATTCTTGAGAATAATTAAGCTATCCGTGAAATAATTTGAAGGGTTTTATTGATGAAGTCTGAGAAAAGCTGCACTATTTCCAAAGATCATTTAAGTAGAGACTTCAAAAACATGGAAAACTATTCGCAACGGTGTTTGTGTACGAAGAATAAAGAGAAATATAATGGGGGTTAAATCTTGCTACACTACAATTACAAAAAAAGCAACTATTGACTTGTAAAATATTAAGGTAAGAAAACGAACTAAAAGAATTTAACACAGACAATTAATAACCATCCTCGATGGAGTAAGCTCACTTTTTTCTAATGTTTAGTTGCAGGAGAAAAGTCACTAAACTTACAGAAAAACTTATGGGGCAAAAATAATTTAAGGTCCGTTTGTATAACTAATAATTTTAAATCCTTTGAATTTGCATTTCTTCTTACACTTAAGGTTGATCAAAGCTCATAGGAAATTTTTTTACACAACTCTCTAATAAGCATGTGCCTATCCATCTGTTGGGTATCTGTAATATACACAACTAATAGGTTGTGAATGGCCGTAATTTACCATTCAATTTGCACAAATATTAATCTTCCTTACAACATGCTTTAACACATATTATCTTTTCTATACGTGAGTATAGGAGATACTCATTGCGGAAACATCTCTATAGCGCAAGTCATGAGGCACATGTTAGTTCATAACCCACTTGTGGTTCTTCTTTTGTTTGTAATCAATGGGAAAAAAAGAAGCATATTTAATATTATCTTCTCTCATTCAGGTTCATGTAACTTTCTCTTAGAAGAAACGCAGACTACATTAATCAGTAAAAAAAATTTGTCATTTACATCCCTGATGTTGCAAAATTGTGACTCAGACAGGGATCAAAGGTGCAATATATTGGAACAACACGTGTATATTTGCTAACTGTAACCATTTTTCCTTTTATGTACTTTGTAAGCATGATAAGTCAAGACACACCATTTTTGACAAAGTAACCAGTACTTCAATAATAGTATACCAAAGCTATAATCATTACTTCTTAACCGTTTCTCTTTTGTCAAATGTAAGGTTTCAAGTCAGTAATCGATGATCCTTAGTGGATAGTTGAGTGTTTGATTTTAGCTTCAACCTTTTGTTATCACTGTCCATGTTATCATTGTAGTGGATAGGAATTTTAATTTAGAGAAGGAAAGCACTTAAGGTTAGTTCTTCTTTTGTGCTCCAAAAGGCTATTTATGGCTTAAAGTTTTGTATCTTAATTAATAGTAGACGTATCACGTTTGTATGCTATTTGATTATTCAAAGATGCTTCTGTGCGTTTTGGCCAATAGGCGCATATTTGATCATGTAACTATTCTGTGATTCTTTAGAAAAAACCAATGCTGCTAAAAAGTCGGTATGTATTTTGCTCAAAAGTTAATTATTTTCTTAATGACTCGTGGATCTTTTTAACTCCTATCAACAGATTATAATCATTTTTCAAGCCAACATGATCTAATAAGTACCTAAAGCTTCAAGCTTGAAAGGGAAATGGTCAAATTATCTGAATTGAGCATTTTGAGGTATCAAATTGATAAGAGTAAAACCAGGAATTATTAATTTAAGTCTAGAAGTCTGTAAATTGGATTAAAATTTCTCTTTTAGTATATCAGTTGACTAATTTGTGTATTCATTGTTAGATGCTTTTGGAGTTGCAAGTGTATGGTTTATCAAATGAAATTGGTGAGATGTTACAGCTGGGATCCAATATTGAAGAACCTTCAGATCAAATAAATGGAAACAGAGAAAATAACCACTCTTATTCCCTTTTTAATCAACCTCTATTGATGAGTTTCAAAGCTCCCTCTTTAGGCTTGACTGGATTATATTTATCTCAGGAATACTTGCTTCATCATGAATAGTGCTCTCTAATGTTTAGTCCATACAGATAAGCTCGTTGATTATTTTTTAGCAGATTTTTGAAAGGATCTGTATTTTGACAATCCTTTGGGTATGAATGTAAGTATTTCTTATTATCTCCGTGGGCTTTTCTGAAGTTATTTTTCTTGATCAGGGCAAGTTATTATCGAGTCTTTTATTGCCCAGATGAAGAAGTAGCAAACGAGCATTGGAAAATAATCTAGCACGTAATAGCTCAATCATAGTCAATCTATGCCAAGTAAGTATATCATTATTTATGCAAAAGGTCCTTTAAGTTCTTAAATTCGATCCGTTTATGTATCAATCTTTACCCCTTCCTTCAACAACGATACACGCGATAACTGTAACGGTGGTGAGTAGCACCAGATCGTATCCTCCATGTCCCGTCACAGTAAATATGCCTAATGATGGAAAATTAAATTATCTTATTCAATCTTTATCCACAGCTTGTGAGTATGGGACAACGAAACTTTGTTAATAGTCGAGGTATTTTATGTATTGTAAAATGGTAAAAACTAAAATGTTGATTTTCTTTTTAACTGCAGATATACAATACTTGTATATTTAGTTATTGCAAATAGAATGCCAAAGGATTATATTAACTCTCACTTGACCGTATAAAATACGAGTCCAAAGTTATGGTCGTATTATTAACTGTTTAATTGGGTAAATTGCACCTTTGGTCCCTGTTGTATGTGAAATAATCATATATACACAGCACGCGAATGTTTCCAACCTTTTGAAACACAGGGCTATTTCGTATAATACAGGGACCAAGAGTGCAGTTTATTAGATATAGTAATTAGAGGCCGGTTTTCTCATACGTACGTATCCTATACTTTATAATCTACGTGAATGAACTTTACTATTAGTCATCATGTTAAATTTTAAAGTAGTCAACCATTGAAACTTAAACAACTATGTCTGTGTTATGCATGTCTATGTAACATTGTATTAATACTCGAACTTCTTTTCTTCATCTTGCTATCATAAGTCTCCATATTTCAGACTAAATTTCTTGTTTAAGGTAATTCATGTCTTAACCCTATATATATTTACGGACGGACTATGTTGTAATTATTAGTAACTAAACATTACCCAATTATAATTCAGGTTTTGATCGTAAAGAAGCTAAAGGATCGACAAAATGAAGACCGTAAGTATTTTTAGATAATTGCACTATAGGTCCCTTAATTTTTAGAATCTTCACTTTTCCTCCAACTTTTTAGAATCATCATTCTACGCTTTGATTAACAGTTTCTTCTAGGAAGTAATGTTTCAGAAGTGGAAGAAACTATGAAAAAGCATTCTGATGAACTTTTGATCACAGTAATTATCTAACATTTAATCATTATTTGGTCAATTTGGTCAATTCCATATACAAAATTCATAACATAACTTATTTTGCAGATTAAGCACATGGAAAACATGCTTGATAAGATTTTTGACACTGTAATGGCTAATTTCAGGTAATTTTTTTTATTTAGTGAGTTTTAATGAAAGAAATCTGATTATATTACTTACAGGCCAATGTCTAGAATTGAAAACAAGAGCTTAAAAAGATGATTCGGTTTTTACCAGCTACAAATTTACCTTTTTACCTTTTCTTTTTTACCTTTTTACCCTTTAGTCTTATTTATTTTATTTTCAAGAACAATACACTCTAATCAGGTAACTTTTTTTATCTAACTAATCAGAATTTTTTTACTTTTTTACCTTTTTTTACTTTTCTACCCTTTAATCTTATTTATTATTACAGCTAAAAGAGTTCCCTGTTGAAGCATGTAAATTGCGTGTTTAAGTCCCCGATCTTTCTGAGATTGGTAAGGTTAGCATATTTCTTTTTTTTTTTTTTTTTTGCAATTTAAGTCCCTGTGGTTTGGTAAAATGGTACCCTACCCCTTATGGTTTGAAAATAAGTGTATGTTGCCCTATATTTTTAGTTAATTGCAATATAGGCCCCTATATTATGCAAAAATTACACTGTAAATCCTTATATTTTGCAAAAAAATGCACTTCAGGTCTCAATGATAGTTTCAAAAAATTGGTCCTTACTTTTCAGTATAGGTTTTTACTGTTAATATTGGGACCTATAGTGCAATTATTTTTTTTGTAAGTCCTTACTTTTTTTTATATTGCATTTGATTTTTCAGGATTTACCAGTGGTGGTTTTGTTCATACTCATACCTCTTCTTTCACCAACTTCTTCTAAAGGAGGGGTAAATATGTCATTTAATTAATCAAATATACAATAACTAAATTATTAGTGTTTATTTAGTAATATTAAGTTAAAAAATTTAGGTTGGTTTTCAAGGAATAGCTGAAGCACTTGGTTTAGCAGCTGAGCTGTGAATACTGTTGTTGCAATTACTGCTATTATAGTTGTTGGAAGATTGGTAAGTTAAAGAGTTAAGTTAATTGCATTATAAGTCCCTTATATTGCTTATAATTGAATTATTCACTCCTTTTATTTTATTTTTGGATTTGTAGCTTCTTAGACCAATTAATAGACAAATTGCAGAGAATCAAAATGCCGAAATATTTTCTACGTGTACTCTTCTTGTTATATTGGGAACTAGTTTACTCACTGCTAGGGTAAGTAATCTCATTTATTTACATATTAGTCCACGAACTATAGGCTAGTTACCCAAATGGTCCTCGAACTTCATTTTTGTCTCGTAATTAGTCTCGCGTGTTAGATTTTTACAGTTAAGGACCAAGCCAGTAAAAGGGGGATAGTACAAGGACCACTTTGGGGAAATTGGACTATTTAGGTTACGAAAATACCTTTAAGTCTATATTATTTTACTATAAGGAAACGATATTCGAAACCAAATGATAAAAACACAAAGCTCGAGGGACCATTTTGGGAAATTCTAAAAGTTTGAGGATTATTTGGGTAACAAAAATACCAGGGTGAAAATGGATGGAATTTAACTGCGATAAAAAAAAGTTCGAGGATTGCTTGGGCAACTTTAGAAGTTTGAGGACCATTCGTATAATTAGCCTATAGTTCAGGGACCAATTTTTGGAAAAAATTTCCTTTTTTTTGTTGGTTGAATATTTTTGTGTATTTTTCTAATAATACTATGTTAATGTGGGAATGTTTGTAGGGTATAATGTCTCCACAATTAATAGATTCTCGATTTGAATTACATGATGTTAGACGCTTGTTTCCTGCCGAAAGTGAGGTATGGTGTAATTACTTCTAAAAATAAATAAAAATAAATGAATTGCTTACCTGTAGTGCAGTTTTTTGCATAATATAGGGACCTACAATGCGTTTTTTGCATCATATTGGGACCAATAGTCCACTTTTTGCATAGTGTTGTGACCTTAGTGCCTTATTTGCATAAATACGGGGATATATAGTGCTTTTTTGCATAACATAAAGACCTACAGTGCAATTTTTGCATAATATATTAGTGTAGTTTTCTCATAATATAGGGACCTATATTGCAATTAATTTAAAAGAGGATCTTATTTTGCATACTATAGGGACATAAAGTGCATTTTTTGCAAAATATAGGGACCTACATTGCAATTACTGTCTTGTTTTGCATAATATAGGGTTATCTAGTGCATTTTCAGTAGATATCAAGACCTATAGTTCAATTTATTCAAAATAGCATCTTATTTTGCCTTTTATAGAGACCTACAGTGCAATTAATATCTTGTTTTCATAATATAGAATCATCCGGTGTATTTATTGCAAAATACAGGGACCCATACTAGAATTTTTTTCAATTTATTTTAACAGGGATGATTCATTAACCTACTCTTTGATAGTTGCATTATGCACTCCACATGGACCGATAGTGCAATTATTTGGAAATTTACTTTTTTGTTATCTGATTCTTTTGTAGGCCTGCTTTGATGCTTCCTAGTGTAAGTATCAATATGCGACTCCTTTTAGAAGTGAGCTGGGTAATAGGAGCTTTATAGACGAATCTATTTTAGAAATGAGCCGGGAATGGGGGTCTCAGTTGCCTACTCTAGTTTGGAAGGAGCTGGGAAAGGGGTTTCAATTGCCTACTATTTGGGAAGGAAGCCGGGAAAGGGGTCTCAATAGCCGATTGTTTTGGAAGGGAGCCGCGAAAGGGGATCTCAATAGCCGACAATCCTATCAAAGTGTAGTCATAACATTGGCAACACGAGTATAGGCCACTATGGTATAAAGTGCAGGCAAAGATAAGACAACACTTTAAAATGGTCGTGTAAAAGCCGAAACGAAGTCGTCAAAAGCTTGATTTCCTGTTGTAGAAAGAGCATGTAAATATGAACACCCTAACTAATCTGAGATCTCTTCATGGTATCAGTTATGATCAATGGACGTACGTCGATGGAACCATTCTAGTAAATCTTACTGAAGTGAGTATCCACCAGTTTCCCCGATTAAAGATATGGCTTACACTCTGGATTCAGTTAGCAACTTTAAAAACCATACAACTCTTTCCATGTTTGGAGAAAGTGAATCATATACTCTTCCATCACTGGACCCTCTGGTTTCTTGTCCAAATCTCCAAAATTTGAAAATATTTGGAAAATTAGAGAAGCTTCCACCATTCAACAAATTTCCACAGTCCCTCACAAATTTTACGCTATATAACTCGAGGCTTTCGGAAGATACCATGCCTACATTGGAGAAATTGTTGAATCTGAGGAAACTCACCTTAGTCAGAGCCTATGGTGGGAAAGAATTTACATGCAGTGATAATGGTTTTCTTCAACTTGAACAACTCGAACTCAGTGATTTACCGAACTTAGAGAAATGGAATTTGGCAAATACATCCATGCCTGCCATTAGGAGATTGGAATTTGGTAAGTTAAAGAGTTAAGTTAATTGCATTATAAGTCCCTTATATTGCTTATAATTGAATTATTTACTCCCTTTATTTATTTTTTTGGATTTGCAGCTTCTTAGACCAATTTATAGACAAATTGCAGAGAATCAAAATGCCGAAATATTTTCTGCGTGTACTCTTCTTGTTATATTGGGAACTAGTTTACTCACTGCTAGGGTAAGTAATCTCATTTATTTACATATTAGTCCCTGAACTATAGGCTAGTTACCCAAATGGTCCTCGAACTTCATTTTTGTCTCGTAATTAGTCCCGCGTGTTAGGTTTTTACAGTTAAGGACGAAGCTAGTAAAAGGGGGATAGTACAGGGACCACTTTGGGGAAATTGGACTATTTAGGTTACGAAAATACCATTAAGTCTATATTATTTTACTATAAGGAACGATATTCGAAACCAAATTGGTAAAAACACAAAGCTCGAGGGACCATTTTGGGGAATTCTAAAAGTTTGAGGAGTATTTGGATAACAAAAATACCATGGTGAAAATGGATGGAATTTAACTGCGATATAAAAAAGTTCAAGGATTGCTTGGGCAACTTTAGAATTTTGAGGACCATTCGTATAATTAGCCTATAGTTCAGGGACAAATTTTTGGAAAAAATTTCCTTTTTTTTTGTTGGTTGAATATTTTTGTGTATTTTTCTAATAATACTATGTTAATGTGGGAATGTTTGTAGGGTATAATGTCTCCACAATTAATAGATTCTCGATTTGTATTACATGATGTTAGACGCTTGTTTCCTGCCGAAAGTGAGGTATGGTGTCATTACTTCTAAAGATAAATAAAAATAAATGAATTGCGTACCTGTAGTGCAGTTTTTTGCATAATATAGGGACCTACAGTGCGGTTTTCGCATAATATTGGGACCAATAGTCCACTTTTTGCATAATGTTGTGACCTTAGTGCCTTATTTGCATAAATACAGGGATATATAGTGCTTTTTTGCATAACATAGAGACCTACAGTGCAATTTTTGCATAATATATTAGTGTAGTTTTCTCATAATATAGGGACCTATAGTGCAATTAATTTAAAAAAGTATCTTATTTTGCATATTATAGGGACATAAAGTGCATTTTTTGCAAAATATAGGGACCTACATTGCAATTACTGTGTTGTTTTGCATTATATAGGGTTATCTAGTGCATTTTCAGTAGATATCAAGACCTATATTTCAATTTATTCAAAATAGCATCTTATTTTGCCTTTTATAGAGACCTGCAGTGTAATTAATATCTTGTTTTACATAATATAGAATCATCCAATGTATTTATTGCAAAATATAGGGACCCATACTAGAATTATTTTTCAATTTATTTTAACAGGGATGATTCATTAACCTACTCTTTGATAGTTGCATTATGCACTCCACAGGGACTTATAGTGCAATTATTTGGATATTTACTTTTTTGTTATCTGATTCTTTTGTAGGCCTGCTTTGATGCTTCCTAGTGTAAGTATCAATATGCGACTCCTTTTAGAAGTGAGCTGGGAAATAGGAGCTTTATAGGCGATTCTATTTTAGAAATGAGCCGGGAATGAGGGACTCAGTTGCCTTCTCTAGTTTGGAAGAAGCCGGGAAAGGGGTTTCAATTGCCTACTGTTTGGGAAGGAATCCGGGAAAGGGGTCTCAATAGCCGACTGTTTTGGAAGGGAGCCGCGAAAAGGGTCTCAATAGCCGACTGTTTTGGAAGGTAGCCGCGGAAGGGGGTCTCAATAGCCGACTATCCTATCAAATTGTAGTCATAACATTGGCAACACGAGTATAGGCCACTATGGTACAAAGTGCAGGCAAAGATAAGACAACACTTTAAAAGGGTCGTCTAAAGGCCGAAACGAAGTCGTCAAAAGCTTGATTTCCTGTTGTAGAAAGAGCATGTGAATATGAACACCCTAACCAATCTGAGATCTCTTCATGGTATCAGTTATGATCAATGGACGTACGTCGATAGAACCATTCTAGTAAATCTTACTGAAGTGAGTATCCACCAGTTTTCCCCGATTAAAGATGTGGCTTACACTCTGGATTCTGTTAGCAATTTTAAAAACCTTACAACTCTTTCCATGTTTGGAGAAAGTGAATCATATAATCTTCCATCACTGGAACCTCTGGTTTCTTGTCCAAATCTCCAAAATTTGAAAATATTTGGAAAATTAGAGAAGCTTCCACCCTTCAACAAATTTCCACAGTCCCTCACAAATTTTACGCTATATAACTCGAGGCTTTCGGAAGATACCATGCCTACATTGGAGAAATTGTTGAATCTGAGGAAACTCAACTTAGTCAGTGCTTATGGTGGGAAAGAATTTACATGCAGTGATAATGGTTTTCTTCAACTTGAACAACTCGAACTCAGTGATTAACCGAACTTCGAGAATTGGAATTTGGCAGATACATCCATGCCTGCCATTAGGAGATTGGGATTTGGTAAGTTAAAGAGTTAAGTTAATTGCATTATAAGTCCCTTATATTGCTTATAATTGAATTATTCACTCCCTTTATTTTATTTTTTGGATTTGCAGCTTCTTAGACCAATTTATAGACAAATAGCAGATAATCAAAATGCCGAAATATTTTTTGCGTGTACTCTTCTTGTTATATTGGGAACTAGTTTACTCACTGCTAGGGTAAGTAATCTCATTTATTTACATATTAGTCCCTGATCTATAGGCTAGTTACCCAAATGGTCCTCGAACTTCATTTTTGTCTCGTAATTAGTCCAGTGTGTTAGATTTTTACAGTTAAGGACCAAGCTAGTAAAAGGGGAATAGTACAGGGACCACTTTGGGGAAATTGGACTATTTAGGTTACGAAAATACCTTTAAGTCTATGTTATTTTACTATAAGGAAACGATATTCGAAACCAAATTGGTAAAAACACAAAGCTCGGGGGACCATTTTGGGAAATTCTAAAAGTTTGAGGATTATTTGGGTAACAAAAATACCAGGATGAAAATGGATGGAATTTAACTGCGATAAAAAAAAGTTCTAGGATTTCTTGGGCAACTTTAGAAGTTTGAGGACCATTCGTATAATTAGCCTATAGTTCAGGGACCAATTTTGGGAAAAAATTTCCTTTTTTTCGTTGGTTGAATATTTTTCTGTATTTTTTTTAATAATACTATGTTAATGTGGGAATGTTTGTAGGGTATAATGTCTCCACAATTAATAGATTCTCGATTTGAATTACATGATGTTAGACGCTTGTTTCCTGCCGAAAGTGGGGTATGGTGTCATTACTTCTAAAAATAAATAAAAATAAATGAATTGCGTACATGTAGTGCAGTTTTTTGCATAATATAGGGACCTACAGTGCATTTTTCGTATAATATTGGGAGCAATAGTCCACTTTTTGCATAATGTTGTGACCTTAGTGCCTTATTTGCATAAATACAGGGATATATAGTGCTTTTTTGCATAACATAGAGACCTACAATGCAATTTTTGCATAATATATTAGTGTAGTTTTCCCATAATATAGGGACCTAGAGTGCAATTAATTTAAAAGAGGATCTTATTTTGCATATTATAGGGACATAATGTGCATTTTTGCAAAATATAGGGACCTACATTGCAATTACTGTGTTGTTTTGCATAATATAGGGTTATCTAGTGTATTTTCAGTAGATATCAAGACCTATAGTTCAATTTATTCAAAATAGCATCTTATTTTGCCTTTTATAGAGACCTACAATGCAATTAATTTCTTGTTTTACATAATATATAATCATCTAGTGTATTTATTGCAAAATACAGGGACCCATACTAGAATTATTTTTCAATTTATTTTAACAGGGATGATTCATGAACCTACTCTTTGATAGTTGCATTATGCACTTCACAGGGACATATAGTGCAATTATTTGGATATTTACTTTTTTGTTATCTAATTCTTTTGTAGGCCTGCTTTGATGCTTCCTAGTGTAAGTATCAATAGGCGAATCCTTTTATAAGTGAGCCGGGAATTAGGAGCTTTATAGACGACTCTATTTTAGAAATGAGCCAGGAATGGGGGTCTCAATTGCCTACTCTAGTTTGGAAGGAGCCGGGAAAGGGGTTTCAATTGACTACTGTTTGGGAAGGAAGCCGGGAAAGGGGTCTCAATAGCCAACTGTTTTGGAAGGGAGCCGCGAAAGGGGTCTCAATACCCGACTGTTTTGGAAGGGAGCCGCGAAAGGGGGTCTCAATAGCCGACTATCCTATCAAAGTGTAGTCATAACATTGGCAACACGAGTATAGGCCACTATGGTATAATGTGCAGGCAAAGATAAGACAACACTTTAAAAGGGTCGTCTAAAGGCCAAAACGAAGTCGTCAAGCTTGATTTCCTGTTGTCGAAGTAGTTCAGATTCTTCTAACTATCGCACCCGAAAAATCCAGACGGAAAAACATGCCGTTGAATCATTTTCAGGTATGTATATATTTCACTACCCTTGGAATCTACTGCACACATTTTAATTAGTTTCTTGCTCCTCTAGCAAAAATTTGGAGATACATGATGGACAAGATTCTCCTCAATTGGAGATAAAGGAGATTACATCAAAGAAACAATGTTCAGATCGTTGCTTGTGTTCTAAGAAGGGTTTGAAAGAAGTAGATACGAAGAAGGTTTTGTGGGGCTCAATTGATAAAATTGTGGATTTGACTAAGCCTCGATTTGAATCATTCTGCGAAAATATTTAAGTTCCCTTCTCAGAAATATCTTGATCATATATGTATTTTTGAGATTCATCTCAAAATCATTTAGTTTTACTAGAAAAAATTAGGTTCATATAAACCGGTATTATTAGTAGGTAAAGTACAATACAGAATATATTCGAACAGGATAGCTAACTTGGTGTTGATGTTTAAATTTTTAGGCGATACATATTTTCATTTTTCATATAATCTCGAGTGTGTTTTTAAAAGAGAAATAAATATATCATAACATGACTAATAATCATTTTTCTTATTTTTATTTTGTTGTTTTTAACGTAAACAGCTTTCAGAAGATAATTTAACAGTAGGGTTAATCATTTCTTAAACGACTGATATTCCTTTGTTATTATTGATAATTAATATTTGTTTTTCATATATCTAATGTGAAAAGACATATAAAAAAACTAACTAATTCCGTAATAGGATACTTACAATTATGATCGGTCGTGTGGTCTAATAATTCTACTAATCATAATAGTTTGGATGAAAGTAATGACAGTGCTAGATTTTTTTTGACAGACTTCTCCAAGATAATCGTTAAAATGGCTTATTTGTTCTGGTTTTACCAATTTTAACAAAACGTGTCCTTAAGGGTTATGGCTTCAAATTATTAAAAAAAAAATGCATTTGCTACAAGAAATAAGGTTTGTACTACTATCGGGTCATGACTCTCTATCTTTAAAATGGTTAACGAAGTTCTGAAGATCAAAATGGTCGCGATATAAAAATACATGTCGATGACATAAATGTTTAAAATTGACTTGTCTTTCTTCTCAATACTTGAAATGCATTGGTTCTCATTGACAAAAATCGAAGAAACTTCTTTTGGCTAGTTTGTTTTCATGCTTTTCTTCTTTACATGTAGAATCGGAATAATCACCACTAGGTAAAAACACTCATGTTCTTTTACTGGGGAAAATCACAAGAACTCCGATGAATTGACAAGACTTTACCTTGAGGCTTATGCGCATCGAATTAATAAAAGTTCCTATCAAACATTTTTCAAATTCATTTCTATAGATCAGAACCTGCATATCAACTTAATTAAATAGTGAATAAATGAATTTGGATATTAACAAAACACATAACTATTGCTTTCATCAGAAAAATTCACAAATTAAAAAGCATCATCAAGTGCCCAAAATAGTAAAAACAAGTATTATTAGAGAAGCTCATTAATTCTCATGCCAAAGAAGAAAAAAGTATAAGTTTCCAGAATGATTCACTTCTTCTTGCTACTCAAAATCACGCTATTAATTTAGGTTTCATCAATTTTTCCGCTTCTTCAAGCATCTTCGGAAGAGTTATTCTTATTGAGCATGTAAAACTCATAATAATATATAAGATAACTCCTCCTGATAGCTTAAACTTTTGAGAGAATTGGTTGTCTAACATGGTAATAGAGCCTAGATCCGTAAGAGGTCGCAGGTTCGAGTCTTGCCGTCGTTACCTAGCAAAGACTAGACATGCAAAAAATGACATGAATCTAGCTTGCACGTGAGGGGGCGTATTGAGCATGTAAAACTCATATATAATATATAAGATAACTCCTCCTGATAGCTTAAACTTTTGAGAGAATTGGTTGTCTAACAATTCTATCATCAAGGTTGATCTTCACAAAGCTTATGACAGAGTAAGTTGGCCTTTCCTTTTCTCTATCCTCAGGAAACTTGGTTTCTATGATATTTAGATTTCTCTTATCAAAGATTGTGTCACCTCTGTTAGTTACAATGTGTTGATAAATGGGCACAAAGCAGGGTCCTTTACCCCCTCTAGAGGGTTAAGGAAAGGGGACCCACTTTCTCCCTACTTATTTACCATTGTTTCTAATGTTCTTTCCCTTTTAATTGAAAAAGAAGTTGATGCTGGAGTCATTAAGAGTATAAAACTCAGTAAGAATGGCCCTAACCTTCATCATCTGCTCTTCGCGGATGACTCTATTTTCTTTCTGAGAAACAATGTCTTTGAAATTCATGCATTCAGGGAAATTCACTATAAATTTTGTTTTGCTTCTGGGCTGTCCATTAATCTCAACAAGTCCTCCATCTTTCTGAGCCTTAATACCTCTAAATCCCTTAAACATTCTATCACTGAAGCATTTCGTATGCCCATAACAGAGAATTTGGGGTTATATTTAGGCCTTTCTACGGAACGGGGTAAGTCCAAACCAAAGCTATGGATTCCTAAATTTCAAAAACTGCTAAGAAACTCGTTGGTTGGAAAAAGTCCCTTCTTTCTATGACAGGAAAAACTGTTCTTATATCCTTTGTCAACAATGTTTTCCCTACGTATTTCATATCCCTTCTGGCTATCCCTAAAGGAGTTATTAGTAAAATCAACTCCCTTATTAGCCACTTATTATGGGGTAATGAAGAAGATCATGGGGTTCATTGGGTGAACTGGAATAGGATTTCTTCCCCTAAAGCTTTACGTGGTATTGGAATTAAGAATTTAGAAGCTTTCAATATCGTTCTCTTAGCCAAACAAGCGTGGTCTATTCTTACCCATCCTAACTCCCTTGTTCATCTTGTACTTAAAGACTTGTACTTCCCCAACTTTGATGCTCGATTCTTGCTCTATGAGAGGAGCCTCATGGATTTGGAATAACATTCGCAAAGGATGCTCTTTTCTTAAAGAGCACTCTATTAAATCTATTGGGGATGGTTACTCTACTAATATTTGGGAGGACAACTGGACAGGTAACATTCTATCTAAACCCCCAAATTATAGTGATGACCCCTCCTTCCCTAAATTTGTTGCAGACCTCTTTTCCTCTTCTACTAAGTTATGGAAATCTGATATGCTGTCTCAATTATTCCCCGTGGACATTGCTGCTAATATTCTCCACCTCAATCCCCTTCCATAATCTGGCCTTTTACCAATAATGGAATTTATACTAGCAAATCTGGATATTTACTAGCTGTATCTTCCTTGGTTATCCCTCCCCCACATCCTGGTACTTCCAGTTTTTCTGATAGTGATTTACTTAAAATTTCATGGTCCTCTAATATTCCTCCAAAGTTCAAATTCTTTTTCTAGTCGCATTCTTTCTAATGCCCTCTCTAATGAGTGTAACATGTACTCTAGAAATGCCCAACCACAGATATCTGCCATATCTGTCTGAAGGAAGAAGAACCCCTTGAACATCTTTTACTTAAATGTGAATGGACTAGGAAATTTTGGTGTATCTCCCCCCTTCAAGATCAGACTGATCATTATTATAGTATGGGGATTAACTCTTGGATAGGTACCCTTATTGATAAAGGAAAAAATAGAAGTGAGAAGAGTAATATCTTAAGTACTATCATCCTTTGTTTTTGGGTTATCTGGCTTACTAGGAATCAAAGCTTTTCCCAAGACTAAAGTTTTACGAGCTAATTCGACACCTTCAGCAAGAGAGCTTACGCGACCACTGACCAAAAGTGCAGCTGCTGCATTTAGCACCTGTCATTTAATACCAATAAAACCGTTTATTTATGCAAAATTTGCTCTATAGGTCCCTACACTATAAGAGACTTAATATTGCATCGGCAATAGAACCTTTTTCTCCTGATAACACTCTTCTATACAGGACCTCCAGCACGCAAATCCTCTAGAGTGCATCGAGGTATCCCAGATTCCACTAATAAATAATTAATTTTAATTTAGCTTAATCGATCTAAATACCCTTCATTTTCCAACTAATGCATTAATTTTTAAAATTAATTTCAAGATACTTACATGGATCAAATGAGAACTTCTCAATTTTTTCTAAAGTAACACCATACACTATGTGTTAACGTACTAATCCTATGTAGTCCTTTTGTTTGTTGTGCGATTACAGATGGCAGATAAAAAGGTCGAATACTTAGACTAATACCCCTTTACAATATGGATGACATTATAAATTGTCAAATATGTGTAGAGTCCAAACTTGAGAAAAAAATTTTAAATCCATAACCACAAGAAAAATTAAGCTGCTAGAATAAGTACATTTGGACTTAGTTGATTTTTAAAAACTCTCCTAGTAAAGGAAAATTTTTTACTATATAACCTTTGTAAACGACTATTCTAAGTTTACTAAAGTATACCTTCTAAATTTAAACAAAAATACTAATAAATATATAAAAAAGAAAAGAATATGTAAAAAATAATATATTGTTAAATTCTAGTTAAGTATTATATTTTAGGGTGAATGCCCAATAAGCACCTGCCACCTTAGCCACTTGCCCATAAAAGGCACTTAAGGTAAATATACCTTAATACCCTTACTGCTGTCTACTGCCGTCTGCTGCTGCCGCCAAGGGCGAGTAATGGGAATGTTTCCCAACACTCGTGCAAGTACACTTTTGTAAAGGTTGAGTAATGGGAATGTTTCCCAGCACTCGTGCAAGTACACTTTTGTACTTGTGGGCTAATGTTGAGTAATGAGAATGTTTCCCAACACTCGTGCAAGTACATTTTTGTTCTTGTGGGCTAATGTTGAGTAATGGGAATGTTTCCCAGCACTCGTGCAAGTACACTTTTGTACTTGTGGGCTAATGTTGAGTAATGGGAATGTTTCCCAACACTCGTGCACGTACACTTTTGTACTGTCTGCTGCTGCCAAGGGTGAGAGAGAGACAGAGGAGATGTATATAACTAACTCAATGTATACGAACTAACGACTAATAAAAGGACGGAGGCTGGGGTGAGGGGGTAAAATAGGAAAGAAAAAAAAGGAGTGCCTTTTATGGGCAAGAAGAAAGCGGCGGGGTGAGGAGTCATTAATTCTAATTTGAGGTGTTTCTTGGGCAATAATCCTATATTTTATGTCACAATATTTAACAAGAATGAAATATAAAAAAATAATATTATATATATATTTTTAAAGAAATTTAAATTTAACTTAAAATTACAATAAATATGTATGTAAATATTTAATTTTATAAGTAAGAATTAAGTTTTTTTTATTAGTCAGAAATAAATAATATCTTGAAAAAAGAAAGTAAATATATATACCATCCAAAATTATACCATCTATGATGTTGCATGAACTGGTTAGCGTATAAATCGTTAATCTATTTATTATTAACGATTTTTAGCCAACTAATTCACGCCACGTCATAGGTAATAATTGAATGGTATGATTATGGGCGGTGTATATCGGAAATAAAAGACAAAGGAGTTTATTAAAGATTATGATATGATCTTGACCTAGGTAGCAAATTTAATCCATTTAAAAGTTCAGTTTTACTATATAGATAGATAAAAGATACTGAATAGCTTGTAAATCAAAGTAGTTTGTAATCAACAAAATAAACAAAATTTATTGTATCGGCATGAACCAGAAACTAATTTAAAAAAGAAGGTAGTGATCAAAGAACAATTATTATAACAATATAATAAATTACGAACATAAGAAAATTAACAAAGCAGTTTGTTCTACAAAAGAAATAGAACAAAAGTTAATGACATATAGACTCTCTAACTTTACCTATATCAATTAGACTCATAAGCTCCTACTCTCTCAAGCATTGGCTTTAAATGTTGGTTTTGGTGAAGAAACATGACTTCCTCTTCTCCACCAATGAATAGTCCTCCAATAAACACTGCAGGTATGGTAGGATTGCATCTAAACACAGAAAGAGCCTGCTCAACTAGGTGGCCTCTTATATCTTTATCAAGCTGGATAACTGTTGCGTTAACACCAAAATCACGGAATAGCGACATGATATTGCGAGACATGCTACATGAGCTGTTGCTGAAAATCACTACTGGCTTCTCAAACACGATTGGAGGTATCTCTAGAGGTATATTCGATATTCTAGAGCTGCTATCCTCCATTTTAGAGCTGCTGCAATAATTCATTCAAGGAAATATAAACTTGAGAGACTTATTGATAACGATTATAATTGATAGTTTTATGAAAGTTGAAGATCGAGACCTATTTATAGGTGAATTCTCTGATCTTTTTAAGGCAATTTTATTATAATTAAACTAACTTTTCATAAAACATAATTATTATAGAATATGAAAATAGTTATTATGGAATATCCATCTCATGCATGGATGATTTCTATTGTTAAATATATTATTACCATAATATATTTTTACCATATAATATATTATTACCTTATTAGATTAATTTATTTCCCATTTAGCATAGTTTTACCTTTCTAGGTTTTGTTATCATAGTCATCTCTCTATTATGGGTAATTGTCATACGCGTTTAGTTGAGGTACTCTCCAGAGTCTGTCACCTGTTGTGCCATGCTTTTGTTTAATGCTTGACCTAAATTTAATTTAATGCTTTTGTTTGTTCAAGATTTATTTGCTTGATTCAATATGTGAGCTTTGTGTAGTTCAGTTAGAAATTTTGAAATAGAAATATACCTATATAGTAGAATAGCTTCCTGAGATTTGAGCTATGTCAATTGAAAAAGTTTTGGAGTTTGGATTTGATTCATTGACTCAGGCTAATCAGGTCTAAGTTATGATTATTTGCCTATTTGGCAAGTTTATTTAGGTTTAATGGAGTTTGTTGGTTGAACTTATGATAGTCATGCTCTGTAGTGAACTGGAGCTATCTCATAGACATTTTCAAAGGATTTTATTTGATTTTTAACAGCATTTGTGTATTTGTTTAACACGATAGTACTGGGATTTTATTACTTTTGTAGCTTTTGTTATGAAAAGAGTTAATTGCACCCATTGGTCCCTTAATTGTTTCGATAGGTGATTTACTCTGAAGAGGAGCGAAAGTACAACAAAGATATTACAGTTGGTCTTATTCATATGAAATTGTTGAACCTTGCAGAGTATAATCTTCATATGGCAAAACAACTTGATGCTGGACGAAATAGTATGTTTCAGTAAATATTAAAATTTACCCTTTTTTGTTTGATTTATCTTATTCAGCCCATTGTTTTTTGATATGCAGACTGAGTTTGCTATTTCTCTTATTCAAACTTTGGTGATTAATGATGTAAGAGTTCTATCTGAGCTACATACCCTTGTTGATCACAACAAGAAAATCGGTTTTTGGCGACTTCGTTTTGGCCTTTAGACGACCCTTGTAAAGTGGTGGCATATCTTTCCCTTCACTCTTTCACATTGTGGCCTATACTCGTGTTGCCAATGTTATGACTACACCTCGTTGAAGGAGTAGGGTAATGATACTTACCTTTCCCGACTCTCATATGGTAGTGTAGCCAATACCTTTCCCGGCTCTCCTAAGATAGTGTAGCCAATACCTTTCCCGGCTCTCCTAAGATAGTGTAGCCAATTCCTTTCCCGGCTTTCCTAAGATAGTGTAGCCAATACCTTTCCCGACTCACCTAAGATAGTGCAGCCAATAACTTTCCCGACTTCCTCCCAAAATAGTGTAGCCTATCAATACTTACCGTAAGAAAATTGCTAATTTGGCACCAGGTCCCTGTTTTCACTTTGAGCAAGATAAAGAACTAAATGTCAAATATTGCATAATTAAGGGACTAAAATCTCTATTTGTGCAAAATAGCTAAATAAACTGTCAATTGTGTATAAAAAGGGAACAAAGCCTTACCATTATTTATTATTGCATCATAGGTCCCTGAACTATTAAGCTCGTCATATGGTCTACAATCAGCTCTGATAGAATTATAACCACCAATTGCTACATCAAATTTCATGTAATTTCAAATTGGTCCCTAGTATTTTATTATTAAGTCCAGCAGTCCCTAGACTTATAGCAACTCATGTGGCTTTCGCTTTTGAGTGCGCAGCTACAACCCCTAACTTTTCATTAATTGTAAGTAGCCCCTGGATTACTGGCTTCAAAGCATACATCCCCCTTACCTGCAGCTTTAAAAATTGCATATTTAGCCCCTATATTCTCCTATCACAAAACTTTAAAGATATATATCATGGGAAAATTCCCCATATGGTCCCTGCACTACAGGCCATTTACCGGCTAAGTACCTGAACTTTGAACTACAGGCCATTTACCGGCTAAGTACCTGAACTTTGAAAATTACTTAAATGGTCTTCTAACTTCATTTTTATCCCCACTTAGTTCCCCCATCAGATTTTACCGTTAAGTGCCATGTGGCAAAGACATACAGATAAAGGACCATTCCAGGAATTTTCCCTATTAGTAATTACGAAAATACCTCCTGCCACGTGGACATAACAATAGGGTTTGATGCGGAGACAAAAAAATGGATAACCATTTAGGTTAATTTGAAAGTTCAGGTTCTCAGCATTTAATCGGCCTATAGTTCAGGGACTAATTGTGCAATTTAAAAATAAGTATAATCAACAAGAAAACCAACAAACTCACTTTTTCAAGATAAAAAGGTTCTCAGATATTTATTTGATCTCCAATTCTCGAATATCCTTCAAATGGAATAGCCCCAGAGCACTCTGTTCCTAGAAATATTGGGAATAAAGATTGTCTAGATTTGTATCATTTAACTAATATATACTTGTAGGAAATTTGTATAAGAATTTATAAAACTCACACATGATGAAACAAGTATAGGTCCTGCATATTCCGATTCCGCTTATGATGTTCTAACCATGAAAGAAGTTGAAGCTGTTCATTATGAGTATTTACATCTACTCCGTGCTGGAACTGCATACATACATTAATTATTTATTAAGACCCTAAAATTGCACCTTCAGTAGAATATATTTCTTCATCAAGATGCATAACTTTTACCTGAACAGCACTATGTAGCCACATTTGTTATTCATGAAAGCTTTGCTGTTAAAACCAGAAACATCAAATGAATCACATTTAAATATTATATTATTTTTCCGTAGCCCTTAAAGAATCGAAATGTTATCTTTTTACCTGATCAGCACATTGTACACCAAGTTTTTGGCCTAAGTGGATGTCCTACAACAACAGAAACTAATAAGATACATTATAAAACTCACCTTCACTGTTCTTTAGCTAAATTTCTCAATATCCTCCAAATTTCCAGACTAGAATTAGAAACATGGAATATTAAATAAATGTTACACATAAATAAATACAAATACAAAACTCTTTGGTTTAAAAAATCACACAAAAAGGACGAACACAATAAATATGCAAGGTATTTGAATTTTAGACCTCTTTAGCTTGGTTCAAATCCTCAGTAGCATCAGCTCTTGTTGATCCACTGCACAAAAAATGGCACTTTTGGGATTTATAGTAGCTTCAAGGATTAGTTTGCAAATACGAGATATAAATTACCGTTTTGGAAGCTCTTGCTTCTTTAATTCTGGTGGCACACCATCGAAAACATAGCTGAGATAGCAAAATAAATAATGTAAGTTAAAGTATTAAATTTAAGTGAATTTAGCATTATAATACAAGATTAAAAGGCAAAAAAAATATATTACACTAGCTTGATACCAGATTCAAGAAGCCTTATTGTGTGAGTAAACATACCCTGTCAATACACACACACCACAAATGATCATAAGTTAGGGTTAACTGTAAATATGGTCCCTGTGTTATACCCCAAAACTTCTTACTCTACTCTCCAAAAATTCGCATCATTAAATTCCTTCATATCTTGATCCTCCTTCTCCTTCAAAAATAATCAAGGATATAACACAGTTTATAGGACTGGTGCGAAAATAAAGAGTACCTTACAGAAATCCATGCTAGTTCTCACATCACATAGATAGTAGGACGCACAAAAATCTTCGTTCATACTGTAGAACCTACATAAGTAAAACCCCTTTAAAAAATCTTACAGCTAAGATAAAAGACACATATAATAATTTCAACTTTTCAAGCATACCACAATGTTTTTTCCATCAAGGACAAGTCTAGCACCATTTTCAATACCTATTTAAACTAGTCTGCAAATCCTTTGCTTGTAAAAATTACAAAAATTTGAAATTTGCCAAGTGTCACAATATTGATTAAACAAAAATAAAAAATAAAAATTGTGATATGTTTAACCTCTTACCTGATATCAGGTCTAACATCCACTCCAATCTCTGTTCCAGCTTTGACTTTTGAATGCTTGAGCACGCTTTATGAGTTCTTGTTCCCTAATAATAACATAATTTATTAAAATCTCTTTCCTCATATCATAGATACGATTATGCGTTTTACTCACATCATTCCTTAGAATTAGTAACCATTGTAAGATACATTATAACAAGACCCACCTAACAAATAAACCAGTTAAAAAAGGTCGAAAATATACCTCCCAAGGACGATCAAAGATGTGAAATTGATCGACATTTGAAGGAGAATTTTTTTTTACCTCAATAACATCACTAGAGACCAAACCTGAAAGGAGAAGATACCAAATATAAGCACAACCCTTAGCTATATTAGCCCAGCAACCATATAAACATAAACCTTTGATTATACTCCAGATAGTCTTTTCCTTTACATCCACTTCATCCTCGGCACCACCTATCTTTACTTGTAAGTAATTTTGCTGCCTTGTAACTATAAAATTCAACAATTTAACTATTGAGTAATTGCAATATAAGTACTATCATTATCTGAATAGTATAAAATATACAACATCAGATTTATAAATAAGAAATAATCTCCAGGTAAAACGAGCAACTATTTGTTAAACATGCTTACACAAGAAAGAAACAGTGATTTCATGTTCCCTTTTCTTATTTTACTAAAATTCTATAAAGGTTGATATAATTTCAATTTTTAACCTACTAAATAAAGTGCCAAACATAGTCAATTTTACTACAAGTGTAAATGAGTAACTGACTTATTATAATTTTTCAAGATATCCTACTTTAAGCCATAAGTTGAGAATCATCATCATCTTCTTTAACTTCCTCCCAAACAATATTAGTGATCATTTTATCAAAGCATAATATACACATAATACTAAAAAGATTCAAACTTGTGAAGCAAAATGTTATAATATGAATTAAATTAATCAAGCTTGCTTTAACTTAAGAAGAATACAATTGATGAGAAATCATGATCAGCTTTAAAGCAGCACACTAACTTCAGATTTTGGTTAGTATAATCAAACGACAAAGAATTAGAGAAGGACATTAACCTCTACATCAAAGACGGGTGATTTTCATCTTCTTCTTCAGAGTGTCTCTGCTTGTGAACTACCATCACAAAAACAATAAAGTACTTTTATGCAGTATATACAAATGTGTTTTTCATATCTGTGCAGAAAAAAAGGACGGAACCTCAGTGAACTTGAATTCGAAGTACATTTCATCTTCATTTTTAGCATCAAAAAATTAACTATGTGCATAGAAACAAATCCTGAATGAACCTCATCCATCAATTGACATTGCGCAGCACCGTGTCATTAATACATTACTTTGAGAAAAAAAAGGAACTAGCGTTTTGAGATTAAATTGAAAAGTGGAATTGATCCAGGCTGAAATTTCTATCTCCCGATCGAGGCTACATTCTACTCTCCCAATCAATTAATGATCCAAGCTGTATATCATTCGACAGTCATTGTCATGTCTTCTCAGGTACGAAGCCATCAGATCGAGAGATTGTACTGGATATGTATAAAATATTTGATTGAGAGATTAACACAGAAGATTTGAAGTGAGATGCGAGCGGTATTTAAGTTGGTGGTTGACGGTGGTTTGACACGGTGGGGTGGCACGGTGGCGGATGAAATGTTTTATGGGAGATATAGAGAGAAGATGTGTATGGATATGTGAGAGAGCACGAACGATGATTTAAAGTGATATACGGGCGGTATTTAACCTGGTGGTTGACGCTGCTGGTGGCGCGGTGGCGTGGTGGCGCGGTGGCGTGGTGGTGCGGTGGCGCGGTGGCGTGGTGGCCGAAGATATACCGATGGGAGATGCATTGAGAAGATAAGATGATAGGAGAAATTAGGGTTTATTAAATTTTGAAGAAAAGTAATTTGGGGATAGATATATATTACTAATGAATAATTAGAAAGTAATAAATAAATAAGAATAAGTTTATTAAAAAAATATTAGTGAATTACGAAGAAAAAAAATTTGATAAAGGAATATATATATTTATCAATAATAAGTAATAGCCTACATTTATGCACAGTCGGAAATACTTATAGCACACTCATAGTAAATATAGTTCGCAAATGTTAATAGTCTTAGCCTACTCCTTTTAAATATTGCTGTTAAATGTTAAATTGAGTTTTTTTTACCAACTAATTATAGGAGTGTGGGGAAAAAAAGGTTGGGAAATCCTAGCTTTCTTGTTGTGGATGCTTTAGCAAAGGTAAGATCTTTTTTGCTTAAATTTTCTTTTTGGTCCTTGAAACTTGTAAAGTTACCCAAACAATCCTCAAACTTTGTTTATTTACTGTTGTTAGTCCCTAGATTGAATTCCATCCATTTTTACCGTTACCCAAATAGTCCTCAATTTCCCAAAAAGGTCCCTGAACTATCTTTAGAACCTATTTGATATCTTTTGTTAAGTCAGTTTTGAAGATTGGCTATAATTTGAAGACCAAAGAGGGGTATTTGTCAAACTATAGGGGGTAGTTTGGTAATTTACCCATTAATTGTGGTAGATTCTGAACAGTTTGTTAAATTACAGCTTGTAGGAAGGCCGGGATCTCCTGAGTCATTACAACAATTGGTTGAGATTGCTAAAAATCCTGCAGCTAATGTTGTTGTGCCAAGTGTCACTGTTGCAAAGGACAAAAAGGTATGTGTGGACCCCACTATATCTTTGTCTCTCTCTCTCTCTCTCTTGTTTATGTGTTATTGCTTACCATATATATGGAAAACAGGCTATTGCAGTTCCTTCTTCAAGCAGGGAAGATTATACCACAGCTGAATCTGTTGAACCAGATCATGTTGGATTTCAAGATCAGGTATATGTGGACCCCACTATATCTGATGATAATTACTCTATATCTCTGACCCTTGTGAAATTGTAAATTGATATGTAGGTCACACAAGTATTTGGGGGTTATGTGACTTTCCCGGGGCAAATGATGCAAATTTTGTGGTGCAATTACAACAAAGTGGTTTACTCAACGGAGATGATACATCTGATCGCTTTTTCCGAAGAGTCACTGTAAGAGAAACATATAACTGTACAAATGACTAACTTGTATTACTGAAAAATTAATTAAAATTCCATCTTTTTCAGGTTGTTTAACTTCTGAGTCGATCTCTCCTGCTACTCCTTTCCTTGCTATTGATATGTATGCTAAATTGATTTTCTCAATACTGAAGGTATATATTTTATTAATATACTCTTTCATATCATCTCATACTTCATCTATCTGCTTTTTCTAGTTTTCACCAGTGGAACAGGGTACCAACAAATTATCCCTTGTGCCTAAGGTATACATTTCTCTCTCACTCTCTTGTTTGAATCTTTTGTTCCAGGATTAGTAAAATACCAATATTTCAGGTTACAAGGACTGGAGTCTCTACCATCTTGTGGCAAGGAAGGTTAGTAACTCTTTAAGGGCGTAATTGTCTTATAAATATTTCAGTTACGTTTCTCATTCTTGTTTTTTCATCTTAGATTCTTGGGATACAGAAGATTTCTAAATTTACCCAGTCAATAGTTGTGAAAGGTGGAAGCATTCATTTGGATGGAGAAGGTACACCACTCTTTTATATTTATTTGGTTTTGTTTGCCTAGCTAATTTTTTTTTTTTTTTGAGAATTACTAGAGTTTTGTTTGTTACCACAGAAGAGTGCCTATTGAATTAAAAAAGAAACCCTGATCTGAAAAAAGAACAAATTGAAGATATACTAAAATCATATCTTGGAGTGAAGAAGGTTATTTGGCTGCCTCAATTCCAATATTCTCGATTTTCTGCTTACATACATGTATTTACAGATAATGATGATAACATGTGTTGTTTCGTGAAACCTGGTAAGGTTATGTTGTCCTGGACTGATGATAAATTGGACCCTCAGTATGAGAGAGTTCTCAATAACACCTCAGATATTAATGACAGAGGAAGAGTCTGCAGGTAAAAAAAACACTTAGTTACTGTTCCAGAATGTATTGGTGAATTTGTTTGTAACATATTGATAACAGGATGGTGATGAAACTAAAGCGAGACAGCGGGTATTAGTATAGCTGCTTCATATGTAAATTTTTATACATTGCTCCCCAATTTGGGATTAAAAAATTCGTCCAATTTTTGCATAGTATAGGGACCCTATAGTACAATTAACTCAAAAATTTATACAGAGATATATAACCCAATGCTTAGTGCTATTAGTTAATTAGATCTTGTGTAGGCCCTGCTTGTGTGGTTTGTGTTCCTTTCATAAGACATTTTCAAGAGCAGCTATGGAAAATAGTTCGTGCTTAGGTCTCAATTTTCTTCTTACTTCACTAATCGAAGATTGAGGAATCACCAAAGGTTTTTACTATTTGAAAATGTAGATTGAGAATTGAAAATATAGTTTCACCTACTTGTACTACCAGAATACGTTACATATGATTTGAGGTAAATTTAAGTTTTAACTGTGGGTCATTAAGTAAATTACGTTATTGCAAACATAACATAATATATGATTTGAATATGCAATGACTGAGTGCTATTTTGTATAATACAGGGACCAAGAGTGCAATTTATTTCATATTTTCAAGAAGCTTGTGAAAGATATTGTTTAAACGTGCTTGTGAAATAATACTCTACTGCACAATTAGCTTTAAAAAAATGCCTTCTTTTCAACAAGAAGCTATATCTCAGGTTAGAGCATGATCTAAAAGAAAAATATAAAAAAAAATTAGCACTCATGTGCTCTTTTGTATTGTCAGGATATTACGAGGTGTGAGTGCTTGGAACTTTGATATTGAGGATTTGAAGTCACACGCTTAATTGATATGTATTCACGTTATTGATTATTTTATTAGTTTTTAAAGAAAACTGAGGTTAAATTTTTGTTTTTCTGGTTTAAGATGGGGATAAAATACAAGAAATAAAGGAAGAAGACGAAAGAATAAAATCCTCTTATAAATACAATAGTATTCTTTTTGCATATTCACACTTGATGATGGCACTGGACAAACTGAATGCTTTAAATGGTATATTCTTTTTGCATCTTTGTTATGAAACACGGGTATATCTATTTTGCATAATCCAAGGACCAGTAGTGCAATTAACCCTCAACTTACTCTGCTATTGACTTATTTGATACCTTTTAGGGTAAATGAAGTTGGTGATAGCAAAACAATGTCTGAAATAGCGTGAGTGTTTTTGTATTAAGTTTAATATTCCTTGTAAATTTTGTTTTGCTTCTGGGTTGTCCATTAATCTCAACAAGTCCTCTATCTTTCTGAGCCTTAATACCTCTGAATCCCTTAAACATTCTATCATTGAAGCATTTCGTATGCCCATAACAGAGAATTTGGGGTTATATTTAGGCCTTTCTACGGAATGGGGTAAGTCCAAACCAAAGCTATGGATTCCTAAATTTCAAAAACTGCTAAGAAACTCGTTGGTTGAAAAAAGTCCCTTCTTTCTATGGCAGGAAAAACTGTTCTTATATCCTCTGTCAACAATGTTTTCCCTACGTATTTCATATCCCTTCTGGCTATCCCTAAAGGAGTTATTAGTAAAATTAACTCCCTTATTAGCCACTTATTAAGGGGTAATGAAGAAGATCATGGTGTTCATTGGGTGAACTGGAATAGGATTTCTTCCCCTAAAGCTTTACGTAGTATTGGAATTAAGAATTTAGAAGCTTTCAATATCGTTCTCTTAGCCAAATAAGCGTGGTCTATTCTTACCCATCCTAACTCCCTTGTTCATCTTGTACTTAAAGACTTGTACTTCCCCAACTTTGATCTGCTCGATTCTTGCTCTATGAGAGGAGCCTCATGGATTTGGAATAACATTCGCAAAGGATGCTCTTTTTTTAAAGAGCACTCTATTAAATCTATTGGGGATGGTTACTCTACTAATATTTGGGAGGACAACTGGACAGGTAATATTCTATCTAAACCCCCATATTATAGTGATGACCCCTCCTTCCCTAAATTTGTTCCAGACCTCTTTTCCTCTTCTACTAAATTATGGAAATACGATATGCTGTCTCAATTATTCCACGTGGACACTGCTGCTAATATTCTCCACCTCAATCCCCTTCCATAATCTGGCCTTTTACCAATAATGGAGTTTATTCTAGCAAATCTGGATATTTACTAGCTGTATCTTCCTTGGTTATCCCTCCCCCACATCCTGGTACTTCCAGTTTTTCTGATAGTGATTTACTTAAAATTTCATGGTCCTCTAATATTCCTCCAAAGTTCAAATTCTTTTTCTGTCGCATTCTTTCTAATGCCCTCTCTACTGAGTGTAACAGGTACTCTAGAAATGCTCAACCACAGATATCTGCCATATCTGTCTGAAGGAAGAAGAACCCCTTGAACATCTTTTACTTAAATGTGAATTGACTAGGAAATTTTGGTGTATCTCCCCCCTTCACTGTCAGACCGATCATTATTATAGTATGGGGATTAACTCTTGGATAGGTACCCTTATTGATAAAGGAAAAAATAGAAGTGAGAAGAGTAATATTTAAGTACTATCATCCTTTGTTTTTGGGTTATCTGGCTTACTAGGAACCAAAGCTTTTCCCGAGACTAAAGTTTTACGAGCTAATTCGACTCCTTCAGCAAGAGAGTTTACGCGACCACTGACCAAAAGTGCGTGCAGCTGCTGCATTTAGCACCTGTCATTTAATACCAATAAAACCGTTTATTTATTCAAAATTTGCTCTATAGGTCCCTACACTATAAGAGACTTAATATTGCATATAGAACCTTTTTCTCCTGATAACACTCTTCTATACAGGACCTCCAGCACACAAATCCTCTAGAGTGCATCGAGGTATCCCAGAATCCGCTAATAAATAATTAATTTTAATTTAGCTTAATCGATCTAAATACCCTTCATTTTCCAACTAATGCATTAATTTTTAAAATTAATTTCAAGATACTTACATGGATCAAATGAGAACTTCTCAATTTTGTCTAAAGTAACACCATACACTATCCCCGTCCTGCAAAAAATAGTTGTGAAAGGTGGAAGCATTCATTTGGATGGTTGGATGGAGAAGGTACACCACTCTTTTATATTTATTTGGTTTTGTTTGCCTAGCTAATTTTTTTTTTTTTTTTTTTTTGAGAATTACTAGAGTTTTGTTTGTTACCACAGAAGAGTGCCTATTGAATTAAAAAAGAAACCCTGATCTGAAAAAAGAACAAATTGAAGATATACTAAAATCATATCTTGGAGTGAAGAAGGTTATTTGGCTGCCTCAATTCCAATATTTCGATTTTCTGCTTACATACATGTATTTACAGATAATGATGATAACATGTGTTGTTTCGTGAAACCTGGTAAGGTTATGTTGTCCTGGACTGATGATAAATTGGACCCTCAGTATGAGAGAGTTCTCAATAACACCTCAGATATTAATGACAGAGGAAGAGTCTGCAGGTAAAAAAAACACTTAGTTACCGTTCCAGAATGTATTGGTGAATTTGTTTGTAACATATTGATGACAGGATGGTGATGAAACTAAAGCGAGACAGCGGGTATTAGTATTGCTGCTTCATATGTAAATTTTTATACATTGCTCCCCAATTTGGGATTAAAAAATTCGTCCAATTTTTGCATAGTATAGGGACCTATAGTACAATTAACTCAAAAATTTATACAGAGATATATAACCCAATGCTTAGTGCTATTAGTTAATTAGATCTTGTGTAGGCCCTGCTTGTGTGGTTTGTGTTCCTTTCATAAGACATTTTCAAGAGCAGCTATTGAAAATAGTTCGTGCTTAGGTCTCAATTTTCTTCTTACTTCACTAATCGAAGATTGAGGAATCACCAAAGGTTTTTACTATTTGAAAATGTTGATTGAGAATTGGAAATATAGTTTCACCTACTTGTACTACCAGAATACGTTACATATGATTGGAGGTAAATTTAAGTTTTAACTGTGGGTCATTAAGTAAATTACGTTATTGCAAACATAACATAATATATGCTTTGAATATGCAATGACTGAGTGCTATTTTGTATAATACAGGGACCAAGAGTGCAATTTATTTCATATTTGGAAGCTGAATTACCATCATAATCACAGTATACAGAATTAACCAAAAATGACACATATCTACAACTTTTAATTCTAACATTTGTCTTTTAAAATAATTCATCTTCTACTGCATCACTTAGTTGAATTTGAACTGAAAAGCAAACCAGACAACGAAAAGAAAAGCACAACAAACTAACAATAATCATAAAACTCTCATATCTCATGTTAAACTTTAATTACACGCACCAGTTGCAAGCAAGCAGGCAGTTCCTTCTTTTTCCCAACTGACAATGCCCAAATTTGTCATTTTACAAACAAACAACGATTACAATTAGTAACCGCTATGCTATTCGTTGAGACATAATATCATCTCACCTTCTTCAAACAGAGTCCTCGATCAATCAATATCTGTAAACTGGCGATTTAAATAACAAATTGCATCATCAGTTTTATATACTAATCGAATTATAATTGACCAAAAATAAGTACAGAATTTCAAGTGTAAAGATAAGATTCCAACCTGTGAAAATTTCTATTGAATTTAACGGACCTCTATTCATTGGGCCTGTGTCTGTGTTGTTATGATATTACGAATAGAGACGGTGAAAAGCACTAATTCTATAAGATGATGTTCGTTGGTTTCGGTGAACATTGTGATTATAGTAACAATTTTTTACCTTAATTTCGATTATTGGCTAAGCCTGTTGATGTTGATGGACCAAGGTTAGGGTGAAGGTGAGGTGTTTGGAAAAAGAATAGGTGTGTGCGTGTGTGTGTGTTTGTGAAATGAATTGAAAAAAGAATTGAACCGTGAGAGGGAGGGTTAGGAATTACAATTTCTAGAATTTCCTTTTTTAATTACATTACCGCTTATATTTTTTTTTTCTTATTTTAAACAAAATTAGTTGGTAAATATTAAATGGTAAACCCAATTTTATTTTGGGCAAGATTTTTTTACCATAATTTTTAGGTATCAAAATATAGGAAATAATTACTTATTTAATAATAATTCCATTACTGATCTAACCAATTTGGTAAATAAAAATTATCTAGGAACAATTACCTTTTTTTTTTCTTTACCAATTTGGTATATTATATTGCTCTTTTTTACTTAATACACTAGTATATATATACTTCAGTTTCATCGACTAATCAACATATTTTATTGGTAAAATATTATTAAAAAAATAAGGTTTGAGATTTATTTTAACTAATTCTTTCAAATTATTTACTATTAAATAGATGCTTATACATATTTTTTATTTGTTTGTTTGTATAGGTTATACTCACAATGAACAATGGCATGTGGTCTGTAGCAAAGATCCTCAGTCAAAGTGACGTTAATACTAATACATTACTACTTCCAAAAGAAGATTTTGAAGATCACATCGTCAAAAAATTGTCGTATGAACAATATCAAATCCTACAGACATATAAATTTCTATCAATTACCATTCATGACGTTGATACAAATGAGCTAGTGCCCATAGTCCTTAATATGGAATGTGGACAATATATAAGATATTTATTTCTTTATAATTGGAAGAAAGGATTCATCAACCGCAGAAACTTAATGCAAGGTCAAGGAATAGCATTCCGTTATTGGAATCAACAAATTCAGTTTATGGTGTTAACAGATGATTCAGAAAATCAATTTTGATATTTACTAATTTCTTTTCTAGTTACTTTTTAATAGACAATAAGGTATTGCTTTACCATTATAATAAATTTGAGTTTTTTTATTATAAGCCTCGATTATTTTTATTTTAACTACTCCCTTCAACTATTACTTTTTCCACAAATCAATCAAAAGTTGTTTGATTAAACTACACCACTGATTACTTGTAAATTAATCAGAAGCTAATTAAACAATGCTATATTCCGATTATATAATAAATGTATATAAACGCAAGTGTATACTAATATTGTATTTTGATGTCTAGAGTATACCCGTAACATTGTTTTCTCTTGCCCACCCATCCTAACTATGGCAATGAGTGCAATATTCTATTCATTGTCTGCACTTACAAGCATGTTTACTACTTTCGCCACATCTTTATCTCTTCATTGATTCGAGTATTATTGAACCTTCTAAAGCCTTATGAAGAATTGATGAAACTTATTTATTTTCTGAACTCTAATATTAATCATAACCTGAGGAATGTTTCTCTTTGGTTCGTTAAAAGTATTTGGTCTTTCAAATTTTTGAGTATTCACATTCATCATATTCATAGACTGAGAAGTATTGGGCATTTGTCTGATTCGTGAATCATGAACTTGTGGTCTCATAGATGATGCTGCTTATGTATTAATATTACTTCCTCGGAAATGATGATAATTACTTGTGGGCCCGGCACTTCCATATGTTTGGAACATGATTATGAGAAGTGCAAATGTTGTTGCTGCTGCTTACTCAGTCCCTGAACTGCCCCCGGACGATCCCTTTCTTGTCCTGAAGAAGATATTCGTTCAATTTAAAACAATGTAATTGCTATTCAGCTTACTTCAAAACATATTTTCAATTTACTGCAATGCAATTGTTCTTTCTTTCAGTCTCTTCGCAGCAGAAATCTCGGAATTCCGTAAATAAACCCTATAAACTCTACCATAGATAGAAAAGAGGGATTTGGATCGCAGATATATATATATATATATATATATATATATATATATATATATATATATATATATTTTAAGAATTTAAACTACCGGATGGAATGCTAAAAATGTTAGTAACAGAAAAAACGATTTATCTATCAAGCAACGCATTAAAATCGAAGCTACTGTTGAGAGCTTGTAGTGATAAAATAATTGTGTGTGAAGAAGCAGAGAAGAGAAGGCACTTAAGAAAATGATTCCTATTCATTTACCTCAGAAGCTGGTGATTTGTGCGAGCCATTTATAAATGAAGGTCAAAGCAAAATCTTCAATTTTCCATGACCTTCACCTCAGCCATCTATGCAGCAAGATTCATCCACATATACAAGATCATTGATCATGATCATATTAATACCAGAGAGTGCAAGTATTGTTACTACCAACATATATACTATACTGAGTGATAAGAAATCAAGATTTGTCAGATCTCATAGTGTTGTTAGACTTATGAACATAATGATTATGTGGGACCCTTTGAATATATACACATATGTACTAACATGTGTCATGATTTTGCAGAGATATAAAAGAAACAAGAAACCTTGCATTTATGGCTATTATACAAGATTTGGCTTCAAAATGTGACCGTGAAAAGAAAGAAGTTACTGTACAGAAGAAGCACATAGCTTATAAGCTTATAACTTGCTTCTTCCAAATGGTTAGATTACTGATTTAATTATTATATAGTCAAACTTTTCATTACATTTTTTAATGTCTACTGTGCAGTTTTTAATTATAGGGACGTATATTGCAATTCATTATTACTATAGAGATTTATACTACACTTTTTCATGATATAGGGAACTGTAAATCAGTTATTGTATACTACATGGATTTAAAGCACAATTTTCATAATATAGGTACCCGTAATGCAATTCTTGCATAATATAGGGACCTATAGTGAAATTACCTAAAAATAGTGAGATATATAGTACGATTTCTCATAATATAGGGACCTGCAATGAAATTTTTATAAGCTATAGAAATTTATAGTATAGGTTTTCATCATATAGGGACCTGTAATGCAATTTTTGTATAATATAGGGACCTAGTGCAATTACCTCAAAGAATTAGAGATTTATAGTACAATATTTCATAATATAGGTTAATTTAATGCAATATTTGTATATACTATAGTCTATACGGATTTATAGTACAATTTATCATAATTTAGGGACCTGTAATGCCTTTTTTGCATTATAGAGGGACCTATAGTGCAATTATCTCAATAAACTAGAGATCTATAGTACGTTATTGCAAATATAGGGACCTGTAATGCAATTTTTATGTACTATAAATATTTATAGTAAAATTTTATATAATATAGGGACCTGTAATGCAATTATCTTTGCTTTGATCTTGCATTGAAGAAAGCAATTGAGGTAACTCATTCATAGAAAATATCTTTGGAAACCATTTTCTTTTTCGGGGAATAATTTATATATCAAATGTGGTTTGGCTTTTATCCCTGAAGTTTCTTATCCCAGTTGCTATTATAGTTCTCTAAGCAGGACACAGAAGATGCGCTCTCTCGAGCATTCTTTGTTGAATCCTAGCGAAACTTAGTACATGATAACAATTCTTGAGAATAATTAAGCTATCCGTGAAATAATTTGAAGGGTTTTATTGATGAAGTCTGAGAAAAGCTGCACTATTTCCAAAGATCATTTAAGTAGAGACTTCAAAAACATGGAAAACTATTCGCAACGGTGTTTGTGTACGAAGAATAAAGAGAAATATAATGGGGGTTAAATCTTGCTACACTACAATTACAAAAAAAGCAACTATTGACTTGTAAAATATTAAGGTAAGAAAACGAACTAAAAGAATTTAACACAGACAATTAATAACCATCCTCGATGGAGTAAGCTCACTTTTTTCTAATGTTTAGTTGCAGGAGAAAAGTCACTAAACTTACAGAAAAACTTATGGGGCAAAAATAATTTAAGGTCCGTTTGTATAACTAATAATTTTAAATCCTTTGAATTTGCATTTCTTCTTACACTTAAGGTTGATCAAAGCTCATAGGAAATTTTTTTACACAACTCTCTAATAAGCATGTGCCTATCCATCTGTTGGGTATCTGTAATATACACAACTAATAGGTTGTGAATGGCCGTAATTTACCATTCAATTTGCATAAATATTAATCTTCCTTACAACATGCTTTAACACATATTATCTTTTCTATACGTGAGTATGGATTACCCTCCCTAGAAGTTCATGCTACACTAGGAGATACTCATTGCGGAAACATCTCTATAGCGCAAGTCATGAGGCACATGTTAGTTCATAACCCACTTGTGGTTCTTCTTTTGTTTGTAATCAATGGGAAAAAAAGAAGCATATTTAATATTATCTTCTCTCATTCAGGTTCATGTAACTTTCTCTTAGAAGAAACGCAGACTACATTAATCAGTAAAAAAAATTTGTCATTTACATCCCTGATGTTGCAAAATTGTGACTCAGACAGGGATCAAAGGTGCAATATATTGGAACAACACGTGTATATTTGCTAACTGTAACCATTTTTCCTTTTATGTACTTTGTAAGCATGATAAGTCAAGACACACCATTTTTGACAAAGTAACCAGTACTTCAATAATAGTATACCAAAGCTATAATCATTACTTCTTAACCGTTTCTCTTTTGTCAAATGTAAGGTTTCAAGTCAGTAATCGATGATCCTTAGTGGATAGTTGAGTGTTTGATTTTAGCTTCAACCTTTTGTTATCACTGTCCATGTTATCATTGTAGTGGATAGGAATTTTAATTTAGAGAAGGAAAGCACTTAAGGTTAGTTCTTCTTTTGTGCTCCAAAAGGCTATTTATGGCTTAAAGTTTTGTATCTTAATTAATAGTAGACGTATCACGTTTGTATGCTATTTGATTATTCAAAGATGCTTCTGTGCGTTTTGGCCAATAGGCGCATATTTGATCATGTAACTATTCTGTGATTCTTTAGAAAAAACCAATGCTGCTAAAAAGTCGGTATGTATTTTGCTCAAAAGTTAATTATTTTCTTAATGACTCGTGGATCTTTTTAACTCCTATCAACAGATTATAATCATTTTTCAAGCCAACATGATCTAATAAGTACCTAAAGCTTCAAGCTTGAAAGGGAAATGGTCAAATTATCTGAATTGAGCATTTTGAGGTATCAAATTGATAAGAGTAAAACCAGGAATTATTAATTTAAGTCTAGAAGTCTGTAAATTGGATTAAAATTTCTCTTTTAGTATATCAGTTGTTAGATGCTTTTGGAGTTGCAAGTGTATGGTTTATCAAATGAAATTGGTGAGATGTTACAGCTGGGATCCAATATTGAAGAACCTTCAGATCAAATAAATGGAAACAGAGAAAATAACCACTCTTATTCCCTTTTTAATCAACCTCTATTGATGAGTTTCAAAGCTCCCTCTTTAGGCTTGACTGGATTATATTTATCTCAGGAATACTTGCTTCATCATGAATAGTGCTCTCTAATGTTTAGTCCATACAGATAAGCTCGTTGATTATTTTTTAGCAGATTTTTGAAAGGATCTGTATTTTGACAATCCTTTGGGTATGAATGTAAGTATTTCTTATTATCGAGTCTTTTATTATCTCCGTGGGCTTTTCTGAAGTTATTTTTCTTGCTTGATCAGGGCAAGTTATTATCGAGTCTTTTATTGCCCAGATGAAGAAGTAGCAAACGAGCATTGGAAAATAATCTAGCACGTAATAGCTCAATCATAGTCAATCTATGCCAAGTAAGTATATCATTATTTATGCAAAAGGTCCTTTAAGTTCTTAAATTCGATCCGTTTATGTATCAATCTTTACCCCTTCCTTCAACAACGATACACGCGATAACTGTAACGGTGGTGAGTAGCACCAGATCGTATCCTCCATGTCCCGTCACAGTAAATATGCCTAATGATGGAAAATTAAATTATCTTATTCAATCTTTATCCACAGCTTGTGAGTATGGGACAACGAAACTTTGTTAATAGTCGAGGTATTTTATGTATTGTAAAATGGTAAAAACTAAAATGTTGATTTTCTTTTTAACTGCAGATATACAATACTTGTATATTTAGTTATTGCAAATAGAATGCCAAAGGATTATATTAACTCTCACTTGACCGTATAAAATACGAGTCCAAAGTTATGGTCGTATTATTAACTGTTTAATTGGGTAAATTGCACCTTTGGTCCCTGTTGTATGTGAAATAATCATATATACACAGCACGCGAATGTTTCCAACCTTTTGAAACACAGGGCTATTTCGTATAATACAGGGACCAAGAGTGCAGTTTATTAGATATAGTAATTAGAGGCCGGTTTTCTCATACGTATCCTATACTTTATAATCTACGTGAATGAACTTTACTATTAGTCATCATGTTAAATTTTAAAGTAGTCAACCATTGAAACTTAAACAACTATGTCTGTGTTATGCATGTCTATGTAACATTGTATTAATACTCGAACTTCTTTTCTTCATCTTGCTATCATAAGTCTCCATATTTCAGACTAAATTTCTTGTTTAAGGTAATTCATGTCTTAACCCTATATATATTTACGGACGGACTATGTTGTAATTATTAGTAACTAAACATTACCCAATTATAATTCAGGTTTTGATCGTAAAGAAGCTAAAGGATCGACGAAATGAAGACCGTAAGTATTTTTAGATAATTGCACTATAGGTCCCTTAATTTTTAGAATCTTCACTTTTCCTCCAACTTTTTAGAATCATCATTCTACGCTTTGATTAACAGTTTCTTCTAGGAAGTAATGTTTCAGAAGTGGAAGAATCTATGAAAAAGCATTCTGATGAACTTTTGATCACAGTAATTATCTAACATTTAATCATTATTTGGTCAATTTGGTCAATTCCATATACAAAATTCATAACATAACTTATTTTGCAGATTAAGCACATGGAAAACATGCTTGATAAGATTTTTGACACTGTAATGGCTAATTTCAGGTAATTTTTTTTATTTAGTGAGTTTTAATGAAAGAAATCTGATTATATTACTTACAGGCCAATGTCTCGAATTGAAAACAAGAGCTTAAAAAGATGATTCGGTTTTTACCAGCTACAAATCTACCTTTTTACCTTTTCTTTTTTTACCTTTTTACCCTTTAGTCTTATTTATTTTATTTTCAAGAACAATACACTCTAATCAGGTAACTTTTTTTATCTAACTAATCAGAATTTTTTTTACTTTTTTACCTTTTTTTACTTTTCTACCCTTTAATCTTATTTATTATTACAGCTAAAAGAGTTCCCTGTTGAAGCATGTAAATTGCGTGTTTAAGTCCCCGATCTTTCTGAGATTGGTAAGGTTAGCATATTTTTTTTTTGTTTTTTTTTTGCAATTTAAGTCCCTGTGGTTTGGTAAAATGGTACCCTACCCCTTATGGTTCGAAAATAAGTGTATGTTGCCCTATATTTTTAGTTAATTGCAATATAGGCCCCTATATTATGCAAAAATTACACTGTAAATCCTTATATTTTGCAAAAAAATGCACTTCAGGTCTCAATGATAGTTTTAAAAAATTGGTCCTTACTTTTCAGTATAGGTTTTTACTGTTAATATTGGGACCTATAGTGCAATTATTTTTTTTGTAAGTCCTTACTTTTTTTTATATTGCGTTTGATTTTTCAGGATTTACCAGTGGTGGTTTTGTTCATACTCATACCTCTTCTTTCACCAACTTCTTCTAAAGGAGGGGTAAATATGTCATTTCATTAATCAAATATACATTAACTAAATTATTAGTGTTTATTTAGTAATATTAAGTTAAAAAATTTAGGTTGGTTTTCAAGGAATAGCTGAAGCACTTGGTTTAGCAGCTGAGCTGTGAATACTGTTGTTGCAATTACTGCTATTATAGTTGTTGGAAGATTGGTAAGTTAAAGAGTTAAGTTAATTGCATTATAAGTCCCTTATATTGCTTATAATTGAATTATTCACTCCTTTTATTTTATTTTTGGATTTGCAGCTTCTTAGACCAATTAATAGACAAATTGCAGAGAATCAAAATGCCGAAATATTTTCTACGTGTACTCTTCTTGTTATATTGGGAACTAGTTTACTCACTGCTAGGGTAAGTAATCTCATTTATTTACATATTAGTCCACGAACTATAGGCTAGTTACCCAAATGGTCCTCGAACTTCATTTTTGTCTCGTAATTAGTCTCGCGTGTTAGATTTTTACAGTTAAGGACCAAGCCAGTAAAAGGGGGATAGTACAAGGACCACTTTGGGGAAATTGGACTATTTAGGTTACGAAAATACCTTTAAGTCTATATTATTTTACTATAAGGAAACGATATTCGAAACCAAATGATAAAAACACAAAGCTCGAGGGACCATTTTGGGAAATTCTAAAAGTTTGAGGATTATTTGGGTAACAAAAATACCAGGGTGAAAATGGATGGAATTTAACTGCGATAAAAAAAAGTTCGAGGATTGCTTGGGCAACTTAGAAGTTTGAGGACCATTTGTATAATTAGCCTATAGTTCAGGGACCAATTTTTGGAAAAAATTTCCTTTTTTTTGTTGGTTGAATATTTTTGTGTATTTTTCTAATAATACTATGTTAATGTGGGAATGTTTGTAGGGTATAATGTCTCCACAATTAATAGATTCTCGATTTGAATTACATGATGTTAGACGCTTGTTTCCTGCCGAAAGTGAGGTATGGTGTCATTACTTCTAAAAATAAATAAAAATAAATGAATTGCGTACCTGTAGTGCAGTTTTTTGCATAATATAGGGACCTACAATGCGTTTTTCGCATCATATTGGGACCAATAGTCCACTTTTTGCATAGTGTTGTGACCTTAGTGCCTTATTTGCATAAATACGGGGATATATAGTGCTTTTTTGCATAACATAAAGACCTACAGTGCAATTTTTGCATAATATATTAGTGTAGTTTTCTCATAATATAGGGACCTATATTGCAATTAATTTAAAAGAGGATCTTATTTTGCATATTATAGGGACATAAAGTGCATTTTTTGCAAAATATAGGGACCTACATTGCAATTACTGTCTTGTTTTGCATAATATAGGGTTATCTAGTGCATTTTCAGTAGATATCAAGACCTATAGTTCAATTTATTCAAAATAGCATCTTATTTTGCCTTTTATAGAGACCTACAGTGCAATTAATATCTTGTTTTCATAATATAGAATCATCCGGTGTATTTATTGCAAAATACAGGGACCCATACTAGAATTTTTTTCAATTTATTTTAACAGGGATGATTCATTAACCTACTCTTTGATAGTTGCATTATGCACTCCACATGGACCTATAGTGCAATTATTTGGAAATTTACTTTTTTGTTATCTGATTCTTTTGTAGGCCTGCTTTGATGCTTCCTAGTGTAAGTATCAATATGCGACTCCTTTTAGAAGTGAGCTGGGAAATAGGAGCTTTATAGACGAATCTATTTTAGAAATGAGACGGGAATGGGGGTCTCAGTTGCCTACTCTAGTTTGGAAGGAATCCGGGAAAGGGGTCTCAATAGCCGACTGTTTTGGAAGGGAGCCGCGAAAAGGGTCTCAATAGCCGACTGTTTTGGAAGGGAGCCGCGAAAGGGGGTCTCAATAGCCGACTATCCTATCAAAGTGTAGTCATAACATTGGCAACACGAGTATAGGCCACTATGGTATAAAGTGCAGGCAAAGATAAGACAACACTTTAAAAGGGTCGTGTAAAGGCCGAAACGAAGTCGTCAAAAGCTTGATTTCCTGTTGTAGAAAGAGCATGTGAATATGAAAACCCTAACCAATCTGAGATCTCTTCATGGTATCAGTTATGATCAATGGACGTACGTCGATGGAACCATTCTAGTAAATCTTACTGAAGTGAGTATCCACCAGTTTTCCCCGATTAAAGATGTGGCTTACACTCTGGATTCTGTTAGCAATTTTAAAAACCTTACAACTCTTTCCATGTTTGGAGAAAGTGAATCATATAATCTTCCATCACTGGAACCTCTGGTTTCTTGTCCAAATCTCCAAAATTTGAAAATATTTGGAAAATTAGAGAAGCTTCCACCCTTCAACAAATTTCCACAGTCCCTCACAAATTTTACGCTATATAACTCGAGGCTTTCGGAAGATACCATGCCTACATTGGAGAAATTGTTGAATCTGAGGAAACTCAACTTAGTCAGTGCTTATGGTGGGAAAGAATTTACATGCAGTGATAATGGTTTTCTTCAACTTGAACAGCTCGAACTCAGTGATTAACCGAACTTCGAGAATTGGAATTTAGCAGATACATACATGCCTGCCATTAGGAGATTGGGATTTGGTAAGTTAAAGAGTTAAGTTAATTGCATTATAAGTCCCTTATATTGCTTTTAATTGAATTATTCACTCCTTTTATTTTATTTTTTGGATTTGCAGCTTCTTAGACCAATTTATAGACAAATTGCAGATAATCAAAATGCCAAAATATTTTTTGCGTGTACTCTTCTTGTTATATTGGGAACTAGTTTACTCACTGCTAGAAAAGGTAATCTCATTTATTTACATATTAGTCCCTGATCTATAGGCTAGTTACCCAAATGGTCCTCGAACTTCATTTTTGTCTCGTAATTAGTCCAGTGTGTTAGATTTTTACAGTTAAGGACCAAGCTAGTAAAAGGGGAATAGTACAGGGACCACTTTGGGGAAATTGGACTATTTAGGTTACGAAAATACCTTTAAGTCTATGTTATTTTACTATAAGGAAACGATATTCGAAACCAAATTGGTAAAAACACAAAGCTCGGGGGACCATTTTGGGAAATTCTATAAGTTTGAGGATTATTTGGGTAACAAAAATACCAGGGTGAAAATGGATGGAATTTAACTGCGATAAAAAAAAGTTCTAGGTTTTCTTGGGAAACTTTAGAAGTTTGAGGACCATTCGTATAATTAGCCTATAGTTCAGGGACCAATTTTGGGAAAAAATTTCCTTTTTTTTGTTGGTTGAATATTTTTCTGTATTTTTTTTAATAATACTATGTTAATGTGGGAATGTTTGTAGGGTATAATGTCTCCACAATTAATAGATTCTCGATTTGAATTACATGATGTTAGAAGCTTCTTTCCTGCCGAAAGTGGGGTATGGTGTCATTACTTCTAAAAATAAATAAAAATAAATGAATTGCGTACATGTAGTGCAGTTTTTTGCATAATATAGGGACCTACAGTGCGTTTTTCGCATAATATTGGGACCAATAGTCCACTTTTTGCATAATGTTGTGACCTTAGTGCCTTATTTGCATAAATACAGGGATATATAGTGCTTTTTTGCATAACATAGAGACCTACAATGCAATTTTTGCATAATATATTAGTGTAGTTTTCCCATAATATAGGGACCTATAGTGCAATTAATTTAAAAGAGGATCTTATTTTGCATATTATAGGGACATAATGTGCATTTTTGCAAAATATAGGGACCTACATTGCAATTACTGTGTTGTTTTGCATAATATAGGGTTATCTAGTGTATTTTCAGTAGATATCAAGACCTATAGTTCAATTTATTCAAAATAGCATCTTATTTTGCCTTTTATAGAGACCTACAGTGCAATTAATTTCTTGTTTTACATAATATATAATCATCTAGTGTATTTATTGCAAAATACAGGGACCCATACTAGAATTATTTTTCAATTTATTTTAACAGGGATGATTCATGAACCTACTCTTTGATAGTTGCATTATGCACTTCACAGGGACATATAGTGCAATTATTTGGATATTTACTTTTTTGTTATCTAATTCTTTTGTAGGCCTGCTTTGATGCTTCCTGGTGTAAGTATCAATAGGCGAATCCTTTTATAAGTGAGCCGGGAATTAGGAGCTTTATAGACGACTCTATTTTAGAAATGAGCCAGGAATGGGGGTCTCAATTGCCTACTCTAGTTTGGAAGGAGCCGGGAAAGGGGTTTCAATTGACTACTGTTTGGGAAGGAAGCCGGGAAAGGGGTCTCAATAGCCAACTGTTTTGGAAGGGAGCCGCGAAAGGGGTCTCAATAGCCGACTGTTTTGGAAGGGAGCCGCGAAAGGGGGTCTCAATAGCCGACTATCCTATCAAAGTGTAGTCATAACATTGGCAACACGAGTATAGGCCACTATGGTATAATGTGCAGGCAAAGATAAGACAACACTTTAAAAGGGTCGTCTAAAGGCCAAAACGAAGTCGTCAAAAGCTTGATTTCCTGTTGTCGAAGTAGTTCAGATTCTTCTAACTATCGCACCCGAAAAATCCAGACGGAAAAACATGCCGTTGAATCATTTTCAGGTATGTATACATTTCACTACCCTTGGAATCTACTGCACACATTTTAATTAGTTTCTTGCTCCTCTAGTAAAAATTTGGAGATACATGATGGACAAGATTCTCCTCAATTGGAGATAAAGGAGATTACATCAAAGAAACAATGCTCAGATCGTTGCTTGTGTTCTAAGAAGGGTTTGAAAGAAGTAGATACGAAGAAGGTTTTGTGGGGCTCAATTGATAAAATTGTGGATTTGACTAAGCCCCGATTTGAATCATTCTGCGAAAATATTTAGGTTCCCTTCTCAGAAATATCTTGATCATATATGTATTTTTGAGATTCATCTCAAAATCATTTAGTTTTACTAGAAAAAATTAGGTTCATATAAACCGGTATTATTAGTAGGTAAAGTACAATACAGAATATATTCGAACAGGATAGCTAACTTGGTGTTGATGTTTAAATTTTTAGGCGATACATATTTTCATTTTTCATATAATCTCGAGTGTGTTTTTAAAAGAGAAATAAATATATCATAACATGACTAATAATCATTTTTCTTATTTTTATTTTGTTGTTTTTAACGTAAACAACTTTCAGAAGATAATTTAACAGTAGGGTTAATCATTTCTTAAACGACTGATATTCCTTTGTTATTATTGATAATTAATATTTGTTTTTCATATATCTAATGTGAAAAGACATATAAAAAAACTAACTAATTCCGTAATAGGATACTTACAATTATGATCGGTCGTGTGGTCTAATAATTCTACTAATCATAATAGTTTGGATGAAAGTAATGACAGTGCTAGATTTTTTTTGACAGACTTCTCCAAGATAATCGTTAAAATGGCTTATTTGTTCTGGTTTTACCAATTTTAACAAAACGTGTCCTTAAGGGTTATGGCTTCAAATTATTAAAAAAAAATGCATTTGCTACAAGAAATAAGGTTTGTACTACTATCGGGTCATGACTCTCTATCTTTAAAATGGTCAACGAAGTTCTGAAGATCAAAATGGTCGCGATATAAAAATATATGTCGATGACATAAATGTTTAAAATTGACTTGTCTTTCTTCTCAATACTTGAAATGCTTTGGTTCTCATTGACAAAAATCGAAGAAACTTCTTTTGGCTAGTTTGTTTTCATGCTTTTCTTCTTTACATGTAGAATCGGAATAATCACCACTAGGTAAAAACACTCATGTTCTTTTACTGGGGAAAATCACAAGAACTCCGATGAATTGACAAGACTTTACCTTGAGGCTTATGCGCATCGAATTAATAAAAGTTCCTATCAAACATTTTTCAAATTCATTTCTATAGATCAGAACCTGCATATCAACTTAATTAAATAGTGAATAAATGAATTTGGATATTAACAAAACACATAAGTATTGCTTTTATCAGAAAAATTCACAAATTAAAAAGCATCATCAAGTGCCCAAAATAGTAAAAACAAGTATTATTAGAGAAGCTCATTAATTCTCATGCCAAAGAAGAAAAAAGTATAAGTTTCCAGAATGATTCACTTCTTCTTGCTACTCAAAATCATGCTATTAATTTAGGTTTCATCAATTTTTCCGCTTCTTCAAGCATCTTCGGAAGAGTTATTCTTATTGAGCATGTAAAACTCATAATAATATATAAGATAACTCCTCCTGATAGCTTAAACTTTTGAGAGAATTGGTTGTCTAACATGGTAATAGAGCCTAGATCCGTAAGAGGTCGCAGGTTCGAGTCTTGCCGTCGTTACCTAGCAAAGACTAGACATGCAAAAAATGACATGAATCTAGCTTGCACGTGAGGGGGCGTATTGAGCATGTAAAACTCATATATAATATATAAGATAACTCCTCCTGATAGCTTAAACTTTTGAGAGAATTGGTTGTCTAACAATTCTATCATCAAGGTTGATCTTCACAAAGCTTATGACAGAGTAAGTTGGCCTTTCCTTTTCTCTGTCCTCAGGAAACTTGGTTTCTCTGATATTTAGATTTCTCTTATCAAAGATTGTGTCACCTCTGTTAGTTACAATGTGTTGATAAATGGGCACAAAGCAGGGTCCTTTACCCCCTCTAGAGGGTTAAGGAAAGGGGACCCACTTTCTCCCTACTTATTTACCATTGTTTCTAATGTTCTTTCCCTTTTAATTGAAAAAGAAGTTGATGCTGGAGTCATTAAGAGTATAAAACTCAGTAAGAATGGCCCTAACCTTCATCATCTGCTCTTCGCGGATGACTCTATTTTCTTTCTGAGAAACAATGTCTTTGAAATTCATGCATTCAGGGAAATTCACTATAAATTTTGTTTTGCTTCTGGGCTGTCCATTAATCTCAACAAGTCCTCCATCTTTCTGAGCCTTAATACCTCTGAATCCCTTAAACATTCTATCACTGAAGCATTTCGTATGCCCATAACAGAGAATTTGGGGTTATATTTAGGCCTTTCTACGGAACGGGGTAAGTCCAAACCAAAGCTATGGATTCCTAAATTTCAAAAACTGCTAAGAAACTCGTTGGTTGGAAAAAGTCCCTTCTTTCTATGACAGGAAAAACTGTTCTTATATCCTCTGTCATCCATGCTTTCCCTACGTATTTCATATCCCTTCTAGCTATCCCTAAAGGAGTTACTAGTAAAATCAACTCCCTTATTAGCCACTTATTATGGGGTAATGAAGAAGATCATGGGGTTCATTGGGTGAACTGGAATAGGATTTCTTCCCCTAAAGCTTTACGTGGTATTGGAATTAAGAATTTAGAAGCTTTCAATATCGTTCTCTTAGCCAAACAAGCGTGGCCTATTCTTACCCATCCTAACTCCCTTGTTCATCTTGTACTTAAAGACTTGTACTTCCCCAACTTTGATCTGCTCGATTCTTGCTCTATGAGAGAAGCCTCATGGATTTGGAATAACATTCGCAAAGGATGCTCTTTTCTTAAAGAGCACTCTATTAAATCTATTGGGGATGGTTACTCTACTAATATTTGGGAGGACAACTGGACAGGTAACATTCTATCTAAACCCCCAAATTATAGTGATGACCCCTCCTTCCCTAAATTTGTTGCAGACCTCTTTTCCTCTTCTACTAAGTTATGGAAATCTGATATGCTGTCTCAATTATTCCCCGTGGACATTGCTGCTAATATTCTCCACCTCAATCCCCTTCCATAATCTGGCCTTTTACCAATAATGGAATTTATACTAGCAAATCTGGATATTTACTAGCTGTATCTTCCTTGGTTATCCCTCCCCCACATCCTGGTACTTCCAGTTTTTCTGATAGTGATTTACTTAAAATTTCATGGTCCTCTAATATTCCTCCAAAGTTCAAATTCTTTTTCTAGTCGCATTCTTTCTAATGCCCTCTCTAATGAGTGTAACAGGTACTCTAGAAATGCCCAACCACAGATATCTGCCATATCTGTCTGAAGGAAGAAGAACCCCTTGAACATCTTTTACTTAAATGTGAATGGACTAGGAAATTTTGGTGTATCTCCCCCCTTCACGGTCAGACTGATCATTATTATAGTATGGGGATTAACTCTTGGATAGGTACCCTTATTGATAAAGGAAAAAATAGAAGTGAGAAGAGTAATATCTTAAGTACTATCATCCTTTGTTTTTGGGTTATCTGGCTTACTAGGAATCAAAGCTTTTCCCGAGACTAAAGTTTTACGAGCTAATTCGACACCTTCAGCAAGAGAGCTTACGCGACCACTGACCAAAAGTGCAGCTGCTGCATTTAGCACCTGTCATTTAATACCAATAAAACCGTTTATTTATGAAAAATTTGCTCTATAGGTCCCTACACTATAAGAGACTTAATATTGCATCGGCAATAGAACCTTTTTCTCCTGATAACACTCTTCTATACAGGACCTCCAGCACGCAAATCCTCTAGAGTGCATCGAGGTATCCCAGAATCCACTAATAAATAATTAATTTTAATTTAGCTTAATCGATCTAAATACCCTTCATTTTCCAACTAATGCATTAATTTTTAAAATTAATTTCAAGATACTTACATGGATCAAATGAGAACTTCTCAATTTTGTCTAAAGTAACACCATACACTATCCCCGTCCTGCAAAAAATAGTTGTGAAAGGTGGAAGCATTCATTTGGATGGTTGGATGGAGAAGGTACACCACTCTTTTATATTTATTTGGTTTTGTTTGCCTAGCTAATTTTTTTTTTTTTTTTTGAGAATTACTAGAGTTTTGTTTGTTACCACAGAAGAGTGCCTATTGAATTAAAAAAGAAACCCTGATCTGAAAAAAGAACAAATTGAAGATATACTAAAATCATATCTTGGAGTGAAGAAGGTTATTTGGCTGCCTCAATTCCAATATTCTCGATTTTCTGCTTACATACATGTATTTACAGATAATGATGATAACATGTGTTGTTTCGTGAAACCTGGTAAGGTTATGTTGTCCTGGACTGATGATAAATTGGACCCTCAGTATGAGAGAGTTCTCAATAACACCTCAGATATTAATGACAGAGGAAGAGTCTGCAGGTAAAAAAAACACTTAGTTACCGTTCCAGAATGTATTGGTGAATTTGTTTGTAACATATTGATGACAGGATGGTGATGAAACTAAAGCGAGACAGCGGGTATTAGTATTGCTGCTTCATATGTAAATTTTTATACATTGCTCCCCAATTTGGGATTAAAAAATTCGTCCAATTTTTGCATAGTATAGGGACCTATAGTACAATTAACTCAAAAATTTATACAGAGATATATAACCCAATGCTTAGTGCTATTAGTTAATTAGATCTTGTGTAGGCCCTGCTTGTGTGGTTTGTGTTCCTTTCATAAGACATTTTCAAGAGCAGCTATGGAAAATAGTTCGTGCTTAGGTCTCAATTTTCTTCTTACTTCACTAATCGAAGATTGAGGAATCACCAAAGGTTTTTACTATTTGAAAATGTAGATTGAGAATTGGAAATATAGTTTCACCTACTTGTACTACCAGAATACGTTACATATGATTGGAGGTAAATTTAAGTTTTAACTGTGGGTCATTAAGTAAATTACGTTATTGCAAACATAACATAATATATGCTTTGAATATGCAATGACTGAGTGCTATTTTGTATAATACAGGGACCAAGAGTGCAATTTATTTCATATTTGGAAGCTGAATTACCATCATAATCACAGTATACAGAATTAACCAAAAATGACACATATCTACAACTTTTAATTCTAACATTTGTCTTTTAAAATAATTCATCTTCTACTGCATCACTTAGTTGAATTTGAACTGAAAAGCAAATTCACGCACAACAAACTAACAATAATCATAAAACTCTCATATCTCCTGTTAAACTTTAATTACACGCACCAGTTGCAAGCAAGCAGGCAGTTCCTTCTTTTTCCCAACTGACAATGCCCAAATTTGTCATTTTACAAACAAACAACAATACAATTAGTAACCGCTATGCTATTCGTTGAGACATAATATCATCTCACCTTCTTCAAACAGAGTCCTCGATCAATCTATATCTGTAAACCGATTTAAATAACAAATTGCATCATCAGTTTTATATACTAATCGAATTATAATTGAACAAAAATAAGTACAGAATTTCAAGTGTAAAGATAAGATTCCAACCTGTGAAAATTTCTATTGAATTTAACGGACCTCTATTCATTGGGCCTGTGTCTGTGTTGCTATGATATTACGAATAGAGACGGTGAAAAGCACTAATTCTATAAGATGATGTTCGTTGGCTTCGGTGAACATTGTGATTATAGTAACAATTTTTTACCTTAATTTCGATTATTGGCTAAGCCTGTTGATGTTGATGGACCAAGGTTAGGGTGAAGGTGAGGTGTTTGGAAAAAGAATAGGTGTGTGCGTGTGTGTGTTTGTGAAATGAATTGAAAAAAGAATTGAACCGTGAGAGGGAGGGTTAGGAATTACAATTTCTGGAATTTCTTTTTTTAATTACATTACCGCTTATATTAAATGGTAAACCCAATTTTAGTTGGTAAATATTAAATGGTAAACCCAATTTTATTTTGGGCAAGATTTTTTTACCATAATTTTTAGGTATCAAAATATAGGAAATAATTACTTATTTAATAATAATTCCATTACTGATCTAACCAATTTGGTGATTAAAAATTAACTAGGAACAATTACCTTTTTTTTTTCTTTACCAATTTGGTATATTATATTGCTCTTTTTTACTTAATACACTAGTATATATATACTTCAGTTTCATCGACTAATCAACATATTTTATTGGTAAAATATTATTAAAAAAATAAGGTTTGAGATTTATTTTAACTAATTCTTTCAAATTATTTACTATTAAATAGATGCTTATACATATTTTTTATTTGTTTGTTTGTATAGGTTATACTCACAATGAACAATGGCATGTGGTCTGTAGCAAAGATCCTCAGTCAAAGTGACGTTAATACTAATACATTACTACTTCCAAAAGAAGATTTTGAAGATCACATCGTCAAAAAATTGTCGTATGAACAATATCAAATCCTACAGACATATAAATTTCTATCAATTACCATTCATGACGTTGATACAAATGAGCTAGTGCCCATAGTCCTTAATATGGAATGTGGACAATATATAAGATATTTATTTCTTTATAATTGGAAGAAAGGATTCATCAACCGCAGAAACTTAATGCAAGGTCAAGGAATAGCATTCCGTTATTGGAATCAACAAATTCAGTTTATGGTGTTAACAGATGATTCAGAAAATCAATTTTGATATTTACTAATTTCTTTTCTAGTTACTTTTTAATACACAATAAGGTATTGCTTTACCATTATAATAAATTTGAGTTTTTTTTATTATAAGACTCGATTATTTTTATTTTGACTACTCCCTTCAACTATTACTTTTTCCACAAATCAATCAAAAGTTGTTTGATTAAACTACACCACTGTTACTTGTAAATTAATCAGAAGCTAATTAAACAATGCTATATTCCGATTATATAATAAATGTATATAAACGCAAGTGTATACTAATGATTGTATTTTGATGTCTAGAGTATACCCGTAACATTGTTTTCTCTTGCCCACCCATCCCAACTATGGCAATGAGTGCAATATTCTATTCATTGTCTGCACTTACAAGCATGTTTACTACTTTCGCCACATCTTTATCTCTCCATTGATTCGAGTATTATTGAACCTTCTAAAGCCTTATGAAGAATTGATGAAACTTCTTTATTTTCTGAACTCTAATATTAATCATAACCTGAGGAATGTTTCTCTTTGGTTCGTTAAAAGTATTTGGTCTTTCAAATTTTTGAGTATTCACATTCATCATATTCATAGACTGAGAAGTATTGGGCATTTGTCTCATTCGTGAATCATGAACTTGTGATCTCATAGATGATGCTGCTGATGTATTAATATTACTTCCTCGGAAATGATGATAATTACTTGTGGGCCCGGCACTTCCATATGTTTGGAACATGATTGTGAGAAGTGCAAATGTTGTTGTTGCTGCTTACTCAGTCCCTGAACTGCCCCCGGACGATCCCTTTCTTGTCCTGAAGAAGATATTCGTTCAATTTAAAACAATGTAATTGCTATTCAGCTTACTTCAAAACATATTTTCAATTTACTGCAATGCAATTGTTCTTTCTTTCAGTCTCTTCGCAGCAGAAATCTCGGAATTCCGTAAATAAACCCTATAAACTCTACCATAGATAGAAAAGAGGGATTTGGATCGCAGAATTAATTATATATATATATATTTTAAGAATTTAAACTACCGGATGGAATGCTAAAAATGTTAGTAACAGAAAAACGATTTATCTATCAAGCAATGCATTAAAATCGAAGCTACTGTTGAGAGCTTCTAGTGATAAAATAATTGTGTGTGAAGAAGCAGAGAAGAGAAGGCACTTAAGAAAATGATTCCTATTCATTTACCTCAGAAGCTGGTGATTTGTGCGAGCCATTTATAAATGAAGGTCAAAGCAAAATCTTCAATTTTCCATGACCTTCACCTCAGCCATCTATGCAGCAAGATTCATCCACATATACAAGATCATTGATCATGATCATATTAATACCAGAGAGTGCAAGTATTGTTACTACCAACATATACTATACTGAGTGATAAGAAATCAAGATTTGTCATATCTCATAGTGTTGTTAGACTTATGAACATAATGATTATGTGGGACCCTTTGAATATATACACATATGTACTAACATGTGTCATGATTTTGAGAGATATAAAAGAAACAAGAAACCTTGCATCTATGGCTATTATACAAGATTTGGCTTCAAAATGTGACCGTGAAAAAGAAAGAAGTTACTGTACAGAAGAAGCACATAGCTTATAAGCTTATAACTTGCTTCTTCCAAATGGTTAGATTACTGATTTAATTATTATATAGTCAAACTTTTCATTACATTTTTTAATGTCTACTGTGCAGTTTTTAATTATAGGGACGTATATTGCAATTCATTATTACTATAGAGATTTATACTACACTTTTTCATGATATAGGGAACTGTAAATCAGTTATTGTATACTACAGGGATTTAAAGCACAATTTTCATAATATAGGTACCCGTAATGCAATTCTTGCATAATATAGGGACCTATAGTGAAATTACCTAAAAATAGTGAGATATATAGTACGATTTCTCATAATATAGGGACCTGCAAGGAAATTTTTATAAGCTATAGAAATTTATAGTATAGGTTTTCATCATATAGGGACCTGTAATGCAATTTTTGTATAATATAGGGACCTAGTGCAATTACCTCAAAGAATTAGAGATTTATAGTACAATATTTCATAATATAGGTTAATTTAATGCAATATTTGTATATACTATAGTCTATACGGATTTATAGTACAATTTATCATAATTTAGGGACCTGTAATGCCTTTTTTGCATTATAGAGGGACCTATAGTGCAATTATCTCAATAAACTAGAGATCTATAGTACGCTATTGCAAATATAGGGACCTGTAATGCAATTTTTATGTACTATAAATATTTATAGTAAAATTTTATATAATATAGGGACCTGTAATGCAATTATCTTTGCTTTGATCTTGCATTGAAGAAAGCAATTGAGGTAACTCATTCATAGAAAATATCTTTGGAAACCATTTTCTTTTTCGGGGAATAATTTATATATCAAATGTGGTTTGGCTTTTATCCCTGAAGTTTCTTATCCCAGTTGCTATTATAGTTCTCTAAGCAGGACACAGAAGATGCGCTCTCTCGAGCATTCTTTGTTGAATCCTAGCGAAACTTAGTACATGATAACAATTCTTGAGAATAATTAAGCTATCCGTGAAATAATTTGAAGGGTTTTATTGATGAAGTCTGAGAAAAGCTGCACTATTTCCAAAGATCATTTAAGTAGAGACTTCAAAAACATGGAAAACTATTCGCAACGGTGTTTGTGTACGAAGAATAAAGAGAAATATAATGGGGGTTAAATCTTGCTACACTACAATTACAAAAAAAGCAACTATTGACTTGTAAAATATTAAGGTAAGAAAACGAACTAAAAGAATTTAACACAGACAATTAATAACCATCCTCGATGGAGTAAGCTCACTTTTTTCTAATGTTTAGTTGCAGGAGAAAAGTCACTAAACTTACAGAAAAACTTATGGGGCAAAAATAATTTAAGGTCCGTTTGTATAACTAATAATTTTAAATCCTTTGAATTTGCATTTCTTCTTACACTTAAGGTTGATCAAAGCTGATAGGAAATTTTTTTACACAACTCTCTAATAAGCATGTGCCTATCCATCTGTTGGGTATCTGTAATATACACAACTATTAGGTTGTGAATGGCCGTAATTTACCATTCAATTTGCACAAATATTAATCTTCCTTACAACATGCTTTAACACATATTATCTTTTCTATACGTGAGTATAGGAGATACTCATTGCGGAAACATCTCTATAGCGCAAGTCATGAGGCACATGTTAGTTCATAACCCACTTGTGGTTCTTCTTTTGTTTGTAATCAATGGGAAAAAAAGAAGCATATTTAATATTATCTTCTCTCATTCAGGTTCATGTAACTTTCTCTTAGAAGAAACGCAGACTACATTAATCAGTAAAAAAAATTTGTCATTTACATCCCTGATGTTGCAAAATTGTGACTCAGACAGGGATCAAAGGTGCAATATATTGGAACAACACGTGTATATTTGCTAACTGTAACCATTTTTCCTTTTATGTACTTTGTAAGCATGATAAGTCAAGACACACCATTTTTGACAAAGTAACCAGTACTTCAATAATAGTATACCAAAGCTATAATCATTACTTCTTAACCGTTTCTCTTTTGTCAAATGTAAGGTTTCAAGTCAGTAATCGATGATCCTTAGTGGATAGTTGAGTGTTTGATTTTAGCTTCAACCTTTTGTTATCACTGTCCATGTTATCATTGTAGTGGATAGGAATTTTAATTTAGAGAAGGAAAGCACTTAAGGTTAGTTCTTCTTTTGTGCTCCAAAAGGCTATTTATGGCTTAAAGTTTTGTATCTTAATTAATAGTAGACGTATCACGTTTGTATGCTATTTGATTATTCAAAGATGCTTCTGTGCGTTTTGGCCAATAGGCGCATATTTGATCATGTAACTATTCTGTGATTCTTTAGAAAAAACCAATGCTGCTAAAAAGTCGGTATGTATTTTGCTCAAAAGTTATTTTCTTAATGACTCGTGGATCTTTTTAACTCCTATTATCAACAGATTATAATCATTTTTCAAGCCAACATGATCTAATAAGTACCTAAAGCTTCAAGCTTGAAAGGGAAATGGTCAAATTATCTGAATTGAGCATTTTGAGGTATCAAATTGATAAGAGTAAAACCAGGAATTATTAATTTAAGTCTAGAAGTCTGTAAATTGGATTAAAATTTCTCTTTTAGTATATCAGTTGACTAATTTGTGTATTCATTGTTAGATGCTTTTGGAGTTGCAAGTGTATGGTTTATCAAATGAAATTGGTGAGATGTTACAGCTGGGATCCAATATTGAAGAACCTTCAGATCAAATAAATGGAAACAGAGAAAATAACCACTCTTATTCCCTTTTTAATCAACCTCTATTGATGAGTTTCAAAGCTCCCTCTTTAGGCTTGACTGGATTATATTTATCTCAGGAATACTTGCTTCATCATGAATAGTGCTCTCTAATGTTTAGTCCATACAGATAAGCTCGTTGATTATTTTTTAGCAGATTTTTGAAAGGATCTGTATTTTGACAATCCTTTGGGTATGAATGTAAGTATTTCTTATTATCTCCGTGGGCTTTTCTGAAGTTATTTTTCTTGATCAGGGCAAGTTATTATCGAGTCTTTTATTGCCCAGATGAAGAAGTAGCAAACGAGCATTGGAAAATAATCTAGCACGTAATAGCTCAATCATAGTCAATCTATGCCAAGTAAGTATATCATTATTTATGCAAAAGGTCCTTTAAGTTCTTAAATTCGATCCGTTTATGTATCAATCTTTACCCCTTCCTTCAACAACGATACACGCGATAACTGTAACGGTGGTGAGTAGCACCAGATCGTATCCTCCATGTCCCGTCACAGTAAATATGCCTAATGATGGAAAATTAAATTATCTTATTCAATCTTTATCCACAGCTTGTGAGTATGGGACAACGAAACTTTGTTAATAGTCGAGGTATTTTATGTATTGTAAAATGGTAAAAACTAAAATGTTGATTTTCTTTTTTACTGCAGATATACAATACTTGTATATTTAGTTATTGCAAATAGAATGCCAAAGGATTATATTAACTCTCACTTGACCGTATAAAATACGAGTCCAAAGTTATGGTCGTATTATTAACTGTTTAATTGGGTAAATTGCACCTTTGGTCCCTGTTGTATGTGAAATAATCATATATACACAGCACGCGAATGTTTCCAACCTTTTGAAACACAGGGCTATTTCGTATAATACAGGGACCAAGAGTGCAGTTTATTAGATATAGTAATTAGAGGCCGGTTTTCTCATACGTACGTATCCTATACTTTATAATCTACGTGAATGAACTTTACTATTAGTCATCATGTTAAATTTTAAAGTAGTCAACCATTGAAACTTAAACAACTATGTCTGTGTTATGCATGTCTATGTAACATTGTATTAATACTCGAACTTCTTTTCTTCATCTTGCTATCATAAGTCTCCATATTTCAGACTAAATTTCTTGTTTAAGGTAATTCATGTCTTAACCCTATATATATTTACGGACGGACTATGTTGTAATTATTAGTAACTAAACATTACCCAATTATAATTCAGGTTTTGATCGTAAAGAAGCTAAAGGATCGACGAAATGAAGACCGTAAGTATTTTTAGATAATTGCACTATAGGTCCCTTAATTTTTAGAATCTTCACTTTTCCTCCAACTTTTTAGAATCATCATTCTACGCTTTGATTAACAGTTTCTTCTAGGAAGTAATGTTTCAGAAGTGGAAGAAACTATGAAAAAGCATTCTGATGAACTTTTGATCACAGTAATTATCTAACATTTAATCATTATTTGGTCAATTTGGTCAATTCCATATACAAAATTCATAACATAACTTATTTTGCAGATTAAGCACATGGAAAACATGCTTGATAAGATTTTTGACACTATAATGGCTAATTTAAGGTAATTTTTTTTATTTAGTGAGTTTTAATGAAAGAAATCTGATTATATTACTTACAGGCCAATGTCTCGAATTGAAAACAAGAGCTTAAAAAGATGATTCGGTTTTTACCAGCTACAAATCTACCTTTTTACCTTTTCTTTTTTACCTTTTTACCCTTTAGTCTTATTTATTTTATTTTCAAGAACAATACACTCTAATCAGGTAACTTTTTTTATCTAACTAATCAGAATTTTTTTACTTTTTTACCTTTTTTTACTTTTCTACCCTTTAATCTTATTTATTATTACAGCTAAAAGAGTTCCCTATTGAAGCATGTAAATTGCGTGTTTAAGTCCCCGATCTTTCTGAGATTGGTAAGGTTATCATATTTCTTTTTTTGTTTTTTTTTGCAATTTAAGTCCCTGTGGTTTGGTAAAATGGTACCCTACCCCTTATGGTTTGAAAATAAGTGTATGTTGCCCTATATTTTTAGTTAATTGCAATATAGGCCCCTATATTATGCAAAAATTACACTGTAAATCCTTATATTTTGCAAAAAATGCACTTCAGGTCTCAATGATAGTTTTAAAAAATTGGTCCTTACTTTTCAGTATAGGTTTTTACTGTTAATATTGGGACCTATAGTGCAATTATTTTTTTTGTAAGTCCTTACTTTTTTTTATATTGCGTTTGATTTTTCAGGATTTACCAGTGGTGGTTTTGTTCATACTCATACCTCTTCTTTCACCAACTTCTTCTAAAGGAGGGGTAAATATGTCATTTAATTAATCAAATATACAGTAACTAAATTATTAGTGTTTATTTAGTAATATTAAGTTAAAAAATTTAGGTTGGTTTTCAAGGAATAGCTGAAGCACTTGGTTTAGCAGCTGAGCTGTGAATACTGTTGTTGCAATTACTGCTATTATAGTTGTTGGAAGATTGGTAAGTTAAAGAGTTAAGTTAATTGCATTATAAGTCCCTTATATTGCTTATAATTGAATTATTCACTCCTTTTATTTTATTTTTGGATTTGCAGCTTCTTAGACCAATTAATAGACAAATTGCAGAGAATCAAAATGCCGAAATATTTTCTACGTGTACTCTTCTTGTTATATTGGGAACTAGTTTACTCACTGCTAGGGTAAGTAATCTCATTTATTTACATATTAGTCCACGAACTATAGGCTAGTTACCCAAATGGTCCTCGAACTTCATTTTTGTCTCGTAATTAGTCTCGCGTGTTAGATTTTTACAGTTAAGGACCAAGCTAGTAAAAGGGAGATAGTACAAGGACCACTTTGGGGAAATTGGACTATTTAGGTTACGAAAATACCTTAAAGTCTATATTATTTTACTATAAGGAAACGATATTCGAAACCAAATGATAAAAACACAAAGCTCGAGGGACCATTTTGAGAAATTCTAAAAGTTTGAGGATTATTTGGGTAACAAAAATACCAGGGTGAAAATGGATGGAATTTAACTGCGATAAAAAAAAGTTCGAGGATTGCTTGGGCAACTTTAGAAGTTTGAGGACCATTCGTATAATTAGCCTATAGTTCAGGGACCAATTTTTGGAAAAAATTTCCTTTTTTTTGTTGGTTGAATATTTTTGTGTATTTTTCTAATAATACTATGTTAATGTGGGAATGTTTGTAGGGTATAATGTCTCCACAATTAATAGATTCTCGATTTGAATTACATGATGTTAGACGCTTGTTTCCTGCCGAAAGTGAGGTATGGTGTCATTACTTCTAAAAATAAATAAAAATAAATGTACCTGTAGTGCAGTTTTTTGCATAATATAGGGACCTACAATGCGTTTTTCGCATCATATTGGGACCAATAGTCCACTTTTTGCATAGTGTTGTGACCTTAGTGCCTTATTTGCATAAATACGGGGATATATAGTGCTTTTTTGCATAACATAAAGACCTACAGTGCAATTTTTGCATAATATATTAGTGTAGTTTTCTCATAATATAGGGACCTATATAGCAATTAATTTAAAAGAGGATCTTATTTTGCATATTATAGGGACATAAAGTGCATTTTTTGCAAAATATAGGGACCTACATTGCAATTACTGTCTTGTTTTGCATAATATAGGGTTATCTAGTGCATTTTCAGTAGATATCAAGACCTATAGTTCAATTTATTCAAAATAGCATCTTATTTTGCCTTTTATAGAGACCTACAGTGCAATTAATATCTTGTTTTCATAATATTGAATCATCCGGTGTATTTATTGCAAAATACAGGGACCCATACTAGAATTTTTTTCAATTTATTTTAACAGGGATGATTCATTAACCTACTCTTTGATAGTTGCATTATGCACTCCACATGGACCTATAGTGCAATTATTTGGAAATTTACTTTTTTGTTATCTGATTCTTTTGTAGGCCTGCTTTGATGCTTCCTAGTGTAAGTATCAATATGCGACTCCTTTTAGAAGTGAGCTGGGAAATAGAAGCTTTATAGACGAATCTATTTTAGAAATGAGCCGGGAATGGGGGTCTCAGTTGCCTACTCTAGTTTGGAAGGAATCCGGGAAAGGGGTCTCAATAGCCGACTGTTTTGGAAGGGAGCCGCGAAAAGGGTCTCAATAGCCGACTGTTTTGGAAGGGAGCCGCGAAAGGGGGTCTCAATAGCCGACTATCCTATCAAAGTGTAGTCATAACATTGGCAACACGAGTATAAGCCACTATGGTATAAAGTGCAGGCAAAGATAAGACAACACTTTAAAAGGGTCGTGTAAAGGCCGAAACGAAGTCGTCAAAAGCTTGATTTCCTGTTGTAGAAGGAGCATGTGAATATGAAAACCCTAACCAATCTGAGATCTCTTCATGGTATCAGTTATGATCAATGGACGTACGTCGATGGAACCATTCTAGTAAATCTTACTGAAGTGAGTATCCACCAGTTTTCCCCGATTAAAGATGTGGCTTACACTCTGGATTCTGTTAGCAATTTTAAAAACCTTACAACTCTTTCCATGTTTGGAGAAAGTGAATCTTATAATCTTCCATCACTGGAACCTCTGGTTTCTTGTCCAAATCTCGAAAATTTGAAAATATTTGGAAAATTAGAGAAGCTTCCACCATTCAACAAATTTCCACAGTCCCTCACAAATTTTACGCTATATAACTCGAGGCTTTCTAAAGATACCATGCCTACATTGGAGAAATTTTTGAATCTGAGGAAACTCACCTTAGTCAGAGCCTATGGTGGGAAAGAATTTACATGCAGTGATAATGGTTTTCTTCAACTTGAACAACTCGAACTCAGTGATTTACCGAACTTAGAGAAATGGAATTTGGCAAATACATCCATGCCTGCCATTAGGAGATTGGAATTTGGTAAGTTAAAGAGTTAAGTTAATTGCATTATAAGTCCCTTATATTGCTTATAATTGAATTATTTACTCCCTTTATTTATTTTTTTGGATTTGCAGCTTCTTAGACCAATTTATAGACAAATTGCAGAGAATCAAAATGCCGAAATATTTTCTGCGTGTACTCTTCTTGTTATATTGGGAACTAGTTTACTCACTGCTAGGGTAAGTAATCTCATTTATTTACATATTAGTCCCTGAACTATAGGCTAGTTACCAAAATGGTCCTCGAACTTCATTTTTGTCTCGTAATTAGTCCCGCGTGTTAGATTTTTACAGTTAAGGACGAAGCTAGTAAAAGGGGGATAGTACAGGGACCACTTTGGGGAAATTGGACTATTTAGGTTACGAAAATACCATTAAGTCTATATTATTTTACTATAAGGAACGATATTCGAAACCAAATTGGTAAAAACACAAAGCTCGAGGGACCATTTTGGGAAATTCTAAAAGTTTGAGGATTATTTGGATAACAAAAATACCATGGTGAAAATGGATGGAATTTAACTGCGATATAAAAAAGTTCAAGGATTGCTTGGGCAACTTTAGAATTTTGAGGACCATTCGTATAATTAGCCTATAGTTCAGGGACAAATTTTTGGAAAAAATTTCCTTTTTTTTGTTGGTTGAATATTTTTGTGTATTTTTCTAATAATACTATGTTAATATGGGAATGTTTGTAGGGTATAATGTCTCCACAATTAATAGATTCTCGATTTTAATTACATGATGTTAGACGCTTGTTTCCTGCCGAAAGTGAGGTATGGTGTCATTACTTCTAAAGATAAATAAAAATAAATGAATTGCGTACCTGTAGTGCAGTTTTTTGCATAATATAGGGATCTACAGTGCGTTTTTCGCATAATATTGGGACCAATAGTCCATTTTTTGCATAATGTTGTGACCTTAGTGCCTTATTTGCATAAATACAGGGATATATAGTGCTTTTTTGCATAACATAGAGACCTACAGTGCAATTTTTGCATAATATATTAGTGTAGTTTTCTCATAATATAGGGACCTATAGTGCAATTAATTTAAAAGAGTATCTTAATTTGCATATTATAGGGACATAAAGTGCATTTTTTGCAAAATATAGGGACCTACATTGCAATTACTGTGTTGTTTTGCATTATATAGGGTTATCTAGTGCATTTTCAGTAGATATCAAGACCTATATTTCAATTTATTCAAAATAGCATCTTATTTTGCCTTTTATAGAGACCTGCAGTGTAATTAATATCTTGTTTTACATAATATAGAATCATCCAGTGTATTTATTGCAAAATATAGGGACCCATACTAGAATTATTTTTCAATTTATTTTAACAGGGATGATTCATTAACCTACTCTTTGATAGTTGCATTATGCACTCCACAGGGACTTATAGTGCAATTATTTGGATATTTACTTTTTTGTTATCTGATTCTTTTGTAGGCCTGCTTTGATGCTTCCTAGTGTAAGTATCAATATGCGACTCCTTTTAGAAGTGAGCTGGGAAATAGGAGCTTTATAGGTGATTCTATTTTAGAAATGAGCCGGGAATGAGGGTCTTAGTTGCCTGCTCTAGTTTGGAAGAAGCCGGGAAAGGGGTTTCAATTGCCTACTGTTTGGGAAGGAATCCGGGAAAGGGGTCTCAATAGCCGACTGTTTTGGAAGAGAGCCGCGAAAAGGGTCTCAATAGCCGACTGTTTTGGAAGGGAGCCGCGAAAGGGGGTCTCAATAGCCGACTATCCTATCAAAGTGTAGTCATAACATTGGCAACACGAGTATAGGCCACTATGGTATAAAGTGCAGGCAAAGATAAGACAACACTTTAAAAGGGTCGTCTAAAGGCAGAAACGAAGTCGTCAAAAGCTTGATTTCCTGTTGTAGAAAGAGCATGTGAATATGAACACCCTAACCAATCTGAGATCTCTTCATGGTATCAGTTATGATCAATGGACGTACGTCGATGGAACCATTCTAGTAAATCTTACTGAAGTGAGTATCCACCAGTTTTCCCCGATTAAAGATGTGGCTTACACTCTGGATTCTGTTAGCAATTTTAAAAACCTTACAACTCTTTCCATGTTTGGAGAAAGTGAATCATATAATCTTCCATCACTGGAACCTCTGGTTTCTTGTCCAAATCTCCAAAATTTGAAAATATTTGGAAAATTAGAGAAGCTTCCACCCTTCAACAAATTTCCACAGTCCCTCACAAATTTTACGCTATATAACTCGAGGCTTTCGGAAGATACCATGCCTACATTGGAGAAATTGTTGAATCTGAGGAAACTCAACTTAGTCAGTGCTTATGGTGGGAAAGAATTTACATGCAGTGATAATGGTTTTCTTCAACTTGAACAACTCGAACTCAGTGATTAACCGAACTTCGAGAATTGGAATTTAGCAGATACATCCATGCCTGCCATTAGGAGATTGGGATTTGGTAAGTTAAAGAGTTAAGTTAATTGCATTATAAGTCCCTTATATTGCTTTTAATTGAATTATTCACTCCTTTTATTTTATTTTTTGGATTTGCAGCTTCTTAGACCAATTTATAGACAAATTGCAGATAATCAAAATGCCAAAATATTTTTTGCGTGTACTCTTCTTGTTATATTGGGAACTAGTTTACTCACTGCTAGAAAAGGTAATCTCATTTATTTACATATTAGTCCCTGATCTATAGGCTAGTTACCCAAATGGTCCTCGAACTTCATTTTTGTCTCGTAATTAGTCCAGTGTGTTAGATTTTTACAGTTAAGGACCAAGCTAGTAAAAGGGGAATAGTACAGGGACCACTTTGGGGAAATTGGACTATTTAGGTTACGAAAATACCTTTAAGTCTATGTTATTTTACTATAAGGAAACGATATTCGAAACCAAATTGGTAAAAACACAAAGCTCGGGGGACCATTTTGGGAAATTCTATAAGTTTGAGGATTATTTGGGTAACAAAAATACCAGGGTGAAAATGGATGGAATTTAACTGCGATAAAAAAAAGTTCTAGGTTTTCTTGGGAAACTTTAGAAGTTTGAGGACCATTCGTATAATTAGCCTATAGTTCAGGGACCAATTTTGGGAAAAAATTTCCTTTTTTTTGTTGGTTGAATATTTTTCTGTATTTTTTTTAATAATACTATGTTAATGTGGGAATGTTTGTAGGGTATAATGTCTCCACAATTAATAGATTCTCGATTTGAATTACATGATGTTAGAAGCTTCTTTCCTGCCGAAAGTGGGGTATGGTGTCATTACTTCTAAAAATAAATAAAAATAAATGAATTGCGTACATGTAGTGCAGTTTTTTGCATAATATAGGGACCTACAGTGCGTTTTTCGCATAATATTGGGACCAATAGTCCACTTTTTGCATAATGTTGTGACCTTAGTGCCTTATTTGCATAAATACAAGGATATATAGTGCTTTTTTGCATAACATAGAGACCTACAATGCAATTTTTGCATAATATATTAGTGTAGTTTTCCCATAATATAGGGACCTATAGTGCAATTAATTTAAAAGAGGATCTTATTTTGCATATTATAGGGACATAATGTGCATTTTTGCAAAATATAGGGACCTACATTGCAATTACTGTGTTGTTTTGCATAATATAGGGTTATCTAGTGTATTTTCAGTAGATATAAAGACCTATAGTTCAATTTATTCAAAATAGCATCTTATTTTGCCTTTTATAGAGACCTACAGTGCAATTAATTTCTTGTTTTACATAATATATAATCATCTAGTGTATTTATTGCAAAATACAGGGACCCATACTAGAATTATTTTTCAATTTATTTTAACAGGGATGATTCATGAACCTACTCTTTGATAGTTGCATTATGCACTTCACAGGGACATATATTGCAATTATTTGGATATTTACTTTTTTGTTATCTAATTCTTTTGTAGGCCTGCTTTGATGCTTCCTAGTGTAAGTATCAATAGGCGAATCATTTTATAAGTGAGCCGGGAATTAGGAGCTTTATAGACGACTCTATTTTAGAAATGAGCCAGGAATGGGGGTCTCAATTGCCTACTCTAGTTTGGAAGGAGCCGGGAAAGGGGTTTCAATTGACTACTGTTTGGGAAGGAAGCCGGGAAAGGGGTCTCAATAGCCAACTGTTTTGGAAGGGAGCCGCGAAAGGGGTCTCAATAGCCGACTGTTTTGGAAGGGAGCCGCGAAAGGGGGTCTCAATAGCCGACTATCCTATCAAAGTGTAGTCATAACATTGGCAACACGAGTATAGGCCACTATGGTATAATGTGCAGGCAAAGATAAGACAACACTTTAAAAGGGTCGTCTAAAGGCCAAAACGAAGTCGTCAAAAGCTTGATTTCCTGTTGTCGAAGTAGTTCAGATTCTTCTAACTATCGCACCCGAAAAATCCAGACGGAAAAACATGCCGTTGAATCATTTTCAGGTATGTATACATTTCACTACCCTTGGAATCTACTGCACACATTTTAATTAGTTTCTTGCTCCTCTAGTAAAAATTTGGAGATACATGATGGACAAGATTCTCCTCAATTGGAGATAAAGGAGATTACATCAAAGAAACAATGCTCAGATCGTTGCTTGTGTTCTAAGAAGGGTTTGAAAGAAGTAGATACGAAGAAGGTTTTGTGGGGCTCAATTGATAAAATTGTGGATTTGACTAAGCCCCGATTTGAATCATTCTGCGAAAATATTTAGGTTCCCTTCTCAGAAATATCTTGATCATATATGTATTTTTGAGATTCATCTCAAAATCATTTAGTTTTACTAGAAAAAATTAGGTTCATATAAACCGGTATTATTAGTAGGTAAAGTACAATACAGAATATATTCGAACAGGATAGCTAACTTGGTGTTGATGTTTAAATTTTTAGGCGATACATATTTTCATTTTTCATATAATCTCGAGTGTGTTTTTAAAAGAGAAATAAATATATCATAACATGACTAATAATCATTTTTCTTATTTTTATTTAGTTGTTTTTAACGTAAACAACTTTCAGAAGATAATTTAACAGTAGGGTTAATCATTTCTTAAACGACTGATATTCATTTGTTATTATTGATAATTAATATTTGTTTTTCATATATCTAATGTGAAAAGACATATAAAAAAACTAACTAATTCCGTAATAGGATACTTACAATTATGATCGGTCGTGTGGTCTAATAATTCTACTAATCATAATAGTTTGGATGAAAGTAATGACAGTGCTAGATTTTTTTTGACAGACTTCTCCAAGATAATCGTTAAAATGGCTTATTTGTTCTGGTTTTACCAATTTGAACAAAACGTGTCCTTAAGGGTTATGGCTTCAAATTATTAAAAAAAAATGCATTTGCTACAAGAAATAAGGTTTGTACTACTATCGGGTCATGACTCTCTATCTTTAAAATGGTCAACGAAGTTCTGAAGATCAAAATGGTCGCGATATAAAAATATATGTCGATGACATAAATGTTTAAAATTGACTTGTCTTTCTTCTCAATACTTGAAATGCTTTGGTTCTCATTGACAAAAATCGAAGAAACTTCTTTTGGCTAGTTTGTTTTCATGCTTTTCTTCTTTACATGTAGAATCGGAATAATCACCACTAGGTAAAAACACTCATGTTCTTTTACTGGGGAAAATCACAAGAACTCCGATGAATTGACAAGACTTTACCTTGAGGCTTATGCGCATCGAATTAATAAAAGTTCCTATCAAACATTTTTCAAATTCATTTCTATAGATCAGAACCTGCATATCAACTTAATTAAATAGTGAATAAATGAATTTGGATATTAACAAAACACATAAGTATTGCTCTTATCAGAAAAATTCACAAATTAAAAAGCATCATCAAGTGCCCAAAATAGTAAAAACAAGTATTATTAGAGAAGCTCATTAATTCTCATGCCAAAGAAGAAAAAAGTATAAGTTTCCAGAATGATTCACTTCTTCTTGCTACTCAAAATCATGCTATTAATTTAGGTTTCATCAATTTTTCCGCTTCTTCAAGCATCTTCGGAAGAGTTATTCTTATTGAGCATGTAAAACTCATAATAATATATAAGATAACTCCTCCTGATAGCTTAAACTTTTGAGAGAATCGGTTGTCTAACATGGTAATAGAGCCTAGATCCGTAAGAGGTCGCAGGTTCGAGTCTTGCCGTCGTTACCTAGCAAAGACTAGACATGCAAAAAATGACATGAATCTAGCTTGCACGTGAGGGGGCGTATTGAGCATGTAAAACTCATATATAATATATAAGATAACTCCTCCTGATAGCTTAAACTTTTGAGATAATTGGTTGTCTAACAATTCTATCATCAAGGTTGATCTTCACAAAGCTTATGACAGAGTAAGTTGGCCTTTCCTTTTCTCTATCCTCAGGAAACTTGGTTTCTCTGATATTTAGATTTCTCTTATCAAAGATTGTGTCACCTCTGTTAGTTACAATGTGTTGATAAATGGGCACAAAGCAGGGTCCTTTACCCCCTCTAGAGGGTTAAGGAAAGGGGACCCACTTTCTCCCTACTTATTTACCATTGTTTCTAATGTTCTTTCCCTTTTAATTGAAAAAGAAGTTGATGCTGGAGTCATTAAGAGTATAAAACTCAGTAAGAATGGCCCTAACCTTCATCATCTGCTCTTCGCGGATGACTCTATTTTCTTTCTGAGAAACAATGTCTTTGAAATTCATGCATTCAGGGAAATTCACTATAAATTTTGTTTTGCTTCTGGGCTGTCCATTAATCTCAACAAGTCCTCCATCTTTCTGAGCCTTAATACCTCTGAATCCCTTAAACATTCTATCACTGAAGCATTTCGTATGCCCATAACAGAGAATTTGGGGTTATATTTAGGCCTTTCTACGGAACGGGGTAAGTCCAAACCAAAGCTATGGATTCCTAAATTTCAAAAACTGCTAAGAAACTCGTTGGTTGGAAAAAGTCCCTTCTTTCTATGACAGGAAAAACTGTTCTTATATCCTCTGTCATCCATGCTTTCCCTACGTATTTCATATCCCTTCTAGCTATCCCTAAAGGAGTTACTAGTAAAATCAACTCCCTTATTAGCCACTTATTATGGGGTAATGAAGAAGATCATGGGGTTCAATGGGTGAACTGGAATAGGATTTCTTCCCCTAAAGCTTTACGTGGTATTGGAATTAAGAATTTAGAAGCTTTCAATATCGTTCTCTTAGCCAAACAAGCGTGGCCTATTCTTACCCATCCTAACTCCCTTGTTCATCTTGTACTTAAAGACTTGTACTTCCCCAACTTTGATCTGCTCGATTCTTGCTCTATGAGAGAAGCCTCATGGATTTGGAATAACATTCGCAAAGGATGCTCTTTTCTTAAAGAGCACTCTATTAAATCTATTGGGGATGGTTACTCTACTAATATTTGGGAGGACAACTGGACAGGTAACATTCTATCTAAACCCCCAAATTATAGTGATGACCCCTCCTTCCCTAAATTTGTTGCAGACCTCTTTTCCTCTTCTACTAAGTTATGGAAATCTGATATGTTGTCTCAATTATTCCCCGTGGACATTGCTGCTAATATTCTCCACCTCAATCCCCTTCCATAATCTGGCCTTTTACCAATAATGGAATTTATACTAGCAAATCTGGATATTTACTAGCTGTATCTTCCTTGGTTATCCCTCCCCCACATCCTGGTACTTCCAGTTTTTCTGATAGTGATTTACTTAAAATTTCATGGTCCTCTAATATTCCTCCAAAGTTCAAATTCTTTTTCTAGTTGCATTCTTTCTAATGCCCTCTCTAATGAGTGTAACATGTACTCTAGAAATGCCCAACCACAGATATCTGCCATATCTGTCTGAAGGAAGAAGAACCGCTTGAACATCTTTTACTTAAATGTGAATGGACTAGGAAATTTTGGTGTATCTTTCCCCTTCACGGTCAGACTGATCATTATTATAGTATGGGGATTAACTCTTGGATAGGTACCCTTATTGATAAAGGAAAAAATAGAAGTGAGAAGAGTAATATCTTAAGTACTATCATCCTTTGTTTTTTGGTTATCTGGCTTACTAGGAATCAAAGCTTTTCCCGAGACTAAAGTTTTACGAGCTAATTCGACACCTTCAGCAAGAGAGCTTACGCGACCACTGACCAAAAGTGCAGCTGCTGCATTTAGCACCTGTCATTTAATACCAATAAAACCGTTTATTTATGAAAAATTTGCTCTATAGGTCCCTACACTATAAGAGACTTAATATTGCATCGGCAATAGAACCTTTTTCTCCTGATAACACTCTTCTATACAGGACCTCCAGCACGCAAATCCTCTAGAGTGCATCGAGGTATCCCAGAATCCACTAATAAATAATTAATTTTAATTTAGCTTAATCGATCTAAATACCCTTCATTTTCCAACTAATGCATTAATTTTTAAAATTAATTTCAAGATACTTACATGGATCAAATGAGAACTTCTCAATTTTGTCTAAAGTAACACCATACACTATCCCCGTCCTGCAAAAAATAGTTGTGAAAGGTGGAAGCATTCATTTGGATGGTTGGATGGAGAAGGTACACCACTCTTTTATATTTATTTGGTTTTGTTTGCCTAGCTAATTTTTTTTTTTTTTTTTTTTTTTTTTGAGAATTACTAGAGTTTTGTTTGTTACCACAGAAGAGTGCCTATTGAATTAAAAAAGAAACCCTGATCTGAAAAAAGAACAAATTGAAGATATACTAAAATCATATCTTGGAGTGAAGAAGGTTATTTGGCTGCCTCAATTCCAATATTCTCGATTTTCTGCTTACATACATGTATTTACAGATAATGATGATAACATGTGTTGTTTCGTGAAACCTGGTAAGGTTATGTTGTCCTGGACTGATGATAAATTGGACCCTCAGTATGAGAGAGTTCTCAATAACACCTCAGATATTAATGACAGAGGAAGAGTCTGCAGGTAAAAAAAACACTTAGTTACCGTTCCAGAATGTATTGGTGAATTTGTTTGTAACATATTGATGACAGGATGGTGATGAAACTAAAGCGAGACAGCGGGTATTAGTATTGCTGCTTCATATGTAAATTTTTATACATTGCTCCCCAATTTGGGATTAAAAAATTCGTCCAATTTTTGCATAGTATAGGGACCTATAGTACAATTAACTCAAAAATTTATACAGAGATATATAACCCAATGCTTAGTGCTATTAGTTAATTAGATCTTGTGTAGGCCCTGCTTGTGTGGTTTGTGTTCCTTTCATAAGACATTTTCAAGAGCAGCTATGGAAAATAGTTCGTGCTTAGGTCTCAATTTTCTTCTTACTTCACTAATCGAAGATTGAGGAATCACCAAAGGTTTTTACTATTTGAAAATGTAGATTGAGAATTGGAAATATAGTTTCACCTACTTGTACTACCAGAATACGTTACATATGATTGGAGGTAAATTTAAGTTTTAACTGTGGGTCATTAAGTAAATTACGTTATTGCAAACATAACATAATATATGCTTTGAATATGCAATGACTGAGTGCTATTTTGTATAATACAGGGACCAAGAGTGCAATTTATTTCATATTTGGAAGCTGAATTACCATCATAATCACAGTATACAGAATTAACCAAAAATGACACATATCTACAACTTTTAATTCTAACATTTGTCTTTTAAAATAATTCATCTTCTACTGCATCACTTAGTTGAATTTGAACTGAAAAGCAAACCAGACAACGAAAAGAAAAGCACAACAAACTAACAATAATCATAAAACTCTCATATCTCATGTTAAACTTTAATTACACGCACCAGTTGCAAGCAAGCAGGCAGTTCCTTCTTTTTCCCAACTGACAATGCCCAAATTTGTCATTTTACAAACAAACAACAATACAATTAGTAACCGCTATGCTATTCGTTGAGACATAATATCATCTCACCTTCTTCAAACAGAGTCCTCGATCAATCAATATCTGTAAACCGGCGATTTAAATAACAAATTGCATCATCAGTTTTATATACTAATCGAATTATAATTGAACAAAAATAAGTACAGAATTTCAAGTGTAAAGATAAGATTCCAACCTGTGAAAATTTCTATTGAATTTAACGGACCTCTATTCATTGGGCCTGTGTCTGTGTTGTTATGATATTACGAATAGAGACGGTGAAAAGCACTAATTCTATAAGATGATGTTCGTTGGCTTCGGTGAACATTGTGATTATAGTAACAATTTTTTACCTTAATTTCGATTATTGGCTAAGCCTGTTGATGTTGATGGACCAAGGTTAGGGTGAAGGTGAGGTGTTTGGAAAAAGAATAGGTGTGTGCGTGTGTGTGTGTTTGTGAAATGAATTGAAAAAAGAATTGAACCGTGAGAGGGAGGGTTAGGAATTACAATAAGAGCCAATTAGAGATTAATGCCTATTAAAAAACTTATTTAAAAAAAGGTGCCTAGAATAAGATTTTTTATAGAAAAATGCCTCATCCCAAACTACCCTTATAATTAACAATTAAAAAAAAGAAAGTAGAAAAAAAACAAAACAAAAACTAATAATCACAGGCGCGCGTCCGTGAAATTTTTTTAAAATCGTCATAACTAATTCTAAAAAAATCAAAAAAATCAAAAAAATAAAAAATTTATATATTTGGATAAAGCAAATTAATATTTACGTCTATGATTTTTTTCAGGATTTTTTGAATTTTTTAATTTTTTGAATTTTTTTGAATTTTTTAATTCGCAGAACATGGAATTCCATGTTTAAAACACGGAAACACGGAATTCCATGTTTTAAACATGGAATTCCATGTTTTGATATAAGGAATTTGTTTTCCGCAGACACGAAATTCACTGTTTAAAACATGGAATTCCATGTTTTATCCATGTTTTAAACATGGAATTTCGTGTTCTGCGAATTAAAAAAAATCAAAAAACTCAGAAAATCCGAAAAAAATCATAGACGTAAATATTAATTTGATTTATCCAAATATGATTTTTTTTCGATTTTTCTGATTTTTTTTGAATTAGTTATGGCGATTTTAAAAAAATTTCACGGACGCGCGCGTGTGATGAAATTAGTAGTAGATGGTGGTGGTGGTGGTGGTGGTGGTGGAGGTGGTGATAGTTGTGGTGGCTGTAGTGGTGGTGGTGGTGGTTATGATGGTGGATGCGGTGATGGTGGTGGTGGTGGTGGTGGTGGTGGTGGTGTGGTGGTGGAGGTGGTGGAAATACCCTATTATTTGTTTAAGATTTAAAAATAAAAATTGTATTAAAATTAAAATAATATATTTAATAATAAAGATAGTATAGGTATAAAAAATATAAAGGGGATGTTTTCTATAAATAATTGTTCTATTAGGCATTTATCTTTAAATAAGAAAATTAGAGGCTTAAAAAAATGAAAGGCATCATTAAGGAGGTATTTATCTCTAATTACCCCTTACAATTTCTGGAACTTCCTTTTTTAATTACATTACCGCTTATATTTTTTTTTTCTTATTTTAAACAAAATTAGTTGGTAAATAATAAATGGTAAACCCAATTTTATTTTGGACAAGATTTTTTTACCATAATTTTTAGGTATCAAAATATAGGAAATAATTACTTATTTAATAATAATTCCATTACTGATCTAACCAATTTGGTAAATAAAAATTAACTAGGAACAATTACCTTTTTTTTTTCTTTACCAATTTGGTATATTATATTGCTCTTTTTTACTTAATACACTAGTATATATATACTTCAGTTTCATCGACTAATCAACATATTTTATTGGTAAAATATTATTAAAAAAATAAGGTTTGAGATTTATTTTAACTAATTCTTTCAAATTATTTACTATTAAATAGATGCTTATACATATTTTTTATTTGTTTGTTTGTATAGGTTATACTCACAATGAACAATGGCATGTGGTCTGTAGCAAAGATCCTCAGTCAAAGTGACGTTAATACTAATACATTACTACTTCCAAAAGAAGATTTTGAAGATCACATCGTCAAAAAATTGTCGTATGAACAATATCAAATCCTACAGACATATAAATTTCTATCAATTACCATTCATGACGTTGATACAAATGAGCTAGTGCCCATAGTCCTTAATATGGAATGTGGACAATATATAAGATATTTATTTCTTTATAATTGGAAGAAAGGATTCATCAACCGCAGAAACTTAATGCAAGGTCAAGGAATAGCATTCCGTTATTGGAATCAACAAATTCAGTTTATGGTGTTAACAGATGATTCAGAAAATCAATTTTGATATTTACTAATTTCTTTTCTAGTTACTTTTTAATAGACAATAAGGTATTGCTTTACCATTATAATAAATTTGAGTTTTTTTATTATAAGCCTCGTTTATTTTTATTTTAACTACTCCCTTCAACTATTACTTTTTCCACAAATCAATCAAAAGTTGTTTGATTAAACTACACCACTGTTACTTGTAAATTAATCAGAAGCTAATTAAACAATGCTATATTCCGATTATATAATAAATGTATATAAACGCAAGTGTATACTAATGATTGTATTTTGATGTCTAGAGTATATCCATAACATTGTTTTCTCTTGCCCACCCATCCCAATTATGGCAATGAGTGCAATATTCTATTCATTGTCTGCACTTACAAGCATGTTTACTACTTTCGCCACATCTTTATCTCTTCATTGGTTCGAGTATTATTGAACCTTCTAAAGCCTTATGAAGAATTGATGAAACTTCTTTATTTTCTGAACTCTAATATTAATCATAACCTGAGGAATGTTTCTCTTTGGTTCGTTAAAAGTACTTGGTCTTTCAAATTTTTGAGTATTCACATTTATCATATTCATAGACTGAGAAGTATTGGGCATTTGTCTGATTCGTGAATCATGAACTTGTGGTCTCATAGATGATGCTGCTGATGTATTAATATTACTTCCTCGGAAATGATGATAATTACTTGTGGGCCCGGCACTTCCATATGTTTGGAACATGATTGTGAGAAGTGCAAATGTTGTTGCTGCTGCTTACTCAGTCCCTGAACTGCCCGGACGATCCCTTTCTTGTCCTGAAGAAGATATTCGTTCAATTTAAAACAATGTAATTGCTATTCAGCTTACTTCAAAACATATTTTCAATTTACTGCAATGCAATTGTTCTTTCTTTCAGTCTCTTCGCAGCAGAAATCTCGGAATTCCGTAAATAAACCCTATAAACTCTACCATAGATAGAAAAGAGGGATTTGGATCGCAGAATTATATATATATATATATATATATATATATATATATATTCTAAGAATTTAAACTACCGGATGGAATGCTAAAAATGTTAGTAACAGAAAAAACGATTTATCTATCAAGCAATGCATTAAAATCGAAGCTACTGTTGAGAGCTTCTAGTGATAAAATAATTGTGTGTGAAGAAGCAGAGAAGAGAAGGCACTTAAGAAAATGATTCCTATTCATTTACCTCAGAAGCTGGTGATTTGTGCGAGCCATTTATAAATGAAGGTCAAAGCAAAATCTTCAATTTTCCATGACCTTCACCTCAGCTATCTATGCAGCAAGATTCATCCACATATACAAGATCATTGATCATGATCATATTAATACCAGAGAGTGCAAGTATTGTTACTACCAACATATATACTATACTGAGTGATAAGAAATCAAGATTTGTCATATCTCATAGTGTTGTTAGACTTATGAACATAATGATTATGTGGGACCCTTTGAATATATACACATATGTACTAACATGTGTCATGATTTTGCAGAGATATAAAAGAAACAAGAAACCTTGCATCTATGGCTATTATACAAGATTTGGCTTCAAAATGTGACCGTGAAAAGAAAGAAGTTACTGTACAGAAGAAGCACATAGCTTATAAGCTTATAACTTGCTTCTTCCAAATGGTTAGATTACTGATTTAATTATTATATAGTCAAACTTTTCATTACATTTTTTAATGTCTACTGTGCAGTTTTTAATTATAGGGACGTATATTGCAATTCATTATTACTATAGAGATTTATACTACACTTTTTCATGATATAGGGAACTGTAAATCAGTTATTGTATACTACAGGGATTTAAAGCACAATTTTCATAATATAGGTACCCGTAATGCAATTCTTGCATAATATAGGGACCTATAGTGAAATTACCTAAAAATAGTGAGATATATAGTACGGTTTCTCATAATATAGGGACCTGCAATGAAATTTTTATAAGCTATAGAAATTTATAGTATAGGTTTTCATCATATAGGTTTTCATCATAATAGTAGACGTATCACGTTTGTATGCTATTTGATTATTCAAAGATGCTTCTGTGCGTTTTGGCCAATAGGCGCATATTAGATCATGTAACTATTCTGTGATTCTTTAGAAAAAACCAATGCTGCTAAAAAGTCGGTATGTATTTTGCTCAAAAGTTATTTTCTTAATGACTCGTGGATCTTTTTAACTCCTATCAACAGATTATAATCATTTTTCAAGCCAACATGATCTAATAAGTACCTAAAGCTTCAAGCTTGAAAGGGAAATGGTCAAATTATCTGAATTGAGCATTTTGAGGTATCAAATTGATAAGAGTAAAACCAGGAATTATTAATTTAAGTCTAGAAGTCTGTAAATTGGATTAAAATTTCTCTTTTAGTATATCAGTTGACTAATTTGTGTATTCATTGTTAGATGCTTTTGGAGTTGCAAGTGTATGGTTTATCAAATGAAATTGGTGAGATGTTACAGCTGGGATCCAATATTGAAGAACCTTCAGATCAAATAAATGGAAACAGAGAAAATAACCACTCTTATTCCCTTTTTAATCAACCTCTATTGATGAGTTTCAAAGCTCCCTCTTTAGGCTTGACTGGATTATATTTATCTCAGGAATACTTGCTTCATCATGAATAGTGCTCTCTAATGTTTAGTCCATACAGATAAGCTCGTTGATTATTTTTTAGCAGATTTTTGAAAGGATCTGTATTTTGACAATCCTTTGGGTATGAATGTAAGTATTTCTTATTATCGAGTCTTTTATTATCTCCGTGGGCTTTTCTGAAGTTATTTTTCTTGATCAGGGCAAGTTATTATCGAGTCTTTTATTGCCCAGATGAAGAAGTAGCAAACGAGCATTGGAAAATAATCTAGCACGTAATAGCTCAATCATAGTCAATCTATGCCAAGTAAGTATATCATTATTTATGCAAAAGGTCCTTTAAGTTCTTAAATTCGATCCGTTTATGTATCAATCTTTACCCCTTCCTTCAACAACGATACACGCGATAACTGTAACGGTGGTGAGTAGCACCAGATCGTATCCTCCATGTCCCGTCACAGTAAATATGCCTAATGATGGAAAATTAAATTATCTTATTCAATCTTTATCCACAGCTTGTGAGTATGGGACAACGAAACTTTGTTAATAGTCGAGGTATTTTATGTATTGTAAAATGGTAAAAACTAAAATGTTGATTTTCTTTTTTACTGCAGATATACAATACTTGTATATTTAGTTATTGCAAATAGAATGCCAAAGGATTATATTAACTCTCACTTGACCGTATAAAATACGAGAGAAGTAAGTGTTGTTAATTTGTAACTTTTTTTTTTTTAATCCAAAGTTATGGTCGTATTATTAACTGTTTAATTGGGTAAATTGCACCTTTGGTCCCTGTTGTATGTGAAATAATCATATATACACAGCACGCGAATGTTTCCAACCTTTTGAAACACAGGGCTATTTCGTATAATACAGGGACCAAGAGTGCAGTTTATTAGATATAGTAATTAGAGGCCGGTTTTCTCATACGTATCCTATACTTTATAATCTACGTGAATGAACTTTACTATTAGTCATCATGTTAAATTTTAAAGTAGTCAACCATTGAATCTTAAACAACTATGTCTGTGTTATGCATGTCTATGTAACATTGTATTAATACTCGAACTTCTTTTCTTCATCTTGCTATCATAAGTCTCCATATTTCAGACTAAATTTCTTGTTTAAGGTAATTCATGTCTTAACCCTATATATATTTACGGACGGACTATGTTGTAATTATTAGTAACTAAACATTACCCAATTATAATTCAGGTTTTGATCGTAAAGAAGCTAAAGGATCGACGAAATGAAGACCGTAAGTATTTTTAGATAATTGCACTATAGGTCCCTTAATTTTTAGAATCTTCACTTTTCCTCCAACTTTTTAGAATCATCATTCTACGCTTTGATTAACAGTTTCTTCTAGGAAGTAATGTTTCAGAAGTGGAAGAAACTATGAAAAAGCATTCTGATGAACTTTTGATCACAGTAATTATCTAACATTTAATCATTATTTGGTCAATTTGGTCAATTCCATATACAAAATTCATAACATAACTTATTTTGCAGATTAAGCACATGGAAAACATGCTTGATAAGATTTTTGACACTGTAATGGCTAATTTAAGGTAATTTTTTTTATTTAGTGAGTTTTAATGAAAGAAATCTGATTATATTACTTACAGGCCAATGTCTCGAATTGAAAACAAGAGCTTAAAAAGATGATTCGGTTTTTACCAGCTACAAATCTACCTTTTTACCTTTTCTTTTTTACCTTTTTACCCTTTAGTCTTATTTATTTTATTTTCAAGAACAATACACTCTAATCAGGTAACTTTTTTTATCTCACTAATCAGAATTTTTTTACTTTTTTACCTTTTTTTACTTTTCTACCCTATAATCTTATTTATTATTACAGCTAAAAGAGTTCCCTGTTGAAGCATGTAAGTTGCATGTTTAAGTCCCCGATCTTTCTGAGATTGGTAAGGTTAGCATATTTCTTTTTTTGTTTTTTTTGCAATTTAAGTCCCTGTGGTTTGGTAAAATGGTACCCTACCCCTTATGATTTGAAAATAAGTGTATGTTGCCCTATATTTTTAGTTAATTGCAATATAGGCCCCTATATTATGCAAAAATTACACTGTAAATCCTTATATTTTGCAAAAAAATGCACTTCAGGTCTCAATGATAGTTTTAAAAAATTGGTCCTTACTTTTCAGTATAGGTTTTTACTGTTAATATTGGGACCTATAGTGCAATTATTTTTTTTGTAAGTCCTTACTTTTTTTTATATTGCGTTTGATTTTTCAGGATTTACCAGTGGTGGTTTTGTTCAAACTCATACCTCTTCTTTCACCAACTTCATCTAAAGGAGGGGTAAATATGTCATTTCATTAATCAAATATACAGTAACTAAATTATTAGTGTTTATTTAGTAATATTAAGTTAAAAAATTTAGGTTGGTTTTCAAGGAATAGCTGAAGCACTTGGTTTAGCAGCTGAGCTGTGAATACTGTTGTTGCAATTACTGCTATTATAGTTGTTGGAAGATTGGTAAGTTAAAGAGTTAAGTTAATTGCATTATAAGTCCCTTATATTGCTTATAATTCAATTATTCACTCCTTTTATTTTATTTTTGGATTTGCAGCTTCTTAGACCAATTAACAGACAAATTGCAGAGAATCAAAATGCCGAAATATTTTCTACGTGTACTCTTCTTGTTATATTGGGAACTAGTTTACTCACTGCTAGGGTAAGTAATCTCATTTATTTACATATTAGTCCACAAACTATAGGCTAGTTACCCAAATGGTCCTCGAACTTCATTTTTGTCTCGTAATTAGTCTCGCGTGTTAGATTTTTACAGTTAAGGACCAAGCCAGTAAAAGGGGGATAGTACAAGGACCACTTTGGGGAAATTGGACTATTTAGGTTACGAAAATACCTTTAAGTCTATATTATTTTACTATAAGGAAACGATATTCGAAACCAAATGATAAAAACACAAAGCTCGAGGGACCATTTTGGGAAATTCTAAAAGTTTGAGGATTATTTGGGTAACAAAAATACCAGGGTGAAAATGGATGGAATTTAACTGCGATAAAAAAAAGTTCGAGGATTGCTTGGGCAACTTTAGAAGTTTGAGGACCATTCGTATAATTAGCCTATAGTTCAGGGACCAATTTTTGGAAAAAATTTCCTTTTTTTTGTTGGTTGAATATTTTTGTGTATTTTTCTAATAATACTATGTTAATGTGGGAATGTTTGTAGGGTATAATGTCTCCACAATTAATAGATTCTCGATTTGAATTACATGATGTTAGACGCTTGTTTCCTGCCGAAAGTGAGGTATGGTGTCATTACTTCTAAAAATAAATAAAAATAAATGAATTGCGTACCTGTAGTGCAGTTTTTTGCATAATATAGGGACCTACAATGCGTTTTTCGCATCATATTGGGACCAATAGTCCACTTTTTGCATAGTGTTGTGACCTTAGTGCCTTATTTGCATAAATACGGGGATATATAGTGCTTTTTTGCATAACATAAAGACCTACAGTGCAATTTTTGCATAATATATTAGTGTAGTTTTCTCATAATATAGGGACCTATATTGCAATTAATTTAAAAGAGGATCTTATTTTGCATATTATAGGGACATAAAGTGCATTTTTTGCAAAATATAGGGACCTACATTGCAATTACTGTCTTGTTTTGCATAATATAGGGTTATCTAGTGCATTTTCAGTAGATATCAAGACCTATAGTTCAATTTATTCAAAATAGCATCTTATTTTGCCTTTTATAGAGACCTACAGTGCAATTAATATCTTGTTTTCATAATATAGAATCATCCGGTGTATTTATTGCAAAATACAGGGACCCATACTAGAACTTTTTTCAATTTATTTTAACAGGGATGATTCATTAACCTACTCTTTGATAGTTGCATTATGCACTCCACATGGACCTATAGTGCAATTATTTGGAAATTTACTTTTTTGTTATCTGATTCTTTTGTAGGCCTGCTTTGATGCTTCCTAGTGTAAGTATCAATATGCGACTCCTTTTAGAAGTGAGCTGGGAAATAGGAGCTTTATAGACGAATCTATTTTAGAAATGAGCCGGGAATGGGGGTCTCAGTTGCCTACTCTAGTTTGGAAGGAGCTGGGAAAGGGGTTTCAATTGCCTACTGTTTGGGAAGGAAGCCGGGAAAGGGGTCTCAATAGCCGATTGTTTTGGAAGGGAGCCGCGAAAGGGGATCTCAATAGCCGACTATCCTATCAAAGTGTAGTCATAACATTGGCAACACGAGTATAGGCCACTATGGTATAAAGTGCAGGCAAAGATAAGACAACACTTTAAAAGGGTCGTGTAAAGGCCGAAACGAAGTCGTCAAAAGCTTGATTTCCTGTTGTAGAAAGAGCATGTAAATACGAACACCCTAACTAATCTGAGATCTCTTCATGGTATCAGTTATGATCAATGGACGTACGTCGATGGAACCATTCTAGTAAATCTTACTGAAGTGAGTATCCACCAGTTTTCCCCGATTAAAGATATGGCTTACACTCTGGATTCAGTTAGCAACTTTAAAAACCTTACAACTCTTTCCATGTTTGGAGAAAGTGAATCATATACTCTTCCATCTCTAGAACCTCTGGTTTCTTGTCCAAATCTCCAAAATTTGAAAATATTTGGAAAATTAGAGAAGCTTCCACCCTTCAACAAATTTCCACAGTCCCTCACAAATTTTACGCTATATAACTCGAGGCTTTCGGAAGATACCATGCCTACATTGGAGAAATCGTTAAATATGAGGAAACTCAACTTAGTCAGTGCTTATGGTGGGAAAGAATTTACATGCAGTGATAATGGTTTTCTTCAACTTGCACAACTCGAACTCAGTGATTTACCGAACTTAGATTGTTGGAATTTGGCAGATAAATCCATGCCTGCCATTAGGAGATTGGAATTCGGTAAGTTAAAGAGTTAAGTTAATTGAATTATAAGTCCCTTATATTGCTTATAATTGAATTATTCACTCCTTTTATTTTTTTTGGATTTGCAGCTTCTTAGACCAATTTATAGACAAATTGCAGAGAATCAGAATGCCGAAATATTTTCTGCGTGTACTCTTCTTGTTATATTGGGAACTAGTTTACTCACTGCTAGGGTAAGTAATCTCATTTATTTACATATTAGTCCCTGAACTATAGGCTAGTTACACAAATGGTCCTCAAACTTCATTTTTGTCTCGTAATTAGTCCCGCGTGTTAGATTTTTACAGTTAAGGACCAAGCTAGTAAAAGGGGGATAGTACAGGGACCACTTTGGGGAAATTGGACTATTTAGGTTACGAAAATACCTTTAAGTCTATATTATTTTACTATAAGGAAACGATATTCGAAACCAAATTGGTAAAAACACAAAGCTCGGGGGACCATTTTGGGAAATTCTAAAAGTTTGAGGATTATTTGGGTAACAATAATACCAGGGTGAAAATGGATGGAATTTAACTGCGATAAAAAAAAAGTTCGAGGATTGCTTGGGCAACTTTAGAAGTTTGAGGACCATTCGTATAATTAGCCTATAGTTCAGGGACCAATTTTGGGAAAAAATTTCCTTTTTTTTGTTGGTTGAATATTTTTGTGTATTTTTCAAATAATACTATGTTAATGTGGGAATGTTTGTAGGGTATAATGTCTCCACAATTAATAGATTCTCGATTTGAATTATATGATGTTAGAAGCTTCTTTCCTGCCGAAAGTGAGGTATGGTGTCATTACTTCTAAAAATAAATAAAAATAAATGAATTGCGTACATGTAGTGCAGTTTTTTGCATAATATAGGGACCTACAGTGCGTTTTTCGCATAATATTGGGACCAATAGTCCACTTTTTGCATAATGTTGTGACCTTAGTGCCTTATTTGCATAAATACAGGGATATATAGTGCTTTTTTGCATAACATAGAGACCTACAGTGCAATTTTTGCATAATATATTAGTGTAGTTTTCCCATAATATAGGGACCTATAGTGCAATTAATTTAAAAGAGGATCTTATTTTGCATATTATAGGGACATAATGTGCATTTTTTTGCAAAATATAGGGACCTACATTGCAATTACTCTCTTGTTTTGCATAATATAGGGTTATCTAGTGCATTTTAAGTAGATATCAAGACCTATAGTTCAATTTATTCAAAATAGCATCTTATTTTGCCTTTTATAGAGACCTACAGTGCAATTAATATCTTGTTTTACATAATATAGAATCATCCAGTGTATTTATTGCAAAATACAGGGACTCATACTAGAATTATTTTTCAATTTATTTTAACAGGGATGATTCATGAACCTACTCTTTGATAGTTGCATTATGCACTTCACAGGGACATATAGTGCAATTATTTGGATATTTACTTTTTTGTTATCTGATTCTTTTGTAGGCCTGCTTTGATGCTTCCTAGTGTAAGTATCAATAGGCGACTCCTTTTATAAGTGAGCCGGGAAATAGGAGCTTTATAGACGACTCTATTTTAGAAATGAGCCGGGAATGGGGGTCTCAATTGCCTACTCTAGTTTGGAAGGAGCCGGGAAAGGGGTTTCAATTGCCTACTGTTTGGGAAGGAAGCCGGGAAAGGGGTCTCAATAGCCGACAGTTTTGGAAGGGAGCCGCGAAAGGGGTCTCAATAGCCGACTGTTTTGGAAGGGAGCCGCGAAAGGGGGTCTCAATAGCCGACTATCCTATCAAAGTGTAGTCATAACATTGGCAACACGAGTATAGGCCACTATGGTATAAAGTGCAGGCAAAGATAAGACAACACTTTAAAAAGGTCGTCTAAAGGCCGAAACGAAGTCTTGATTTCCTGTTGTCGAAGTAGTTCAGATTCTTCTAACTATCGCACCCGAAAAATCCAGATGGAAAAACATGTCGTTGAATCATTTTCAGGTATGTATATATTTCACTACCCTTGGAATCTACTGTACACATTTTAATTAGTTTCTTGCTCCTCTAGCAAAAATTTGGAGATACACGATGGACAAGATTCTCCTCAATTGGAGATAAAGGAGATTACATCAAAGAAACAATGCTTAGATCGTTGCTTGTGTTCTGAGAAGGGTTTGAAAGAAGTAGATACGAAGAAGGTTTTGTAGGGCTCAATTGATAAAATTGTGGATTTGACTAAGCCCCGATTTGAATCATTCTGCGAAAATATTTAGGTTCCCTTCTCAGAAATATCTTGATCATATATGTATTTTTGAGATTCATCTCAAAATCATTTAGTTTTACTAGAAAAAATTAAGTTCATATAAACCGGTATTATTAGTAGGTAAAGTACAATACAGAATATATTCGAACAAGATAGCTAACTGGTGTTGATGTTTAAATGTTTAGGCGATACATATTTTCATTTTTCATATAATCTCGAGTGTGTTTTTAAAAGAGAAATAAATATATCATAACATGAATAATAATCATTTGTCTTATTTTTATTTTGTTGTTTTTAACGTAAACAACTTTCAGAAGATAATTTAACAGTAGGGTTAATCATCTTAAACGACTGATAATCCTTTGTTATTATTGATAATTAATATTTGTTTTTCATATATCTAATGTGAAAAGACATATAAAAAAAATAACTTTTCGTAATAGGATACTTACAATTATGCTCGGTCGTGTGGTCTGATAATTCTACTAATCATAATAGTTTGGATGAAAGTAATTAAAGTGCTAGATTTTTGACAGACTTCTCCAAGCTAATCGTTAAAATGGCTTATGTATTCTGGTTTTACCAATTTTAACAAAACGTGTCCTTAAGGGTTATGGCTTCAAATTATAAAAAAAAATGCATTTGCTACAAGAAATAAGGTTTGTACTACTACCGGGTCATGACTCTCTATCTTTAAAATGGTCAACGAAGTTCTGAAGATCAAAATGGTCGCGATATAAAAATATATGTCGACGACATAAATGTTTAAAATTGACTTGTCTTTCTTCTCAATACTTGAAATGCTTTGGTTCTCATTGACAAAAATCGAAGAAACTTCGTTCGGCTAGTTTGTTTTCATGCTTTTCTTCTTTACATGTAGAATCGGAATAATCACCACTAGGTATAAACACTCATGTTCTTTTACTAGGGCAAATCACAAGAACTCCGATGAATTGACAAGACTTTACCTTGAGGCTTATGCGCATCGAATTAATAAAAGTTCCTATCAAACATTTTTCAAATTCATTTCTATAGATCAGAAGCTGCATATCAACTTAATTAATTAGTGAGTAAATGAATTTGGATATTAACAAAACACATAAGTATTGCTTTCATCAGAAAAATTCACAAATTAAAAAGCATCATCGAGTGCCCAAAATAGTAAAAAAACAAGTATTATTAGAGAAGCTCATTAATTCTCAAGCCAAAGAAGAAAAAAGTATAAGTTTCCAGAATGATTCACTTCTTCTTGCTACTCAAAATCATGCTATTAATTTAGGTTTCATCAATTTTTCCGCTTCTTCATTTTTCCGCTTCTTCATTTTTCCGCTTCTTCAAGCATCTTAGGAAGAACTCTAAGGAAAGTTATTCTTATTGAGCATGTAAAAATCATATATAATATATAAGATAACTCCTCGTGATAGCTTAAACTTTTGAGAGAATTGGTTGTCTAACATGGTAATAGAGCCTAGATCCATAAGAGGTCGCGGGTTCGAGTCTTGCCGTTGTCACCTAATTTAAAAATTCACGTAGCAAAGACTACAATACTCATATATAATATATAAGATAACTCTTTCTCTTATCAAAGATTGTGTCACCTCTGTTAGTTACAATGTGTTGATAAATGGGCACAAAGCAGGATCCTTTACCCCCTCTAGAGGGTTAAGGAAAAGGGACCCACTTTTTCCCTACTTATTTACCATTGTTTCTAATGTTCTTTCCCTTTTAATTGAAAAAGAAGTTGATGCTGGAGTCATTAAGGGTATTAAACTCAGTAAGAATGGCCCTGACCTTCATCATCTGCTCTTCGCAGATGACTCTATTTTCTTTCTGAGAAACAATGTCTTTGAAATTCATGCATTCAGGGAAATTCTCTATAAATTTTGTTTTGCTTCTGGGCTGTCCATTAGTCTCAACAAGTCCTCCATCTTTCTGAGCCTTAATACCTCTGAATCCCTTAAACATTCTATCACTGAAGCATTTCGTATGCCCATAACAGAGAATTTGGGGTTATATCTAGGCCTTTCTACGGAATGGGGTAAGTCCAAACCAAAGCTATGGATTCCTGAATTTCAAAAACTGCTAAGAAACTCGTTGGTTGGAAAAAGTCCCTTCTTTCTATGGCAGGAAAAACTGTTCTTATATCCTCTGTCATCCATGCTTTCCCTAAGTATTTCATATCCCTTCTGGCTATCCCTAAAGGAGTTATTAGTAAAATCAACTCCCTTACTAGCCACTTATTATGGGGTAATGAAGAAGATCATGGGGTTCATTGGGTGAACTGGAATAGGATTTCTTCCCCTAAAGCTTTACGTGGTATTGGAATTAAGAATTTAGAAGCTTTCAGTATCGTTCTCTTAGCCAAACAAGCGTGGTCTATTCTTACCCATCCTAACTCCCTTGTTCATCTTGTACTTAAAGACATGTACTTCCCCAACTTTGATCTGCTCGATTCTTGCTCTATGAGAGGAGCCTCATGGATTTGGAATAACATTCGCAAAGGATGCTCTTTTCTTAAAGAGCACTCTATTAAATCTATTGGGGATGGTTACTCTACTAATATTTGGGAGGACAACTGGACAGGTAACATTCTATCTAAACACCCAAATTATAGTGATGACCCCTCCTTCCCTAAATTTGTTGCAGACCTCTTTTCCTCTTCTACTAAGTTATGGAAATATGATATGCTGTCTCAATTATTCCCCATGGACATTGCTGCTAATATTCTCCACCTCAATATCCCTTGGACTGATCAATCCCCTTCCATAATCTGGCCTTTTACCAATAATGGAATTTATTCTAGCAAATCTGGATATTTACTAGCTGTATCTTCCTTGGTTATCCCTCCCCCACATCCTGGTACTTCCAGTTTTTCTGATAATGATTTACTTAAAATTTCATGGTCCTCTAATATTCCTCCAAAGTTTAAATTCTTTTTCTATTGCATTCTTTCTAATGCCCTCTCTACTGAGTGTAACAGGTACTCTAGAAATGCTCAACCACAGATATCTGCCATATCTGTCTGAAGGAAGAAGAACCCCTTGAACATCATTTACTTAAATGTGAATGGACTAGGAAATTTTGGTGTATCTCCCCCCTTTAGTGTCAGACTGATCATTATTATAGTATGGGGATTAACTCTTGGATAGGTACCCTTATTAATAAAGGAAAAAATAGAAGTGAGAAGAGTAATATCTTAAGTACTATCTTCCTTTGTTTTTGGGTTATCTGGCTTACTAGGAATCAAAGCTTTTCCCGAGACTAAAGTTTTACGAGATAATTCGACTCCTTCAGCAAGAGAGTTTACGCGACCACTGACCAAAAGTGCAGCTGCTGCATTTAGCACCTGTCATTTAATACCAATAAAACCGTTTATTTATGCAAAATTTGCTCTATAGGTCCCTACACTATAAGAGACTTAATATTGCATCGGCAATAGAACCTTTTTCTCCTGATAACACTCTTCTATACAGGACCTCCAGCACGCAAATCCTCTAGAGTGCATCGAGGTATCCCAGAATCCACTAATAAATAATTACTTTTTTAATTTAGCTTAATCGATCTAAATAACCTTCATTTTCCAACTAATGCATTATTTTTTAAAATTAATTTCAAGATACTTACATGGATCAAATGAGAACTTCTCAATTTTGTCTAAAGTAACACCATACACTATCCCCGTCCTGCAAAAAATAGTTAAAGAGTATTTTCACTTGAAATTTATACTAAATACAGGGACCTATGATGCAATTAATTAAAAGAAGGGAGATTCTACCAAGGGGCTCATCTCATCAAGTCCTTCGGAATGATCAAACAAAGCTCTCTTCATGCCAATTCGTTGAAGAGCTTTCGCCATTATTTCAACCTATTAAACCGAAAACTATCATTAAGGTAAATTGGTAAAATGTAAAACTCTATATAGTGTATACAAACAGTATTTAAAGCTAAATAGATGCTTACAAGATCTTCTTTGTATACTCCAACAACAACGGCAAAGGGTACACTGGTCGGGTTTAACCTCGGGCCTAAGAAGTTAAATACCGTCTTTACCTCTAACCTTTTCCTATCGGGCCGAACTATTTTCATAGCTGGATGGTAAATTGCTGACATCATGAATATGATACTTGTCTCGTTCACACACCTAATCACCCCTGATTTTAACAAACAAATCACATGTAATTTCAATAATTTACATAAATAGCCTCTTTGGTCCTTTGACTTTGATCTTTTTGACAATTTAGTCCCTTATATTGTAAAAATCACATTTTTAGTCCTTTATCTTTTGATTTTGCGACAACGTGAGTCCTTTTTGTATTTACATTACATTATAAGCGTTGAAACCACGAGTCACCATAAAATTGACGTGATAAAGTCTAAAATACCGATTGACTTTGGTGAACTAGGGACTAATTACTCATGCTCAAATGAGTCTCTGCATGCTAACTGATTACTGAACTCTTAGCATAGAGAACTTTTGGTTAGTATTACGGGGCATTATGTGTTAACGTACTAATCCTATGTAGTCCTTTTGTTTGCTGTGCAATTACAGATGGAAGATAAAAAGGTCGAATACTTAGACTAATACCCCTTCACAGTATGGATGACATTATAAATTGTCAAATATGTGTAGAGTCCAAACTTGAGAAAAAACTTTTAAATCCATAACCACAAGAAAAATTAAGCTGCTAGAATAAGTACATTCGGACTTAGCTGATTTTTAAAAACTCTGCTAGTAAAGGAGAAAAAATTTACTATAAAACCTTTGTAAACGACTATTCTAAGTTTACTAAAGTATACCTTCTAAATTTAAACAAAAATACTAATAAATATATAAAAAAGAAAAGAATATGTAAAAAATAATATATTGTTAAATTCTAGTTAAGTATTATATTTTATGTCACAATATTTAACTAGAATGAAATATAAAAAAAAATATTATATATATATATTTTTAAAGAAATTTAAATTTAACTTAAAATTACAATAATTATGTATGTAAATATTTAATTTTATAAGTAAGAATGAAGTATTTTTTATTAGTCAGAAATAAATAATATTGTGAAAAAAAAGTAATGATATATACCACCCAAAATTATACCATCCAGGCATGAATTGGTTAGTGTATAAATCGTTAATCTATTTATTATTAACGATTTTTAGCCAACTAATTCACGCCACGTCATAGGTAATAATTGAATAGTATGATTATGGGCCGTGTATATTGGAAATAAAAGACAAAGGAGTGTATTAAAGATTATGATATGTTCTTGACCTAGGTAGCAAATTTAATCCATTTAAAAGTTCCGTTTTACTATATAGATAGATAATAGATACTGAATAGCTTGTAAATCAAAGTAGTTTGTAATCAACAAAATAAACAAAATTTATTGTATCGGCATGAACCAGAAACTAATTTGAAAAAGATTGTAGTGATCAAAGAACAATTATTATAAAAATATAATAAATTACGAACATAAGAAAATTAACAAAGCAGTTTGTTCTACAAAAGAAATAGAACAAAAGTTAATGACATATAGACTCTCTAACTTTACCCATATCAATTAGACTCATAAGCTCCTACTCTCTCAAGCATTGGCTTTAAATGTTGGTTTTGGTGAAGAAACATGACTTCCTCTTCTCCACCAATGAATAGTCCTCCAATAAACACTACAGGTATGGTAGGATTGCATCTAAACACAGAACGAGCCTGCTCAACTAGGTGGCCTCTTATATCTTTATCAAGCTGGATAACTGTTGCGTTAACACCAAAATCACGGAATAGCGACATGATATTGCGAGACATGCTACATGAGCTGTTGCTGAAAATCACTACTGGCTTCTCAAACACGATTGGAGGTATCTCTAGAGGTATATTCGATATTCTAGAGCTGCTATCCTCCATTTTAGAGCTGCTGCAGTGATTCATTCAAGGAAATATAAACTTGAGAGACTTATTGATAACGATTATAATTGATAGTTTTATGAAAGTTGAAGATCGAGACCTATTTATAGGTGAATTCTCTGATCTTTTTAAGGCAATTTTATTATAATTAAACTAACTTTTCATAAAACATAATTATTATAGAATATGAAAATAGTTATTATGGAATATCCATCTCATGCGTGGATGATTTCTATTGTTAAATATATTATTACCATAATATATTTTTACCATATAATATATTATTACCTTATTAGATTAATTTATTTCTATATTATATTTATTTCCCATTTAGCATAGTTTTACCTTTCTAGGTTTTGTTATCATAGTCATCTCTCTATTATTGGTAATTGTCATACGCGTTTAGTTGAGGTACTCTCCAGATACCTTTCTAGATACTTTTCTAGATACCTTTTAGGGTAAATGAAGTTGGTGATAGCAAAACAATGTCTGAAATAGCGTGAGTGTTTTTGTATTAAGTTTAATATTCTTTGTAAATTTTGTTTTGCTTCTGGGTTGTCCATTAATCTCAACAAGTCCTCTATCTTTCTGAGCCTTAATACCTCTGAATCCCTTAAACATTCTATCATTGAAGCATTTCGTATGCCCATAACAGAGAATTTGGGGTTATATTTAGGCCTTTCTACGGAATGGGGTATGTCCAAACCAAAGCTATGGATTCCTAAATTTCAAAAACTGTTAAGAAACTCGTTGGTTGAAAAAAGTCCCTTCTTTCTATGGCAGGAAAAACTGTTCTTATATCCTCTGTCAACAATGTTTTCCCTACGTATTTCATATCCCTTCTGGCTATCCCTAAAGGAGTTATTAGTAAAATTAACTCCCTTATTAGCCACTTATTATGGGGTAATGAAGAAGATCATGGTGTTCATTGGGTGAACTGGAATAGGATTTCTTCCCCTAAAGCTTTACGTAGTATTGGAATTAAGAATTTAGAAGCTTTCAATATCGTTCTCTTAGCCAAACAAGCGTGGTTTATTCTTACCCATCCTAACTCCCTTGTTCATCTTGTACTTAAAGACTTGTACTTCCCCAACTTTCATCTGCTCGATTCTTGCTCTATGAGAGGAGCCTCATGGATTTGGAATAACATTCGCAAAGGATGCTCTTTTTTTAAAGAGCACTCTATTAAATCTATTGGGGATGGTTACTCTACTAATATTTGGGAGGACAACTGGACAGGTAATATTATATCTAAACCCCCAAATTATAGTGATGACCCCTCCTTCCCTAAATTTGTTCCAGACCTCTTTTCCTCTTCTACTAAGTTATGGAAATCTGATATGCTGTCTCAATTATTCCACGTGGACACTGCTGCTAATATTCTCCACCTCAATCCCCATCCATAATCTGGCCTTTTACCAATAATGGAATTTATTCTAGCAAATCTGGATATTTACTAGCTGTATCTTCCTTGGTTATCCCTCCCCCACATCCTGGTACTTCCAGTTTTTCTGATAGTGATTTACTTAAAATTTTATGGTCCTCTAATATTCCTCCAAAGTTCAAATTCTTTTTCTGTCGCATTCTTTCTAATGCCCTCTCTACTGAGTGTAACAGGTACTCTAGAAATGCTCAACCACAGATATCTGCCATATCTGTCTGAAGGAAGAAGAACCCCTTGAACATCTTTTACTTAAATGTGAATGGACTAGGAAATTTTGGTGTATCTCCCCCCTTCACTGTCAGACCGATCATTATTATAGTATGGGGATTAACTTTTGGATAGGTACCCTTATTGATAAAGGAAAAAATAGAAGTGAGAAGAGTAATATTTAAGTACTATCATCCTTTGTTTTTGGGTTATCTGGCTTACTAGGAACCAAAGCTTTTCCCGAGACTAAAGTTTTACGAGCTAATTCGACTCCTTCAGAAAGAGAGTTTACGCGACCACTGACCAAAAGTGCGTGCAGCTGCTGCATTTAGCACCTGTCATTTAATACCAATAAAACCGTTTATTTATTCAAAATTTGCTCTATAGGTCCCTACACTATAAGAGACTTAATATTGCATCGGAAATAGAACCTTATTCTCCTGATAACACTCTTCTATACAGGACCTCCAACACGCAAATCCTCTAGAGTGCATCGAGGTATCCCAGAATCCACTAATAAATAATTAATTTTAATTTAGCTTAATCGATCTAAATACCCTTCATTTTCCAACTAATGCATTAATTTTTAATTTAATTTCAAGATACTTACATGGATCAAATGAGAACTTCTCAATTTTGTCTAAAGTAACACCATACACTATCCTCGTCCTGCAAAAAATAGTTGTGAAAGGTGGAAGCATTCATTTGGATGGTTGGATGGAGAAGGTACACCACTCTTTTATATTTATTTGGTTTTGTTTGCCTAGCTAATTTTTTTTTTTTTTTTGAGAATTACTAGAGTTTTGTTTGTTACCACAGAAGAGTGCCTATTGAATTAAAAAAGAAACCCTGATCTGAAAAAAGAACAAATTGAAGATATACTAAAATCATATCTTGGAGTGAAGAAGGTTATTTGGCTGCCTCAATTCCAATATTCTCGATTTTCTGCTTACATACATGTATTTACAGATAATGATGATAACATGTGTTGTTTCGTGAAACCTGGTAAGGTTATGTTGTCCTGGACTAATGATAAATTGGACCCTCAGTATGAGAGAGTTCTCAATAACACCTCAGATATTAATGACAGAGGAAGAGTCTGCAGGTAAAAAAAACACTTAGTTACCGTTCCAGAATGTATTGGTGAATTTGTTTGTAACATATTGATGACAGGATGGTGATGAAACTAAAGCGAGACAGCGGGTATTGGTATTGCTGCTTCATATGTAAATTTTTATACATTGCTCCCCAATTTGGGATTAAAAAATTCGTCCAATTTTTGCATAGTATAGGGACCTATAGTACAATTAACTCAAAAATTTATACAGAGATATATAACCCAATGCTTAGTGCTATTAGTTAATTAGATCTTGTGTAGGCCCTGCTTGTGTGGTTTGTGTTCCTTTCATAAGACATTTTCAAGAGCAGCTATGGAAAATAGTTCGTGCTTAGGTCTCAATTTTCTTCTTACTTCACTAATCGAAGATTGAGGAATCACCAAAGGTTTTTACTATTTGAAAATGTAGATTGAGAATTGGAAATATAGTTTCACCTACTTGTACTACCAGAATACGTTACATATGATTGGAGGTAAATTTAAGTTTTAACTGTGGGTCATTAAGTAAATTACGTTATTGCAAACATAACATAATATATGCTTTGAATATGCAATGACTGAGTGCTATTTTGTATAATACAGGGACCAAGAGTGCAATTTATTTCATATTTGGAAGCTGAATTACCATCATAATCACAGTATACAGAATTAACCAAAAATGACACATATCTACAACTTTTAATTCTAACATTTGTCTTTTAAAATAATTCATCTTCTACTGCATCACTTAGTTGAATTTGAACTGAAAAGCAAACCAGACAACGAAAAGAAAAGCACAACAAACTAACAATAATCATAAAACTCTCATATCTCATGTTAAACTTTAATTACACGCACCAGTTGCAAGCAAGCAGGCAGTTCCTTCTTTTTCCCAACTGACAATGCCCAAATTTGTCATTTTACAAACAAACAACAATACAATTAGTAACCGCTATGCTATTCGTTGAGACATAATATCATCTCACCTTCTTCAAACAGAGTCCTCATCAATCAATATCTGTAAACCGGCGATTTAAATAACAAATTGCATCATCAGTTTTATATACTAATCGAATTATAATTGAACAAAAATAAGTACAGAATCTCAAGTGTAAAGATAAGATTCCAACCTGTGAAAATTTCTATTGAATTTAACGGACCTCTATTCATTGGGCCTGTGTCTGTGTTGTTATGATATTACGAATAGAGACGGTGAAAAGCACTAATTCTATAAGATGATGTTCGTTGGCTTCGGTGAACATTGTGATTATAGTAACAATTTTTTACCTTAATTTCGATTATTGGCGAAGCCTGTTGATGTTGATGGACCAAGGTTAGGGTGAAGGTGAGGTGTTTGGAAAAAGAATAGGTGTGTGCGTGTGTGTGTTTGTGAAATGAATTGAAAAAAGAATTGAACCGTGAGAGAGGGAGGGTTAGGAATTACAATTTCTGGAATTTCCTTTTTTAATTAAATTACCGCTTATATTTATTTTTTTTCTTATTTTAAACAAAATTAGTTGGTAAATATTAAATGGTAAACCCAATTTTATTTTGGGCAAGATTTTTTTACCATAATTTTTAGGTATCAAAATATAGGAAATAATTACTTATTTAATAATAATTCCACTACTGATCTAACCAATTTGGTAAATAAAAATTAACTAGGAACAATTACCTTTTTTTTTCTTTACCAATTTGGTATATTATATTGCTCTTTTTTACTTAATACACTAGTATATATATACTTCAGTTTCATCGACTAATCAACATATTTTATTGGTAAAATATTATTAAAAAAATAAGGTTTGAGATTTATTTTAACTAATTCTTTCAAATTATTTACTATTAAATAGATGCTTATACATATTTTTTATTTGTTTGTTTGTATAGGTTATACTCACAATGAACAATGGCATGTGGTCTGTAGCAAAGATCCTCAGTCAAAGTGACGTTAATACTAATACATTACTACTTCCAAAAGAAGATTTTGAAGATCACATCGTCAAAAAATTGTCGTATGAACAATATCAAATCCTACAGACATATAAATTTCTATCAATTACCATTCATGACGTTGATACAAATGAGCTAGTGCCCATAGTCCTTAATATGGAATGTGGACAATATATAAGATATTTATTTCTTTATAATTGGAAGAAAGGATTCATCAACCGCAGAAACTTAATGCAAGGTCAAGGAATAGCATTCCGTTATTGGAATCAACAAATTCAGTTTATGGTGTTAACAGATGATTCAGAAAATCAATTTTGATATTTACTAATTTCTTTTCTAGTTACTTTTTAATAGACAATAAGGTGTTGCTTTACCATTATAATAAATTTGAGTTTTTTTATTATAAGCCTCGATTATTTTTATTTTAACTACTCCCTTCAACTATTACTTTTTCCACAAATCAATCAAAAGTTGTTTGATTAAACTACACCACTGTTACTTGTAAATTAATCAGAAGCTAATTAAACAATGCTATATTCCGATTATATAATAAATGTATATAAATGCAAGTGTATACTAATGATTGTATTTTGATGTCTAGAGTATAGCCGTAACATTGTTTTCTCTTGCCCACCCATCCCAACTATGGCAGTTACTGCAATATTCTATTCATTGTCTGCACTTACAAGCATGTTTACTACTTTCGCCACATCTTTTATCTCTTCATTGATTCGAGTATTATTGAACCTTCTAAAGCCTTATGAAGAATTGATGAAACTTCTTTATTTTCTGAACTCTAATATTAATCATAACCTGAGGAATGTTTCTCTTTGGTTCGTTAAAAGTATTTGGTCTTTCAAATTTTTGAGTATTCACATTCATCATATTCATAGACTGAGAAGTATTGGGCATTTGTCTGATTCGTGAATCATGAACTTGTGGTCTCATAGATGATGCTGCTTATGTATTAATATTACTTCCTCGGAAATGATGATAATTACTTGTGGGCCCGGCACTTCCATATGTTTGGAACATGATTGTGAGAAGTGCAAATGTTGTTGCTGCTGCTTACTCAGTCCCTGAACTGCCCCCGGACGATCCCTTTCTTGTCCTGAAGAAGATATTCGTTCAATTTAAAACAATGTAATTGCTATTCAGCTTACTTCAAAACATATTTTCAATTTACTGCAATGCAATTGTTCTTTCTTTCAGTCTCTTCGCAGCAGAAATCTCGGAATTCCGTAAATAAACCCTATAAACTCTACCATAGATAGAAAAGAGGGATTTGGATCGCAGAATTATATATATATATATATATATATATATATATATATATATATATATATATTTTAAGAATTTAAACTACCGGATGGAATGCTAAAAATGTTAGTAACAGAAAAAACGATTTATCTATCAAGCAATGCATTAAAATCGAAGCTACTGTTGAGAGCTTGTAGTGATAAAATAATTGTGTGTGAAGAAGCAGAGAAGAGAAGGCACTTAAGAAAATGATTCATATTCATTTACCTCAGAAGCTGGTGATTTGTGCGAGCCATTTATAAATGAAGGTCAAAGCAAAATCTTCAATTTTCCATGACCTTCACCTCAGCCATCTATGCAGCAAGATTCATCCACATATACAAGATCATTGATCATGATCATATTAATACCAGAGAGTGCAAGTATTGTTACTACCAACATATATACTATACTGAGTGATAAGAAATCAAGATTTGTCATATCTCATAGTGTTGTTAGACTTATGAACATAATGATTATGTGGAACCCTTTGAATATATACACATATGTACTAACATGTGTCATGATTTTGCAGAGATATAAAAGAAACAAGAAACCTTGCATCTATGGCTATTATACAAGATTTGGCTTCAAAATGTGACCGTGAAAAGAAAGAAGTTACTGTACAGAAGAAGCACATAGCTTATAAGTTTATAACTTGCTTCTTCCAAATGGTTAGATTACTGATTTAATTATTATATAGTCAAACTTTTCATTACATTTTTTAATGTCTACTGTGCAGTTTTTAATTATAGGGACATATATTGCAATTCATTATTACTATAGAGATTTATACTACACTTTTTCATGATATAGGGAACTGTAAATCAGTTATTGTATACTACAGGGATTTAAAGCACAATTTTCATAATATAGGTACCCGTAATGCAATTCTTGCATAATATAGGGACCTATAGTGAAATTACCTAAAAATAGTGAGATATATAGTACGATTTCTCATAATATAGGGACCTGCAATGAAATTTTTATAAGCTATAGAAATTTATAGTATAGGTTTTCATCATATAGGAACCTGTAATGCAATTTTTGTATAATATAGGGACCTAGTGCAATTACCTCAAAGAATTAGAGATTTATAGTACAATATTTCATAATATAGGTTAATTTAATGCAATATTTGTATATACTATAGTCTATACGGATTTATAGTACAATTTATCATAATTTAGGGACCTGTAATGCCTTTTTTGTATTATAGAGGGACCTATAGTGCAATTATCTCAATAAACTAGAGATCTATAGTACGCTATTGCAAATATAGGGACCTGTAATGCAATTTTTATGTACTATAAATATTTATAGTAAAATTTTATATAATATAGGGACCTGTAATGCAATTATCTTTGCTTTGATCTTGCATTGAAGAAAGCAATTGAGGTAACTCATTCATAGAAAATATCTTTGGAAACCATTTTCTTTTTCGGGGAATAATTTATATATCAAATGTGGTTTGGCTTTTATCCCTGAAGTTTCTTATCCCAGTTGCTATTATAGTTCTCTAAGCAGGACACAGAAGATGCGCTCTCTCGAGCATTCTTTGTTGAATCCTAGCGAAACTTAGTACATGATAACAATTCTTGAGAATAATTAAGCTATCCGTGAAATAATTTGAAGGGTTTTATTGATGAAGTCTGAGAAAAGCTGCACTATTTCCAAAGATCATTTAAGTAGAGACTTCAAAAACATGGAAAACTATTCGCAACGGTGTTTGTGTACGAAGAATAAAGAGAAATATAATGGGGGTTAAATCTTGCTACACTACAATTACAAAAAAAGCAACTATTGACTTGTAAAATATTAAGGTAAGAAAACGAACTAAAAGAATTTAACACAGACAATTAATAACCATCCTCGATGGAGTAAGCTCACTTTTTTCTAATGTTTAGTTGCAGGAGAAAAGTCACTAAACTTACAGAAAAACTTATGGGGCAAAAATAATTTAAGGTCCGTTTGTATAACTAATAATTTTAAATCCTTTGAATTTGCATTTCTTCTTACACTTAAGGTTGATCAAAGCTGATAGGAAATTTTTTTACACAACTCTCTAATAAGCATGTGCCTATCCATCTGTTGGGTATCTGTAATATACACAACTAATAGGTTGTGAATGGCCGTAATTTACCATTCAATTTGCACAAATATTAATCTTCCTTACAACATGCTTTAACACATATTATCTTTTCTATACGTGAGTATAGGAGATACTCATTGCGGAAACATCTCTATAGCGCAAGTCATGAGGCACATGTTAGTTCATAACCCACTTGTGGTTCTTCTTTTGTTTGTAATCAATGGGAAAAAAAGAAGCATATTTAATATTATCTTCTCTCATTCAGGTTCATGTAACTTTCTCTTAGAAGAAACGCAGACTACATTAATCAGTAAAAAAAATTTGTCATTTACATCCCTGATGTTGTTGCAAAATTGTGACTCAGACAGGGATCAAAGGTGCAATATATTGGAACAACACGTGTATATTTGCTAACTGTAAAAATACATGGGACATACATCAGTGGTGCAATCAACCATTTTTCCTTTTCCTTTTATGTACTTTGTAAGCATGATAAGTCAAGACACACCATTTTTGACAAAGTAACCAGTACTTCAATAATAGTATACCAAAGCTATAATCATTACTTCTTAACCGTTTCTCTTTTGTCAAATCTCGTCCTCTCTCCCTTCTTTGTGATGTAAGGTTTCAAGTCAGTAATCGATGATCCTTAGTGGATAGTTGAGTGTTTGATTTTAGCTTCAACCTTTTGTTATCACTGTCCATGTTATCATTGTAGTGGATAGGAATTTTAATTTAGAGAAGGAAAGCACTTAAGGTTAGTTCTTCTTTTGTGCTCCAAAAGGCTATTTATGGCTTAAAGTTTTGTATCTTAATTAATAGTAGACGTATCACGTTTGTATGCTATTTGATTATTCAAAGATGCTTCTGTGCGTTTTGGCCAATAGGCGCATATTTGATCATGTAACTATTCTGTGATTCTTTAGAAAAAACCAATGCTGCTAAAAAGTCGGTATGTATTTTGCTCAAAAGTTATTTTCTTAATGACTCGTGGATCTTTTTAACTCCTATCAACAGATTATAATCATTTTTCAAGCCAACATGATCTAATAATTAGTACCTAAAGCTTCAAGCTTGAAAGGGAAATGGTCAAATTATCTGAATTGAGCATTTTGAGGTATCAAATTGATAAGAGTAAAACCAGGAATTATTAATTTAAGTCTAGAAGTCTGTAAATTGGATTAAAATTTCTCTTTTAGTATATCAGTTCACAACAAAAAAACTGTGATATGCCAACTATTTTTTCCCTACCTCCCATTAAGTAGTTGTTAAAAAAACTCAATTTTGTATTTTCCCACTTTTCCTTAATAAGTGTCGTCTATTACTTCTAACAATTTCCAACTCCGTTGTAATAATTGTCGTCTATTACTTCTAACAATTTCCTAACTCCACCTTAATAGTAGTTGACTACATTAATATTTAAAAATAAAATTAAAAATATATTTAAATTTTTGTTAATTAAAAAAGTAAATGTAATTTACAAAAAATCAAAAAATAAATAAATCATAACTAATATTTTCTTTTGTTCAGCCACATAATTAATATTTAAAAATTCACAAAATTATATTAATTTTTTTTAATAAAAATATGTTTATCACTTAGTCTATTTAAATAATGAGCCTTTTATTAATGAATATCCAACTTATCAGTTTTATTAATCACATTTTTTATTTATGGTAAAAACATATATAACATTGGAAAAAAAAAACATATATAACTTTGACTAATTTAACACCCAAATTATTCTCCACTTAATTATCCCCAAATTACTTCTTCTTCTTTCAATTTAACAACCTAATGTCTCTCTCCCATCGGATCTTTCTTCCGCCACCGCAACGGCCGTTGCACTTCCACCGCAACGGCCGTTGCACTTCCACGGCCACTGCCATTGCACTTCCACGGCCACTGCCATCGCACTGCCACCTCCACCACCACCGTCAGGTCATTCTAAATCCTCTTCTTACTCTCTCTCTCGCGGCCCAGCACCCAACTCTCTCTCTATCGCGGCCGACCACTGCCACCATATAGCCATCACTGATCGAACTATCCGGGCAAGAATCTGGAAGCTTCAGAGCCTCCAATACTGCTGCTCTACTGTCAAACACGTAAGGAAATGGGAGGACACAACTGGAAGCTTCAGAGCCTTAAACTGTAAGTCAGAACCCTTCTTCATTTGCCTTAGTTATTTCAATTCAAGTGGTTTTCTAAAAAAAATCAGTTTGTAAGTCACAACCACTCTTCATTTGCCTCAGTTATTTCAGTTCAAGTGTTTTTCTGTAAATTTTATTAGATGTAAGGTGTATTCTTAAGTGATTCATCAGATAGCCTCCTCAATGAATTTTAAATTCTTAACTGCCACCGCTTGCATTGTTCGTAATTCATGTATGAATAATGTAATTAATATATCATCTATTATACAGTGATAATTTTGCTTCATGTATAAATACCTAAATTGTGCAGTTGTCTGCAATTTATGCACAATTTCAATTCAAATAACCGATTAAAATATCTATAATCAGATTAACTTGTATGGTTTATTAACTATGTCCTTTACTTGTCCAAAGAAAGTATATATTAGGGTTTAACACATGTTCTTTCTCGTCTCTGTTTTCAAATTCTTAAAGTATTTTGTTCCTTATTTCCTTTTCGTTTATTAAGTAAAGCTTCTCTAATTGGTAATTTTACTTCTATGGTAGCTTTATGTTGAAGAATTATAGTTTGTGGGTAAAATTTTTTTTAGTTCAGAGATAAATTTGTAGTAATTATAAGGTAATAACTAGTTGTTAAATTATTACTGTTACAGAAACAAATCAGAAGAGGTGTAATTGGGTACACACTTATGGTAGAAGAAGTAGGGCGTCAAAAAATTGATCATATTGTAAGTTCATTACTTAAAATGATGCATTACTTTATCTTAAACTTATACATACATACAGATACTTCTTACTTATAAGTCACATGTGCAGCTTAATTTTTTGTTATAACTCAGTAATTAAAATCTTCTTCTCTCTCTTTTGTTTATATTCTAAGGTTTTCAATTGCTTGGATGAGACAAAAAAAGGAGAAGTAAGTGTTATATTCATCTTTTTCAACATATTTTTCTACGAAATTTGCTTTAACTTTAGCAATAATTTATTTTAAATAGTTTCACATTTAGATAATTCTTTTATTTGGTGTTAGATTGCTTGTGCAACAGTTGGTGAAGCTCGGCAATGGATGGAAGCTTTTGATCAAGCCAAACAACAGGTAAAAAATTATGTTTTTACTTCAAGATCTAATAGTTTCTTTTATGATTAACTCGGTGAAAGACTGAACATTACCATGGAAAATATAGGCTAAACATGAGCTTACAAGAGGTGCCTCAAGACACAAATTAAGCATGGAGACTGAGTATGCTTTTACACTATTTTGCACAATCAGTGGTAATTTTTCTACTCCTACATTATAACTAACCTTAAATATCTCATTGTGTTGTCTTATTTGATGATTTATTATGTTTCTTTTTAAAAATTATTTCTCATTATATTTTGGATTTCCATGTGTTAGATAACTCGAAAGATGTGACAAGATCAAGCTCCAAGGTATATATACTACTACTCTACTTACTTTGAATTTATATTATTCATATCTAAATGTGTGATTTTATTTTTATTTTTAACTGTGTATGTTTTACTGTAGAGTGGTAAAGGTGTTCTGGTAAAAGCTGTTGGTGTTGTGGCAAATGTTGTGATAATCAGATGCTTAAAGGTGTTGTGACATTAAATTACCTTTTCCTCTTGATCAATTAGCAATAGCAATGAAATCCCTGTTATACTTTCCTTACTAAGTTGAATGAGGTGTACACATAATTATGCAGTTTCTATAACATTGAGTATCAAATATCATAAGTTCTTGTTAAGTGCGTTTATATTTCCATTAGTATCATTTGCCTGAAGCTATTATTGGTTGAAATCTCTTTTGGCTATATTTGTTACTTTTTAAAACTGCGGGTATATTTCTCAAAACATAGGGAGGTTTTGGTTTTTTATTATTTAGTTAATAAGGAAGTTTCCTAGATCTTTGAGAAGGTGTTTGTATGAGAATTATCTTACGTGTGTATTTGTCACAATTAATTGAATCTTGACCAGTGATTTCTCATGGAATCAACGCTGGAGATGTAAAGAAGCTTCAGGATGCAGACGTGCAATGGCTTGATGATGCACATTAAGAAGGTTTGATTTATGTAAATGTTTGGTTGTTACGTTTTTATTAGCACTAAGTAAGCTTTACTTTTTTTCTTAAATGAGTATTTGAAGTTGTGTTAATTGAAATATGAAATTAAAAATAATGATTCGATTTGATACAGAGGAAGGATGTGGTTAATATTACATCAGGAAGTCATGCTTCAGATAAACTGTTCAGAGGTAAATAAAATTTAAAATCTGCTTCTCTTTGTGCTTTATATTGATTTTAATCATAATTTCTTATCTGTGAAGGTGGAATCATAAGTCTATCAATAAAGCTCTCTAATCTTATTGTTTTTTCAGGTTAGGAAAAACACAGTTTGCTCACACACTATGTGTTTCAACCCAGGTTTTGTATCTCTTATTCTTATACACAAATAGATAAAGGATAGATATTCTTAGCTTTGATTGTATTTTAATGAAGGGTGGAAATGGAAAGGTTGCTTATATTGATACTGAGAGAACTTTGTATCCTTGTTTTAAGTTATTTATATACTCAAATTCAGAATAAACCACGTTTTCCTTTAACTAAAAAATTGCCTTTTTAGCCGACCTGATCGTATAGTCCCAACTGCTGAAAGATTTCGAATGTAACCGGAAGCTGTACTTGATAATGTAAATAAAATACCTTCCATTTCTTCATATTCTTATTTTCATACACTGATTGTTTAATTTAAAGATTATATATGCACGTGCTTACACTTATGAGCATCAACACAACTTACTTCTTGGCTTAGCAGCAAAAATATCTAAAGAACCTTTCAGACTTTTGGTAAGCAATTAGATCGTATATATGCTTTTCAAAATTTTGAACTTTCAGGTTCGAGAAGAAGGTAAAAGGGTTGGTCTGAAACTGAAGGTACAGACGGCTGAGAAGCAATGGTACGTGAACCTGGTGCAGTATGTGCACAGTATAAGGATATATAGTGCAATTTTGCATGATATAGGGACTTATAATGCAATTAACTCAAAAGAAGCACCTTTCATTGCGCCACTTCTGATGATTTATAGATTTAAATTACATTACAGGTTGATCCAAGATTTTATATGGAATAGAAATGTATTGGAGGATCTTATTGAAAATAAGGTACGAAAGATTTGTCTCGAAAATAATAAGATAAAATTTATCTTTTTATCAAAGTCACAAAGATGCTTAACACTCAAAATTCTTTCATTTTTATTTAATTGTATTATCTTCTAAGAATCTTTTTTGTATATTTTCATCTTGGGTTTCTTTGTTTTTTCTAAAAACTAAATATTTCTGTGTTACTACAATTTTTTAACCTTTTCTTTTACTATAGGAAGCATTAAAAACGCAAATTTGTGAGCTGGAAGAAAATGCACGAGAAATAAGGTCGTGAAAGTCAAAAAAAAGTAACAGAATAATAATATGGTGCGACAGTGTATGAACATGTTAGTGATTTTTTTATTCATTTTTTGTATTTAGACTAATTAATTTGTGTATTTAATTTATTAGATTAAAAGAAATGGAAAGCACAAAGCAAAATCGTTTACAAGCTTTACAAATATTTGGAGTGGATAAAATATTCAAAGCTTATAATTGTGTACAAGAGCATCAACATGAGTTTAAAAAGGAGGTTTATGGTTCAGTTTTAGTTGAGGTAATTATAATTTAATTAAAAATCATTTCTTTTTGTAACTTAACACACTTAATCCTAGGTTAATGTTTCAAATCGGAATCACGTGGACTATTTAGAAGGTCAAATTGTCACATATGGAAGGTACTTACTTTTTCAACCCTAGGTCCCTCAAATTATTATTAAATATCTTTTTTTCACCTCAAATTTGTTTTATTTAGGCTTTTATAATCCAAGTTTCAGCTGATCGTGACTACTTGTTCAAGAATTTCAAGTCATTCGAAGTTCCTATCGTAAATCATGTCCAAAACGAAACTCGTTACAAAGAGCAGTTTCAAGTAACACATGAGGTATTTACTATTTTACTATTTACCACAATATAGCCATTTTTTTAACAGAGTAGTAAATTTTCTTCCAGAGGCAAAAGCTCGAAATAAATTCACGTCTCGACTTACTATTCGAAGCTCCAAGTGCTGTTAAAGAAGTTTCAATCGGTCATTTTTATCTCGAACACTCGGTAAATTTAAATAAATTAACATTCTAATCGGTAATTTTCGGATTTACTAATTTTCAATTTTTTTTAGTATATCGGATCAAAAAGGAAATGAAGTACAAGGAGCAGGAATAATGGATTTTTGGACACCAGAAAATCATTACAGACGTATGTATTTGTGTGTTTGAATGTGTTTTTGTGTGTGTATGTGTGTGTTTTTGTGTTTCTAATGTTTTCTTCGTTAAATATAGGAAGAGATTGTGATAATAGTGTCGAAATTTATCTTCTTTTAATATTTTGAAAAGCAAAACTTTTGACCCTATAGAATTTTTTTTTCTATGATTGCATTATGCCCCCAGGGACCTATAGTGCAATTATCGCAATTACTTTTTCGTTAACGTATCCTTTTGTAGGCTGCTTTAATGCTACCTGGTGCAAGCAAACCTTATCAAATAGCCGACTCTATCTTATAAATAAGCTGGTAAAAAGGGTCTCAAAAGCCGACTCTAATTTGGAAGAAAGTTGGGAAAGAAGGTCTCAATAGCCGACTCTAATTTGGAGGGGAGCTGGGAAAGGAGGTCTCAATAGCCGACTCTTTTGGAGGGGAGCTGGGAAAGGAGGTCTCAATAGCCGACTCTTTTGGAAGGGAGCTGGGAAAGGAAGGTCTCAATAGCCGACTCTTTTGGAGGGGAGCTGGAAAGGAGGTCTCAATAGCCGACTCTTGTTGAGGGGAGCTGGGAAAGGAGGTCGCAATAACCGACTCTTTGTGGAAGGCAGCTGGGAAATGGGATCTCAATAGCCGACTATCTTATCAAAATGTAGTCATAACATTGGCAACACGAGTATAGGCCACTATGGGATAATGTGCAGGCAAAGATAAGCCAACGCTTTAAAAGGGTCGTCTAAAGGTCAAAACGAAGTCGGCAAAAAAGGTTTTTCTTGTTGTGGTTGTTAGATGCTTTTGGAGTTGCAAGTGTATGGTTTATCAAATGAAATTGGTGAGATGTTACAGCTGGGATCCAATATTGAAGAACCTTCAGATCAAATAAATGGAAACAGAGAAAATAACCACTCTTATTCCCTTTTTAATCAACCTCTATTGATGAGTTTCAAAGCTCCCTCTTTAGGCTTGACTGGATTATATTTATCTCAGGAATACTTGCTTCATCATGAATAGTGCTCTCTAATGTTTAGTCCATACAGATAAGCTCGTTGATTATTTTTTAGCAGATTTTTGAAAGGATCTGTATTTTGACAATCCTTTGGGTATGAATGTAAGTATTTCTTATTATCGAGTCTTTTATTATCTCCGTGGGCTTTTCTGAAGTTATTTTTCTTGATCATGGCAAGTTATTATCGAGTCTTTTATTGCCCAGATGAAGAAGTAGCAAACGAGCATTGGAAAATAATCTAGCACGTAATAGCTCAATCATAGTCAATCTATGCCAAGTAAGTATATCATTATTTATGCAAAAGGTCCTTTAAGTTCTTAAATTCGATCCGTTTATGTATCAATCTTTACCCCTTCCTTCAACAACGATACACGCGATAACTGTAACGGTGGTGAGTAGCACCAGATCGTATCCTCCATGTCCCGTCACAGTAAATATGCCTAATGATGGAAAATTAAATTATCTTATTCAATCTTTATCCACAGCTTGTGAGTATGGGACAACGAAACTTTGTTAATAGTCGAGGTATTTTATGTATTGTAAAATGGTAAAAACTAAAATGTTGATTTTCTTTTTTACTGCAGATATACAATACTTGTATATTTAGTTATTGCAAATAGAATGCCAAAGGATTATATTAACTCTCACTTGACCGTATAAAATACGAGTCCAAAGTTATGGTCGTATTATTAACTGTTTAATTGGGTAAATTGCACCTTTGGTCCCTGTTGTATGTGAAATAATCATATATACACAGCACGCGAATGTTTCCAACCTTTTGAAACACAGGGCTATTTCGTATAATACAGGGACCAAGAGTGCAGTTTATTAGATATAGTAATTAGAGGCCGGTTTTCTCATACGTATCCTATACTTTATAATCTACGTGAATGAACTTTACTATTAGTCATCATGTTAAATTTTAAAGTAGTCAACCATTGAAACTTAAACAACTATGTCTGTGTTATGCATGTCTATGTAACATTGTATTAATACTCGAACTTCTTTTCTTCATCTTGCTATCATAAGTCTCCATATTTCAGACTAAATTTCTTGTTTAAGGTAATTCATGTCTTAACCCTATATATATTTACGGACGGACTATGTTGTAATTATTAGTAACTAAACATTACCCAATTATAATTCAGGTTTTGATCGTAAAGAAGCTAAAGGATCGACGAAATGAAGACCGTAAGTATTTTTAGATAATTGCACTATAGGTCCCTTAATTTTTAGAATCTTCACTTTTCCTCCAACTTTTTAGAATCATCATTCTACGCTTTGATTAACAGTTTCTTCTAGGAAGTAATGTTTCAGAAGTGGATATAACTATGAAAAAGCATTCTGATGAACTTTTGATCACAGTAATTATCTAACATTTAATCATTATTTGGTCAATTTGGTCAATTCCATATACAAAATTCATAACATAACTTATTTTGCAGATTAAGCACATGGAAAACATGCTTGATAAGATTTTTGACACTGTAATGGCTAATTTCAGGTAATTTTTTTTATTTAGTGAGTTTTAATGAAAGAAATCTGATTATATTACTTACAGGCCAATGTCTCGAATTGAAAACAAGAGCTTAAAAAGATGATTCGGTTTTTACCAGCTACAAATCTACCTTTTTACCTTTTTACCCTTTAGTCTTATTTATTTTATTTTCAAGAACAATACACTCTAATCAGGTAACTTTTTTTATCTAACTAATCAGAATTTTTTTACTTTTTTACATTTTTTTACTTTTCTACCCTTTAATCTTATTTATTATTACAGCTAAAAGAGTTCCCTGTTGAAGCATGTAAATTGCGTGTTTAAGTCCCCGATCTTTCTGAGATTGGTAAGGTTAGCATATTTCTTTTTTTGTTTTTTTTTTGCAATTTAAGTCCCTGTGGTTTGGTAAAATGGTACCCTACCCCTTATGGTTTGAAAATAAGTGTATGTTGCCCTATATTTTTAGTTAATTTCAATATAGGCCCCTATATTATGCAAAAATTACACTGTAAATCCTTATATTTTGCAAAAAAATGCACTTCAGGTCTCAATGATAGTATTAAAAAATTGGTCCTTACTTTTCAGTATAGGTTTTTACTGTTAATATTGGGACCTATAGTGCAATTATTTTTTTTGTAAGTCCTTACTTTTTTCTATATTGCGTTTGATTTTTCAGGATTTACCAGTGGTGGTTTTGTTCATACTCATACCTCTTCTTTCACCAACTTCTTCTAAAGGAGGGGTAAATATGTCATTTAATTAATCAAATATACAGTAACTAAATTATTAGTGTTTATTTAGTAATATTAAGTTAAAAAATTTAGGTTGGTTTTCAAGGAATAGCTGAAGCACTTGGTTTAGCAGCTGAGCTGTGAATACTGTTGTTGCAATTACTGCTATTATAGTTGTTGGAAGATTGGTAAGTTAAAGAGTTAAGTTAATTGCATTATAAGTCCCTTATATTGCTTATAATTGAATTATTCACTCCTTTTATTTTATTTTTGGATTTGCAGCTTCTTAGACCAATTAATAGACAAATTGCAGAGAATCAAAATGCCGAAATATTTTCTACGTGTACTCTTCTTGTTATATTGGGAACTAGTTTACTCACTGCTAGGGTAAGTAATCTCATTTATTTACATATTAGTCCACGAACTATAGGCTAGTTACCCAAATGGTCCTCGAACTTCATTTTTGTCTCGTAATTAGTCTCGCGTGTTAGATTTTTACAGTTAAGGACCAAGCCAGTAAAAGGGGGATAGTACAAGGACCACTTTGGGGAAATTGGACTATTTAGGTTACGAAAATACCTTTAAGTCTATATTATTTTACTATAAGGAAACGATATTCGAAACCAAATGATAAAAACACAAAGCTCGAGGGACCATTTTGGGAAATTCTAAAAGTTTGAGGATTATTTGGGTAACAAAAATACCAGGGTGAAAATGGATGGAATTTAACTGCGATAAAAAAAAGTTCGAGGATTGCTTGGGCAACTTTAGAAGTTTGAGGACCTACTTATTTACCATTGTTTCTAATGTTTTTTCCCTTTTAATTGAAAAAGAAGTTGATGCTGGAGTCATTAAGGGTATTAAACTCAGTAAGAATGGCCCTAACCTTCATCATCTGCTCTTCGCAGATGACTCTATTTTCTTTCTGAGAAACAATGTCTTTGAAATTCATGCATTCAGGGAAATCCTCTATAAATTTTGTTTTGCTTCTGGGCTGTCCATTAGTCTCAACAAGTCCTCCATCTTTCTGAGCCTTAATACCTCTGAATCCCTTAAACATTCTATCACTGAAGCATTTCGTATGCCCATAACAGAGAATTTGGGGTTATATCTAGGCCTTTCTACGGAATGGGGTAAGTCCAAACCAAAGCTATGGATTCCTGAATTTCAAAAACTGCTAAGAAACTCGTTGGTTGGAAAAAGTCCCTTCTTTCTATGGCAGGAAAAACTGTTCTTATATCCTCTGTCATCCATGCTTTCCCTAAGTATTTCATATCCCTTCTGGCTATCCCTAAAGGAGTTATTAGTAAAATCAACTCCCTTACTAGCCACTTATTATGGGGTAATGAAGAAGATCATGGGGTTCATTGGGTGAACTGGAATAGGATTTCTTCCCCTAAAGCTTTACGTGGTATTGGAATTAAGAATTTAGAAGCTTTCAGTATCGTTCTCTTAGCCAAACAAGCGTGGTCTATTCTTACCCATCCTAACTCCCTTGTTCATCTTGTACTTAAAGACATGTACTTCCCCAACTTTGATCTGCTCGATTCTTGCTCTATGAGAGGAGCCTCATGGATTTGGAATAACATTCGCAAAGGATGCTCTTTTCTTAAAGAGCACTCTATTAAATCTATTGGGGATGGTTACTCTACTAATATTTGGGAGGACAACTGGACAGGTAACATTCTATCTAAACACCCAAATTATAGTGATGACCCCTCCTTCCCTAAATTTGTTGCAGACCTCTTTTCCTCTTCTACTAAGTTATGGAAATATGATATGCTGTCTCAATTATTCCCCATGGACATTGCTGCTAATATTCTCCACCTCAATATCCCTTGGACTGATCAATCCCCTTCCATAATCTGGCCTTTTACCAATAATGGAATTTATTCTAGCAAATCTGGATATTTACTAGCTGTATCTTCCTTGGTTATCCCTCCCCACATCCTGGTACTTCCAGTTTTTCTGATAATGATTTGCTTAAAATTTCATGGTCCTCTAATATTCCTCCAAAGTTCAAATTCTTTTTCTATTGCATTCTTTCTAATGCCCTCTCTACTGAGTGTAACAGGTACTCTAGAAATGCTCAACCACAGATATCTGCCATATCTGTCTGAAGGAAGAAGAACCCCTTGAACATCTTTTACTTAAATGTGAATGGACTAGGAAATTTTTGTGTATCTCCCCCCTTTAGTGTCAGACTGATCATTATTATAGTATGGGGATTAACTCTTGGATTGGTACCCTTATTGATAAAGGAAAAAATAGAAGTGAGAAGAGTAATATCTTAAGTACTATCATCCTTTGTTTTTGGGTTATCTGGCTTACTAGGAATCAAAGCTTTTCCCGAGACTAAAGTTTTACGAGATAATTCGACTCCTTCAGCAAGAGAGTTTACGCGACCACTGACCAAAAGTGCAGCTGCTGCATTTAGCACCTGTCATTTAATACCAATAAAACCGTTTATTTATGCAAAATTTGCTCTATAGGTCCCTACACTATAAGAGACTTAATATTGCATCGGCAATAGAACCTTTTTCTCCTGATAACACTCTTCTATACAGGACCTCCAGCACGCAAATCCTCTAGAGTGCATCGAGGTATCCCAGAATCCACTAATAAATAATTACTTTTTTAATTTAGCTTAATCGATCTAAATAACCTTCATTTTCCAACTAATGCATTATTTTTTAAAATTAATTTCAAGATACTTACATGGATCAAATGAGAACTTCTCAATTTTGTCTAAAGTAACACCATACACTATCCCCGTCCTGCAAAAAATAGTTAAAGAGTATTTTCACTTGAAATTTATACTAAATACAGGGACCTATGATGCAATTAATTAAAAGAAGGGAGATTCTACCAAGGGGCTCATCTCATCAAGTCCTTCGGAATGATCAAACAAAGCTCTCTTCATGCCAATTCGTTGAAGAGCTTTCGCCATTATTTCAACCTATTAAACCGAAAACTATCATTAAGGTAAATTGGTAAAATGTAAAACTCTATATAGTGTATACAAACAGTATTTAAAGCTAAATAGATGCTTACAAGATCTTCTTTGTATACTCCAACAACAACGGCAAAGGGTACACTGGTCGGGTTTAACCTCGGGCCTAAGAAGTTAAATACCGTCTTTACCTCTAACCTTTTCCTATCGGGCCGAACTATTTTCATAGCTGGATGGTAAATTGCTGACATCATGAATATGATACTTGTCTCGTTCACACACCTAATCACCCCCTGATTTTAACAAACAAATCACATGTAATTTCAATAATTTACATAAATAGCCTCTTTGGTCCTTTGACTTTGATCTTTTTGACAATTTAGTCCCTTATATTGTAAAAATCACATTTTTAGTCCTTTATCTTTTGATTTTGCGACAACGTGAGTCCTTTTTGTATTTACATTACATTATAAGCGTTGAAACCACGAGTCACCATAAAATTGACGTGATAAAGTCTAAAATACCGATTGACTTTGGTGAACTAGGGACTAATTACTCATGCTCAAATGAGTCTCTGCATGCTAACCGATTACTGAACTCTTAGCGTAGAGAACTTTTGGTTAGTATTACGGGGCATTATGTGTTAACGTACTAATCCTATGTAGTCCTTTTGTTTGCTGTGCAATTACAGATGGAAGATAAAAAGGTCGAATACTTAGACTAATACCCCTTCACAGTATGGATGACATTATAAATTGTCAAATATGTGTAGAGTCCAAACTTGAGAAAAAACTTTTAAATCCATAACCACAAGAAAAATTAAGCTGCTAGAATAAGTACATTCGGACTTAGCTGATTTTTAAAAACTCTGCTAGTAAAGGAGAAAAAATTTACTATAAAACCTTTGTAAACGACTATTCTAAGTTTACTAAAGTATACCTTCTAAATTTAAACAAAAATACTAATAAATATATAAAAAAGAAAAGAATATGTAAAAAATAATATATTGTTAAATTCTAGTTAAGTATTATATTTTATGTCACAATATTTAACTAGAATGAAATATAAAAAAAAATATTATATATATATTTTTAAAGAAATTTAAATTTAACTTAAAATTACAATAATTATGTATGTAAATATTTAATTTTATAAGTAAGAATTAAGTATTTTTTATTAGTCAGAAATAAATAATATTGTGAAAAAAAAGTAATGATATATACCACCCAAAATTATACCATCCAGGCATGAATTGGTTAGTGTATAAATCGTTAATCTATTTATCATTAACGATTTTTAGCCAACTAATTCACGCCACGTCATAGGTAATAATTGAATAGTATGATTATGGGCCGTGTATATTGGAAATAAAAGACAAAGGAGTGTATTAAAGATTATGATATGTTCTTGACCTAGGTAGCAAATTTAATCCATTTAAAAGTTCCGTTTTACTATATAGATAGATAATAGATACTGAATAGCTTGTAAATCAAAGTAGTTTGTAATCAACAAAATAAACAAAATTTATTGTATCGGCATGAACCAGAAACTAATTTGAAAAAGACTGTAGTGATCAAAGAACAATTATTATAAAAATATAATAAATTACGAACATAAGAAAATTAACAAAGCAGTTTGTTCTACAAAAGAAATAGAACAAAAGTTAATGACATATAGACTCTCTAACTTTACCCATATCAATTAGACTCATAAGCTCCTACTCTCTCAAGCATTGGCTTTAAATGTTGGTTTTGGTGAAGAAACATGACTTCCTCTTCTCCACCAATGAATAGTCCTCCAATAAACACTACAGGTATGGTAGGATTGCATCTAAACACAGAAAGAGCCTGCTCAACTAGGTGGCCTCTTATATCTTTATCAAGCTGGATAACTGTTGCGTTAACACCAAAATCACGGAATAGCGACATGATATTGCGAGACATGCTACATGAGCTGTTGCTGAAAATCACTACTGGCTTCTCAAACACGATTGGAGGTATCTCTAGAGGTATATTCGATATTCTAGAGCTGCTATCCTCCATTTTAGAGCTGCTGCAGTGATTCATTCAAGGAAATATAAACTTGAGAGACTTATTGATAACGATTATAATTGATAGTTTTATGAAAGTTGAAGATCGAGACCTATTTATAGGTGAATTCTCTGATCTTTTTAAGGCAATTTTATTATAATTAAACTAACTTTTCATAAAACATAATTATTATAGAATATGAAAATAGTTATTATGGAATATCCATCTCATGCATGGATGATTTCTATTGTTAAATATATTATTACCATAATATATTTTTACCATATAATATATTATTACCTTATTAGATTAATTTATTTCTATATTATATTTATTTCCCATTTAGCATAGTTTTACCTTTCTAGGTTTTGTTATCATAGTCATCTCTCTATTATGGGTAATTGTCATACGCGTTTAGTTGAGGTACTCTCCAGATACCTTTCTAGATACCTTTTAGGGTAAATGAAGTTGGTGATAGCAAAACAATGTCTGAAATAGCGTGAGTGTTTTTGTATTAAGTTTAATATTCTTTGTAAATTTTGTTTTGCTTCTGGGTTGTCCATTAATCTCAACAAGTCCTCTATCTTTCTGAGCCTTAATACCTCTGAATCCCTTAAACATTCTATCATTGAAGCATTTCGTATGCCCATAACAGAGAATTTGGGGTTATATTTAGGCCTTTCTACGGAATGGGGTAAGTCCAAACCAAAGCTATGGATTCCTAAATTTCAAAAACTGTTAAGAAACTCGTTGGTTGAAAAAAGTCCCTTCTTTCTATGGCAGGAAAAACTGTTCTTATATCCTCTGTCAACAATGTTTTCCCTACGTATTTCATATCCCTTCTGGCTATCCCTAAAGGAGTTATTAGTAAAATTAACTCCCTTATTAGCCACTTATTATGGGGTAATGAAGAAGATCATGGTGTTCATTGGGTGAACTGGAATAGGATTTCTTCCCCTAAAGCTTTACGTAGTATTGGAATTAAGAATTTAGAAGCTTTCAATATCGTTCTCTTAGCCAAACAAGCGTGGTCTATTCTTACCCATCCTAACTCCCTTGTTCATCTTGTACTTAAAGACTTGTACTTCCCCAACTTTCATCTGCTCGATTCTTGCTCTATGAGAGGAGCCTCATGGATTTGGAATAACATTCGCAAAGGATGCTCTTTTTTTAAAGAGCACTCTATTAAATCTATTGGGGATGGTTACTCTACTAATATTTGGGAGGACAACTGGACAGGTAATATTATATCTAAACCCCCAAATTATAGTGATGACCCCTCCTTCCCTAAATTTGTTCCAGACCTCTTTTCCTCTTCTACTAAGTTATGGAAATCTGATATGTTTTCTCAATTATTCCACGTGGACACTGCTGCTAATATTCTCCACCTCAATCCCCATCCATAATCTGGCCTTTTACCAATAATGGAATTTATTCTAGCAAATCTGGATATTTACTAGCTGTATCTTCCTTGGTTATCCCTCCCCCACATCCTGGTACTTCCAGTTTTTCTGATAGTGATTTACTTAAAATTTTATGGTCCTCTAATATTCCTCCAAAGTTCAAATTCTTTTTCTGTCGCATTCTTTCTAATGCCCTCTCTACTGAGTGTAACAGGTACTCTAGAAATGCTCAACCACAGATATCTGCCATATCTGTCTGAAGGAAGAAGAACCCCTTGAACATCTTTTACTTAAATGTGAATGGACTAGGAAATTTTGGTGTATCTCCCCCCTTCACTGTCAGACCGATCATTATTATAGTATGGGGATTAACTCTTGGATAGGTACCCTTATTGATAAAGGAAAAAATAGAAGTGAGAAGAGTAATATTTAAGTACTATCATCCTTTGTTTTTGGGTTATCTGGCTTACTAGGAACCAAAGCTTTTCCCGAGACTAAAGTTTTACGAGCTAATTCGACTCCTTCAGAAAGAGAGTTTACGCGACCACTGACCAAAAGTGCGTGCAGCTGCTGCATTTAGCACCTGTCATTTAATACCAATAAAACCGTTTATTTATTCAAAATTTGCTCTATAGGTCCCTACACTATAAGAGACTTAATATTGCATCGGAAATAGAACCTTATTCTCCTGATAACACTCTTCTATACAGGACCTCCAACACGCAAATCCTCTAGAGTGCATCGAGGTATCCCAGAATCCACTAATAAATAATTAATTTTAATTTAGCTTAATCGATCTAAATACCCTTCATTTTCCAACTAATGCATTAATTTTTAATTTAATTTCAAGATACTTACATGGATCAAATGAGAACTTCTCAATTTTGTCTAAAGTAACACCATACACTATCCTCGTCCTGCAAAAAATAGTTGTGAAAGGTGGAAGCATTCATTTGGATGGTTGGATGGAGAAGGTACACCACTCTTTTATATTTATTTGGTTTTGTTTGCCTAGCTAATTTTTTTTTTTTTTTTTGAGAATTACTAGAGTTTTGTTTGTTACCACAGAAGAGTGCCTATTGAATTAAAAAAGAAACCCTGATCTGAAAAAAGAACAAATTGAAGATATACTAAAATCATATCTTGGAGTGAAGAAGGTTATTTGGCTGCCTCAATTCCAATATTCTCGATTTTCTGCTTACATACATGTATTTACAGATAATGATGATAACATGTGTTGTTTCGTGAAACCTGGTAAGGTTATGTTGTCCTGGACTAATGATAAATTGGACCCTCAGTATGAGAGAGTTCTCAATAACACCTCAGATATTAATGACAGAGGAAGAGTCTGCAGGTAAAAAAAACACTTAGTTACCGTTCCAGAATGTATTGGTGAATTTGTTTGTAACATATTGATGACAGGATGGTGATGAAACTAAAGCGAGACAGCGGGTATTAGTATTGCTGCTTCATATGTAAATTTTTATACATTGCTCCCCAATTTGGGATTAAAAAATTCGTCCAATTTTTGCATAGTATAGGGACCTATAGTACAATTAACTCAAAAATTTATACAGAGATATATAACCCAATGCTTAGTGCTATTAGTTAATTAGATCTTGTGTAGGCCCTGCTTGTGTGGTTTGTGTTCCTTTCATAAGACATTTTCAAGAGCAGCTATGGAAAATAGTTCGTGCTTAGGTCTCAATTTTCTTCTTACTTCACTAATCGAAGATTGAGGAATCACCAAAGGTTTTTACTATTTGAAAATGTAGATTGAGAATTGGAAATATAGTTTCACCTACTTGTACTACCAGAATACGTTACATATGATTGGAGGTAAATTTAAGTTTTAACTGTGGGTCATTAAGTAAATTACGTTATTGCAAACATAACATAATATATGCTTTGAATATGCAATGACTGAGTGCTATTTTGTATAATACAGGGACCAAGAGTGCAATTTATTTCATATTTGGAAGCTGAATTACCATCATAATCACAGTATACATAATTAACCAAAAATGACACATATCTACAACTTTTAATTCTAACATTTGTCTTTTAAAATAATTCATCTTCTACTGCATCACTTAGTTGAATTTGAACTGAAAAGCAAACCAGACAACGAAAAGAAAAGCACAACAAACTAACAATAATCATAAAACTCTCATATCTCATGTTAAACTTTAATTACACGCACCAGTTGCAAGCAAGCAGGCAGTTCCTTCTTTTTCCCAACTGACAATGCCCAAATTTGTCATTTTACAAACAAACAACAATACAATTAGTAACCGCTATGCTATTCGTTGAGACATAATATCATCTCACCTTCTTCAAACAGAGTCCTCATCAATCAATATCTGTAAACCGGCGATTTAAATAACAAATTGCATCATCAGTTTTATATACTAATCGAATTATAATTGAACAAAAATAAGTACAGAATCTCAAGTGTAAAGATAAGATTCCAACCTGTGAAAATTTCTATTGAATTTAACGGACCTCTATTCATTGGGCCTGTGTCTGTGTTGTTATGATATTACGAATAGAGACGGTGAAAAGCACTAATTCTATAAGATGATGTTCGTTGGCTTCGGTGAACATTGTGATTATAGTAACAATTTTTTACCTTAATTTCGATTATTGGCTAAGCCTGTTGATGTTGATGGACCAAGGTTAGGGTGAAGGTGAGGTGTTTGGAAAAAGAATAGGTGTGTGCGTGTGTGTGTTTGTGAAATGAATTGAAAAAAGAATTGAACCGTGAGAGAGGGAGGGTTAGGAATTACAATTTCTGGAATTTCCTTTTTTAATTAAATTACCGCTTATATTTATTTTTTTTCTTATTTTAAACAAAATTAGTTGGTAAATATTAAATGGTAAACCCAATTTTATTTTGGGCAAGATTTTTTTACCATAATTTTTAGGTATCAAAATATAGGAAATAATTACTTATTTAATAATAATTCCACTACTGATCTAACCAATTTGGTAAATAAAAATTAACTAGGAACAATTACCTTTTTTTTTCTTTACCAATTTGGTATATTATATTGCTCTTTTTTACTTAATACACTAGTATATATATACTTCAGTTTCATCGACTAATCAACATATTTTATTGGTAAAATATTATTAAAAAAATAAGGTTTGAGATTTATTTTAACTAATTCTTTCAAATTATTTACTATTAAATAGATGCTTATACATATTTTTTATTTGTTTGTTTGTATAGGTTATACTCACAATGAACAATGGCATGTGGTCTGTAGCAAAGATCCTCAGTCAAAGTGACGTTAATACTAATACATTACTACTTCCAAAAGAAGATTTTGAAGATCACATCGTCAAAAAATTGTCGTATGAACAATATGAAATCCTACAGACATATAAATTTCTATCAATTACCATTCATGACGTTGATACAAATGAGCTAGTGCCCATAGTCCTTAATATGGAATGTGGACAATATATAAGATATTTATTTCTTTATAATTGGAAGAAAGGATTCATCAACCGCAGAAACTTAATGCAAGGTCAAGGAATAGCATTCCGTTATTGGAATCAACAAATTCAGTTTATGGTGTTAACAGATGATTCAGAAAATCAATTTTGATATTTACTAATTTCTTTTCTAGTTACTTTTTAATAGACAATAAGGTGTTGCTTTACCATTATAATAAATTTGAGTTTTTTTATTATAAGCCTCGATTATTTTTATTTTAACTACTCCCTTCAACTATTACTTTTTCCACAAATCAATCAAAAGTTGTTTGATTAAACTACACCACTGTTACTTGTAAATTAATCAGAAGCTAATTAAACAATGCTATATTCCGATTATATAATAAATGTATATAAATGCAAGTGTATACTAATGATTGTATTTTGATGTCTAGAGTATAGCCGTAACATTGTTTTCTCTTGCCCACCCATCCCAACTATGGCAGTTACTGCAATATTCTATTCATTGTCTGCACTTACAAGCATGTTTACTACTTTCGCCACATCTTTTATCTCTTCATTGATTCGAGTATTATTGAACCTTCTAAAGCCTTATGAAGAATTGATGAAACTTCTTTATTTTCTGAACTCTAATATTAATCATAACCTGAGGAATGTTTCTCTTTGGTTCGTTAAAAGTATTTGGTCTTTCAAATTTTTGAGTATTCACATTCATCATATTCATAGACTGAGAAGTATTGGGCATTTGTCTGATTCGTGAATCATGAACTTGTGGTCTCATAGATGATGCTGCTAATGTATTAATATTACTTCCTCGGAAATGATGATAATTACTTGTGGGCCCGGCACTTCCATATGTTTGGAACATGATTGTGAGAAGTGCAAATGTTGTTGCTGCTGCTTACTCAGTCCCTGAACTGCCCCCGGACGATCCCTTTCTTGTCTTGAAGAAGATATTCGTTCAATTTAAAACAATGTAATTGCTATTCAGCTTACTTCAAAACATATTTTCAATTTACTGCAATGCAATTGTTCTTTCTTTCAGTCTCTTCGCAGCAGAAATCTCGGAATTCCGTAAATAAACCCTATAAACTCTACCATAGATAGAAAAGAGGGATTTGGATCGCAGAATTATATATATATATATATATATATATATATATTTTAAGAATTTAAACTACCGGATGGAATGCTAAAAATGTTAGTAACAGAAAAAACGATTTATCTATCAAGCAATGCATTAAAATCGAAGCTACTGTTGAGAGCTTGTAGTGATAAAATAATTGTGTGTGAAGAAGCAGAGAAGAGAAGGCACTTAAGAAAATGATTCCTATTCATTTACCTCAGAAGCTGGTGATTTGTGCGAGCCATTTATAAATGAAGGTCAAAGCAAAATCTTCAATTTTCCATGACCTTCACCTCAGCCATCTATGCAGCAAGATTCATCCACATATACAAGATCATTGATCATGATCATATTAATACCAGAGAGTGCAAGTATTGTTACTACCAACATATATACTATACTGAGTGATAAGAAATCAAGATTTGTCATATCTCATAGTGTTGTTAGACTTATGAACATAATGATTATGTGGAACCCTTTGAATATATACACATATGTACTAACATGTGTCATGATTTTGCAGAGATATAAAAGAAACAAGAAACCTTGCATCTATGGCTATTATACAAGATTTGGCTTCAAAATGTGACCGTGAAAAGAAAGAAGTTACTGTACAGAAGAAGCACATAGCTTATAAGTTTATAACTTGCTTCTTCCAAATGGTTAGATTACTGATTTAATTATTATATAGTCAAACTTTTCATTACATTTTTTAATGTCTACTGTGCAGTTTTTAATTATAGGGACATATATTGCAATTCATTATTACTATAGAGATTTATACTACACTTTTTCATGATATAGGGAACTGTAAATCAGTTATTGTATACTACAGGGATTTAAAGCACAATTTTCATAATATAGGTACCCGTAATGCAATTCTTGCATAATATAGGGACCTATAGTGAAATTACCTAAAAATAGTGAGATATATAGTACGATTTCTCATAATATAGGGACCTGCAATGAAATTTTTATAAGCTATAGAAATTTATAGTATAGGTTTTCATCATATAGGAACCTGTAATGCAATTTTTGTATAATATAGGGACCTAGTGCAATTACCTCAAAGAATTAGAGATTTATAGTACAATATTTCATAATATAGGTTAATTTAATGCAATATTTGTATATACTATAGTCTATACGGATTTATAGTACAATTTATCATAATTTAGGGACCTGTAATGCCTTTTTTGTATTATAGAGGGACCTATAGTGCAATTATCTCAATAAACTAGAGATCTATAGTACGCTATTGCAAATATAGGGACCTGTAATGCAATTTTTATGTACTATAAATATTTATAGTAAAATTTTATATAATATAGGGACCTGTAATGCAATTATCTTTGCTTTGATCTTGCATTGAAGAAAGCAATTGAGGTAACTCATTCATAGAAAATATCTTTGGAAACCATTTTCTTTTTCGGGGAATAATTTATATATCAAATGTGGTTTGGCTTTTATCCCTGAAGTTTCTTATCCCAGTTGCTATTATAGTTCTCTAAGCAGGACACAGAAGATGCGCTCTCTCGAGCATTCTTTGTTGAATCCTAGCGAAACTTAGTACATGATAACAATTCTTGAGAATAATTAAGCTATCCGTGAAATAATTTGAAGGGTTTTATTGATGAAGTCTGAGAAAAGCTGCACTATTTCCAAAGATCATTTAAGTAGAGACTTCAAAAACATGGAAAACTATTCGCAACGGTGTTTGTGTACGAAGAATAAAGAGAAATATAATGGGGGTTAAATCTTGCTACACTACAATTACAAAAAAAGCAACTATTGACTTGTAAAATATTAAGGTAAGAAAACGAACTAAAAGAATTTAACACAGACAATTAATAACCATCCTCGATGGAGTAAGCTCACTTTTTTCTAATGTTTAGTTGCAGGAGAAAAGTCACTAAACTTACAGAAAAACTTATGGGGCAAAAATAATTTAAGGTCCGTTTGTATAACTAATAATTTTAAATCCTTTGAATTTGCATTTCTTCTTACACTTAAGGTTGATCAAAGCTGATAGGAAATTTTTTTACACAACTCTCTAATAAGCATGTGCCTATCCATCTGTTGGGTATCTGTAATATACACAACTAATAGGTTGTGAATGGCCGTAATTTACCATTCAATTTGCACAAATATTAATCTTCCTTACAACATGCTTTAACACATATTATCTTTTCTATACGTGAGTATAGGAGATACTCATTGCGGAAACATCTCTATAGCGCAAGTCATGAGGCACATGTTAGTTCATAACCCACTTGTGGTTCTTCTTTTGTTTGTAATCAATGGGAAAAAAAGAAGCATATTTAATATTATCTTCTCTCATTCAGGTTCATGTAACTTTCTCTTAGAAGAAACGCAGACTACATTAATCAGTAAAAAAAATTTGTCATTTACATCCCTGATGTTGCAAAATTGTGACTCAGACAGGGATCAAAGGTGCAATATATTGGAACAACACGTGTATATTTGCTAACTGTAACCATTTTTCCTTTTATGTACTTTGTAAGCATGATAAGTCAAGACACACCATTTTTGACAAAGTAACCAGTACTTCAATAATAGTATACCAAAGCTATAATCATTACTTCTTAACCGTTTCTCTTTTGTCAAATGTAAGGTTTCAAGTCAGTAATCGATGATCCTTAGTGGATAGTTGAGTGTTTGATTTTAGCTTCAACCTTTTGTTATCACTGTCCATGTTATCATTGTAGTGGATAGGAATTTTAATTTAGAGAAGGAAAGCACTTAAGGTTAGTTCTTCTTTTGTGCTCCAAAAGGCTATTTATGGCTTAAAGTTTTGTATCTTAATTAATAGTAGACGTATCACGTTTGTATGCTATTTGATTATTCAAAGATGCTTCTGTGCGTTTTGGCCAATAGGCGCATATTTGATCATGTAACTATTCTGTGATTCTTTAGAAAAAACCAATGCTGCTAAAAAGTCGGTATGTATTTTGCTCAAAAGTTATTTTCTTAATGACTCGTGGATCTTTTTAACTCCTATCAACAGATTATAATCATTTTTCAAGCCAACATGATCTAATAATTAGTACCTAAAGCTTCAAGCTTGAAAGGGAAATGGTCAAATTATCTGAATTGAGCATTTTGAGGTATCAAATTGATAAGAGTAAAACCAGGAATTATTAATTTAAGTCTAGAAGTCTGTAAATTGGATTAAAATTTCTCTTTTAGTATATCAGTTGACTAATTTGTGTATTCATTGTTAGATGCTTTTGGAGTTGCAAGTGTATGGTTTATCAAATGAAATTGGTGAGATGTTACAGCTGGGATCCAATATTGAAGAACCAAATAAATGGAAACAGAGAAAATAACCACTCTTATTCCCTTTTTAATCAACCTCTATTGATGAGTTTCAAAGCTCCCTCTTTAGGCTTGACTGGATTATATTTATCTCAGGAATACTTGCTTCATCATGAATAGTGCTCTCTAATGTTTAGTCCATACAGATAAGCTCGTTGATTATTTTTTAGCAGATTTTTGAAAGGATCTGTATTTTGACAATCCTTTGGGTATGAATGTAAGTATTTCTTATTATCGAGTCTTTTATTATCTCCGTGGGCTTTTCTGAAGTTATTTTTCTTGATCAGGGCAAGTTATTATCGAGTCTTTTATTGCCCAGATGAAGAAGTAGCAAACGAGCATTGGAAAATAATCTAGCACGTAATAGCTCAATCATAGTCAATCTATGCCAAGTAAGTATATCATTATTTATGCAAAAGGTCCTTTAAGTTCTTAAATTCGATCCGTTTATGTATCAATCTTTACCCCTTCCTTCAACAACGATACACGCGATAACTGTAACGGTGGTGAGTAGCACCAGATCGTATCCTCCATGTCCCGTCACAGTAAATATGCCTAATGATGGAAAATTAAATTATCTTATTCAATCTTTTTCCACAGCTTGTGAGTATGGGACAACGAAACTTTGTTAATAGTCGAGGTATTTTATGTATTGTAAAATGGTAAAAACTAAAATGTTGATTTTCTTTTTTACTGCAGATATACAATACTTGTATATTTAGTTATTTCAAATAGAATGCCAAAGGATTATATTAACTCTCACTTGACCGTATAAAATACGAGTCCAAAGTTATGGTCGTATTATTAACTGTTTAATTGGGTAAATTGCACCTTTGGTCCCTGTTGTATGTGAAATAATCATATATACACAGCACGCGAATGTTTCCAACCTTTTGAAACACAGGGCTATTTCGTATAATACAGGGACCAAGAGTGCAGTTTATTAGATATAGTAATTAGAGGCCGGTTTTCTCATACGTATCCTATACTTTATAATCTACGTGAATGAACTTTACTATTAGTCATCATGTTAAATTTTAAAGTAGTCAACCATTGAAACTTAAACAACTATGTCTGTGTTATGCATGTCTATGTAACATTGTATTAATACTCGAACTTCTTTTCTTCATCTTGCTATCATAAGTCTCCATATTTCAGACTAAATTTCTTGTTTAAGGTAATTCATGTCTTAACCCTATATATATTTACGGACGGACTATGTTGTAATTATTAGTAACTAAACATTACCCAATTATAATTCAGGTTTTGATCGTAAAGAAGCTAAAGGATCGACGAAATGAAGACCGTAAGTATTTTTAGATAATTGCACTATAGGTCCCTTAATTTTTAGAATCTTCACTTTTCCTCCAACTTTTTAGAATCATCATTCTACGCTTTGATTAACAGTTTCTTCTAGGAAGTAATGTTTCAGAAGTGGAAGAATCTATGAAAAAGCATTCTGATGAACTTTTGATCACAGTAATTATCTAACATTTAATCATTATTTGGTCAATTTGGTCAATTCCATATACAAAATTCATAACATAACTTATTTTGCAGATTAAGCACATGGAAAACATGCTTGATAAGATTTTTGACACTGTAATGGCTAATTTCAGGTAATTTTTTTTATTTAGTGAGTTTTAATGAAAGAAATCTGATTATATTACTTACAGGCCAATGTCTAGAATTGAAAACAAGAGCTTAAAAAGATGATTCGGTTTTTACCAGCTACAAATCTACCTTTTTACCTTTTCTTTTTTACCTTTTTACCCTTTAGTCTTATTTATTTTATTTTCAAGAACAATACACTCTAATCAGGTAACTTTTTTTATCTAACTAATCAGAATTTTTTTACTTTTTTACCTTTTTTTACTTTTCTACCCTTTAATCTTATTTATTATTACAGCTAAAAGAGTTCCCTGTTGAAGCATGTAAATTGCGTGTTTAAGTCCCCGATCTTTCTGAGATTGGTAAGGTTAGCATATTTCTTTTTTTGTTTTTTTTTTTGCAATTTAAGTCCCTGTGGTTTGGTAAAATGGTACCCTACCCCTTATGGTTTGAAAATAAGTGTATGTTGCCCTATATTTTTAGTTAATTGCAATATAGGCCCCTATATTATGCAAAAATTACACTGTAAATCCTTATATTTTGCAAAAAAATGCACTTCAGGTCTCAATGATAGTTTTAAAAAATTGGTCCTTACTTTTCAGTATAGGTTTTTACTGTTAATATTGGGACCTATAGTGCAATTATTTTTTTTGTAAGTCCTTACTTTTTTTTATATTGCGTTTGATTTTTCAGGATTTACCAGTGGTGGTTTTGTTCATACTCATACCTCTTCTTTCACCAACTTCTTCTAAAGGAGGGGTAAATATGTCATTTAATTAATCAAATATACAATAACTAAATTATTAGTGTTTATTTAGTAATATTAAGTTAAAAAATTTAGGTTGGTTTTCAAGGAATAGCTGAAGCACTTGGTTTAGCAGCTGAGCTGTGAATACTGTTGTTGCAATTACTGCTATTATAGTTGTTGGAAGATTGGTAAGTTAAAGAGTTAAGTTAATTGCATTATAAGTCCCTTATATTGCTTATAATTGAATTATTCACTCCTTTTATTTTATTTTTGGATTTGCAGCTTCTTAGACCAATTAATAGACAAATTGCAGAGAATCAAAATGCCGAAATATTTTCTACGTGTACTCTTCTTGTTATATTGGGAACTAGTTTACTCACTGCTAGGGTAAGTAATCTCATTTATTTACATATTAGTCCACGAACTATAGGCTAGTTACCCAAATGGTCCTCGAACTTCATTTTTGTCTCGTAATTAGTCTCGCGTGTTAGATTTTTACAGTTAAGGACCAAGCCAGTAAAAGGGGGATAGTACAAGGACCACTTTGGGGAAATTGGACTATTTAGGTTACGAAAATACCTTTAAGTCTATATTATTTTACTATAAGGAAACGATATTCGAAACCAAATGATAAAAACACAAAGCTCGAGGGACCATTTTGGGAAATTCTAAAAGTTTGAGGATTATTTGGGTAACAAAAATACCAGGGTGAAAATGGATGGAATTTAACTGCGATAAAAAAAAGTTCGAGGATTGCTTGGGCAACTTTAGAAGTTTGAGGACCATTCGTATAATTAGCCTATAGTTCAGGGACCAATTTTTGGAAAAAATTTCCTTTTTTTTGTTGGTTGAATATTTTTGTGTATTTTTCTAATAATACTATGTTAATGTGGGAATGTTTGTAGGGTATAATGTCTCCACAATTAATAGATTCTCGATTTGAATTACATGATGTTAGACGCTTGTTTCCTGCCGAAAGTGAGGTATGGTGTAATTACTTCTAAAAATAAATAAAAATAAATGAATTGCTTACCTGTAGTGCAGTTTTTTGCATAATATAGGGACCTACAATGCGTTTTTTGCATCATATTGGGACCAATAGTCCACTTTTTGCATAGTGTTGTGACCTTAGTGCCTTATTTGCATAAATACGGGGATATATAGTGCTTTTTTGCATAACATAAAGACCTACAGTGCAATTTTTGCATAATATATTAGTGTAGTTTTCTCATAATATAGGGACCTATATTGCAATTAATTTAAAAGAGGATCTTATTTTGCATACTATAGGGACATAAAGTGCATTTTTTGCAAAATATAGGGACCTACATTGCAATTACTGTCTTGTTTTGCATAATATAGGGTTATCTAGTGCATTTTCAGTAGATATCAAGACCTATAGTTCAATTTATTCAAAATAGCATCTTATTTTGCCTTTTATAGAGACCTACAGTGCAATTAATATCTTGTTTTCATAATATAGAATCATCCGGTGTATTTATTGCAAAATACAGGGACCCATACTAGAATTTTTTTCAATTTATTTTAACAGGGATGATTCATTAACCTACTCTTTGATAGTTGCATTATGCACTCCACATGGACCGATAGTGCAATTATTTGGAAATTTACTTTTTTGTTATCTGATTCTTTTGTAGGCCTGCTTTGATGCTTCCTAGTGTAAGTATCAATATGCGACTCCTTTTAGAAGTGAGCTGGGTAATAGGAGCTTTATAGACGAATCTATTTTAGAAATGAGCCGGGAATGGGGGTCTCAGTTGCCTACTCTAGTTTGGAAGGAGCTGGGAAAGGGGTTTCAATTGCCTACTATTTGGGAAGGAAGCCGGGAAAGGGGTCTCAATAGCCGATTGTTTTGGAAGGGAGCCGCGAAAGGGGATCTCAATAGCCGACAATCCTATCAAAGTGTAGTCATAACATTGGCAACACGAGTATAGGCCACTATGGTATAAAGTGCAGGCAAAGATAAGACAACACTTTAAAAGGGTCGTGTAAAAGCCGAAACGAAGTCGTCAAAAGCTTGATTTCCTGTTGTAGAAAGAGCATGTAAATATGAACACCCTAACTAATCTGAGATCTCTTCATGGTATCAGTTATGATCAATGGACGTACGTCGATGGAACCATTCTAGTAAATCTTACTGAAGTGAGTATCCACCAGTTTCCCCGATTAAAGATATGGCTTACACTCTGGATTCAGTTAGCAACTTTAAAAACCTTACAACTCTTTCCATGTTTGGAGAAAGTGAATCATATACTCTTCCATCACTGGACCCTCTGGTTTCTTGTCCAAATCTCCAAAATTTGAAAATATTTGGAAAATTAGAGAAGCTTCCACCATTCAACAAATTTCCACAGTCCCTCACAAATTTTACGCTATATAACTCGAGGCTTTCGGAAGATACCATGCCTACATTGGAGAAATTGTTGAATCTGAGGAAACTCACCTTAGTCAGAGCCTATGGTGGGAAAGAATTTACATGCAGTGATAATGGTTTTCTTCAACTTGAACAACTCGAACTCAGTGATTTACCGAACTTAGAGAAATGGAATTTGGCAAATACATCCATGCCTGCCATTAGGAGATTGGAATTTGGTAAGTTAAAGAGTTAAGTTAATTGCATTATAAGTCCCTTATATTGCTTATAATTGAATTATTTACTCCCTTTATTTATTTTTTTGGATTTGCAGCTTCTTAGACCAATTTATAGACAAATTGCAGAGAATCAAAATGCCGAAATATTTTCTGCGTGTACTCTTCTTGTTATATTGGGAACTAGTTTACTCACTGCTAGGGTAAGTAATCTCATTTATTTACATATTAGTCCCTGAACTATAGGCTAGTTACCCAAATGGTCCTCGAACTTCATTTTTGTCTCGTAATTAGTCCCGCGTGTTAGGTTTTTACAGTTAAGGACGAAGCTAGTAAAAGGGGGATAGTACAGGGACCACTTTGGGGAAATTGTACTATTTAGGTTACGAAAATACCATTAAGTCTATATTATTTTACTATAAGGAACGATATTCGAAACCAAATTGGTAAAAACACAAAGCTCGAGGGACCATTTTGGGGAATTCTAAAAGTTTGAGGAGTATTTGGATAACAAAAATACCATGGTGAAAATGGATGGAATTTAACTGCGATATAAAAAAGTTCAAGGATTGCTTGGGCAACTTTAGAATTTTGAGGACCATTCGTATAATTAGCCTATAGTTCAGGGACAAATTTTTGGAAAAAATTTCCTTTTTTTTTGTTGGTTGAATATTTTTGTGTATTTTTCTAATAATACTATGTTAATGTGGGAATGTTTGTAGGGTATAATGTCTCCACAATTAATAGATTCTCGATTTGAATTACATGATGTTAGACGCTTGTTTCCTGCCGAAAGTGAGGTATGGTGTCATTACTTCTAAAGATAAATAAAAATAAATGAATTGCGTACCTGTAGTGCAGTTTTTTGCATAATATAGGGACCTACAGTGCGTTTTTCGCATAATATTGGGACCAATAGTCCACTTTTTGCATAATGTTGTGACCTTAGTGCCTTATTTGCATAAATACAGGGATATATAGTGCTTTTTTGCATAACATAGAGACCTACAGTGCAATTTTTGCATAATATATTAGTGTAGTTTTCTCATAATATAGGGACCTATAGTGCAATTAATTTAAAAAAGTATCTTATTTTGCATATTATAGGGACATAAAGTGCATTTTTTGCAAAATATAGGGACCTACATTGCAATTACTGTGTTGTTTTGCATTATATAGGGTTATCTAGTGCATTTTCAGTAGATATCAAGACCTATATTTCAATTTATTCAAAATAGCATCTTATTTTGCCTTTTATAGAGACCTGCAGTGTAATTAATATCTTGTTTTACATAATATAGAATCATCCAGTGTATTTATTGCAAAATATAGGGACCCATACTAGAATTTTTTTCAATTTATTTTAACAGGGATGATTCATTAACCTACTCTTTGATAGTTGCATTATGCACTCCACATGGACCTATAGTGCAATTATTTGGAAATTTACTTTTTTGTTATCTGATTCTTTTGTAGGCCTGCTTTGATGCTTCCTAGTGTAAGTATCAATATGCGACTCCTTTTAGAAGTGAGCTGGGAAATAGGAGCTTTATAGGTGATTCTATTTTAGAAATGAGCCGGGAATGAGGGTCTTAGTTGCCTGCTCTAGTTTGGAAGAAGCCGGGAAAGGGGTTTCAATTGCCTACTGTTTGGGAAGGAATCCGGGAAAGGGGTCTCAATAGCCGACTGTTTTGGAAGCGAGCCGCGAAAAGGGTCTCAATAGCCGACTGTTTTGGAAGGTAGCCGCGGAAGGGGGTCTCAATAGCCGACTATCCTATCAAATTGTAGTCATAACATTGGCAACACGAGTATAGGCCACTATGGTATAAAGTGCAGGCAAAGATAAGACAACACTTTAAAAGGGTCGTCTAAAGGCCGAAACGAAGTCGTCAAAAGCTTGATTTCCTGTTGTAGAAAGAGCATGTGAATATGAACACCCTAACCAATCTGAGATCTCTTCATGGTATCAGTTATGATCAATGGACGTACGTCGATAGAACCATTCTAGTAAATCTTACTGAAGTGAGTATCCACCAGTTTTCCCCGATTAAAGATGTGGCTTACACTCTGGATTCTGTTAGCAATTTTAAAAACCTTACAACTCTTTCCATGTTTGGAGAAAGTGAATCATATAATCTTCCATCACTGGAACCTCTGGTTTCTTGTCCAAATCTCCAAAATTTGAAAATATTTGGAAAATTAGAGAAGCTTCCACCCTTCAACAAATTTCCACAGTCCCTCACAAATTTTACGCTATATAACTCGAGGCTTTCGGAAGATACCATGCCTACATTGGAGAAATTGTTGAATCTGAGGAAACTCAACTTAGTCAGTGCTTATGGTGGGAAAGAATTTACATGCAGTGATAATGGTTTTCTTCAACTTGAACAACTCGAACTCAGTGATTAACCGAACTTCGAGAATTGGAATTTGGCAGATACATCCATGCCTGCCATTAGGAGATTGGGATTTGGTAAGTTAAAGAGTTAAGTTAATTGCATTATAAGTCCCTTATATTGCTTATAATTGAATTATTCACTCCCTTTATTTTATTTTTTGGATTTGCAGCTTCTTAGACCAATTTATAGACAAATAGCAGATAATCAAAATGCCGAAATATTTTTTGCGTGTACTCTTCTTGTTATATTGGGAACTAGTTTACTCACTGCTAGGGTAAGTAATCTCATTTATTTACATATTAGTCCCTGATCTATAGGCTAGTTACCCAAATGGTCCTCGAACTTCATTTTTGTCTCGTAATTAGTCCAGTGTGTTAGATTTTTACAGTTAAGGACCAAGCTAGTAAAAGGGGAATAGTACAGGGACCACTTTGGGGAAATTGGACTATTTAGGTTACGAAAATACCTTTAAGTCTATGTTATTTTACTATAAGGAAACGATATTCGAAACCAAATTGGTAAAAACACAAAGCTCGGGGGACCATTTTGGGAAATTCTAAAAGTTTGAGGATTATTTGGGTAACAAAAATACCAGGATGAAAATGGATGGAATTTAACTGCGATAAAAAAAAGTTCTAGGATTTCTTGGGCAACTTTAGAAGTTTGAGGACCATTCGTATAATTAGCCTATAGTTCAGGGGACCAATTTTGGGAAAAAATTTCCTTTTTTTCGTTGGTTGAATATTTTTCTGTATTTTTTTTAATAATACTATGTTAATGTGGGAATGTTTGTAGGGTATAATGTCTCCACAATTAATAGATTCTCGATTTGAATTACATGATGTTAGAAGCTTCTTTCCTGCCGAAAGTGGGGTATGGTGTCATTACTTCTAAAAATAAATAAAAATAAATGAATTGCGTACATGTAGTGCAGTTTTTTGCATAATATAGGGACCTACAGTGCATTTTTCGTATAATATTGGGAGCAATAGTCCACTTTTTGCATAATGTTGTGACCTTAGTGCCTTATTTGCATAAATACAGGGATATATAGTGCTTTTTTGCATAACATAGAGACCTACAATGCAATTTTTGCATAATATATTAGTGTAGTTTTCCCATAATATAGGGACCTAGAGTGCAATTAATTTAAAAGAGGATCTTATTTTGCATATTATAGGGACATAATGTGCATTTTTGCAAAATATAGGGACCTACATTGCAATTACTGTGTTGTTTTGCATAATATAGGGTTATCTAGTGTATTTTCAGTAGATATCAAGACCTATAGTTCAATTTATTCAAAATAGCATCTTATTTTGCCTTTTATAGAGACCTACAATGCAATTAATTTCTTGTTTTACATAATATATAATCATCTAGTGTATTTATTGCAAAATACAGGGACCCATACTAGAATTATTTTTCAATTTATTTTAACAGGGATGATTCATGAACCTACTCTTTGATAGTTGCATTATGCACTTCACAGGGACATATAGTGCAATTATTTGGATATTTACTTTTTTGTTATCTAATTCTTTTGTAGGCCTGCTTTGATGCTTCCTAGTGTAAGTATCAATAGGCGAATCCTTTTATAAGTGAGCCGGGAATTAGGAGCTTTATAGACGACTCTATTTTAGAAATGAGCCAGGAATGGGGGTCTCAATTGCCTACTCTAGTTTGGAAGGAGCCGGGAAAGGGGTTTCAATTGACTACTGTTTGGGAAGGAAGCCGGGAAAGGGGTCTCAATAGCCAACTGTTTTGGAAGGGAGCCGCGAAAGGGGTCTCAATAGCCGACTGTTTTGGAAGGGAGCCGCGAAAGGGGGTCTCAATAGCCGACTATCCTATCAAAGTGTAGTCATAACATTGGCAACACGAGTATAGGCCACTATGGTATAATGTGCAGGCAAAGATAAGACAACACTTTAAAAGGGTCGTCTAAAGGCCAAAACGAAGTCGTCAAGCTTGATTTCCTGTTGTCGAAGTAGTTCAGATTCTTCTAACTATCGCACCCGAAAAATCCAGACGGAAAAACATGCCGTTGAATCATTTTCAGGTATGTATATATTTCACTACCCTTGGAATCTACTGCACACATTTTAATTAGTTTCTTGCTCCTCTAGCAAAAATTTGGAGATACATGATGGACAAGATTCTCCTCAATTGGAGATAAAGGAGATTACATCAAAGAAACAATGTTCAGATCGTTGCTTGTGTTCTAAGAAGGGTTTGAAAGAAGTAGATACGAAGAAGGTTTTGTGGGGCTCAATTGATAAAATTGTGGATTTGACTAAGCCTCGATTTGAATCATTCTGCGAAAATATTTAAGTTCCCTTCTCAGAAATATCTTGATCATATATGTATTTTTGAGATTCATCTCAAAATCATTTAGTTTTACTAGAAAAAATTAGGTTCATATAAACCGGTATTATTAGTAGGTAAAGTACAATACAGAATATATTCGAACAGGATAGCTAACTTGGTGTTGATGTTTAAATTTTTAGGCGATACATATTTTCATTTTTCATATAATCTCGAGTGTGTTTTTAAAAGAGAAATAAATATATCATAACATGACTAATAATCATTTTTCTTATTTTTATTTTGTTGTTTTTAACGTAAACAACTTTCAGAAGATAATTTAACAGTAGGGTTAATCATTTCTTAAACGACTGATATTCCTTTGTTATTATTGATAATTAATATTTGTTTTTCATATATCTAATGTGAAAAGACATATAAAAAAACTAACTAATTCCGTAATAGGATACTTACAATTATGATCGGTCGTGTGGTCTAATAATTCTACTAATCATAATAGTTTGGATGAAAGTAATGACAGTGCTAGATTTTTTTTGACAGACTTCTCCAAGATAATCGTTAAAATGGCTTATTTGTTCTGGTTTTACCAATTTTAACAAAACGTGTCCTTAAGGGTTATGGCTTCAAATTATTAAAAAAAAAAATGCATTTGCTACAAGAAATAAGGTTTGTACTACTATCGGGTCATGACTCTCTATCTTTAAAATGGTTAACGAAGTTCTGAAGATCAAAATGGTCGCGATATAAAAATACATGTCGATGACATAAATGTTTAAAATTGACTTGTCTTTCTTCTCAATACTTGAAATGCATTGGTTCTCATTGACAAAAATCGAAGAAACTTCTTTTGGCTAGTTTGTTTTCATGCTTTTCTTCTTTACATGTAGAATCGGAATAATCACCACTAGGAAAAAACACTCATGTTCTTTTACTGGGGAAAATCACAAGAACTCCGATGAATTGACAAGACTTTACCTTGAGGCTTATGCGCATCGAATTAATAAAAGTTCCTATCAAACATTTTTCAAATTCATTTCTATAGATCAGAACCTGCATATCAACTTAATTAAATAGTGAATAAATGAATTTGGATATTAACAAAACACATAACTATTGCTTTCATCAGAAAAATTCACAAATTAAAAAGCATCATCAAGTGCCCAAAATAGTAAAAACAAGTATTATTAGAGAAGCTCATTAATTCTCATGCCAAAGAAGAAAAAAGTATAAGTTTCCAGAATGATTCACTTCTTCTTGCTACTCAAAATCACGCTATTAATTTAGGTTTCATCAATTTTTCCGCTTCTTCAAGCATCTTCGGAAGAGTTATTCTTATTGAGCATGTAAAACTCATAATAATATATAAGATAACTCCTCCTGATAGCTTAAACTTTTGAGAGAATTGGTTGTCTAACATGGTAATAGAGCCTAGATCCGTAAGAGGTCGCAGGTTCGAGTCTTGCCGTCGTTACCTAGCAAAGACTCGACATGCAAAAAATGACATGAATCTAGCTTGCACGTGAGGGGGCGTATTGAGCATGTAAAACTCATATATAATATATAAGATAACTCCTCCTGATAGCTTAAACTTTTGAGAGAATTGGTTGTCTAACAATTCTATCATCAAGGTTGATCTTCACAAAGCTTATGACAGAGTAAGTTGGCCTTTCCTTTTCTCTATCCTCAGGAAACTTGGTTTCTATGATATTTAGATTTCTCTTATCAAAGATTGTGTCACCTCTGTTAGTTACAATGTGTTGATAAATGGGCACAAAGCAGGGTCCTTTACCCCCTCTAGAGGGTTAAGGAAAGGGGACCCACTTTCTCCCTACTTATTTACCATTGTTTCTAATGTTCTTTCCCTTTTAATTGAAAAAGAAGTTGATGCTGGAGTCATTAAGAGTATAAAACTCAGTAAGAATGGCCCTAACCTTCATCATCTGCTCTTCGCGGATGACTCTATTTTCTTTCTGAGAAACAATGTCTTTGAAATTCATGCATTCAGGGAAATTCACTATAAATTTTGTTTTGCTTCTGGGCTGTCCATTAATCTCAACAAGTCCTCCATCTTTCTGAGCCTTAATACCTCTAAATCCCTTAAACATTCTATCACTGAAGCATTTCGTATGCCCATACCAGAGAATTTGGGGTTATATTTAGGCCTTTCTACGGAACGGGGTAAGTCCAAACCAAAGCTATGGATTCCTAAATTTCAAAAACTGCTAAGAAACTCGTTGGTTGGAAAAAGTCCCTTCTTTCTATGACAGGAAAAACTGTTCTTATATCCTTTGTCATCCATGCTTTCCCTACGTATTTCGTATCCCTTCTAGCTATCGCTAAAGGAGTTATTAGTAAAATCAACTCCCTTATTAGCCACTTATTATGGGGTAATGAAGAAGATCGTGGGGTTCATTGGGTGAACTGGAATAGGATTTCTTCCCCTAAAGCTTTACGTGGTATTGGAATTAAGAATTTAGAAGCTTTCAATATCGTTCTCTTAGCCAAACAAGCGTGGTCTATTCTTACCCATCCTAACTCCCTTGTTCATCTTGTACTTAAAGACTTGTACTTCCCCAACTTTGATCTGCTCGATTCTTGCTCTATGAGAGGAGCCTCATGGATTTGGAATAACATTCGCAAAGGATGCTCTTTTCTTAAAGAGCACTCTATTAAATCTATTGGAGATGGTTACTCTACTAATATTTGGGAGGACAACTGGACAGGTAACATTCTATCTAAACCCCCAAATTATAGTGATGACCCCTCCTTCCCTAAATTTGTTGCAGACCTCTTTTCCTCTTCTACTAAGTTATGGAAATCTGATATGCTGTCTCAATTATTCCCCGTGGACATTGCTGCTAATATTCTCCACCTCAATCCCCTTCCATAATCTGGCCTTTTACCAATAATGGAATTTATACTAGCAAATCTGGATATTTACTAGCTGTATCTTCCTTGGTTATCCCTCCCCCACATCCTGGTACTTCCAGTTTTTCTGATAGTGATTTACTTAAAATTTCATGGTCCTCTAATATTCCTCCAAAGTTCAAATTCTTTTTCTAGTCGCATTCTTTCTAATGCCCTCTCTAATGAGTGTAACATGTACTCTAGAATTGCCCAACCACAGATATCTGCCATATCTGTCTGAAGGAAGAAGAACCCCTTGAACATCTTTTACTTAAATGTGAATGGACTAGGAAATTTTGGTGTATCTCCCCCCTTCAAGATCAGACTGATCATTATTATAGTATGGGGATTAACTCTTGGATAGGTACCCTTATTGATAAAGGAAAAAATAGAAGTGAGAAGAGTAATATCTTAAGTACTATCATCCTTTGTTTTTGGGTTATCTGGCTTACTAGGAATCAAAGCTTTTCCCAAGACTAAAGTTTTACGAGCTAATTCGACACCTTCAGCAAGAGAGCTTACGCGACCACTGACCAAAAGTGCAGCTGCTGCATTTAGCACCTGTCATTTAATACCAATAAAACCGTTTATTTATGCAAAATTTGCTCTATAGGTCCCTACACTATAAGAGACTTAATATTGCATCGGCAATAGAACCTTTTTCTCCTGATAACACTCTTCTATACAGGACCTCCAGCACGCAAATCCTCTAGAGTGCATCGAGGTATCCCAGATTCCACTAATAAATAATTAATTTTAATTTAGCTTAATCGATCTAAATACCCTTCATTTTCCAACTAATGCATTAATTTTTAAAATTAATTTCAAGATACTTACATGGATCAAATGAGAACTTCTCAATTTTTTCTAAAGTAACACCATACACTATGTGTTAACGTACTAATCCTATGTAGTCCTTTTGTTTGTTGTGCGATTACAGATGGCAGATAAAAAGGTCGAATACTTAGACTAATACCCCTTTACAATATGGATGACATTATAAATTGTCAAATATGTGTAGAGTCCAAACTTGAGAAAAAAATTTTAAATCCATAACCACAAGAAAAATTAAGCTGCTAGAATAAGTACATTTGGACTTAGTTGATTTTAAAAAACTCTCCTAGTAAAGGAATTTTTTTTACTATATAACCTTTGTAAACGACTATTCTAAGTTTACTAAAGTATACCTTCTAAATTTAAACAAAAATACTAATAAATATATAAAAAAGAAAAGAATATGTAAAAAATAATATATTGTTAAATTCTAGTTAAGTATTATATTTTAGGGTGAATGCCCAATAAGCACCTGCCACCTTAGCCACTTGCCCATAAAAGGCACTTAAGGTAAATATACCTTAATACCCTTACTGCTGTCTACTGCCGTCTGCTGCTGCCGCCAAGGGCGAGTAATGGGAATGTTTCCCAACACTCGTGCAAGTACACTTTTGTAAAGGTTGAGTAATGGGAATGTTTCCCAGCACTCGTGCAAGTACACTTTTGTACTTGTGGGCTAATGTTGAGTAATGAGAATGTTTCCCAACACTCGTGCAAGTACATTTTTGTACTTGTGGGCTAATGTTGAGTAATGGGAATGTTTCCCAGCACTCGTGCAAGTACACTTTTGTACTTGTGGGCTAATGTTGAGTAATGGGAATGTTTCCCAACACTCGTGCACGTACACTTTTGTACTGTCTGTTGCTGCCAAGGGTGAGAGAGAGACAGAGGAGATGTATATAACTAACTCAATGTATACGAACTAACGACTAATAAAAGGACGGAGGCTGGGGTGAGGGGGTAAAATAGGAAAGAAAAAAAAGGAGTGCCTTTTATGGGCAAGAAGAAAGCGGCGGGGGTGAGGAGTCATTAATTCTAATTTGAGGTGTTTCTTGGGCAATAATCCTATATTTTATGTCACAATATTTAACAAGAATGAAATATAAAAAAATAATATTATATATATATTTTTAAAGAAATTTAAATTTAACTTAAAATTACAATAAATATGTATGTAAATATTTAATTTTATAAGTAAGAATTAAGTTTTTTTTATTAGTCAGAAATAAATAATATCTTGAAAAAAGAAAGTAAATATATATACCATCCAAAATTATACCATCTATGACGTTGCATGAACTGGTTAGCGTATAAATCGTTAATCTATTTATTATTAACGATTTTTAGCCAACTAATTCACGCCACGTCATAGGTAATAATTGAATGGTATGATTATGGGCGGTGTATATCGGAAATAAAAGACAAAGGAGTTTATTAAAGATTATGATATGATCTTGACCTAGGTAGCAAATTTAATCCATTTAAAAGTTCGGTTTTACTATATAGATAGATAAAAGATACTGAATAGCTTGTAAATCAAAGTAGTTTGTAATCAACAAAATAAACAAAATTTATTGTATCGGCATGAACCAGAAACTAATTTAAAAAAGAAGGTAGTGATCAAAGAACAATTATTATAACAATATAATAAATTACGAACATAAGAAAATTAACAAAGCAGTTTGTTCTACAAAAGAAATAGAACAAAAGTTAATGACATATAGACTCTCTAACTTTACCTATATCAATTAGACTCATAAGCTCCTACTCTCTCAAGCATTGGCTTTAAATGTTGGTTTTGGTGAAGAAACATGACTTCCTCTTCTCCACCAATGAATAGTCCTCCAATAAACACTGCAGGTATGGTAGGATTGCATCTAAACACAGAAAGAGCCTGCTCAACTAGGTGGCCTCTTATATCTTTATCAAGCTGGATAACTGTTGCGTTAACACCAAAATCACGGAATAGCGACATGATATTGCGAGACATGCTACATGAGCTGTTGCTGAAAATCACTACTGGCTTCTCAAACACGATTGGAGGTATCTCTAGAGGTATATTCGATATTCTAGAGCTGCTATCCTCCATTTTAGAGCTGCTGCAATGATTCATTCAAGGAAATATAAACTTGAGAGACTTATTGATAACGATTATAATTGATAGTTTTATGAAAGTTGAAGATCGAGACCTATTTATAGGTGAATTCTCTGATCTTTTTAAGGCAATTTTATTATAATTAAACTAACTTTTCATAAAACATAATTATTATAGAATATGAAAATAGTTATTATGGAATATCCATCTCATGCATGGATGATTTCTATTGTTAAATATATTATTACCATAATATATTTTTACCATATAATATATTATTACCTTATTAGATTAATTTATTTCCCATTTAGCATAGTTTTACCTTTCTAGGTTTTGTTATCATAGTCATCTCTCTATTATGGGTAATTGTCATACGCGTTTAGTTGAGGTACTCTCCAGAGTCTGTCACCTGTTGTGCCATGCTTTTGTTTAATGCTTGACCTAAATTTAATTTAATGCTTTTGTTTGTTCAAGATTTATTTGCTTGATTCAATATGTGAGCTTTGTGTAGTTCAGTTAGAAATTTTGAAATAGAAATATACCTATATAGTAGAATAGCTTCCTGAGATTTGAGCTATGTCAATTGAAAAAGTTTTGGAGTTTGGATTTGATTCATTGACTCAGGCTAATCAGGTCTAAGTTATGATTATTTGCCTATTTGGCAAGTTTATTTAGGTTTAATGGAGTTTGTTGGTTGAACTTATGATAGTCATGCTCTGTAGTGAACTGGAGCTATCTCATAGACATTTTCAAAGGATTTTATTTGATTTTTAACAGCATTTGTGTATTTGTTTAACACGATAGTACTGGGATTTTATTACTTTTGTAGCTTTTGTTATGAAAAGAGTTAATTGCACCCATTGGTCCCTTAATTGTTTCGATAGGTGATTTACTCTGAAGAGGAGCGAAAGTACAACAAAGATATTACAGTTGGTCTTATTCATATGAAATTGTTGAACCTTGCAGAGTATAATCTTCATATGGCAAAACAACTTGATGCTGGACGAAATAGTATGTTTCAGTAAATATTAAAATTTACCCTTTTTTGTTTGATTTATCTTATTCAGCCCATTGTTTTTTGATATGCAGACTGAGTTTGCTATTTCTCTTATTCAAACTTTGGTGATTAATGATGTAAGAGTTCTATCTGAGCTACATACCCTTGTTGATGCTTTAGCAAAGGTAAGATCTTTTTTGCTTTTTAAATTTTCTTTTTGGTCCTTGAAACTTGTAAAGTTACCCAAACAATCCTCAAACTTTGTTTATTTACTGTAGTTAGTCCCTAGATTGAATTCCATCCATTTTTACCGTTACCCAAATAGTCCTCAATTCCCCAAAAAGGTCCCTGAACTATCTTTAGAACCTATTTGATATCTTTTGTTAAGTCAGTTTTGAAGATTGGCTATAATTTGAAGACCAAAGAGGGGTATTTGTCAAACTATAGGGGGTAGTTTGGTAATTTACCCATTAATTGTGGTAGATTCTGAACAGTTTGTTAAATTACAGCTTGTAGGAAGGCCGGGATCTCCTGAGTCATTACAACAATTGGTTGAGATTGCTAAAAATCCTGCAGCTAATGTTGTTGTGCCAAGTGTCACTGTTGCAAAGGACAAAAAGGTATGTGTGGACCCCACTATATCTTTGTCTCTCTCTCTCTCTCTTGTTTATGTGTTATTGCTTACCATATATATGGAAAACAGGCTATTGCAGTTCCTTCTTCAAGCAGGGAAGATTATACCACAGCTGAATCTGTTGAACCAGATCATGTTGGATTTCAAGATCAGGTATATGTGGACCCCACTATATCTGATGATAATTACTCTATATCTCTGACCCTTGTGAAATTGTAAATTGATATGTAGGTCACACAAGTATTTGGGGGTTATGTGACTTTCCCGGGGCAAATGATGCAAATTTTGTGGTGCAATTACAACAAAGCGGTTTACTCAACGGAGATGATACATCTGATCGCTTTTTCCGAAGAGTCACTGTAAGAGAAACATATAACTGTACAAATGACTAACTTGTATTACTGAAAAATTAATTAAAATTCCATCTTTTTCAGGTTGTTTAACTTCTGAGTCGATCTCTCCTGCTACTCCTTTCCTTGCTATTGATATGTATGCTAAATTGATTTTCTCAATACTGAAGGTATATATTTTATTAATATACTCTTTCATATCATCTCATACTTCATCTATCTGCTTTTTCTAGTTTTCACCAGTGGAACAGGGTACCAACAAATTATCCCTTGTGCCTAAGGTATACATTTCTCTCTCACTCTCTTGTTTGAATCTTTTGTTCCAGGATTAGTAAAATACCAATATTTCAGGTTACAAGGACTGGAGTCTCTACCATCTTGTGGCAAGGAAGGTTAGTAACTCTTTAAGGGCGTAATTGTCTTATAAATATTTCAGTTACGTTTCTCATTCTTGTTTTTTCATCTTAGATTCTTGGGATACAGAATGATTTCTAAATTTACCCAGTCAATAGTTGTGAAAGGTGGAAGTATTCATTTGGATGGAGAAGGTACACCACTCTTTTATATTTATTTGGTTTTGTTTGCCTAGCTAATTTTTTTTTATTTTTTTATTTTTTTTGAGAATTACTAGAGTTTTGTTTGTTACCACAGAAGAGTGCCTATTGAATTAAAAAAGAAACCCTGATCTGAAAAAAGAACAAATTGAAGATATACTAAAATCATATCTTGGAGTGAAGAAGGTTATTTGGCTGCCTCAATTCCAATATTCTCGATTTTCTGCTTACATACATGTATTTACAGATAATGATGATAACATGTGTTGTTTCGTGAAACCTGGTAAGGTTATGTTGTCCTGGACTGATGATAAATTGGACCCTCAGTATGAGAGAGTTCTCAATAACACCTCAGATATTAATGACAGAGGAAGAGTCTGCAGGTAAAAAAACACTTAGTTACTGTTCCAGAATGTATTGGTGAATTTGTTTGTAACATATTGATAACAGGATGGTGATGAAACTAAAGCGAGACAGCGGGTATTAGTATAGCTGCTTCATATGTAAATTTTTATACATTGCTCCCCAATTTGGGATTAAAAAATTCGTCCAATTTTTGCATAGTATAGGGACCCTATAGTACAATTAACTCAAAAATTTATACAGAGATATATAACCCAATGCTTAGTGCTATTAGTTAATTAGATCTTGTGTAGGCCCTGCTTGTGTGGTTTGTGTTCCTTTCATAAGACATTTTCAAGAGCAGCTATGGAAAATAGTTCGTGCTTAGGTCTCAATTTTCTTCTTACTTCACTAATCGAAGATTGAGGAATCACCAAAGGTTTTTACTATTTGAAAATGTAGATTGAGAATTGAAAATATAGTTTCACCTACTTGTACTACCAGAATACGTTACATATGATTGGAGGTAAATTTAAGTTTTAACTGTGGGTCATTAAGTAAATTACGTTATTGCAAACATAACATAATATATGCTTTGAATATGCAATGACTGAGTGCTATTTTGTATAATACAGGGACCAAGAGTGCAATTTATTTCATATTTTCAAGAAGCTTGTGAAAGATATTGTTTAAACGTGCTTGTGAAATAATACTCTACTGCACAATTAGCTTTAAAAAAATGCCTTCTTTTCAACAAGAAGCTATATCTCAGGTTAGAGCATGATCTAAAAGAAAAATATAAAAAAAAATTAGCACTCATGTGCTCTTTTGTATTGTCAGGATATTACGAGGTGTGAGTGCTTGGAACTTTGATATTGAGGATTTGAAGTCACACGCTTAATTGATATGTATTCACGTTATTGATTATTTTATTAGTTTTTAAAGAAAACTGAGGTTAAATTTTTGTTTTTCAGGTTTAAGATGGGGATAAAATACAAGAAATAAAGGAAGAAGACGAAAGAATAAAATCCTCTTATAAATACAATAGTATTCTTTTTGCATATTCACACTTGATGATGGCACTGGACAAACTGAATGCTTTAAATGGTATATTCTTTTTGCATCTTTGTTATGAAACACGGGTATATCTATTTTGCATAATCCAAGGACCAGTAGTGCAATTAACCCTCAACTTACTCTGCTATTGACTTATTTGATACCTTTTAGGGTAAATGAAGTTGGTGATAGCAAAACAATGTCTGAAATAGCGTGAGTGTTTTTGTATTAAGTTTAATATTCTTTGTAAATTTTGTTTTGCTTCTGGGTTGTCCATTAATCTCAACAAGTCCTCTATCTTTCTGAGCCTTAATACCTCTGAATCCCTTAAACATTCTATCATTGAAGCATTTCGTATGCCCATAACAGAGAATTTGGGGTTATATTTAGGCCTTTCTACGGAATGGGGTAAGTCCAAACCAAAGCTATGGATTCCTAAATTTCAAAAACTGCTAAGAAACTCGTTGGTTGAAAAAAGTCCCTTCTTTCTATGGCAGGAAAAACTGTTCTTATATCCTCTGTCAACAATGTTTTCCCTACGTATTTCATATCCCTTCTGGCTATCCCTAAAGGAGTTATTAGTAAAATTAACTCCCTTATTAGCCACTTATTATGGGGTAATGAAGAAGATCATGGTGTTCATTGGGTGAACTGGAATAGGATTTCTTCCCCTAAAGCTTTACGTAGTATTGGAATTAAGAATTTAGAAGCTTTCAATATCGTTATCTTAGCCAAACAAGGGTGGTCTATTCTTACCCATCCTAACTCCCTTGTTCATCTTGTACTTAAAGACTTGTACTTCCCCAACTTTGATCTGCTCGATTCTTGCTCTATGAGAGGAGCCTCATGGATTTGGAATAACATTCGCAAAGGATGCTCTTTTTTTAAAGAGCACTCTATTAAATCTATTGGGGATGGTTACTCTACTAATATTTGGGAGGACAACTGGACAGGTAATATTCTATCTAAACCCCCATATTATAGTGATGACCCCTCCTTCCGTAAATTTGTTCCAGACCTCTTTTCCTCTTCTACTAAATTATGGAAATATGATATGCTGTCTCAATTATTCCACGTGGACACTGCTGCTAATATTCTCCACCTCAATCCCCTTCCATAATCTGGCCTTTTACCAATAATGGAATTTATTCTAGCAAATCTGGATATTTACTAGCTGTATCTTCCTTGGTTATCCCTCCCCCACATCCTGGTACTTCCAGTTTTTCTGATAGTGATTTACTTAAAATTTCATGGTCCTCTAATATTCCTCCAAAGTTCAAATTCTTTTTCTGTCGCATTCTTTCTAATGCCCTCTCTACTGAGTGTAACAGGTACTCTAGAAATGCTCAACCACAGATATCTGCCATATCTGTCTGAAGGAAGAAGAACCCCTTGAACATCTTTTACTTAAATGTGAATTGACTAGGAAATTTTGGTGTATCTCCCCCCTTCACTGTCAGACCGATCATTATTATAGTATGGGGATTAACTCTTGGATAGGTACCCTTATTGATAAAGGAAAAAATAGAAGTGAGAAGAGTAATATTTAAGTACTATCATCCTTTGTTTTTGGGTTATCTAGCTTACTAGGAACCAAAGCTTTTCCCGAGACTAAAGTTTTACGAGCTAATTCGACTCCTTCAGCAAGAGAGTTTACGCGACCACTGACCAAAAGTGCGTGCAGCTGCTGCATTTAGCACCTGTCATTTAATACCAATAAAACCGTTTATTTATTCAAAATTTGCTCTATAGGTCCCTACACTATAAGAGACTTAATATTGCATCGGAAATAGAACCTTTTTCTCCTGATAACACTCTTCTATACAGGACCTCCAGCACGCAAATCCTCTAGAGTGCATCGAGGTATCCCAGAATCCGCTAATAAATAATTAATTTTAATTTAGCTTAATCGATCTAAATACCCTTCATTTTCCAACTAATGCATTAATTTTTAAAATTAATTTCAAGATACTTACATGGATCAAATGAGAACTTCTCAATTTTGTCTAAAGTAACACCATACACTATCCCCGTCCTGCAAAAAATAGTTGTGAAAGGTGGAAGCATTCATTTGGATGGTTGGATGGAGAAGGTACACCACTCTTTTATATTTATTTGGTTTTGTTTGCCTAGCTAATTTTTTTTTTTTTTTTTTTTTTTTGAGAATTACTAGAGTTTTGTTTGTTACCACAGAAGAGTGCCTATTGAATTAAAAAAGAAACCCTGATCTGAAAAAAGAACAAATTGAAGATATACTAAAATCATATCTTGGAGTGAAGAAGGTTATTTGGCTGCCTCAATTCCAATATTTCGATTTAATGCTTACATACATGTATTTACAGATAATGATGATAACATGTGTTGTTTCGTGAAACCTGGTAAGGTTATGTTGTCCTGGACTGATGATAAATTGGACCCTCAGTATGAGAGAGTTCTCAATAACACCTCAGATATTAATGACAGAGGAAGAGTCTGCAGGTAAAAAAAACACTTAGTTACCGTTCCAGAATGTATTGGTGAATTTGTTTGTAACATATTGATGACAGGATGGTGATGAAACTAAAGCGAGACAGCGGGTATTAGTATTGCTGCTTCATATGTAAATTTTTATACATTGCTCCCCAATTTGGGATTAAAAAATTCGTCCAATTTTTGCATAGTATAGGGACCTATAGTACAATTAACTCAAAAATTTATACAGAGATATATAACCCAATGCTTAGTGCTATTAGTTAATTAGATCTTGTGTAGGCCCTGCTTGTGTGGTTTGTGTTCCTTTCATAAGACATTTTCAAGAGCAGCTATGGAAAATAGTTCGTGCTTAGGTCTCAATTTTCTTCTTACTTCACTAATCGAAGATTGAGGAATCACCAAAGGTTTTTACTATTTGAAAATGTAGATTGAGAATTGGAAATATAGTTTCACCTACTTGTACTACCAGAATACGTTACATATGATTGGAGGTAAATTTAAGTTTTAACTGTGGGTCATTAAGTAAATTACGTTATTGCAAACATAACATAATATATGCTTTGAATATGCAATGACTGAGTGCTATTTTGTATAATACAGGGACCAAGAGTGCAATTTATTTCATATTTGGAAGCTGAATTACCATCATAATCACAGTATACAGAATTAACCAAAAATGACACATATCTACAACTTTTAATTCTAACATTTGTCTTTTAAAATAATTCATCTTCTACTGCATCACTTAGTTGAATTTGAACTGAAAAGCAAACCAGACAACGAAAAGAAAAGCACAACAAACTAACAATAATCATAAAACTCTCATATCTCATGTTAAACTTTAATTACACGCACCAGTTGCAAGCAAGCAGGCAGTTCCTTCTTTTTCCCAACTGACAATGCCCAAATTTGTCATTTTACAAACAAACAACGATTACAATTAGTAACCGCTATGCTATTCGTTGAGACATAATATCATCTCACCTTCTTCAAACAGAGTCCTCGATCAATCAATATCTGTAAACTGGCGATTTAAATAACAAATTGCATCATCAGTTTTATATACTAATCGAATTATAATTGAACAAAAATAAGTACAGAATTTCAAGTGTAAAGATAAGATTCCAACCTGTGAAAATTTCTATTGAATTTAACGGACCTCTATTCATTGGGCCTGTGTCTGTGTTGTTATGATATTACGAATAGAGACGGTGAAAAGCACTAATTCTATAAGATGATGTTCGTTGGTTTCGGTGAACATTGTGATTATAGTAACAATTTTTTACCTTAATTTCGATTATTGGCTAAGCCTGTTGATGTTGATGGACCAAGGTTAGGGTGAAGGTGAGGTGTTTGGAAAAAGAATAGGTGTGTGCGTGTGTGTGTTTGTGAAATGAATTGAAAAAAGAATTGAACCGTGAGAGGGAGGGTTAGGAATTACAATTTCTGGAATTTCCTTTTTTAATTACATTACCGCTTATATTTTTTTTTTTCTTATTTTAAACAAAATTAGTTGGTAAATATTAAATGGTAAACCCAATTTTATTTTGGGCAAGATTTTTTTACCATAATTTTTAGGTATCAAAATATAGGAAATAATTACTTATTTAATAATAATTCCATTACTGATCTAACCAATTTGGTAAATAAAAATTATCTAGGAACAATTACCTTTTTTTTTTCTTTACCAATTTGGTATATTATATTGCTCTTTTTTACTTAATACACTAGTATATATATACTTCAGTTTCATCGACTAATCAACATATTTTATTGGTAAAATATTATTAAAAGAATAAGGTTTGAGATTTATTTTAACTAATTCTTTCAAATTATTTACTATTAAATAGATGCTTATACATATTTTTTATTTGTTTGTTTGTATAGGTTATACTCACAATGAACAATGGCATGTGGTCTGTAGCAAAGATCCTCAGTCAAAGTGACGTTAATACTAATACATTACTACTTCCAAAAGAAGATTTTGAAGATCACATCGTCAAAAAATTGTCGTATGAACAATATCAAATCCTACAGACATATAAATTTCTATCAATTACCATTCATGACGTTGATACAAATGAGCTAGTGCCCATAGTCCTTAATATGGAATGTGGACAATATATAAGATATTTATTTCTTTATAATTGGAAGAAAGGATTCATCAACCGCAGAAACTTAATGCAAGGTCAAGGAATAGCATTCCGTTATTGGAATCAACAAATTCAGTTTATGGTGTTAACAGATGATTCAGAAAATCAATTTTGATATTTACTAATTTCTTTTCTAGTTACTTTTTAATAGACAATAAGGTATTGCTTTACCATTATAATAAATTTGAGTTTTTTTATTATAAGCCTCGATTATTTTTATTTTAACTACTCCCTTCAACTATTACTTTTTCCACAAATCAATCAAAAGTTGTTTGATTAAACTACACCACTGATTACTTGTAAATTAATCAGAAGCTAATTAAACAATGCTATATTCCGATTATATAATAAATGTTTATAAACGCAAGTGTATACTAATGATTGTATTTTGATGTCTAGAGTATACCCGTAACATTGTTTTCTCTTGCCCACCCATCCCAACTATGGCAATGAGTGCAATATTCTATTCATTGTCTGCACTTACAAGCATGTTTACTACTTTCGCCACATCTTTATCTCTTCATTGATTCGAGTATTATTGAACCTTCTAAAGCCTTATGAAGAATTGATGAAACTTATTTATTTTCTGAACTCTAATATTAATCATAACCTGAGGAATGTTTCTCTTTGGTTCGTTAAAAGTATTTGGTCTTTCAAATTTTTGAGTATTCACATTCATCATATTCATAGACTGAGAAGTATTGGGCATTTGTCTGATTCGTGAATCATGAACTTGTGGTCTCATAGATGATGCTGCTTATGTATTAATATTACTTCCTCGGAAATGATGATAATTACTTGTGGGCCCGGCACTTCCATATGTTTGGAACATGATTATGAGAAGTGCAAATGTTGTTGCTGCTGCTTACTCAGTCCCTGAACTGCCCCCGGACGATCCCTTTCTTGTCCTGAAGAAGATATTCGTTCAATTTAAAACAATGTAATTGCTATTCAGCTTACTTCAAAACATATTTTCAATTTACTGCAATGCAATTGTTCTTTCTTTCAGTCTCTTCGCAGCAGAAATCTCGGAATTCCGTAAATAAACCCTATAAACTCTACCATAGATAGAAAAGAGGGATTTGGATCGCAGAATTATATATATATATATATATATATATATATATATATATATATTTTAAGAATTTAAACTACCGGATGGAATGCTAAAAATGTTAGTAACAGAAAAAACGATTTATCTATCAAGCAACGCATTAAAATCGAAGCTACTGTTGAGAGCTTCTAGTGATAAAATAATTGTGTGTGAAGAAGCAGAGAAGAGAAGGCACTTAAGAAAATGATTCCTATTCATTTACCTCAGAAGCTGGTGATTTGTGCGAGCCATTTATAAATGAAGGTCAAAGCAAAATCTTCAATTTTCCATGACCTTCACCTCAGCCATCTATGCAGCAAGATTCATCCACATATACAAGATCATTGATCATGATCATATTAATACCAGAGAGTGCAAGTATTGTTACTACCAACATATATACTATACTGAGTGATAAGAAATCAAGATTTGTCAGATCTGATAGTGTTGTTAGACTTATGAACATAATGATTATGTGGGACCCTTTGAATATATACACATATGTACTAACATGTGTCATGATTTTGCAGAGATATAAAAGAAACAAGAAACCTTGCATTTATGGCTATTATACAAGATTTGGCTTCAAAATGTGACCGTGAAAAGAAAGAAGTTACTGTACAGAAGAAGCACATAGCTTATAAGCTTATAACTTGCTTCTTCCAAATGGTTAGATTACTGATTTAATTATTATATAGTCAAACTTTTCATTACATTTTTTAATGTCTACTGTGCAGTTTTTAATTATAGGGACGTATATTGCAATTCATTATTACTATAGAGATTTATACTACACTTTTTCATGATATAGGGAACTGTAAATCAGTTATTGTATACTACATGGATTTAAAGCACAATTTTCATAATATAGGTACCCGTAATGCAATTCTTGCATAATATAGGGACCTATAGTGAAATTACCTAAAAATAGTGAGATATATAGTACGATTTCTCATAATATAGGGACCTGCAATGAAATTTTTATAAGCTATAGAAATTTATAGTATAGGTTTTCATCATATAGGGACCTGTAATGCAATTTTTGTATAATATAGGGACCTAGTGCAATTACCTCAAAGAATTAGAGATTTATAGTACAATATTTCATAATATAGGTTAATTTAATGCAATATTTGTATATACTATAGTCTATACGGATTTATAGTACAATTTATCATAATTTAGGGACCTGTAATGCCTTTTTTGCATTATAGAGGGACCTATAGTGCAATTATCTCAATAAACTAGAGATCTATAGTACGCTATTGCAAATATAGGGACCTGTAATGCAATTTTTATGTACTATAAATATTTATAGTAAAATTTTATATAATATAGGGACCTGTAATGCAATTATCTTTGCTTTGATCTTGCATTGAAGAAAGCAATTGAGGTAACTCATTCATAGAAAATATCTTTGGAAACCATTTTCTTTTTCGGGGAATAATTTATATATCAAATGTGGTTTGGCTTTTATCCCTGAAGTTTCTTATCCCAGTTGCTATTATAGTTCTCTAAGCAGGACACAGAAGATGCGCTCTCTCGAGCATTCTTTGTTGAATCCTAGCGAAACTTAGTACATGATAACAATTCTTGAGAATAATTAAGCTATCCGTGAAATAATTTGAAGGGTTTTATTGATGAAGTCTGAGAAAAGCTGCACTATTTCCAAAGATCATTTAAGTAGAGACTTCAAAAACATGGAAAACTATTCGCAACGGTGTTTGTGTACGAAGAATAAAGAGAAATATAATGGGGGTTAAATCTTGCTACACTACAATTACAAAAAAAGCAACTATTGACTTGTAAAATATTAAGGTAAGAAAACGAACTAAAAGAATTTAACACAGACAATTAATAACCATCCTCGATGGAGTAAGCTCACTTTTTTCTAATGTTTAGTTGCAGGAGAAAAGTCACTAAACTTACAGAAAAACTTATGGGGCAAAAATAATTTAAGGTCCGTTTGTATAACTAATAATTTTAAATCCTTTGAATTTGCATTTCTTCTTACACTTGAGGTTGATCAAAGCTGATAGGAAATTTTTTTACACAACTCTCTAATAAGCATGTGCCTATCCATCTGTTGGGTATCTGTAATATACACAACTAATAGGTTGTGAATGGCCGTAATTTACCATTCAATTTGCACAAATATTAATCTTCCTTACAACATGCTTTAACACATATTATCTTTTCTATACGTGAGTATAGGAGATACTCATTGCGGAAACATCTCTATAGCGCAAGTCATGAGGCACATGTTAGTTCATAACCCACTTGTGGTTCTTCTTTTGTTTGTAATCAATGGGAAAAAAAGAAGCATATTTAATATTATCTTCTCTCATTCAGGTTCATGTAACTTTCTCTTAGAAGAAACGCAGACTACATTAATCAGTAAAAAAAATTTGTCATTTACATCCCTGATGTTGTTGCAAAATTGTGACTCAGACAGGGATCAAAGGTGCAATATATTGGAACAACACGTGTATATTTGCTAACTGTAAAAATACATGGGACATACATCAGTGGTGCAATCAACCATTTTTCCTTTTCCTTTTATGTACTTTGTAAGCATGATAAGTCAAGACACACCATTTTTGACAAAGTAACCAGTACTTCAATAATAGTATACCAAAGCTATAATCATTACTTCTTAACCGTTTCTCTTTTGTCAAATCTCGTCCTCTCTCCCTTCTTTGTGATGTAAGGTTTCAAGTCAGTAATCGATGATCCTTAGTGGATAGTTGAGTGTTTGATTTTAGCTTCAACCTTTTGTTATCACTGTCCATGTTATCATTGTAGTGGATAGGAATTTTAATTTAGAGAAGGAAAGCACTTAAGGTTAGTTCTTCTTTTGTGCTCCAAAAGGCTATTTATGGCTTAAAGTTTTGTATCTTAATTAATAGTAGACGTATCACGTTTGTATGCTATTTGATTATTCAAAGATGCTTCTGTGCGTTTTGGCCAATAGGCGCATATTTGATCATGTAACTATTCTGTGATTCTTTAGAAAAAACCAATGCTGCTAAAAAGTCGGTATGTATTTTGCTCAAAAGTTAATTATTTTCTTAATGACTCGTGGATCTTTTTAACTCCTATCAACAGATTATAATCATTTTTCAAGCCAACATGATCTAATAAGTACCTAAAGCTTCAAGCTTGAAAGGGAAATGGTCAAATTATCTGAATTGAGCATTTTGAGGTATCAAATTGATAAGAGTAAAACCAGGAATTATTAATTTAAGTCTAGAAGTCTGTAAATTGGATTAAAATTTCTCTTTTAGTATATCAGTTGTTAGATGCTTTTGGAGTTGCAAGTGTATGGTTTATCAAATGAAATTGGTGAGATGTTACAGCTGGGATCCAATATTGAAGAACCTTCAGATCAAATAAATGGAAACAGAGAAAATAACCACTCTTATTCCCTTTTTAATCAACCTCTATTGATGAGTTTCAAAGCTCCCTCTTTAGGCTTGACTGGATTATATTTATCTCAGGAATACTTGCTTCATCATGAATAGTGCTCTCTAATGTTTAGTCCATACAGATAAGCTCGTTGATTATTTTTTAGCAGATTTTTGAAAGGATCTGTATTTTGACAATCCTTTGGGTATGAATGTAAGTATTTCTTATTATCGAGTCTTTTATTATCTCCGTGGGCTTTTCTGAAGTTATTTTTCTTGATCAGGGCAAGTTATTATCGAGTCTTTTATTGCCCAGATGAAGAAGTAGCAAACGAGCATTGGAAAATAATCTAGCACGTAATAGCTCAATCATAGTCAATCTATGCCAAGTAAGTATATCATTATTTATGCAAAAGGTCCTTTAAGTTCTTAAATTCGATCCGTTTATGTATCAATCTTTACCCCTTCCTTCAACAACGATACACGCGATAACTGTAACGGTGGTGAGTAGCACCAGATCGTATCCTCCATGTCCCGTCACAGTAAATATGCCTAATGATGGAAAATTAAATTATCTTATTCAATCTTTATCCACAGCTTGTGAGTATGGGACAACGAAACTTTGTTAATAGTCGAGGTATTTTATGTATTGTAAAATGGTAAAAACTAAAATGTTGATTTTCTTTTTTACTGCAGATATACAATACTTGTATATTTAGTTATTGCAAATAGAATGCCAAAGGATTATATTAACTCTCACTTGACCGTATAAAATACGAGTCCAAAGTTATGGTCGTATTATTAACTGTTTAATTGGGTAAATTGCACCTTTGGTCCCTGTTGTATGTGAAATAATCATATATACACAGCACGCGAATGTTTCCAACCTTTTGAAACACAGGGCTATTTCGTATAATACAGGGACCAAGAGTGCAGTTTATTAGATATAGTAATTAGAGGCCGGTTTTCTCATACGTATCCTATACTTTATAATCTACGTGAATGAACTTTACTATTAGTCATCATGTTAAATTTTAAAGTAGTCAACCATTGAAACTTAAACAACTATGTCTGTGTTATGCATGTCTATGTAACATTGTATTAATACTCGAACTTCTTTTCTTCATCTTGCTATCATAAGTCTCCATATTTCAGACTAAATTTCTTGTTTAAGGTAATTCATGTCTTAACCCTATATATATTTACGGACGGACTATGTTGTAATTATTAGTAACTAAACATTACCCAATTATAATTCAGGTTTTGATCGTAAAGAAGCTAAAGGATCGACGAAATGAAGACCGTAAGTATTTTTAGATAATTGCACTATAGGTCCCTTAATTTTTAGAATCTTCACTTTTCCTCCAACTTTTTAGAATCATCATTCTACGCTTTGATTAACAGTTTCTTCTAGGAAGTAATGTTTCAGAAGTGGAAGAAACTATGAAAAAGCATTCTGATGAACTTTTGATCACAGTAATTATCTAACATTTAATCATTATTTGGTCAATTTGGTCAATTCCATATACAAAATTCATAACATAACTTATTTTGCAGATTAAGCACATGGAAAACATGCTTGATAAGATTTTTGACACTGTAATGGCTAATTTCAGGTAATTTTTTTTATTTAGTGAGTTTTAATGAAAGAAATCTGATTATATTACTTACAGGCCAATGTCTCGAATTGAAAACAAGAGCTTAAAAAGATGATTCGGTTTTTACCAGCTACAAATCTACCTTTTTACCTTTTCTTTTTTACCTTTTTACCCTTTAGTCTTATTTATTTTATTTTCAAGAACAATACACTCTAATCAGGTAACTTTTTTTATCTAACTAATCAGAATTTTTTTACTTTTTTACCTTTTTTTACTTTTCTACCCTTTAATCTTATTTATTATTACAGCTAAAAGAGTTCCCTGTTGAAGCATGTAAATTGCGTGTTTAAGTCCCCGATCTTTCTGAGATTGGTAAGGTTAGCATATTTCTTTTTTTGTTTTTTTTTTTGCAATTTAAGTCCCTGTGGTTTGGTAAAATGGTACCCTACCCCTTATGGTTTGAAAATAAGTGTATGTTGCCCTATATTTTTAGTTAATTGCAATATAGGCCCCTATATTATGCAAAAATTACACTGTAAATCCTTATATTTTGCAAAAAAATGCACTTCAGGTCTCAATGATAGTTTTAAAAAATTGGTCCTTACTTTTCAGTATAGGTTTTTACTGTTAATATTGGGACCTATAGTGCAATTATTTTTTTTGTAAGTCCTTACTTTTTTTTATATTGCGTTTGATTTTTCAGGATTTACCAGTGGTGGTTTTGTTCATACTCATACCTCTTCTTTCACCAACTTCTTCTAAAGGAGGGGTAAATATGTCATTTCATTAATCAAATATACAGTAACTAAATTATTAGTGTTTATTTAGTAATATTAAGTTAAAAAATTTAGGTTGGTTTTCAAGGAATAGCTGAAGCACTTGGTTTAGCAGCTGAGCTGTGAATACTGTTGTTGCAATTACTGCTATTATAGTTGTTGGAAGATTGGTAAGTTAAAGAGTTAAGTTAATTGCATTATAAGTCCCTTATATTGCTTATAATTGAATTATTCACTCCTTTTATTTTATTTTTGGATTTGCAGCTTCTTAGACCAATTAATAGACAAATTGCAGAGAATCAAAATGCCGAAATATTTTCTACGTGTACTCTTCTTGTTATATTGGGAACTAGTTTACTCACTGCTAGGGTAAGTAATCTCATTTATTTACATATTAGTCCACAAACTATAGGCTAGTTACCCAAATGGTCCTCGAACTTCATTTTTGTCTCGTAATTAGTCTCGCGTGTTAGATTTTTACAGTTAAGGACCAAGCCAGTAAAAGGGGGATAGTACAAGGACCACTTTGGGGAAATTGGACTATTTAGGTTACGAAAATACCTTTAAGTCTATATTATTTTACTATAAGGAAACGATATTCGAAACCAAATGATAAAAACACAAAGCTCGAGGGACCATTTTGGGAAATTCTAAAAGTTTGAGGATTATTTGGGTAACAAAAATACCAGGGTGAAAATGGATGGAATTTAACTGCGATAAAAAAAAGTTCGAGGATTGCTTGGGCAACTTAGAAGTTTGAGGACCATTCGTATAATTAGCCTATAGTTCAGGGACCAATTTTTGGAAAAAAATTCCTTTTTTTTGTTGGTTGAATATTTTTGTGTATTTTTCTAATAATACTATGTTAATGTGGGAATGTTTGTAGGGTATAATGTCTCCACAATTAATAGATTCTCGATTTGAATTACATGATGTTAGACGCTTGTTTCCTGCCGAAAGTGAGGTATGGTGTCATTACTTCTAAAAATAAATAAAAATAAATGAATTGCGTACCTGTAGTGCAGTTTTTTGCATAATATAGGGACCTACAATGCGTTTTTCGCATCATATTGGGACCAATAGTCCACTTTTTGCATAGTGTTGTGACCTTAGTGCCTTATTTGCATAAATACGGGGATATATAGTGCTTTTTTGCATAACATAGAGACCTACAGTGCAATTTTTGCATAATATATTAGTGTAGTTTTCTCATAATATAGGGACCTATATTGCAATTAATTTAAAAGAGGATCTTATTTTGCATATTATAGGGACATAAAGTGCATTTTTTGCAAAATATAGGGACCTACATTGCAATTACTGTCTTGTTTTGCATAATATAGGGTTATCTAGTGCATTTTCAGTAGATATCAAGACCTATAGTTCAATTTATTCAAAATAGCATCTTATTTTGCCTTTTATAGAGACCTACAGTGCAATTAATATCTTGTTTTCATAATATAGAATCATCCGGTGTATTTATTGCAAAATACAGGGACCCATACTAGAATTTTTTTCAATTTATTTTAACAGGGATGATTCATTAACCTACTCTTTGATAGTTGCATTATGCACTCCACATGGACCTATAGTGCAATTATTTGGAAATTTACTTTTTTGTTATCTGATTCTTTTGTAGGCCTGCTTTGATGCTTCCTAGTGTAAGTATCAATATGCGACTCCTTTTAGAAGTGAGCTGGGAAATAGGAGCTTTATAGACGAATCTATTTTAGAAATGAGACGGGAATGGGGGTCTCAGTTGCCTACTCTAGTTTGGAAGGAATCCGGGAAAGGGGTCTCAATAGCCGACTGTTTTGGAAGGGAGCCGCGAAAAGGGTCTCAATAGCCGACTGTTTTGGAAGGGAGCCGCGAAAGGGGGTCTCAATAGCCGACTATCCTATCAAAGTGTAGTCATAACATTGGCAACACGAGTATAGGCCACTATGGTATAAAGTGCAGGCAAAGATAAGACAACACTTTAAAAGGGTCGTGTAAAGGCCGAAACGAAGTCGTCAAAAGCTTGATTTCCTGTTGTAGAAAGAGCATGTGAATATGAAAACCCTAACCAATCTGAGATCTCTTCATGGTATCAGTTATGATCAATGGACGTACGTCGATGGAACCATTCTAGTAAATCTTACTGAAGTAAGTATCCACCAGTTTTCCCCGATTAAAGATGTGGCTTACACTCTGGATTCTGTTAGCAATTTTAAAAACCTTACAACTCTTTCCATGTTTGGAGAAAGTGAATCATATAATCTTCCATCACTGGAACCTCTGGTTTCTTGTCCAAATCTCCAAAATTTGAAAATATTTGGAAAATTAGAGAAGCTTCCACCCTTCAACAAATTTCCACAGTCCTTCACAAATTTTACGCTATATAACTCGAGGCTTTCGGAAGATACCATGCCTACATTGGAGAAATTGTTGAATCTGAGGAAACTCAACTTAGTCAGTGCTTATGGTGGGAAAGAATTTACATGCAGTGATAATGGTTTTCTTCAACTTGAACAACTCGAACTCAGTGATTTACCGAACTTAGAGAAATGGAATTTGGCAAATACATCCATGCCTGCCATTAGGAGATTGGAATTTGGTAAGTTAAAGAGTTAAGTTAATTGCATTATAAGTCCCTTATATTGCTTATAATTGAATTATTTACTCCCTTTATTTATTTTTTTTGGATTTGCAGCTTCTTAGACCAATTTATAGACAAATTGCAGAGAATCAAAATGCCGAAATATTTTCTGCGTGTACTCTTCTTGTTATATTGGGAACTAGTTTACTCACTGCTAGGGTAAGTAATCTCATTTATTTACATATTAGTCCCTGAACTATAGGCTAGTTACCTAAATGGTCCTCGAACTTCATTTTTGTCTCGTAATTAGTCCCGCGTGTTAGATTTTTACAGTTAAGGACGAAGCTAGTAAAAGGGGGATAGTACAGGGACCACTTTGGGGAAATTGGACTATTTAGGTTACGAAAATACCATTAAGTCTATATTATTTTACTATAAGGAACGATATTCGAAACCAAATTGGTAAAAACACAAAGCTCGAGGGACCATTTTGGGAAATTCTAAAAGTTTGAGGATTATTTGGATAACAAAAATACCATGGTGAAAATGGATGGAATTTAACTGCGATATAAAAAAGTTCAAGGATTGCTTGGGCAACTTTAGAATTTTGAGGACCATTCATATAATTAGCCTATAGTTCAGGGACAAATTTTTGGAAAAAATTTCCTTTTTTTTTGTTGGTTGAATATTTTTGTGTATTTTTCTAATAATACTATGTTAATGTGGGAATGTTTGTAGGGTATAATGTCTCCACAATTAATAGATTCTCGATTTGAATTACATGATGTTAGACGCTTGTTTCCTGCCGAAAGTGAGGTATGGTGTCATTACTTCTAAAGATAAATAAAAATAAATGAATTGCGTACCTGTAGTGCAGTTTTTTGCATAATATAGGGACCTACAGTGCGTTTTTCGCATAATATTGGGACCAATAGTCCACTTTTTGCATAATGTTGTGACCTTAGTGCCTTATTTGCATAAATACAGGGATATATAGTGCTTTTTTGCATAACATAGAGACCTACAGTGTAATTTTTGCATAATATATTAGTGTAGTTTTCTCATACTATAGGGACCTATAGTGCAATTAATTTAAAAGAGTATCTTATTTTGCATATTATAGGGACATAAAGTGCATTTTTTGCAAAATATAGGAACCTACATTGCAATTACTGTGTTGTTTTGCATTATATAGGGTTATCTAGTGCATTTTCAGTAGATATCAAGACCTATATTTCAATTTATTCAAAATAGCATCTTATTTTGCCTTTTATAGAGACCTGCAGTGTAATTAATATCTTGTTTTACATAATATAGAATCATCCAGTGTATTTATTGCAAAATATAGGGACCCATACTAGAATTATTTTTCAATTTATTTTAACAGGGATGATTCATTAACCTACTCTTTGATAGTTGCATTATGCACTCCACAGGGACTTATAGTGCAATTATTTGGATATTTACTTTTTTGTTATCTGATTCTTCTGTAGGCCTGCTTTGATGCTTCCTAGTGTAAGTATCAATATGCGACTCCTTTTAGAAGTGAGCTGGGAAATAGGAGCTTTATAGGCGATTCTATTTTAGAAATGAGCCGGGAATGAGGGTCTCAGTTGCCTGCTCTAGTTTGGAAGAAGCCGGGAAAGGGGTTTCAATTGCCTACTGTTTGGGAAGGAATCCGGGAAAGGGGTCTCAATAGCCGACTGTTTTGGAAGGGAGCCGCGAAAAGGGTCTCAATAGCCGACTGTTTTGGAAGGGAGCCGCGAAAGGGGGTCTCAATAGCCGACTATCCTATCAAAGTGTAGTCATAACATTGGCAACACGAGTATAGGCCACTATGGTATAAAGTGCAGGCAAAGATAAGACAACACTTTAAAAGGGTCGTCTAAAGGCCGAAACGAAGTCGTCAAAAGCTTGATTTCCTGTTGTAGAAAGAGCATGTGAATATGAACACCCTAACCAATCTGAGATCTCTTCATGGTATCAGTTATGATCAATGGACGTACGTCGATGGAACCATTCTAGTAAATCTTACTGAAGTGAGTATCCACCAGTTTTCCCCGATTAAAGATGTGGCTTACACTCTGGATTCTGTTAGCAATTTTAAAAACCTTACAACTCTTTCCATGTTTGGAGAAAGTGAATCATATAATCTTCCATCACTGGAACCTCTGGTTTCTTGTCCAAATCTCCAAAATTTGAAAATATTTGGAAAATTAGAGAAGCTTCCACCCTTCAACAAATTTCCACAGTCCTTCACAAATTTTACGCTATATAACTCGAGGCTTTCGGAAGATACCATGCCTACATTGGAGAAATTGTTGAATCTGAGGAAACTCAACTTAGTCAGTGCTTATGGTGGGAAAGAATTTACATGCAGTGATAATGGTTTTCTTCAACTTGAACAACTCGAACTCAGTGATTAACCGAACTTCGAGAATTGGAATTTAGCAGATACGTCCATGCCTGCCATTAGGAGATTGGGATTTGGTAAGTGAAAGAGTTAAGTTAATTGCATTATAAGTCCCTTATATTGCTTATAATTGAATTATTCACTCCCTTTATTTTATTTTTTGGATTTGCAGCTTCTTAGACCAATTTATAGACAAATTGAAGATAATCAAAATGCCGAAATATTTTTTGCGTGTACTCTTCTTGTTATATTGGGAACTAGTTTACTCACTGCTAGGGTAAGTAATCTCATTTATTTACATATTAGTCCCTGATCTATAGGCTAGTTACCCAAATGGTCCTCGAACTTCATTTTTGTCTCGTAATTAGTCCAGTGTGTTAGATTTTTACAGTTAAGGACCAAGCTAGTAAAAGGGGAATAGTACAGGGACCACTTTGGGGAAATTGGACTATTTAGGTTACGAAAATACCTTTAAGTCTATGTTATTTTACTATAAGGAAACGATATTCGAAACCAAATTGGTAAAAACACAAAGCTCGGGGGACCATTTTGGGAAATTCTAAAAGTTTGAGGATTATTTGGGTAACAAAAATACCAGGGTGAAAATGGATGGAATTTAACTGCGATAAAAAAAAGTTCTAGGTTTTCTTGGGAAACTTTAGAAGTTTGAGGACCATTCGTATAATTAGCCTATAGTTCAGGGACCAATTTTGGGAAAAAATTTCCTTTTTTTTGTTGGTTGAATATTTTTCTGTATTTTTTTTAATAATACTATGTTAATGTGGGAATGTTTGTAGGGTATAATGTCTCCACAATTAATAGATTCTCGATTTGAATTACATGATGTTAGAAGCTTCTTTCCTGCCGAAAGTGGGGTATGGTGTCATTACTTCTAAAAATAAATAAAAATAAATGAATTGCGTACATGTAGTGCAGTTTTTTGCATAATATAGGGACCTACAGTGCGTTTTTCGCATAATATTGGGACCAATAGTCCACTTTTTGCATAATGTTGTGACCTTAGTGCCTTATTTGCATAAATACAGGGATATATAGTGCTTTTTTGCATAACATAGAGACCTACAATGCAATTTTTGCATAATATATTAGTGTAGTTTTCCCATAATATAGGGACCTATAGTGCAATTAATTTAAAAGAGGATCTTATTTTGCATATTATAGGGACATAATGTGCATTTTTGCAAAATATAGGGACCTACATTGCAATTACTGTGTTGTTTTGCATAATATAGGGTTATCTAGTGTATTTTCAGTAGATATCAAGACCTATAGTTCAATTTATTCAAAATAGCATCTTATTTTGCCTTTTATAGAGACCTACAGTGCAATTAATTTCTTGTTTTACATAATATATAATCATCTAGTGTATTTATTGCAAAATACAGGGACCCATACTAGAATTATTTTTCAATTTATTTTAACAGGGATGATTCATGAACCTACTCTTTGATAGTTGCATTATGCACTTCACAGGGACATATAGTGCAATTATTTGGATATTTACTTTTTTGTTATCTAATTCTTTTGTAGGCCTGCTTTGATGCTTCCTGGTGTAAGTATCAATAGGCGAATCCTTTTATAAGTGAGCCGGGAATTAGGAGCTTTATAGACGACTCTATTTTAGAAATGAGCCAGGAATGGGGGTCTCAATTGCCTACTCTAGTTTGGAAGGAGCCGGGAAAGGGGTTTCAATTGACTACTGTTTGGGAAGGAAGCCGGGAAAGGGGTCTCAATAGCCAACTGTTTTGGAAGGGAGCCGCGAAAGGGGTCTCAATAGCCGACTGTTTTGGAAGGGAGCCGCGAAAGGGGGTCTCGATAGCCGACTATCCTATCAAAGTGTAGTCATAACATTGGCAACACGAGTATAGGCCACTATGGTATAATGTGCAGGCAAAGATAAGACGACACTTTAAAAGGGTCGTCTAAAGGCCAAAACGAAGTCGTCAAAAGCTTGATTTCCTGTTGTCGAAGTAGTTCAGATTCTTCTAACTATCGCACCCGAAAAATCCAGACGGAAAAACATGCCGTTGAATCATTTTCAGGTATGTATACATTTCACTACCCTTGGAATCTACTGCACACATTTTAATTAGTTTCTTGCTCCTCTAGTAAAAATTTGGAGATACATGATGGACAAGATTCTCCTCAATTGGAGATAAAGGAGATTACATCAAAGAAACAATGCTCAGATCGTTGCTTGTGTTCTAAGAAGGGTTTGAAAGAAGTAGATACGAAGAAGGTTTTGTGGGGCTCAATTGATAAAATTGTGGATTTGACTAAGCCCCGATTTGAATCATTCTGCGAAAATATTTAGGTTCCCTTCTCAGAAATATCTTGATCATATATGTATTTTTGAGATTCATCTCAAAATCATTTAGTTTTACTAGAAAAAATTAGGTTCATATAAACCGGTATTATTAGTAGGTAAAGTACAATACAGAATATATTCGAACAGGATAGCTAACTTGGTGTTGATGTTTAAATTTTTAGGCGATACATATTTTCATTTTTCATATAATCTCGAGTGTGTTTTTAAAAGAGAAATAAATATATCATAACATGACTAATAATCATTTTTCTTATTTTTATTTTGTTGTTTTTAACGTAAACAACTTTCAGAAGATAATTTAACAGTAGGGTTAATCATTTCTTAAACGGCTGATATTCCTTTGTTATTATTGATAATTAATATTTGTTTTTCATATATCTAATGTGAAAAGACATATAAAAAAACTAACTAATTCCGTAATAGGATACTTACAATTATGATCGGTCGTGTGGTCTAATAATTCTACTAATCATAATAGTTTGGATGAAAGTAATGACAGTGCTAGATTTTTTTTGACAGACTTCTCCAAGATAATCGTTAAAATGGCTTATTTGTTCTGGTTTTACCAATTTTAACAAAACGTGTCCTTAAGGGTTATGGCTTCAAATTATTAAAAAAAATGCATTTGCTACAAGAAATAAGGTTTGTACTACTATCGGGTCATGACTCTCTATCTTTAAAATGGTCAACGAAGTTCTGAAGATCAAAATGGTCGCGATATAAAAATATATGTCGATGACATAAATGTTTAAAATTGACTTGTCTTTCTTCTCAATACTTGAAATGCTTTGGTTCTCATTGACAAAAATCGAAGAAACCTCTTTTGGCTAGTTTGTTTTCATGCTTTTCTTCTTTACATGTAGAATCGGAATAATCACCACTAGGTAAAAACACTCATGTTCTTTTACTGGGGAAAATCACAAGAACTCCGATGAATTGACAAGACTTTACCTTGAGGCTTATGCGCATCGAATTAATAAAAGTTCCTATCAAACATTTTTCAAATTCATTTCTATAGATCAGAACCTGCATATCAACTTAATTAAATAGTGAATAAATGAATTTGGATATTAACAAAACACATAAGTATTGCTTTTATCAGAAAAATTCACAAATTAAAAAGCATCATCAAGTGCCCAAAATAGTAAAAACAAGTATTATTAGAGAAGCTCATTAATTCTCATGCCAAAGAAGAAAAAAGTATAAGTTTCCAGAATGATTCACTTCTTCTTGCTACTCAAAATCATGCTATTAATTTAGGTTTCATCAATTTTTCCGCTTCTTCAAGCATCTTCGGAAGAGTTATTCTTATTGAGCATGTAAAACTCATAATAATATATAAGATAACTCCTCCTGATAGCTTAAACTTTTGAGAGAATTGGTTGTCTAACATGGTAATAGAGCCTAGATCCGTAAGAGGTCGCAGGTTCGAGTCTTGCCGTCGTTACCTAGCAAAGACTAGACATGCAAAAAATGACATGAATCTAGCTTGCACGTGAGGGGGCGTATTGAGCATGTAAAACTCATATATAATATATAAGATAAATGTGTCACCTCTGTTAGTTACAATGTGTTGATAAATGGGCACAAAGCAGGGTCCTTTACCCCCTCTAGAGGGTTAAGGAAAAGGGACCCACTTTCTCCCGCTCTTCGCGGATGACTCTATTTTCTTTCTGAGAAACAATGTCTTTGAAATTCATGCATTCAGGGAAATTCACTATAAATTTTGTTTTGCTTCTGGGCTGTCCATTAATCTCAACAAGTCCTCCATCTTTCTGAGCCTTAATACCTCTGAATCCCTTAAACATTCTATCACTGAAGCATTTCGTATGCCCATAACAGAGAATTTGGGGTTATATTTAGGCCTTTCTACGGAACGGGGTAAGTCCAAACCAAAGCTATGGATTCCTAAATTTCAAAAACTGCTAAGAAACTCGTTGGTTGGAAAAAGTCCCTTCTTTCTATGACAGGAAAAACTGTTCTTATATCCTCTGTCATCCATGCTTTCCCTACGTATTTCATATCCCTTCTAGCTATCCCTAAAGGAGTTACTAGTAAAATCAACTCCCTTATTAGCCACTTATTATGGGGTAATGAAGAAGATCATGGGGTTCATTGGGTGATCTGGAATAGGATTTCTTCCCCTAAAGCTTTACGTGGTATTGGAATTAAGAATTTAGAAGCTTTCAATATCGTTCTCTTAGCCAAACAAGCGTGGCCTATTCTTACCCATCCTAACTCCCTTGTTCATCTTGTACTTAAAGACTTGTACTTCCCCAACTTTGATCTGCTCGATTCTTGCTCTATGAGAGAAGCCTCATGGATTTGGAATAACATTCGCAAAGGATGCTCTTTTCTTAAAGAGCACTCTATTAAATCTATTGGGGATGGTTACTCTACTAATATTTGGGAGGACAACTGGACAGGTAACATTCTATCTAAACCCCCAAATTATAGTGATGACCCCTCCTTCCCTAAATTTGTTGCAGACCTCTTTTCCTCTTCTACTAAGTTATGGAAATCTGATATGCTGTCTCAATTATTCCCCGTGGACATTGCTGCTAATATTCTCCACCTCAATCCCCTTCCATAATCTGGCCTTTTACCAATAATGGAATTTATACTAGCAAATCTGGATATTTACTAGCTGTATCTTCCTTGGTTATCCCTCCCCCACATCCTGGTACTTCCAGTTTTTCTGATAGTGATTTACTTAAAATTTCATGGTCCTCTAATATTCCTCCAAAGTTCAAATTCTTTTTCTAGTCGCATTCTTTCTAATGCCCTCTCTAATGAGTGTAACAGGTACTCTAGAAATGCCCAACCACAGATATCTGCCATATCTGTCTGAAGGAAGAAGAACCCCTTGAACATCTTTTACTTAAATGTGAATGGACTAGGAAATTTTGGTGTATCTCCCCCCTTCACGGTCAGACTGATCATTATTATAGTATGGGGATTAACTCTTGGATAGGTACCCTTATTGATAAAGGAAAAAATAGAAGTGAGAAGGGTAATATCTTAAGTACTATCATCCTTTGTTTTTGGGTTATCTGGCTTACTAGGAATCAAAGCTTTTCCCGAGACTAAAGTTTTACGAGCTAATTCGACACCTTCAGCAAGAGAGCTTACGCGACCACTGACCAAAAGTGCAGCTGCTGCATTTAGCACCTGTCATTTAATACCAATAAAACCGTTTATTTATGAAAAATTTGCTCTATAGGTCCCTACACTATAAGAGACTTAATATTGCATCGGCAATAGAACCTTTTTCTCCTGATAACACTCTTCTATACAGGACCTCCAGCACGCAAATCCTCTAGAGTGCATCGAGGTATCCCAGAATGCACTAATAAATAATTAATTTTAATTTAGCTTAATCGATCTAAATACCCTTCATTTTCCAACTAATGCATTAATTTTTAAAATTAATTTCAAGATACTTACATGGATCAAATGAGAACTTCTCAATTTTGTCTAAAGTAACACCATACACTATCCCCGTCCTGCAAAAAATAGTTGTGAAAGGTGGAAGCATTCATTTGGATGGTTGGATGGAGAAGGTACACCACTCTTTTATATTTATTTGGTTTTGTTTGCCTAGCTAATTTTTTTTTTTTTTTTTTTTTTTGAGAATTACTAGAGTTTTGTTTGTTACCACAGAAGAGTGCCTATTGAATTAAAAAAGAAACCCTGATCTGAAAAAAGAACAAATTGAAGATATACTAAAATCATATCTTGGAGTGAAGAAGGTTATTTGGCTGCCTCAATTCCAATATTCTCGATTTTCTGCTTACATACATGTATTTACAGATAATGATGATAACATGTGTTGTTTCGTGAAACCTGGTAAGGTTATGTTGTCCTGGACTGATGATAAATTGGACCCTCAGTATGAGAGAGTTCTCAATAACACCTCAGATATTAATGACAGAGGAAGAGTCTGCAGGTAAAAAAAACACTTAGTTACCGTTCCAGAATGTATTGGTGAATTTGTTTGTAACATATTGATGACAGGATGGTGATGAAACTAAAGCGAGACAGCGGGTATTAGTATTGCTGCTTCATATGTAAATTTTTATACATTGCTCCCCAATTTGGGATTAAAAAATTCGTCCAATTTTTGCATAGTATAGGGACCTATAGTACAATTAACTCAAAAATTTATACAGAGATATATAACCCAATGCTTAGTGCTATTAGTTAATTAGATCTTGTGTAGGCCCTGCTTGTGTGGTTTGTGTTCCTTTCATAAGACATTTTCAAGAGCAGCTATGGAAAATAGTTCGTGCTTAGGTCTTAATTTTCTTCTTACTTCACTAATCGAAGATTGAGGAATCACCAAAGGTTTTTACTATTTGAAAATGTAGATTGAGAATTGGAAATATAGTTTCACCTACTTGTACTACCAGAATACGTTACATATGATTGGAGGTAAATTTAAGTTTTAACTGTGGGTCATTAAGTAAATTACGTTATTGCAAACATAACATAATATATGCTTTGAATATGCAATGACTGGGTGCTATTTTGTATAATACAGGGACCAAGAGTGCAATTTATTTCATATTTGGAAGCTGAATTACCATCATAATCACAGTATACAGAATTAACCAAAAATGACACATATCTACAACTTTTAATTCTAACATTTGTCTTTTAAAATAATTCATCTTCTACTGCATCACTTAGTTGAATTTGAACTGAAAAGCAAACCAGACAACGAAAAGAAAAGCACAACAAACTAACAATAATCATAAAACTCTCATATCTCCTGTTAAACTTTAATTACACGTACCAGTTGCAAGCAAGCAGGCAGTTCCTTCTTTTTCCCAACTGACAATGCCCAAATTTGTCATTTTACAAACAAACAACAATACAATTAGTAACCGCTATGCTATTCGTTGAGACATAATATCATCTCACCTTCTTCAAACAGAGTCCTCGATCAATCAATATCTGTAAACCGATTTAAATAACAAATTGCATCATCAGTTTTATATACTAATCGAATTATAATTGAACAAAAATAAGTACAAAATTTCAAGTGTAAAGATAAGATTCCAACCTGTGAAAATTTCTATTGAATTTAACGGACCTCTATTCATTGGGCCTGTGTCTGTGTTGCTATGATATTACGAATAGAGACGGTGAAAAGCACTAATTCTATAAGATGATGTTCGTTGGCTTCGGTGAACATTGTGATTATAGTAACAATTTTTTACCTTAATTTCGATTATTGGCTAAGCCTGTTGATGTTGATGGACCAAGGTTAGGGTGAAGGTGAGGTGTTTGGAAAAAGAATAGGTGTGTGCGTGTGTGTGTTTGTGAAATGAATTGAAAAAAGAATTGAACCGTGAGAGGGAGGGTTAGGAATTACAATTTCTGGAATTTCTTTTTTTAATTACATTACCGCTTATATTAAATGGTAAACCCAATTTTAGTTGGTAAATATTAAATGGTAAACCCAATTTTATTTTGGGCAAGATTTTTTTACCATAATTTTTAGGTATCAAAATATAGGAAATAATTACTTATTTAATAATAATTCCATTACTGATCTAACCAATTTGGTAATTAAAAATTAACTAGGAACAATTACCTTTTTTTTTTCTTTACCAATTTGGTATATTATATTGCTCTTTTTTACTTAATACACTAGTATATATATACTTCAGTTTCATCGACTAATCAACATATTTTATTGGTAAAATATTATTAAAAAAATAAGGTTTGAGATTTATTTTAACTAATTCTTTCAAATTATTTACTATTAAATAGATGCTTATACATATTTTTTATTTGTTTGTTTGTATAGGTTATACTCACAATGAACAATGGCATGTGGTCTGTAGCAAAGATCCTCAGTCAAAGTGACGTTAATACTAATACATTACTACTTCCAAAAGAAGATTTTGAAGATCACATCGTCAAAAAATTGTCGTATGAACAATATCAAATCCTACAGACATATAAATTTCTATCAATTACCATTCATGACGTTGATACAAATGAGCTAGTGCCCATAGTCCTTAATATGGAATGTGGACAATATATAAGATATTTATTTCTTTATAATTGGAAGAAAGGATTCATCAACCGCAGAAACTTAATGCAAGGTCAAGGAATAGCATTCCGTTATTGGAATCAACAAATTCAGTTTATGGTGTTAACAGATGATTCAGAAAATCAATTTTGATATTTACTAATTTCTTTTCTAGTTACTTTTTAATACACAATAAGGTATTGCTTTACCATTATAATAAATTTGAGTTTTTTTATTATAAGCCTCGATTATTTTTATTTTGACTACTCCCTTCAACTATTACTTTTTCCACAAATCAATCAAAAGTTGTTTGATTAAACTACACCACTGTTACTTGTAAATTAATCAGAAGCTAATTAAACAATGTTATATTCCGATTATATAATAAATGTATATAAACGCAAGTGTATACTAATGATTGTATTTTGATGTCTAGAGTATACCCGTAACATTGTTTTCTCTTGCCCACCCATCCCAACTATGGCAATGAGTGCAATATTCTATTCATTGTCTGCACTTACAAGCATGTTTACTACTTTCGCCACATCTTTATCTCTCCATTGATTCGAGTATTATTGAACCTTCTAAAGCCTTATGAAGAATTGATGAAACTTCTTTATTTTCTGAACTCTAATATTAATCATAACCTGAGGAATGTTTCTCTTTGGTTCGTTAAAAGTATTTGGTCTTTCAAATTTTTGAGTATTCACATTCATCATATTCATAGACTGAGAAGTATTGGGCATTTGTCTCATTCGTGAATCATAAACTTGTGATCTCATAGATGATGCTGCTAATGTATTAATATTACTTCCTCGGAAATGATGATAATTACTTGTGGGCCCGGCACTTCCATATGTTTGGAACATGATTGTGAGAAGTGCAAATGTTGTTGTTGCTGCTTACTCAGTCCCTGAACTGCCCCCGGACGATCCCTTTCTTGTCCTGAAGAAGATATTCGTTCAATTTAAAACAATGTAATTGCTATTCAGCTTACTTCAAAACATATTTTCAATTTACTGCAATGCAATTGTTCTTTCTTTCAGTCTCTTCGCAGCAGAAATCTCGGAATTCCGTAAATAAACCCTATAAACTCTACCATAGATAGAAAAGAGGGATTTGGATCGCAGAATTAATTATATATATATATATTTTAAGAATTTAAACTACCGGATGGAATGCTAAAAATGTTAGTAACAGAAAAAACGATTTATCTATCAAGCAATGCATTAAAATCGAAGCTACTGTTGAGAGCTTCTAGTGATAAAATAATTGTGTGTGAAGAAGCAGAGAAGAGAAGGCACTTAAGAAAATGATTCCTATTCATTTACCTCAGAAGCTGGTGATTTGTGCGAGCCATTTATAAATGAAGGTCAAAGCAAAATCTTCAATTTTCCATGACCTTCACCTCAGCCATCTATGCAGCAAGATTCATCCACATATACAAGATCATTGATCATGATCATATTAATACCAGAGAGTGCAAGTATTGTTACTACCAACATATATACTATACTGAGTGATAAGAAATCAAGATTTGTCATATCTCATAGTGTTGTTAGACTTATGAACATAATGATTATGTGGGACCCTTTGAATATATACACATATGTACTAACATGTGTCATGATTTTGAGAGATATAAAAGAAACAAGAAACCTTGCATCTATGGCTATTATACAAGATTTGGCTTCAAAATGTGACCGTGAAAAGAAAGAAGTTACTGTACAGAAGAAGCACATAGCTTATAAGCTTATAACTTGCTTCTTCCAAATGGTTAGATTACTGATTTAATTATTATATAGTCAAACTTTTCATTACATTTTTTAATGTCTACTGTGCAGTTTTTAATTATAGGGACGTATATTGCAATTCATTATTACTATAGAGATTTATACTACACTTTTTCATGATATAGGGAACTGTAAATCAGTTATTGTATACTACAGGGATTTAAAGCACAATTTTCATAATATAGGTACCCGTAATGCAATTCTTGCATAATATAGGGACCTATAGTGAAATTACCTAAAAATAGTGAGATATATAGTACGGTTTCTCATAATATAGGGACCTGCAATGAAATTTTTATAAGCTATAGAAATTTATAGTATAGGTTTTCATCATATGAAATTTTTATAAGCTATAGAAATTTATAGTATAGGTTTTCATCATATAGGGACCTGTAATGCAATTTTTGTATAATATAGGGACCTAGTGCAATTACCTCAAAGAATTAGAGATTTATAGTACAATATTTCATAATATAGGTTAATTTAATGCAATATTTGTATATACTATAGTCTATACGGATTTATAGTACAATTTATCATAATTTAGGGACCTGTAATGCCTTTTTTGCATTATAGAGGGACCTATAGTGCAATTATCTCAATAAACTAGAGATCTATAGTACGCTATTGCAAATATAGGGACCTGTAATGCAATTTTTATGTACTATAAATATTTATAGTAAAATTTTATATAATATAGGGACCTGTAATGCAATTATCTTTGCTTTGATCTTGCATTGAAGAAAGCAATTGAGGTAACTCATTCATAGAAAATATCTTTGGAAACCATTTTCTTTTTCGGGGAATAATTTATATATCAAATGTGGTTTGGCTTTTATCCCTGAAGTTTCTTATCCCAGTTGCTATTATAGTTCTCTAAGCATTCTTTGTTGAATCCTAGCGAAACTTAGTACATGATAACAATTCTTGAGAATAATTAAGCTATCCGTGAAATAATTTGAAGGGTTTTATTGATGAAGTCTGAGAAAAGCTGCACTATTTCCAAAGATCATTTAAGTAGAGACTTCAAAAACATGGAAAACTATTCGCAACGGTGTTTGTGTACGAAGAATAAAGAGAAATATAATGGGGGTTAAATCTTGCTACACTACAATTACAAAAAAAGCAACTATTGACTTGTAAAATATTAAGGTAAGAAAACGAACTAAAAGAATTTAACACAGACAATTAATAACCATCCTCGATGGAGTAAGCTCACTTTTTTCTAATGTTTAGTTGCAGGAGAAAAGTCACTAAACTTACAGAAAAACTTATGGGGCAAAAATAATTTAAGGTCCGTTTGTATAACTAATAATTTTAAATCCTTTGAATTTGCATTTCTTCTTACACTTAAGGTTGATCAAAGCTGATAGGAAATTTTTTTACACAACTCTCTAATAAGCATGTGCCTATCCATCTGTTGGGTATCTGTAATATACACAACTAATAGGTTGTGAATGGCCGTAATTTTACCATTCAATTTGCACAAATATTAATCTTCCTTACAACATGCTTTAACACATATTATCTTTTCTATACGTGAGTATGGATTACCCTCCCTAGAAGTTCATGCTACACTAGGAGATACTCATTGCGGAAACATCTCTATAGCGCAAGTCATGAGGCACATGTTAGTTCATAACCCACTTGTGGTTCTTCTTTTGTTTGTAATCAATGGGAAAAAAAGAAGCATATTTAATATTATCTTCTCTCATTCAGGTTCATGTAACTTTCTCTTAGAAGAAACGCAGACTACATTAATCAGTAAAAAAAATTTGTCATTTACATCCCTGATGTTGTTGCAAAATTGTGACTCAGACAGGGATCAAAGGTGCAATATATTGGAACAACACGTGTATATTTGCTAACTGTAAAAATACATGGGACATACATTAGTGGTGCAATCAACCATTTTTCCTTTTATGTATTTTGTAAGCATGATAAGTCAAGACACACCATTTTTGACAAAGTAACCAGTACTTCAATAATAGTATACCAAAGCTATAATCATTACTTCTTAACCGTTTCTCTTTTGTCAAATGTAAGGTTTCAAGTCAGTAATCGATGATCCTTAGTGGATAGTTGAGTGTTTGATTTTAGCTTCAACCTTTTGTTATCACTGTCCATGTTATCATTGTAGTTGATAGGAATTTTAATTTAGAGAAGGAAAGCACTTAAGGTTAGTTCTTCTTTTGTGCTCCAAAAGGCTATTTATGGCTTAAAGTTTTGTATCTTAATTAATAGTAGACGTATCACGTTTGTATGCTATTTGATTATTCAAAGATGCTTCTGTGCGTTTTGGCCAATAGGCGCATATTTGATCATGTAACTATTCTGTGATTCTTTAGAAAAAACCAATGCTGCTAAAAAGTCGGTATGTATTTTGCTCAAAAGTTATTTTCTTAATGACTCGTGGATCTTTTTAACTCCTATCAACAGATTATAATCATTTTTCAAGCCAACATGATCTAATAAGTACCTAAAGCTTCAAGCTTGAAAGGGAAATGGTCAAATTATCTGAATTGAGCATTTTGAGGTATCAAATTGATAAGAGTAAAACCAGGAATTATTAATTTAAGTCTAGAAGTCTGTAAATTGGATTAAAATTTCTCTTTTAGTATATCAGTTGACTAATTTGTGTATTCATTGTTAGATGCTTTTGGAGTTGCAAGTGTATGGTTTATCAAATGAAATTGGTGAGATGTTACAGCTGGGATCCAATATTGAAGAACCAAATAAATGGAAACAGAGAAAATAACCACTCTTATTCCCTTTTTAATCAACCTCTATTGATGAGTTTCAAAGCTCCCTCTTTAGGCTTGACTGGATTATATTTATCTCAGGAATACTTGCTTCATCATGAATAGTGCTCTCTAATGTTTAGTCCATACAGATAAGCTCGTTGATTATTTTTTAGCAGATTTTTGAAAGGATCTGTATTTTGACAATCCTTTGGGTATGAATGTAAGTATTTCTTATTATCGAGTCTTTTATTATCTCCGTGGGCTTTTCTGAAGTTATTTTTCTTGATCAGGGCAAGTTATTATCGAGTCTTTTATTGCCCAGATGAAGAAGTAGCAAACGAGCATTGGAAAATAATCTAGCACGTAATAGCTCAATCATAGTCAATCTATGCCAAGTAAGTATATCATTATTTATGCAAAAGGTCCTTTAAGTTCTTAAATTCGATCCGTTTATGTATCAATCTTTACCCCTTCCTTCAACAACGATACACGCGATAACTGTAACGGTGGTGAGTAGCACCAGATCGTATCCTCCATGTCCCGTCACAGTAAATATGCCTAATGATGGAAAATTAAATTATCTTATTCAATCTTTATCCACAGCTTGTGAGTATGGGACAACGAAACTTTGTTAATAGTCGAGGTATTTTATGTATTGTAAAATGGTAAAAACTAAAATGTTGATTTTCTTTTTTACCGCAGATATACAATACTTGTATATTTAGTTATTGCAAATAGAATGCCAAAGGATTATATTAACTCTCACTTGACCGTATAAAATACGAGTCCAAAGTTATGGTCGTATTATTAACTGTTTAATTGGGTAAATTGCACCTTTGGTCCCTGTTGTATGTGAAATAATCATATATACACAGCACGCGAATGTTTCCAACCTTTTGAAACACAGGGCTATTTCGTATAATACAGGGACCAAGAGTGCAGTTTATTAGATATAGTAATTAGAGGCCGGTTTTCTCATACGTACGTATCCTATACTTTATAATCTACGTGAATGAACTTTACTATTAGTCATCATGTTAAATTTTAAAGTAGTCAACCATTGAAACTTAAACAACTATGTCTGTGTTATGCATGTCTATGTAACATTGTATTAATACTCGAACTTCTTTTCTTCATCTTGCTATCATAAGTCTCCATATTTCAGACTAAATTTCTTGTTTAAGGTAATTCATGTCTTAACCCTATATATATTTACGGACGGACTATGTTGTAATTATTAGTAACTAAACATTACCCAATTATAATTCAGGTTTTGATCGTAAAGAAGCTAAAGGATCGACGAAATGAAGACCGTAAGTATTTTTAGATAATTGCACTATAGGTCCCTTAATTTTTAGAATCTTCACTTTTCCTCCAACTTTTTAGAATCATCACTCTACGCTTTGATTAACAGTTTCTTCTAGGAAGTAATGTTTCAGAAGTGGAAGAAACTATGAAAAAGCATTCTGATGAACTTTTGATCACAGTAATTATCTAACATTTAATCATTATTTGGTCAATTTGGTCAATTCCATATACAAAATTCATAACATAACTTATTTTGCAGATTAAGCACATGGAAAACATGCTTGATAAGATTTTTGACACTATAATGGCTAATTTAAGGTAATTTTTTTTATTTAGTGAGTTTTAATGAAAGAAATCTGATTATATTACTTACAGGCCAATGTCTCGAATTGAAAACAAGAGCTTAAAAAGATGATTCAGTTTTTACCAGCTACAAATCTACCTTTTTACCTTTTCTTTTTTACCTTTTTACCCTTTAGTCTTATTTATTTTATTTTCAAGAACAATACACTCTAATCAGGTAACTTTTTTTATCTAACTAATCAGAATTTTTTTACTTTTTTACCTTTTTTTACTTTTCTACCCTTTAATCTTATTTATTATTACAGCTAAAAGAGTTCCCTGTTGAAGCATGTAAATTGCGTGTTTAAGTCCCCGATCTTTCTGAGATTGGTAAGGTTATCATATTTCTTTTTTTGTTTTTTTTGCAATTTAAGTCCCTGTGGTTTGGTAAAATGGTACCCTACCCCTTATGGTTTGAAAATAAGTGTATGTTGCCCTATATTTTTAGTTAATTGCAATATAGGCCCCTATATTATGCAAAAATTACACTGTAAATCCTTATATTTTGCAAAAAATGCACTTCAGGTCTCAATGATAGTTTTAAAAAATTGGTCCTTACTTTTCAGTATAGGTTTTTACTGTTAATATTGGGACCTATAGTGCAATTATTTTTTTTGTAAGTCCTTACTTTTTTTTATATTGCGTTTGATTTTTCAGGATTTACCAGTGGTGGTTTTGTTCATACTCATACCTCTTCTTTCACCAACTTCTTCTAAAGGAGGGGTAAATATGTCATTTAATTAATCAAATATACAGTAACTAAATTATTAGTGTTTATTTAGTAATATTAAGTTAAAAAATTTAGGTTGGTTTTCAAGGAATAGCTGAAGCACTTGGTTTAGCAGCTGAGCTGTGAATACTGTTGTTGCAATTACTGCTATTATAGTTGTTGGAAGATTGGTAAGTTAAAGAGTTAAGTTAATTGCATTATAAGTCCCTTATATTGCTTATAATTGAATTATTCACTCCTTTTATTTTATTTTTGGATTTGCAGCTTCTTAGACCAATTAATAGACAAATTGCAGAGAATCAAAATGCCGAAATATTTTCTACGTGTACTCTTCTTGTTATATTGGGAACTAGTTTACTCACTGCTAGGGTAAGTAATCTCATTTATTTACATATTAGTCCACGAACTATAGGCTAGTTACCCAAATGGTCCTCGAACTTCATTTTTGTCTCGTAATTAGTCTCGCGTGTTAGATTTTTACAGTTAAGGACCAAGCTAGTAAAAGGGAGATAGTACAAGGACCACTTTGGGGAAATTGGACTATTTAGGTTACGAAAATACCTTAAAGTCTATATTATTTTACTATAAGGAAACGATATTCGAAACCAAATGATAAAAACACAAAGCTCGAGGGACCATTTTGAGAAATTCTAAAAGTTTGAGGATTATTTGGGTAACAAAAATACCAGGGTGAAAATGGATGGAATTTAACTGCGATAAAAAAAAGTTCGAGGATTGCTTGGGCAACTTTAGAAGTTTGAGGACCATTCGTATAATTAGCCTATAGTTCAGGGACCAATTTTTGGAAAAAATTTCCTTTTTTTTGTTGGTTGAATATTTTTGTGTATTTTTCTAATAATACTATGTTAATGTGGGAATGTTTGTAGGGTATAATGTCTCCACAATTAATAGATTCTCGATTTGAATTACATGATGTTAGACGCTTGTTTCCTGCCGAAAGTGAGGTATGGTGTCATTACTTCTAAAAATAAATAAAAATAAATGAATTGTGTACCTGTAGTGCAGTTTTTTGCATAATATAGGGACCTACAATGCGTTTTTCGCATCATATTGGGACCAATAGTCCACTTTTTGCATAGTGTTGTGACCTTAGTGCCTTATTTGCATAAATACGGGGATATATAGTGCTTTTTTGCATAACATAAAGACCTACAGTGCAATTTTTGCATAATATATTAGTGTAGTTTTCTCATAATATAGGGACCTATATAGCAATTAATTTAAAAGAGGATCTTATTTTGCATATTATAGGGACATAAAGTGCATTTTTTGCAAAATATAGGGACCTACATTGCAATTACTGTCTTGTTTTGCATAATATAGGGTTATCTACTGCATTTTCAGTAGATATCAAGACCTATAGTTCAATTTATTCAAAATAGCATCTTATTTTGCCTTTTATAGAGACCTACAGTGCAATTAATATCTTGTTTTCATAATATTGAATCATCCGGTGTATTTATTGCAAAATACAGGGACCCATACTAGAATTTTTTTCAATTTATTTTAACAGGGATGATTCATTAACCTACTCTTTGATAGTTGCATTATGCACTCCACATGGACCTATAGTGCAATTATTTGGAAATTTACTTTTTTGTTATCTGATTCTTTTGTAGGCCTGCTTTGATGCTTCCCAGTGTAAGTATCAATATGCGACTCCTTTTAGAAGTGAGCTGGGAAATAGAAGCTTTATAGACGAATCTATTTTAGAAATGAGCCGGGAATGGGGGTCTCAGTTGCCTACTCTAGTTTGGAAGGAATCCGGGAAAGGGGTCTCAATAGCCGACTGTTTTGGAAGGGAGCCGCGAAAAGGGTCTCAATAGCCGACTGTTTTGAAGGGAGCCGCGAAAGGGGGTCTCAATAGCCGACTATCCTATCAAAGTGTAGTCATAACATTGGCAACACGAGTATAAGCCACTATGGTATAAAGTGCAGGCAAAGATAAGACAACACTTTAAAAGGGTCGTGTAAAGGCCGAAACGAAGTCGTCAAAAGCTTGATTTCCTGTTGTAGAAGGAGCATGTGAATATGAAAACCCTAACCAATCTGAGATCTCTTCATGGTATCAGTTATGATCAATGGACGTACGTCGATGGAACCATTCTAGTAAATCTTACTGAAGTGAGTATCCACCAGTTTTCCCCGATTAAAGATGTGGCTTACACTCTGGATTCTGTTAGCAATTTTAAAAACCTTACAACTCTTTCCATGTTTGGAGAAAGTGAATCTTATAATCTTCCATCACTGGAACCTCTGGTTTCTTGTCCAAAACTCCAAAATTTGAAAATATTTGGAAAATTAGAGAAGCTTCCACCATTCAACAAATTTCCACAGTCCCTCACAAATTTTACGCTATATAACTCGAGGCTTTCGGAAGATACCATGCCTACATTGGAGAAATTTTTGAATCTGAGGAAACTCACCTTAGTCAGAGCCTATGGTGGGAAAGAATTTACATGCAGTGATAATGGTTTTCTTCAACTTGAACAACTCGAACTCAGTGATTTACCGAACTTAGAGAAATGGAATTTGGCAAATACATCCATGCCTGCCATTAGGAGATTGGAATTTGGTAAGTTAAAGAGTTAAGTTAATTGCATTATAAGTCCCTTATATTGCTTATAATTGAATTATTTACTCCCTTTATTTATTTTTTTGGATTTGCAGCTTCTTAGACCAATTTATAGACAAATTGCAGAGAATCAAAATGCCGAAATATTTTCTGCGTGTACTCTTCTTGTTATATTGGGAACTAGTTTACTCACTGCTAGGGTAAGTAATCTCATTTATTTACATATTAGTCCCTGAACTATAGGCTAGTTACCCAAATGGTCCTCGAACTTCATTTTTATCTCGTAATTAGTCCCGCGTGTTAGATTTTTACAGTTAAGGACGAAGCTAGTAAAAGGGGGATAGTACAGGGACCACTTTGGGGAAATTGGACTATTTAGGTTACGAAAATACCATTAAGTCTATATTATTTTACTATAAGGAACGATATTCGAAACCAAATTGGTAAAAACACAAAGCTCGAGGGACCATTTTGGGAAATTCTAAAAGTTTGAGGATTATTTGGATAACAAAAATACCATGGTGAAAATGGATGGAATTTAACTGCGATATAAAAAAGTTCAAGGATTGCTTGGGCAACTTTAGAATTTTGAGGACCATTCGTATAATTAGCCTATAGTTCAGGGACAAATTTTTGGAAAAAATTTCCTTTTTTTTGTTGGTTGAATATTTTTGTGTATTTTTCTAATAATACTATGTTAATGTGGGAATGTTTGTAGGGTATAATGTCTCCACAATTAATAGATTCTCGATTTTAATTACATGATGTTAGACGCTTGTTTCCTGCCGAAAGTGAGGTATGGTGTCATTACTTCTAAAGATAAATAAAAATAAATGAATTGCGTACCTGTAGTGCAGTTTTTTGCATAATATAGGGATCTACAGTGCGTTTTTCGCATAATATTGGGACCAATAGTCCATTTTTTGCATAATGTTGTGACCTTAGTGCCTTATTTGCATAAATACAGGGATATATAGTGCTTTTTTGCATAACATAGAGACCTACAGTGCAATTTTTGCATAATATATTAGTGTAGTTTTCTCATAATATAGGGACCTATAGTGCAATTAATTTAAAAGAGTATCTTAATTTGCATATTATAGGGACATAAAGTGCATTTTTTGCAAAATATAGGGACCTACATTGCAATTACTGTGTTGTTTTGCATTATATAGGGTTATCTAGTGCATTTTCAGTAGATATCAAGACCTATATTTCAATTTATTCAAAATAGCATCTTATTTTGCCTTTTATAGAGACCTGCAGTGTAATTAATATCTTGTTTTACATAATATAGAATCATCCAGTGTATTTATTGCAAAATATAGGGACCCATACTAGAATTATTTTTCAATTTATTTTAACAGGGATGATTCATTAACCTACTCTTTGATAGTTGCATTATGCACTCCACAGGGACTTATAGTGCAATTATTTGGATATTTACTTTTTTGTTATCTGATTCTTTTGTAGGCCTGCTTTGATGCTTCCTAGTGTAAGTATCAATATGCGACTCCTTTTAGAAGTGAGCTGGGAAATAGGAGCTTTATAGGTGATTCTATTTTAGAAATGAGCCGGGAATGAGGGTCTTAGTTGCCTGCTCTAGTTTGGAAGAAGCCGGGAAAGGGGTTTCAATTGCCTACTGTTTGGGAAGGAATCCGGGAAAGGGGTCTCAATAGCCGACTGTTTTGGAAGAGAGCCGCGAAAAGGGTCTCAATAGCCGACTGTTTTGGAAGGGAGCCGCGAAAGGGGGTCTCAATAGCCGACTATCCTATCAAAGTGTAGTCATAACATTGGCAACACGAGTATAGGCCACTATGGTATAAAGTGCAGGCAAAGATAAGACAACACTTTAAAAGGGTCGTCTAAAGGCAGAAACGAAGTCGTCAAAAGCTTGATTTCCTGTTGTAGAAAGAGCATGTGAATATGAACACCCTAACCAATCTGAGATCTCTTCATGGTATCAGTTATGATCAATGGACGTACGTCGATGGAACCATTCTAGTAAATCTTACTGAAGTGAGTATCCACCAGTTTTCCCCGATTAAAGATGTGGCTTACACTCTGGATTCTGTTAGCAATTTTAAAAACCTTACAACTCTTTCCATGTTTGGAGAAAGTGAATCATATAATCTTCCATCACTGGAACCTCTGGTTTCTTGTCCAAATCTCCAAAATTTGAAAATATTTGGAAAATTAGAGAAGCTTCCACCCTTCAACAAATTTCCACAGTCCCTCACAAATTTTACGCTATATAACTCGAGGCTTTCGGAAGATACCATGCCTACATTGGAGAAATTGTTGAATCTGAGGAAACTCAACTTAGTCAGTGCTTATGGTGGGAAAGAATTTACATGCAGTGATAATGGTTTTCTTCAACTTGAACAACTCGAACTCAGTGATTAACCGAACTTCGAGAATTGGAATTTAGCAGATACATCCATGCCTGCCATTAGGAGATTGGGATTTGGTAAGTTAAAGAGTTAAGTTAATTGCATTATAAGTCCCTTATATTGCTTATAATTGAATTATTCACTCCTTTTATTTTATTTTTTGGATTTGCAGCTTCTTAGACCAATTTATAGACAAATTGCAGATAATCAAAATGCCAAAATATTTTTTGCGTGTACTCTTCTTGTTATATTGGGAACTAGTTTACTCACTGCTAGAAAAGGTAATCTCATTTATTTACATATTAGTCCCTGATCTATAGGCTAGTTACCCAAATGGTCCTCGAACTTCATTTTTGTCTCGTAATTAGTCCAGTGTGTTAGATTTTTACAGTTAAGGACCAAGCTAGTAAAAGGGGAATAGTACAGGGACCACTTTGGGGAAATTGGACTATTTAGGTTACGAAAATACCTTTAAGTCTATGTTATTTTACTATAAGGAAACGATATTCGAAACCAAATTGGTAAAAACACAAAGCTCGGGGGACCATTTTGGGAAATTCTATAAGTTTGAGGATTATTTGGGTAACAAAAATACCAGGGTGAAAATGGATGGAATTTAACTGCGATAAAAAAAAGTTCTAGGTTTTCTTGGGAAACTTTAGAAGTTTGAGGACCATTCGTATAATTAGCCTATAGTTCAGGGACCAATTTTGGGAAAAAATTTCCTTTTTTTTGTTGGTTGAATATTTTTCTGTATTTTTTTTAATAATACTATGTTAATGTGGGAATGTTTGTAGGGTATAATGTCTCCACAATTAATAGATTCTCGATTTGAATTACATGATGTTAGAAGCTTCTTTCCTGCCGAAAGTGGGGTATGGTGTCATTACTTCTAAAAATAAATAAAAATAAATGAATTGCGTACATGTAGTGCAGTTTTTTGCATAATATAGGGACCTACAGTGCGTTTTTCGCATAATATTGGGACCAATAGTCCACTTTTTGCATAATGTTGTGACCTTAGTGCCTTATTTGCATAAATACAGGGATATATAGTGCTTTTTTGCATAACATAGAGACCTACAATGCAATTTTTGCATAATATATTAGTGTAGTTTTCCCATAATATAGGGACCTATAGTGCAATTAATTTAAAAGAGGATCTTATTTTGCATATTATAGGGACATAATGTGCATTTTTGCAAAATATAGGGACCTACATTGCAATTACTGTGTTGTTTTGCATAATATAGGGTTATCTAGTGTATTTTCAGTAGATATCAAGACCTATAGTTCAATTTATTCAAAATAGCATCTTATTTTGCCTTTTATAGAGACCTACAGTGCAATTAATTTCTTGTTTTACATAATATATAATCATCTAGTGTATTTATTGCAAAATACAGGGACCCATACTAGAATTATTTTTCAATTTATTTTAACAGGGATGATTCATGAACCTACTCTTTGATAGTTGCATTATGCACTTCACAGGGACATATAGTGCAATTATTTGGATATTTACTTTTTTGTTATCTAATTCTTTTGTAGGCCTGCTTTGATGCTTCCTGGTGTAAGTATCAATAGGCGAATCCTTTTATAAGTGAGCCGGGAATTAGGAGCTTTATAGACGACTCTATTTTAGAAATGAGCCAGGAATGGGGGTCTCAATTGCCTACTCTAGTTTGGAAGGAGCCGGGAAAGGGGTTTCAATTGACTACTGTTTGGGAAGGAAGCCGGGAAAGGGGTCTCAATAGCCAACTGTTTTGGAAGGGAGCCGCGAAAGGGGTCTCAATAGCCGACTGTTTTGGAAGGGAGCCGCGAAAGGGGGTCTCGATAGCCGACTATCCTATCAAAGTGTAGTCATAACATTGGCAACACGAGTATAGGCCACTATGGTATAATGTGCAGGCAAAGATAAGACGACACTTTAAAAGGGTCGTCTAAAGGCCAAAACGAAGTCGTCAAAAGCTTGATTTCCTGTTGTCGAAGTAGTTCAGATTCTTCTAACTATCGCACCCGAAAAATCCAGACGGAAAAACATGCCGTTGAATCATTTTCAGGTATGTATACATTTCACTACCCTTGGAATCTACTGCACACATTTTAATTAGTTTCTTGCTCCTCTAGTAAAAATTTGGAGATACATGATGGACAAGATTCTCCTCAATTGGAGATAAAGGAGATTACATCAAAGAAACAATGCTCAGATCGTTGTTTGTGTTCTAAGAAGGGTTTGAAAGAAGTAGATACGAAGAAGGTTTTGTGGGGCTCAATTGATAAAATTGTGGATTTGACTAAGCCCCGATTTGAATCATTCTGCGAAAATATTTAGGTTCCCTTCTCAGAAATATCTTGATCATATATGTATTTTTGAGATTCATCTCAAAATCATTTAGTTTTACTAGAAAAAATTAGGTTCATATAAACCGGTATTATTAGTAGGTAAAGTACAATACAGAATATATTCGAACAGGATAGCTAACTTGGTGTTGATGTTTAAATTTTTAGGCGATACATATTTTCATTTTTCATATAATCTCGAGTGTGTTTTTAAAAGAGAAATAAATATATCATAACATGACTAATAATCATTTTTCTTATTTTTATTTTGTTGTTTTTAACGTAAACAACTTTCAGAAGATAATTTAACAGTAGGGTTAATCATTTCTTAAACGGCTGATATTCCTTTGTTATTATTGATAATTAATATTTGTTTTTCATATATCTAATGTGAAAAGACATATAAAAAAACTAACTAATTCCGTAATAGGATACTTACAATTATGATCGGTCGTGTGGTCTAATAATTCTACTAATCATAATAGTTTGGATGAAAGTAATGACAGTGCTAGATTTTTTTTGACAGACTTCTCCAAGATAATCGTTAAAATGGCTTATTTGTTCTGGTTTTACCAATTTTAACAAAACGTGTCCTTAAGGGTTATGGCTTCAAATTATTAAAAAAAATGCATTTGCTACAAGAAATAAGGTTTGTACTACTATCGGGTCATGACTCTCTATCTTTAAAATGGTCAACGAAGTTCTGAAGATCAAAATGGTCGCGATATAAAAATATATGTCGATGACATAAATGTTTAAAATTGACTTGTCTTTCTTCTCAATACTTGAAATGCTTTGGTTCTCATTGACAAAAATCGAAGAAACTTCTTTTGGCTAGTTTGTTTTCATGCTTTTCTTCTTTACATGTAGAATCGGAATAATCACCACTAGGTAAAAACACTCATGTTCTTTTACTGGGGAAAATCACAAGAACTCCGATGAATTGACAAGACTTTACCTTGAGGCTTATGCGCATCGAATTAATAAAAGTTCCTATCAAACATTTTTCAAATTCATTTCTATAGATCAGAACCTGCATATCAACTTAATTAAATAGTGAATAAATGAATTTGGATATTAACAAAACACATAAGTATTGCTTTTATCAGAAAAATTCACAAATTAAAAAGCATCATCAAGTGCCCAAAATAGTAAAAACAAGTATTATTAGAGAAGCTCATTAATTCTCATGCCAAAGAAGAAAAAAGTATAAGTTTCCAGAATGATTCACTTCTTCTTGCTACTCAAAATCATGCTATTAATTTAGGTTTCATCAATTTTTCCGCTTCTTCAAGCATCTTCGGAAGAGTTATTCTTATTGAGCATGTAAAACTCATAATAATATATAAGATAACTCCTCCTGATAGCTTAAACTTTTGAGAGAATCGGTTGTCTAACATGGTAATAGAGCCTAGATCCGTAAGAGGTCGCAGGTTCGAGTCTTGCCGTCGTTACCTAGCAAAGACTAGACATGCAAAAAATGACATGAATCTAGCTTGCACGTGAGGGGGCGTATTGAGCATGTAAAACTCATATATAATATATAAGATAACTCCTCCTGATAGCTTAAACTTTTGAGAGAATTGGTTGTCTAACAATTCTATCATCAAGGTTGATCTTCACAAAGCTTATGACAGAGTAAGTTGGCCTTTCCTTTTCTCTATCCTCAGGAAACTTGGTTTCTCTGATATTTAGATTTCTCTTATCAAAGATTGTGTCACCTCTGTTAGTTACAATGTGTTGATATATGGGCACAAAGCAGGGTCCTTTACCCCCTCTAGAGGGTTAAGGAAAGGGGACCCACTTTCTCCCTACTTATTTACCATTGTTTCTAATGTTCTTTCCCTTTTAATTGAAAAAGAAGTTGATGCTGGAGTCATTAAGAGTATAAAACTCAGTAAGAATGGCCCTAACCTTCATCATCTGCTCTTCGCGGATGACTCTATTTTCTTTCTGAGAAACAATGTCTTTGAAATTCATGCATTCAGGGAAATTCACTATAAATTTTGTTTTGCTTCTGGGCTGTCCATTAATCTCAACAAGTCCTCCATCTTTCTGAGCCTTAATACCTCTGAATCCCTTAAACATTCTATCACTGAAGCATTTCGTATGCCCATAACAGAGAATTTGGGGTTATATTTAGGCCTTTCTACGGAACGGGGTAAGTCCAAACCAAAGCTATGGATTCCTAAATTTCAAAAACTGCTAAGAAACTCGTTGGTTGGAAAAAGTCCCTTCTTTCTATGACAGGAAAAACTGTTCTTATATCCTCTGTCATTCATGCTTTCCCTACGTATTTCATATCCCTTCTAGCTATCCCTAAAGGAGTTACTAGTAAAATCAACTCCCTTATTAGCCACTTATTATGGGGTAATGAAGAAGATCATGGGGTTCAATGGGTGAACTGGAATAGGATTTCTTCCCCTAAAGCTTTACGTGGTATTGGAATTAAGAATTTAGAAGCTTTCAATATCGTTCTCTTAGCCAAACAAGCGTGGCCTATTCTTACCCATCCTAACTCCCTTGTTCATCTTGTACTTAAAGACTTGTACTTCCCCAACTTTGATCTGCTCGATTCTTGCTCTATGAGAGAAGCCTCATGTATTTGGAATAACATTCGCAAAGGATGCTCTTTTCTTAAAGAGCACTCTATTAAATCTATTGGGGATGGTTACTCTACTAATATTTGGGAGGACAACTGGACAGGTAACATTCTATCTAAACCCCTAAATTATAGTGATGACCCCTCCTTCCCTAAATTTGTTGCAGACCTCTTTTCCTCTTCTACTAAGTTATGGAAATCTGATATGTTGTCTCAATTATTCCCCGTGGACATTGCTGCTAATATTCTCCACCTCAATCCCCTTCCATAATCTGGCCTTTTACCAATAATGGAATTTATACTAGCAAATCTGGATATTTACTAGCTGTATCTTCCTTGGTTATCCCTCCCCCACATCCTGGTACTTCCAGTTTTTCTGATAGTGATTTACTTAAAATTTCATGGTCCTCTAATATTCCTCCAAAGTTCAAATTCTTTTTCTAGTCGCATTCTTTCTAATGCCCTCTCTAATGAGTGTAACAGGTACTCTAGAAATGCCCAACCACAGATATCTGCCATATCTGTCTGAAGGAAGAAGAACCGCTTGAACATCTTTTACTTAAATGTGAATGGACTAGGAAATTTTGGTGTATCTTTCCCCTTCACGGTCAGACTGATCATTATTATAGTATGGGGATTAACTCTTGGATAGGTACCCTTATTGATAAAGGAAAAAATAGAAGTGAGAAGAGTAATACCTTAAGTACTATCATCCTTTGTTTTTGGGTTATCTGGCTTACTAGGAATCAAAGCTTTTCCCGAGACTAAAGTTTTACGAGCTAATTCGACACCTTCAGCAAGAGAGCTTACGCGACCACTGACCAAAAGTGCAGCTGCTGCATTTAGCACCTGTCATTTAATACCAATAAAACCGTTTATTTATGAAAAATTTGCTCTATAGGTCCCTACACTATAAGAGACTTAATATTGCATCGGCAATAGAACCTTTTTCTCCTGATAACACTCTTCTATACAGGACCTCCAGCACGCAAATCCTCTAGAGTGCATCGAGGTATCCCAGAATCCACTAATAAATAATTAATTTTAATTTAGCTTAATCGATCTAAATACCCTTCATTTTCCAACTAATGCATTAATTTTTAAAATTAATTTCAAGATACTTACATGGATCAAATGAGAACTTCTCAATTTTGTCTAAAGTAACACCATACACTATCCCCGTCCTGCAAAAAATAGTTGTGAAAGGTGGAAGCATTCATTTGGATGGTTGGATGGAGAAGGTACACCACTCTTTTATATTTATTTGGTTTTGTTTGCCTAGCTAATTTTTTTTTTTTTTTTTTTTTGAGAATTATTAGAGTTTTGTTTGTTACCACAGAAGAGTGCCTATTGAATTAAAAAAGAAACCCTGATCTGAAAAAAGAACAAATTGAAGATATACTAAAATCATATCTTGGAGTGAAGAAGGTTATTTGGCTGCCTCAATTCCAATATTCTCGATTTTCTGCTTACGTACATGTATTTACAGATAATGATGATAACATGTGTTGTTTCGTGAAACCTGGTAAGGTTATGTTGTCCTGGACTGATGATAAATTGGACCCTCAGTATGAGAGAGTTCTCAATAACACCTCAGATATTAATGACAGAGGAAGAGTCTGCAGGTAAAAAAAACACTTAGTTACCGTTCCAGAATGTATTGGTGAATTTGTTTGTAACATATTGATGACAGGATGGTGATGAAACTAAAGCGAGACAGCGGGTATTATTATTGCTGCTTCATATGTAAATTTTTATACATTGCTCCCCAATTTGGGATTAAAAAATTCGTCCAATTTTTGCATAGTATAGGGACCTATAGTACAATTAACTCAAAAATTTATACAGAGATATATAACCCAATGCTTAGTGCTATTAGTTAATTAGATCTTGTGTAGGCCCTGCTTGTGTGGTTTGTGTTCCTTTCATAAGACATTTTCAAGAGCAGCTATGGAAAATAGTTCGTGCTTAGGTCTCAATTTTCTTCTTACTTCACTAATCGAAGATTGAGGAATCACCAAAGGTTTTTACTATTTGAAAATGTAGATTGAGAATTGGAAATATAGTTTCACCTACTTGTACTACCAGAATACGTTACATATTATTGGAGGTAAATTTAAGTTTTAACTGTGGGTCATTAAGTAAATTACGTTATTGCAAACATAACATAATATATGCTTTGAATATGCAATGACTGAGTGCTATTTTGTATAATACAGGGACCAAGAGTGCAATTTATTTCATATTTGGAAGCTGAATTACCATCATAATCACAGTATACAGAATTAACCAAAAATGACACATATCTACAACTTTTAATTCTAACATTTGTCTTTTAAAATAATTCATCTTCTACTGCATCACTTAGTTGAATTTGAACTGAAAAGCAAACCAGACAACGAAAAGAAAAGCACAACAAACTAACAATAATCATAAAACTCTCATATCTCATGTTAAACTTTAATTACACGCACCAGTTGCAAGCAAGCAGGCAGTTCCTTCTTTTTCCCAACTGACAATGCCCAAATTTGTCATTTTACAAACAAACAACAATACAATTAGTAACCGCTATGCTATTCGTTGAGACATAATATCATCTCACCTTCTTCAAACAGAGTCCTCGATCAATCAATATCTGTAAACCGGCGATTTAAATAACAAATTGCATCATCAGTTTTATATACTAATCGAATTATAATTGAACAAAAATAAGTACAGAATTTCAAGTGTAAAGATAAGATTCCAACCTGTGAAAATTTCTATTGAATTTAACGGACCTCTATTCATTGGGCCTGTGTCTGTGTTGTTATGATATTACGAATAGAGACGGTGAAAAGCACTAAGTCTATAAGATGATGTTCGTTGGCTTCGGTGAACATTGTGATTATAGTAACAATTTTTTACCTTAATTTCGATTATTGGCTAAGCCTGTTGATGTTGATGGACCAAGGTTAGGGTGAAGGTGAGGTGTTTGGAAAAAGAATAGGTGTGTGCGTGTGTGTGTGTTTGTGAAATGAATTGAAAAAAGAATTGAACCGTGAGAGGGAGGGTTAGGAATTACAATAAGAGCCAATTAGAGATTAATGCCTATTAAAAAACTTATTTAAAAAAAGGTGCCTAGAATAAGAATTTTTATAGAAAAATGCCTCATCCCAAACTACCCTTATAATTAACAATTAAAAAAAAGAAAGTAGAAAAAAAACAAAACAAAAACTAATAATCACAGGCGCGCGTCCGTGAAATTTTTTTAAAATCGTCATAACTAATTCTAAAAAAATCAAAAAAATCAAAAAAATAAAAAATTTATATATTTGGATAAAGCAAATTAATATTTACGTCTATGATTTTTTCAGGATTTTTTGAATTTTTTAATTTTTTGAATTTTTTTGAATTTTTTAATTCGCAAAACATGGAATTCCATGTTTTAAACATGGAATTCCATGTTTAAAACACGGAAACACGGAATTCCATGTTTTAAACATGGAATTCCATGTTTTGATATAAGGAATTTGTTTTCCGCAGACATGAAATTCACTGTTTAAAACATGGAATTCCATGTTTTATCCATGTTTTAAACATGGAATTTCGTGTTCTGCGAATTAAAAAAAATCAAAAAACTCAGAAAATCCGAAAAAAATCATAGACGTAAATATTAATTTGATTTATCCAAATATGATTTTTTTCGATTTTTCTGATTTTTTTTGAATTAGTTATGGCGATTTTAAAAAAATTTCACGGACGCGCGCGTGTGATGAAATTAGTAGTAGATGGTGGTGGTGGTGGTGGTGGTGGTGGAGGTGGTGATAGTTGTGGTGGCTGTAGTGGTGGTGGTGGTGGTTATGATGGTGGATGCGGTGATGGTGGTGGTGGTGGTGGTGGTGGTGGTGGTGTGGTGGTGGAGGTGGTGGAAATACCCTATTATTTATTTAAGATTTAAAAATAAAAATTGTATTAAAATTAAAATAATATATTTAATAATAAAGATAGTATAGGTATAAAAAATATAAAGGGGATGTTTTCTATAAATAATTGTTCTATTAGGCATTTATCTTTAAATAAGAAAATTAGAGGCTTAAAAAAATGAAAGGCATCATTAAGGAGGTATTTATCTCTAATTACCCCTTACAATTTCTGGAATTTCCTTTTTTAATTACATTACCGCTTATATTTTTTTTTTCTTATTTTAAACAAAATTAGTTGGTAAATAATAAATGGTAAACCCAATTTTATTTTGGGCAAGATTTTTTTACCATAATTTTTAGGTATCAAAATATAGGAAATAATTACTTATTTAATAATAATTCCATTACTGATCTAACCAATTTGGTAAATAAAAATTAACTAGGAACAATTACCTTTTTTTTTTCTTTACCAATTTGGTATATTATATTGCTCTTTTTTACTTAATACATTAGTATATATATACTTCAGTTTCATCGACTAATCAACATATTTTATTGGTAAAATATTATTAAAAAAATAAGGTTTGAGATTTATTTTAACTAATTCTTTCAAATTATTTACTATTAAATAGATGCTTATACATATTTTTTATTTGTTTGTTTGTATAGGTTATACTCACAATGAACAATGGCATGTGGTCTGTAGCAAAGATCCTCAGTCAAAGTGACGTTAATACTAATACATTACTACTTCCAAAAGAAGATTTTGAAGATCACATCGTCAAAAAATTGTCGTATGAACAATATCAAATCCTACAGACATATAAATTTCTATCAATTACCATTCATGACGTTGATACAAATGAGCTAGTGCCCATAGTCCTTAATATGGAATGTGGACAATATATAAGATATTTATTTCTTTATAATTGGAAGAAAGGATTCATCAACCGCAGAAACTTAATGCAAGGTCAAGGAATAGCATTCCGTTATTGGAATCAACAAATTCAGTTTATGGTGTTAACAGATGATTCAGAAAATCAATTTTGATATTTACTAATTTCTTTTCTAGTTACTTTTTAATAGACAATAAGGTATTGCTTTACCATTATAATAAATTTGAGTTTTTTTATTATAAGCCTCGATTATTTTTATTTTAACTACTCCCTTCAACTATTACTTTTTCCACAAATCAATCAAAAGTTGTTTGATTAAACTACACCACTGTTACTTGTAAATTAATCAGAAGCTAATTAAACAATGCTATATTCCGATTATATAATAAATGTATATAAACGCAAGTGTATACTAATGATTGTATTTTGATGTCTAGAGTATACCCGTAACATTGTTTTCTCTTGCCCACCCATCCCAACTATGGCAATGAGTGCAATATTCTATTCATTGTCTGCACTTACAAGCATGTTTACTACTTTCGCCACATCTTTATCTCTTCATTGATTCGAGTATTATTGAACCTTCTAAAGCCTTATGAAGAATTGATGAAACTTCTTTATTTTCTGAACTCTAATATTAATCATAACCTGAGGAATGTTTCTCTTTGGTTCGTTAAAAGTATTTGGTCTTTCAAATTTTTGAGTATTCACATTCATCATATTCATAGACTGAGAAGTATTGGGCATTTGTCTGATTCGTGAATCATGAACTTGTGGTCTCATAGATGATGCTGCTGATGTATTAATATTACTTCCTCGGAAATGATGATAATTACTTGTGGGCCCGGCACTTCCATATGTTTGGAACATGATTGTGAGAAGTGCAAATGTTGTTGCTGCTGCTTACTCAGTCCCTGAACTGCCCGGACGATCCCTTTCTTGTCCTGAAGAAGATATTCGTTCAATTTAAAACAATGTAATTGCTATTCAGCTTACTTCAAAACATATTTTCAATTTACTGCAATGCAATTGTTCTTTCTTTCAGTCTCTTCGCAGCAGAAATCTCGGAATTCCGTAAATAAACCCTATAAACTCTACCATAGATAGAAAAGAGGGATTTGGATCGCAGAATTATATATATATATATATATATATATATATATATATATATTCTAAGAATTTAAACTACCGGATGGAATGCTAAAAATGTTAGTAACAGAAAAAACGATTTATCTATCAAGCAATGCATTAAAATCGAAGCTACTGTTGAGAGCTTCTAGTGATAAAATAATTGTGTGTGAAGAAGCAGAGAAGAGAAGGCACTTAAGAAAATGATTCCTATTCATTTACCTCAGAAGCTGGTGATTTGTGCGAGCCATTTATAAATGAAGGTCAAAGCAAAATCTTCAATTTTCCATGACCTTCACCTCAGCCATCTATGCAGCAAGATTCATCCACATATACAAGATCATTGATCATGATCATATTAATACCAGAGAGTGCAAGTATTGTTACTACCAACATATATACTATACTGAGTGATAAGAAATCAAGATTTGTCATATCTCATAGTGTTGTTAGACTTATGAACATAATGATTATGTGGGACCCTTTGAATATATACACATATGTACTAACATGTGTCATGATTTTGCAGAGATATAAAAGAAACAAGAAACCTTGCATCTATGGCTATTATACAAGATTTGGCTTCAAAATGTGACCGTGAAAAGAAAGAAGTTACCGTACAGAAGAAGCACATAGCTTATAAGCTTATAACTTGCTTCTTCCAAATGGTTAGATTACTGATTTAATTATTATATAGTCAAACTTTTCATTACATTTTTTAATGTCTACTGTGCAGTTTTTAATTATAGGGACGTATATTGCAATTCATTATTACTATAGAGATTTATACTACACTTTTTCATGATATAGGGAACTGTAAATCAGTTATTGTATACTACAGGGATTTAAAGCACAATTTTCATAATATAGGTACCCGTAATGCAATTCTTGCATAATATAGGGACCTATAGTGAAATTACCTAAAAATAGTGAGATATATAGTACGGTTTCTCATAATATAGGGACCTGCAATGAAATTTTTATAAGCTATAGAAATTTATAGTATAGGTTTTCATCATATAGGTTTTCATCATAATAGTAGACGTATCACGTTTGTATGCTATTTGATTATTCAAAGATGCTTCTGTGCGTTTTGGCCAATAGGCGCATATTTGATCATGTAACTATTCTGTGATTCTTTATAAAAAACCAATGCTGCTAAAAAGTCGGTATGTATTTTGCTCAAAAGTTATTTTCTTAATGACTCGTGGATCTTTTTAACTCCTATCAACAGATTATAATCATTTTTCAAGCCAACATGGTCAAATTATCTGAATTGAGCATTTTGAGGTATCAAATTGATAAGAGTAAAACCAGGAATTATTAATTTAAGTCTAGAAGTCTGTAAATTGGATTAAAATTTCTCTTTTAGTATATCAGTTGACTAATTTGTGTATTCATTGTTAGATGCTTTTGGAGTTGCAAGTGTATGGTTTATCAAATGAAATTGGTGAGATGTTACAGCTGGGATCCAATATTGAAGAACCTTCATGCAGTAGTTCAGATCAAATAAATGGAAACAGAGAAAATAACCACTCTTATTCCCTTTTTAATCAACCTCTATTGATGAGTTTCAAAGCTCCCTCTTTAGGCTTGACTGGATTATATTTATCTCAGGAATACTTGCTTCATCATGAATAGTGCTCTCTAATGTTTAGTCCATACAGATAAGCTCGTTGATTTTTTTTTAGCAGATTTTTGAAAGGATCTGTATTTTGACAATCCTTTGGGTATGAATGTAAGTATTTCTTATTATCGAGTCTTTTATTATCTCCGTGGGCTTTTCTGAAGTTATTTTTCTTGATCAGGGCAAGTTATTATCGAGTCTTTTATTGCCCAGATGAAGAAGTAGCAAACGAGCATTGGAAAATAATCGAGCACGTAATAGCTCAATCATAGTCAATCTATGCCAAGTAAGTATATCATTATTTATGCAAAAGGTCCTTTAAGTTCTTAAATTCGATCCGTTTATGTATCAATCTTTACCCCTTCCTTCAACAACGATACACGCGATAACTGTAACGGTGGTGAGTAGCACCAGATCGTATCCTCCATGTCCCGTCACAGTAAATATGCCTAATGATGGAAAATTAAATTATCTTATTCAATCTTTATCCACAGCTTGTGAGTATGGGACAACGAAACTTTGTTAATAGTCGAGGTATTTTATGTATTGTAAAATGGTAAAAACTAAAATGTTGATTTTCTTTTTTACCGCAGATATACAATACTTGTATATTTAGTTATTGCAAATAGAATGCCAAAGGATTATATTAACTCTCACTTGACCGTATAAAATACGAGTCCAAAGTTATGGTCGTATTATTAACTGTTTAATTGGGTAAATTGCACCTTTGGTCCCTGTTGTATGTGAAATAATCATATATACACAGCACGCGAATGTTTCCAACCTTTTGAAACACAGGGCTATTTCGTATAATACAGGGACCAAGAGTGCAGTTTATTAGATATAGTAATTAGAGGCCGGTTTTCTCATACGTATCCTATACTTTATAATCTACGTGAATGAACTTTACTATTAGTCATCATGTTAAATTTTAAAGTAGTCAACCATTGAAACTTAAACAACTATGTCTGTGTTATGCATGTCTATGTAACATTGTATTAATACTCCAACTTCTTTTCTTCATCTTGCTATCATAAGTCTCCATATTTCAGACTAAATTTCTTGTTTAAGGTAATTCATGTCTTAACCCTATATATATTTACGGACGGACTATGTTGTAATTATTAGTAACTAAACATTACCCAATTATAATTCAGGTTTTGATCGTAAAGAAGCTAAAGGATCGACGAAATGAAGACCGTAAGTATTTTTAGATAATTTCACTATAGGTCCCTTAATTTTTAGAATCTTCACTTTTCCTTCAACTTTTTAGAATCATCATTCTACGCTTTGATTAACAGTTTCTTCTAGAAAGTAATGTTTCAGAAGTGGAAGAAACTATGAAAAAGCATTCTGATGAACTTTTGATCACAGTAATTATCTAACATTTAATCATTATTTGGTCAATTTGGTCAATTCCATATACAAAATTCATAACATAACTTATTTTGCAGATTAAGCACATGGAAAACATGCTTGATAAGATTTTTGACACTGTAATGGCTAATTTAAGGTAATTTTTTTTATTTAGTGAGTTTTAATGAAAGAAATCTGATTATATTACTTACAGGCCAATGTCTCGAATTGAAAACAAGAGCTTAAAAAGATGATTCGGTTTTTACCAGCTACAAATCTACCTTTTTACCTTTTCTTTTTTACCTTTTTACCCTTTAGTCTTATTTATTTTATTTTCAAGAACAATACACTCTAATCAGGTAACTTTTTTTATCTAACTAATCAGAATTTTTTTACTTTTTTACATTTTTTTTTACTTTTCTACCCTTTAATCTTATTTATTATTACAGCTAAAAGAGTTCCCTGTTGAAGCATGTAAATTGCGTGTTTAAGTCCCCGATCTTTCTGAGATTGGTAAGGTTAGCATATTTCTTTTTTTGTTTTTTTTTTGCAATTTAAGTCCCTGTGGTTTGGTAAAATGGTACCCTACCCCTTATGGTTTGAAAATAAGTGTATGTTGCCCTATATTTTTAGTTAATTTCAATATAGGCCCCTATATTATGCAAAAATTACACTGTAAATCCTTATATTTTGCAAAAAAATGCACTTCAGGTCTCAATGATAGTATTAAAAAATTGGTCCTTACTTTTCAGTATAGGTTTTTACTGTTAATATTGGGACCTATAGTGCAATTATTTTTTTTGTAAGTCCTTACTTTTTTTTATATTGCGTTTGATTTTTCAGGATTTACCAGTGGTGGTTTTGTTCATACTCATACCTCTTCTTTCACCAACTTCTTCTAAAGGAGGGGTAAATATGTCATTTAATTAATCAAATATACAGTAACTAAATTATTAGTGTTTATTTAGTAATATTAAGTTAAAAAATTTAGGTTGGTTTTCAAGGAATAGCTGAAGCACTTGGTTTAGCAGCTGAGCTGTGAATACTGTTGTTGCAATTACTGCTATTATAGTTGTTGGAAGATTGGTAAGTTAAAGAGTTAAGTTAATTGCATTATAAGTCCCTTATATTGCTTATAATTGAATTATTCACTCCTTTTATTTTATTTTTGGATTTGCAGCTTCTTAGACCAATTAATAGACAAATTGCAGAGAATCAAAATGCCGAAATATTTTCTACGTGTACTCTTCTTGTTATATTGGGAACTAGTTTACTCACTGCTAGGGTAAGTAATCTCATTTATTTACATATTAGTCCACGAACTATAGGCTAGTTACCCAAATGGTCCTCGAACTTCATTTTTGTCTCGTAATTAGTCTCGCGTGTTAGATTTTTACAGTTAAGGACCAAGCCAGTAAAAGGGGGATAGTACAAGGACCACTTTGGGGAAATTGGACTATTTAGGTTACGAAAATACCTTTAAGTCTATATTATTTTACTATAAGGAAACGATATTCGAAACCAAATGATAAAAACACAAAGCTCGAGGGACCATTTTGGGAAATTCTAAAAGTTTGAGGATTATTTGGGTAACAAAAATACCAGGGTGAAAATGGATGGAATTTAACTGCGATAAAAAAAAGTTCGAGGATTGCTTGGGCAACTTTAGAAGTTTGAGGACCATTCGTATAATTAGCCTATAGTTCAGGGACCAATTTTTGGAAAAAATTTCCTTTTTTTTGTTGGTTGAATATTTTTGTGTATTTTTCTAATAATACTATGTTAATGTGGGAATGTTTGTAGGGTATAATGTCTCCACAATTAATAGATTCTCGATTTGAATTACATGATGTTAGACGCTTGTTTCATGCCGAAAGTGAGGTATGGTGTCATTACTTCTAAAAATAAATAAAAATAAATGAATTGCGTACCTGTAGTGCAGTTTTTTGCATAATATAGGGACCTACAATGCGTTTTTCGCATCATATTGGGACCAATAGTCCACTTTTTGCATAGTGTTGTGACCTTAGTGCCTTATTTGCATAAATACGGGGATATATAGTGCTTTTTTGCATAACATAAAGACCTACAGTGCAATTTTTGCATAATATATTGTAGTTTTCTCATAATATAGGGACCTATATTGCAATTAATTTAAAAGAGGATCTTATTTTGCATATTATAGGGACATAAAGTGCATTTTTTGCAAAATATAGGGACCTACATTGCAATTACTGTCTTGTTTTGCATAATATAGGGTTATCTAGTGCATTTTCAGTAGATATCAAGACCTATAGTTCAATTTATTCAAAATAGCATCTTATTTTGCCTTTTATAGAGACCTACAGTGCAATTAATATCTTGTTTTCATAATATAGAATCATCCGGTGTATTTATTGCAAAATACAGGGACCCATACTAGAACTTTTTTCAATTTATTTTAACAGGGATGATTCATTAACCTACTCTTTGATAGTTGCATTATGCACTCCACATGGACCTATAGTGCAATTATTTGGAAATTTACTTTTTTGTTATCTGATTCTTTTGTAGGCCTGCTTTGATGCTTCCTAGTGTAAGTATCAATATGCGACTCCTTTTAGAAGTGAGCTGGGAAATAGGAGCTTTATAGACGAATCTATTTTAGAAATGAGCCGGGAATGGGGGTCTCAGTTGCCTACTCTAGTTTGGAAGGAGCTGGGAAAGGGGTTTCAATTGCCTACTGTTTGGGAAGGAAGCCGGGAAAGGGGTCTCAATAGCCGATTGTTTTGGAAGGGAGCCGCGAAAGGGGATCTCAATAGCCGACTATCCTATCAAAGTGTAGTCATAACATTGGCAACACGAGTATAGGCCACTATGGTATAAAGTGCAGGCAAAGATAAGACAACACTTTAAAAGGGTCGTGTAAAGGCCGAAACGAAGTCGTCAAAAGCTTGATTTCCTGTTGTAGAAAGAGCATGTAAATATGAACACCCTAACTAATCTGAGATCTCTTCATGGTATCAGTTATGATCAATGGACGTACGTCGATGGAACCATTCTAGTAAATCTTACTGAAGTGAGTATCCACCAGTTTTCCCCGATTAAAGATATGGCTTACACTCTGGATTCAGTTAGCAACTTTAAAAACCTTACAACTCTTTCCATGTTTGGAGAAAGTGAATCATATACTCTTCCATCTCTAGAACCTCTGGTTTCTTGTCCAAATCTCCAAAATTTGAAAATATTTGGAAAATTAGAGAAGCTTCCACCCTTCAACAAATTTCCACAGTCCCTCACAAATTTTACGCTATATAACTCGAGGCTTTCGGAAGATACCATGCCTACATTGGAGAAATCGTTAAATATGAGGAAACTCAACTTAGTCAGTGCTTATGGTGGGAAAGAATTTACATATAGTGATAATGGTTTTCTTCAACTTGCACAACTCGAACTCAGTGATTTACCGAACTTAGAGTGTTGGAATTTGGCAGATAAATCCATGCCTGCCATTAGGAGATTGGAATTCGGTAAGTTAAAGAGTTAAGTTAATTGAATTATAAGTCCCTTATATTGCTTATAATTGAATTATTCACTCCTTTTATTTTTTTTGGATTTGCAGCTTCTTAGACCAATTTATAGACAAATTGCAGAGAATCAGAATGCCGAAATATTTTCTGCGTGTACTCTTCTTGTTATATTGGGAACTAGTTTACTCACTGCTAGGGTAAGTAATCTCATTTATTTACATATTAGTCCCTGAACTATAGGCTAGTTACACAAATGGTCCTCAAACTTCATTTTTGTCTCGTAATTAGTCCCGCGTGTTAGATTTTTACAGTTAAGGACCAAGCTAGTAAAAGGGGGATAGTACAGGGACCACTTTGGGGAAATTGGACTATTTAGGTTACGAAAATACCTTTAAGTCTATATTATTTTACTATAAGGAAACGATATTCGAAACCAAATTGGTAAAAACACAAAGCTCGGGGGACCATTTTGGGAAATTCTAAAAGTTTGAGGATTATTTGGGTAACAATAATACCAGGGTGAAAATGGATGGAATTTAACTGCGATAAAAAAAAGTTCGAGGATTGCTTGGGCAACTTTAGAAGTTTGAGGACCATTCGTATAATTAGCCTATAGTTCAGGGACCAATTTTGGGAAAAAATTTCCTTTTTTTTGTTGGTTGAATATTTTTGTGTATTTTTCAAATAATACTATGTTAATGTGGGAATGTTTGTAGGGTATAATGTCTCCACAATTAATAGATTCTCGATTTGAATTATATGATGTTAGAAGCTTCTTTCCTGCCGAAAGTGAGGTATGGTGTCATTACTTCTAAAAATAAATAAAAATAAATGAATTGCGTACATGTAGTGCAGTTTTTTGCATAATATAGGGACCTACAGTGCGTTTTTCGCATAATATTGGGACCAATAGTCCACTTTTTGCATAATGTTGTGACCTTAGTGCCTTATTTGCATAAATACAGGGATATATAGTGCTTTTTTGCATAACATAGAGACCTACAGTGCAATTTTTGCATAATATATTAGTGTAGTTTTCCCATAATATAGGGACCTATAGTGCAATTAATTTAAAAGAGGATCTTATTTTGCATATTATAGGGACATAATGTGCATTTTTTTGCAAAATATAGGGACCTACATTGCAATTACTCTCTTGTTTTGCATAATATAGGGTTATCTAGTGCATTTTAAGTAGATATCAAGACCTATAGTTCAATTTATTCAAAATAGCATCTTATTTTGCCTTTTATAGAGACCTACAGTGCAATTAATATCTTGTTTTACATAATATAGAATCATCCAGTGTATTTATTGCAAAATACAGGGACCCATACTAGAATTATTTTTCAATTTATTTTAACAGGGATGATTCATGAACCTACTCTTTGATAGTTGCATTATGCACTTCACAGGGACATATAGTGCAATTATTTGGATATTTACTTTTTTGTTATCTGATTCTTTTGTAGGCCTGCTTTGATGCTTCCTAGTGTAAGTATCAATAGGCGACTCCTTTTATAAGTGAGCCGGGAAATAGGAGCTTTATAGACGACTCTATTTTAGAAATGAGCCGGGAATGGGGGTCTCAATTGCCTACTCTAGTTTGGAAGGAGCTGGGAAAGGGGTTTCAATTGCCTACTGTTTGGGAAGGAAGCCGGGAAAGGGGTCTCAATAGCCGATTGTTTTGGAAGGGAGCCGCGAAAGGGGATCTCAATAGCCGACTATCCTATCAAAGTGTAGTCATAACATTGGCAACACGAGTATAGGCCACTATGGTATAAAGTGCAGGCAAAGATAAGACAACACTTTAAAAGGGTCGTGTAAAGGCCGAAACGAAGTCGTCAAAAGCTTGATTTCCTGTTGTAGAAAGAGCATGTAAATATGAACACCCTAACTAATCTGAGATCTCTTCATGGTATCAGTTATGATCAATGGACGTACGTCGATGGAACCATTCTAGTAAATCTTACTGAAGTGAGTATCCACCAGTTTTCCCCGATTAAAGATATGGCTTACACTCTGGATTCAGTTAGCAACTTTAAAAACCTTACAACTCTTTCCATGTTTGGAGAAAGTGAATCATATACTCTTCCATCTCTGGAACCTCTAGTTTCTTGTCCAAATCTCCAAAATTTGAAAATATTTGGAAAATTAGAGAAGCTTCCACCCTTCAACAAATTTCCACAGTCCCTCACAAATTTTACGCTATATAACTCGGGGCTTTCGGAAGATACCATGCCTACATTGGAGAAATTGTTGAATATGAGGAAACTCAACTTAGTCAGTGCTTATGGTGGGAAAGAATTTACATGCAGTGATAATGGTTTTCTTCAACTTGAACAACTCGAACTCAGTGATTTACCGAACTTAGAGTGTTGGAATTTGGCAGATACATCCATGCCTGCCATTAGGAGATTGGAATTTGGTAAGTTAAAGAGTTAAGTTAATTGCATTATAAGTCCCTTATATTGCTTATAATTGAATTATTCACTCCCTTTATTTTTTTTGGATTTGCAGCTTCTTAGACCAATTTATAGACAAATTGCAGAGAATCAGAATGCCGAAATATTTTCTGCGTGTACTCTTCTTGTTATATTGGGAACTAGTTTACTCACTGCTAGGGTAAGTAATCTCATTTATTTACATATTAGTCCCTGAACTATAGGCTAGTTACCCAAATGGTCCTCAAACTTCATTTTTGTCTCGTAATTAGTCCCGCGTGTTAGATTTTTACAGTTATGGACCAAGCTAGTAAAAGGGGGATAGTACAGGGACCACTTTGGGGAAATTGGACTATTTAGGTTACGAAAATACCTTTAAGTCTATATTATTTTACTATAAGGAAACGATATTCGAAACCAAATTGGTAAAAACACAAAACTCGGGGGACCATTTTGGGAAATTCTAAAAGTTTGAGGATTATTTGGGTAACAATAATACCAGGGTGAAAATGGATGGAATTTAACTGCGATAAAAAAAAGTTCGAGGATTGCTTGGGCAACTTTAGAAGTTTGAGGACCATTCGTATAATTAGCCTATAGTTCAGGGACCAATTTCGGGAAAAAATTTCCTTTTTTTTGTTGGATGAATATTTTTGTGTATTTTTCAAATAATACTATGTTAATGTGGGAATGTTTGTAGGGTATAATGTCTCCACAATTAATAGATTCTCGATTTGAATTACATGATGTTAGAAGCTTCTTTCCTGCCGAAAGTGAGGTATGGTGTCATTACTTCTAAAAATAAATAAAAATAAATGAATTGCGTACATGTAGTGCAGTTTTTTGCATAATATAGGGACCTACAGTGCGTTTTTCGCATAATATTGGGACCAATAGTCCACTTTTTGCATAATGTTGTGACCTTAGTGCCTTATTTGCATAAATACAGGGATATATAGTGCTTTTTTGCATAACATAGAGACCTACAGTGCAATTTTTGCATAATATATTAGTGTAGTTTTCCCATAATATAGGGACCTATAGTGCAATTAATTTAAAAGAGGATCTTATTTTGCATATTATAGGGACATAATGTGCATTTTTTTGCAAAATATAGGGACCTACATTGAAATTACTGTCTTGTTTTGCATAATATAGGGTTATCTAGTGCATTTTCAGTAGATATCAAGACCTATAGTTCAATTTATTCAAAATAGCATCTTATTTTGCCTTTTATAGAGACCTACAGTGCAATTAATATCTTGTTTTACATAATATAGAATCATCCAGTGTATTTATTGCAAAATACAGGGACCCATACTAGAATTATTTTTCAATTAATTTTAACAGGGATGATTCATGAACCTACTCTTTGATAGTTGCATTATGCACTTCACAGGGACATATAGTGCAATTATTTGGATATTTACTTTTTTGTTATCTGATTCTTTTGTAGGCCTGCTTTGATGCTTCCTAGTGTAAGTATCAATAGGCGACTCCTTTTATAAGTGAGCCGGGAAATAGGAGCTTTATAGACGACTCTATTTTAGAAATGAGCCGGGAATGGGGGTCTCAATTGCCTACTCTAGTTTGGAAGGAGCCGGGAAAGGGGTTTCAATTGCTTACTGTTTGGGAAGGATGCCGGGAAAGGGGTCTCAATAGCCGACAGTTTTGGAAGGGAGCCGCGAAAGGGGTCTCAATAGCCGACTGTTTTGGAAGGGAGCCGCGAAAGGGGGTCTCAATAGCCGACTATCCTATCAAAGTGTAGTCATAACATTGGCAACACGAGTATAGGCCACTATGGTATAAAGTGCAGGCAAAGATAAGACAACACTTTAAAAAGGTCGTCTAAAGGCCGAAACGAAGTCTTGATTTCCTGTTGTCGAAGTAGTTCAGATTCTTCTAACTATCGCACCCGAAAAATCCAGATGGAAAAACATGTCGTTGAATCATTTTCAGGTATGTATATATTTCACTACCCTTGGAATCTACTGTACACATTTTAATTAGTTTCTTGCTCCTCTAGCAAAAATTTGGAGATACACGATGGACAAGATTCTCCTCAATTGGAGATAAAGGAGATTACATCAAAGAAACAATGCTTAGATCGTTGCTTGTGTTCTGAGAAGGGTTTGAAAGAAGTAGATACGAAGAAGGTTTTGTAGGGCTCAATTGATAAAATTGTGGATTTGACTAAGCCCCGATTTGAATCATTCTGCGAAAATATTTAGGTTCCCTTTTCAGAAATATCTTGATCATATATGTATTTTTGAGATTCATCTCAAAATCATTTAGTTTTACTAGAAAAAATTAGGTTCATATAAACCGGTATTATTAGTAGGTAAAGTACAATACAGAATATATTCGAACAAGATAGCTAACTGGTGTTGATGTTTAAATGTTTAGGCGATACATATTTTCATTTTTCATATAATCTCGAGTGTGTTTTTAAAAGAGAAATAAATATATCATAACATGAATAATAATCATTTGTCTTATTTTTATTTTGTTGTTTTTAACGTAAACAACTTTCAGAAGATAATTTAACAGTAGGGTTAATCATTTCTTAAACGACTGATAATCCTTTGTTATTATTGATAATTAATATTTTTTTTTCATATATCTAATGTGAAAAGACATATAAAAAAATTAACTTTTCGTAATAGGATACTTACAATTATGCTCGGTCGTGTGGTCTGATAATTCTACTAATCATAATAGTTTGGATGAAAGTAATTACAGTGCTAGATTTTTGACAGACTTCTCCAAGCTAATCGTTAAAATGGCTTATGTGTTCTGGTTTTACCAATTTTAACAAAACGTGTCCTTAAGGGTTATGGCTTCAAATTATAAAAAAAAATGCATTTGCTACAAGAAATAAGGTTCGTACTACTACCGGGTCATGACTCTCTATCTTTAAAATGGTCAACGAAGTTCTGAAGATCAAAATGGTCGCGATATAAAAATATATGTCGACGACATAAATGTTTAAAATTGACTTGTCTTTCTTCTCAATACTTGAAATGCTTTGGTTCTCATTGACAGAAATCGAAGAAACTTCGTTTGGCTAGTTTGTTTTCATGCCTTTCTTCTTTACATGTAGAATCGGAATAATCACCACTAGGTATAAACACTCATGTTCTTTTACTAGGGCAAATCACAAGAACTCCGATGAATTGACAAGACTTTACCTTGAGGCTTATGCGCATCGAATTAATAAAAGTTCCTATCAAACATTTTTCAAATTCATTTCTATAGATCAGAAGCTGCATATCAACTTAATTAATTAGTGAGTAAATGAATTTGGATATTAACAAAACACATAAGTATTGCTTTCATCAAAAAAATTCACAAATTAAAAAGCATCATCGAGTGCCCAAAATAGTAAAAAAACAAGTATTATTAGAGAAGCTCATTAATTCTCAAGCCAAAGAAGAAAAAAGTATAAGTTTCCAGAATGATTCACTTCTTCTTGCTACTCAAAATCATGCTATTAATTTAGGTTTCATCAATTTTTCCGCTTCTTCATTTTTCCGCTTCTTCAAGCATCTTAGGAAGAACTCTAAGGAAAGTTATTCTTATTGAGCATGTAAAAATCATATATAATATATAAGATAACTCCTCGTGATAGCTTAAACTTTTGAGAGAATTGGTTGTCTAACATGGTAATAGAGCCTAGATCCATAAGAGGTCGCGGGTTCGAGTCTTGCCGTCGTCACCTAATTTAAAAATTCACGTAGCAAAGACTAGACATGCAAAAAATGACATGAATCTAGCTTGCACGTGAGGGGGCGTATTGAGCATTTAAAACTCATATATAATATATAAGATAACTCCTCCTGATAAAAACTCATATATAATATATAAGATAACTCTTTCTCTTATCAAAGATTGTGTCACCTCTGTTAGTTACAATGTGTTGATAAATGGACACAAAGCAGGATCCTTTACCCCCTCTAGAGGGTTAAGGAAAGGGGACCCACTTTCTCCCTACTTATTTACCATTGTTTCTAATGTTTTTTCCCTTTTAATTGAAAAAGAAGTTGATGCTGGAGTCATTAAGGGTATTAAACTCAGTAAGAATGGCCCTAACCTTCATCATCTGCTCTTCGCAGATGACTCTATTTTCTTTCTGAGAAACAATGTCTTTGAAATTCATGCATTCAGGGAAATCCTCTATAAATTTTGTTTTGCTTCTGGGCTGTCCATTAGTCTCAACAAGTCCTCCATCTTTCTGAGCCTTAATACCTCTGAATCCCTTAAACATTCTATCACTGAAGCATTTCGTATGCCCATAACAGAGAATTTGGGGTTATATCTAGGCCTTTCTACGGAATGGGGTAAGTCCAAACCAAAGCTATGGATTCCTGAATTTCAAAAACTGCTAAGAAACTCGTTGGTTGGAAAAAGTCCCTTCTTTCTATGGCAGGAAAAACTGTTCTTATATCCTCTGTCATCCATGCTTTCCCTAAGTATTTCATATCCCTTCTGGCTATCCCTAAAGGAGTTATTAGTAAAATCAACTCCCTTACTAGCCACTTATTATGGGGTAATGAAGAAGATCATGGGGTTCATTGGGTGAACTGGAATAGGATTTCTTCCCCTAAAGCTTTACGTGGTATTGGAATTAAGAATTTAGAAGCTTTCAGTATCGTTCTCTTAGCCAAACAAGCGTGGTCTATTCTTACCCATCCTAACTCCCTTGTTCATCTTGTACTTAAAGACATGTACTTCCCCAACTTTGATCTGCTCGATTCTTGCTCTATGAGAGGAGCCTCATGGATTTGGAATAACATTCGCAAAGGATGCTCTTTTCTTAAAGAGCACTCTATTAAATCTATTGGGGATGCTTACTCTACTAATATTTGGGAGGACAACTGGACAGGTAACATTCTATCTAAACACCCAAATTATAGTGATGACCCCTCCTTCCCTAAATTTGTTGCAGACCTCTTTTCCTCTTCTACTAAGTTATGGAAATATGATATGCTGTCTCAATTATTCCCCATGGACATTGCTGCTAATATTCTCCACCTCAATATCCCTTGGACTGATCAATCCCCTTTCATAATCTGGCCTTTTACCAATAATGGAATTTATTCTAGCAAATCTGGATATTTACTAGCTGTATCTTCCTTGGTTATCCCTCCCCACATCCTGGTACTTCCAGTTTTTCTGATAATGATTTGCTTAAAATTTCATGGTCCTCTAATATTCCTCCAAAGTTCAAATTCTTTTTCTATTGCATTCTTTCTAATGCCCTCTCTACTGAGTGTAACAGGTACTCTAGAAATGCTCAACCACAGATATCTGCCATATCTGTCTGAAGGAAGAAGAACCCCTTGAACATCTTTTACTTAAATGTGAATGGACTAGGAAATTTTTGTGTATCTCCCCCCTTTAGTGTCAGACTGATCATTATTATAGTATGGGGATTAACTCTTGGATTGGTACCCTTATTGATAAAGGAAAAAATAGAAGTGAGAAGAGTAATATCTTAAGTACTATCATCCTTTGTTTTTGGGTTATCTGGCTTACTAGGAATCAAAGCTTTTCCCGAGACTAAAGTTTTACGAGATAATTCGACTCCTTCAGCAAGAGAGTTTACGCGACCACTGACCAAAAGTGCAGCTGCTGCATTTAGCACCTGTCATTTAATACCAATAAAACCGTTTATTTATGCAAAATTTGCTCTATAGGTCCCTACACTATAAGAGACTTAATATTGCATCGGCAATAGAACCTTTTTCTCCTGATAACACTCTTCTATACAGGACCTCCAGCACGCAAATCCTCTAGAGTGCATCGAGGTATCCCAGAATCCACTAATAAATAATTACTTTTTTAATTTAGCTTAATCGATCTAAATAACCTTCATTTTCCAACTAATGCATTATTTTTTAAAATTAATTTCAAGATACTTACATGGATCAAATGAGAACTTCTCAATTTTGTCTAAAGTAACACCATACACTATCCCCGTCCTGCAAAAAATAGTTAAAGAGTATTTTCACTTGAAATTTATACTAAATACAGGGACCTATGATGCAATTAATTAAAAGAAGGGAGATTCTACCAAGGGGCTCATCTCATCAAGTCCTTCGGAATGATCAAACAAAGCTCTCTTCATGCCAATTCGTTGAAGAGCTTTCGCCATTATTTCAACCTATTAAACCGAAAACTATCATTAAGGTAAATTGGTAAAATGTAAAACTCTATATAGTGTATACAAACAGTATTTAAAGCTAAATAGATGCTTACAAGATCTTCTTTGTATACTCCAACAACAACGGCAAAGGGTACACTGGTCGGGTTTAACCTCGGGCCTAAGAAGTTAAATACCGTCTTTACCTCTAACCTTTTCCTATCGGGCCGAACTATTTTCATAGCTGGATGGTAAATTGCTGACATCATGAATATGATACTTGTCTCGTTCACACACCTAATCACCCCCTGATTTTAACAAACAAATCACATGTAATTTCAATAATTTACATAAATAGCCTCTTTGGTCCTTTGACTTTGATCTTTTTGACAATTTAGTCCCTTATATTGTAAAAATCACATTTTTAGTCCTTTATCTTTTGATTTTGCGACAACGTGAGTCCTTTTTGTATTTACATTACATTATAAGCGTTGAAACCACGAGTCACCATAAAATTGACGTGATAAAGTCTAAAATACCGATTGACTTTGGTGAACTAGGGACTAATTACTCATGCTCAAATGAGTCTCTGCATGCTAACCGATTACTGAACTCTTAGCGTAGAGAACTTTTGGTTAGTATTACGGGGCATTATGTGTTAACGTACTAATCCTATGTAGTCCTTTTGTTTGCTGTGCAATTACAGATGGAAGATAAAAAGGTCGAATACTTAGACTAATACCCCTTCACAGTATGGATGACATTATAAATTGTCAAATATGTGTAGAGTCCAAACTTGAGAAAAAACTTTTAAATCCATAACCACAAGAAAAATTAAACTGCTAGAATAAGTACATTCGGACTTAGCTGATTTTTAAAAACTCTGCTAGTAAAGGAGAAAAAATTTACTATAAAACCTTTGTAAACGACTATTCTAAGTTTACTAAAGTATACCTTCTAAATTTAAACAAAAATACTAATAAATATATAAAAAAGAAAAGAATATGTAAAAAATAATATATTGTTAAATTCTAGTTAAGTATTATATTTTATGTCACAATATTTAACTAGAATGAAATATAAAAAAAAATATTATATATATATTTTTAAAGAAATTTAAATTTAACTTAAAATTACAATAATTATGTATGTAAATATTTAATTTTATAAGTAAGAATTAAGTATTTTTTATTAGTCAGAAATAAATAATATTGTGAAAAAAAAGTAATGATATATACCACCCAAAATTATACCATCCAGGCATGAATTGGTTAGTGTATAAATCGTTAATCTATTTATTATTAACGATTTTTAGCCAACTAATTCACGCCACGTCATAGGTAATAATTGAATAGTATGATTATGGGCCGTGTATATTGGAAATAAAAGACAAAGGAGTGTATTAAAGATTATGATATGTTCTTGACCTAGGTAGCAAATTTAATCCATTTAAAAGTTCCGTTTTACTATATAGATAGATAATAGATACTGAATAGCTTGTAAATCAAAGTAGTTTGTAATCAACAAAATAAACAAAATTTATTGTATCGGCATGAACCAGAAACTAATTTGAAAAAGACTGTAGTGATCAAAGAACAATTATTATAAAAATATAATAAATTACGAACATAAGAAAATTAACAAAGCAGTTTGTTCTACAAAAGAAATAGAACAAAAGTTAATGACATATAGACTCTCTAACTTTACCCATATCAATTAGACTCATAAGCTCCTACTCTCTCAAGCATTGGCTTTAAATGTTGGTTTTGGTGAAGAAACATGACTTCCTCTTCTCCACCAATGAATAGTCCTCCAATAAACACTACAGGTATGGTAGGATTGCATCTAAACACAGAAAGAGCCTGCTCAACTAGGTGGCCTCTTATATCTTTATCAAGCTGGATAACTGTTGCGTTAACACCAAAATCACGGAATAGCGACATGATATTGCGAGACATGCTACATGAGCTGTTGCTGAAAATCACTACTGGCTTCTCAAACACGATTGGAGGTATCTCTAGAGGTATATTCGATATTCTAGAGCTGCTATCCTCCATTTTAGAGCTGCTGCAGTGATTCATTCAAGGAAATATAAACTTGAGAGACTTATTGATAACGATTATAATTGATAGTTTTATGAAAGTTGAAGATCGAGACCTATTTATAGGTGAATTCTCTGATCTTTTTAAGGCAATTTTATTATAATTAAACTAACTTTTCATAAAACATAATTATTATAGAATATGAAAATAGTTATTATGGAATATCCATCTCATGCATGGATGATTTCTATTGTTAAATATATTATTACCATAATATATTTTTACCATATAATATATTATTACCTTATTAGATTAATTTATTTCTATATTATATTTATTTCCCATTTAGCATAGTTTTACCTTTCTAGGTTTTGTTATCATAGTCATCTCTCTATTATGGGTAATTGTCATACGCGTTTAGTTGAGGTACTCTCCAGATACCTTTCTAGATACCTTTTAGGGTAAATGAAGTTGGTGATAGCAAAACAATGTCTGAAATAGCGTGAGTGTTTTTGTATTAAGTTTAATATTCTTTCTAAATTTTGTTTTGCTTCTGGGTTGTCCATTAATCTCAACAAGTCCTCTATCTTTCTGAGCCTTAATACCTCTGAATCCCTTAAACATTCTATCATTGAAGCATTTCGTATGCCCATAACAGAGAATTTGGGGTTATATTTAGGCCTTTCTACGGAATGGGGTAAGTCCAAACCAAAGCTATGGATTCCTAAATTTCAAAAACTGTTAAGAAACTCGTTGGTTGAAAAAAGTCCCTTCTTTCTATGGCAGGAAAAACTGTTCTTATATCCTCTGTCAACAATGTTTTCCCTACGTATTTCATATCCCTTCTGGCTATCCCTAAAGGAGTTATTAGTAAAATTAACTCCCTTATTAGCCACTTATTATGGGGTAATGAAGAAGATCATGGTGTTCATTGGGTGAACTGGAATAGGATTTCTTCCCCTAAAGCTGTACGTAGTATTGGAATTAAGAATTTAGAAGCTTTCAATATCGTTCTCTTAGCCAAACAAGCGTGGTCTATTCTTACCCATCCTAACTCCCTTGTTCATCTTGTACTTAAAGACTTGTACTTCCCCAACTTTCATCTGCTCGATTCTTGCTCTATGAGAGGAGCCTCATGGATTTGGAATAACATTCGCAAAGGATGCTCTTTTTTTAAAGAGCACTCTATTAAATCTATTGGGGATGGTTACTCTACTAATATTTGGGAGGACAACTGGACAGGTAATATTCTATCTAAACCCCCAAATTATAGTGATGACCCCTCCTTCCCTAAATTTGTTCCAGACCTCTTTTCCTCTTCTACTAAGTTATGGAAATCTGATATGCTGTCTCAATTATTCCACGTGGACACTGCTGCTAATATTCTCCACCTCAATCCCCATCCATAATCTGGCCTTTTACCAATAATGGAATTTATTCTAGCAAATCTGGATATTTACTAGCTGTATCTTCCTTGGTTATCCCTCCCCCACATCCTGGTACTTCCAGTTTTTCTGATAGTGATTTACTTAAAATTTTATGGTCCTCTAATATTCCTCCAAAGTTCAAATTCTTTTTCTGTCGCATTCTTTCTAATGCCCTCTCTACTGAGTGTAACAGGTACTCTAGAAATGCTCAACCACAGATATCTGCCATATCTGTCTGAAGGAAGAAGAACCCCTTGAACATCTTTTACTTAAATGTGAATGGACTAGGAAATTTTGGGGTATCTCCCCCCTTCACTGTCAGACCGATCATTATTATAGTATGGGGATTAACTCTTGGATAGGTACCCTTATTGATAAAGGAAAAAATAGAAGTGAGAAGAGTAATATTTAAGTACTATCATCCTTTGTTTTTGGGTTATCTGGCTTACTAGGAACCAAAGCTTTTCCCGAGACTAAAGTTTTACGAGCTAATTCGACTCCTTCAGCAAGAGAGTTTACGCGACCACTGACCAAAAGTGCGTGCAGCTGCTGCATTTAGCACCTGTCATTTAATACCAATAAAACCGTTTATTTATTCAAAATTTGCTCTATAGGTCCCTACACTATAAGAGACTTAATATTGCATCGGAAATAGAACCTTATTCTCCTGATAACCCTCTTCTATACAGGACCTCCAACACGCAAATCCTCTAGAGTGCATCGAGGTATCCCAGAATCCACTAATAAATAATTAATTTTAATTTAGCTTAATCGATCTAAATACCCTTCATTTTCCAACTAATGCATTAATTTTTAAAATTAATTTCAAGATACTTACATGGATCAAATGAGAACTTCTCAATTTTGTCTAAAGTAACACCATACACTATCCTCGTCCTGCAAAAAATAGTTGTGAAAGGTGGAAGCATTCATTTGGATGGTTGGATGGAGAAGGTACACCACTCTTTTATATTTATTTGGTTTTGTTTGCCTAGCTAATTTTTTTTTTTTTTTTTTGAGAATTACTAGAGTTTTGTTTGTTACCACAGAAGAGTGCCTATTGAATTAAAAAAGAAACCCTGATCTGAAAAAAGAACAAATTGAAGATATACTAAAATCATATCTTGGAGTGAAGAAGGTTATTTGGCTGCCTCAATTCCAATATTCTCGATTTTCTGCTTACATACATGTATTTACAGATAATGATGATAACATGTGTTGTTTCGTGAAACCTGGTAAGGTTATGTTGTCCTGGACTAATGATAAATTGGACCCTCAGTATGAGAGAGTTCTCAATAACACCTCAGATATTAATGACAGAGGAAGAGTCTGCAGGTAAAAAAAACACTTAGTTACCGTTCCAGAATGTATTGGTGAATTTGTTTGTAACATATTGATGACAGGATGGTGATGAAACTAAAGCGAGACAGCGGGTATTAGTATTGCTGCTTCATATGTAAATTTTTATACATTGCTCCCCAATTTGGGATTAAAAAATTCGTCCAATTTTTGCATAGTATAGGGACCTATAGTACAATTAACTCAAAAATTTATACAGAGATATATAACCCAATGCTTAGTGCTATTAGTTAATTAGATCTTGTGTAGGCCCTGCTTGTGTGGTTTGTGTTCCTTTCATAAGACATTTTCAAGAGCAGCTATGGAAAATAGTTCGTGCTTAGGTCTCAATTTTCTTCTTACTTCACTAATCGAAGATTGAGGAATCACCAAAGGTTTTTACTATTTGAAAATGTAGATTGAGAATTGGAAATATAGTTTCACCTACTTGTACTACCAGAATACGTTACATATGATTGGAGGTAAATTTAAGTTTTAACTATGGGTCATTAAGTAAATTACGTTATTGCAAACATAACATAATATATGCTTTGAATATGCAATGACTGAGTGCTATTTTGTATAATACAGGGACCAAGAGTGCAATTTATTTCATATTTGGAAGCTGAATTACCATCATAATCACAGTATACAGAATTAACCAAAAATGACACATATCTACAACTTTTAATTCTAACATTTGTCTTTTAAAATAATTCATCTTCTACTGCATCACTTAGTTGAATTTGAATTGAAAAGCAAACCAGACAACGAAAAGAAAAGCACAACAAACTAACAATAATCATAAAACTCTCATATCTCATGTTAAACTTTAATTACACGCACCAGTTGCAAGCAAGCAGGCAGTTCCTTCTTTTTCCCAACTGACAATGCCCAAATTTGTCATTTTACAAACAAACAACAATACAATTAGTAACCGCTATGCTATTCGTTGAGACATAATATCATCTCACCTTCTTCAAACAGAGTCCTCATCAATCAATATCTGTAAACCGGCGATTTAAATAACAAATTGCATCATCAGTTTTATATACTAATCGAATTATAATTGAACAAAAATAAGTACAGAATTTCAAGTGTAAAGATAAGATTCCAACCTGTGAAAATTTCTATTGAATTTAACGGACCTCTATTCATTGGGCCTGTGTCTGTGTTGTTATGATATTACGAATAGAGACGGTGAAAAGCACTAATTCTATAAGATGATGTTCGTTGGCTTCGGTGAACATTGTGATTATAGTAACAATTTTTTACCTTAATTTCGATTATTGGCTAAGCCTGTTGATGTTGATGGACCAAGGTTAGGGTGAAGGTGAGGTGTTTGGAAAAAGAATAGGTGTGTGCGTGTGTGTGTTTGTGAAATGAATTGAAAAAAGAATTGAACCGTGAGAGAGGGAGGGTTAGGAATTACAATTTCTGGAATTTCCTTTTTTAATTAAATTACCGCTTATATTTATTTTTTTTCTTATTTTAAACAAAATTAGTTGGTAAATATTAAATGGTAAACCCAATTTTATTTTGGGCAAGATTTTTTTACCATAATTTTTAGGTATCAAAATATAGGAAATAATTACTTATTTAATAATAATTCCACTACTGATCTAACCAATTTGGTAAATAAAAATTAACTAGGAACAATTACCTTTTTTTTTCTTTACCAATTTGGTATATTATATTGCTCTTTTTTACTTAATACACTAGTATATATATACTTCAGTTTCATCGACTAATCAACATATTTTATTGGTAAAATATTATTAAAAAAATAAGGTTTGAGATTTATTTTAACTAATTCTTTCAAATTATTTACTATTAAATAGATGCTTATACATATTTTTTATTTGTTTGTTTGTATAGGTTATACTCACAATGAACAATGGCATGTGGTCTGTAGCAAAGATCCTCAGTCAAAGTGACGTTAATACTAATACATTACTACTTCCAAAAGAAGATTTTGAAGATCACATCGTCAAAAAATTGTCGTATGAACAATATCAAATCCTACAGACATATAAATTTCTATCAATTACCATTCATGACGTTGATACAAATGAGCTAGTGCCCATAGTCCTTAATATGGAATGTGGACAATATATAAGATATTTATTTCTTTATAATTGGAAGAAAGGATTCATCAACCGCAGAAACTTAATGCAAGGTCAAGGAATAGCATTCCGTTATTGGAATCAACAAATTCAGTTTATGGTGTTAACAGATGATTCAGAAAATCAATTTTGATATTTACTAATTTCTTTTCTAGTTACTTTTTAATAGACAATAAGGTGTTGCTTTACCATTATAATAAATTTGAGTTTTTTATTATAAGCCTCGATTATTTTTATTTTAACTACTCCCTTCAACTATTACTTTTTCCACAAATCAATCAAAAGTTGTTTGATTAAACTACACCACTGTTACTTGTAAATTAATCAGAAGCTAATTAAACAATGCTATATTCCGATTATATAATAAATGTATATAAATGCAAGTGTATACTAATGATTGTATTTTGATGTCTAGAGTATAGCCGTAACATTGTTTTCTCTTGCCCACCCATCCCAACTATGGCAGTTAGTGCAATATTCTATTCATTGTCTGCACTTACAAGCATGTTTACTACTTTCGCCACATCTTTTATCTCTTCATTGATTCGAGTATTATTGAACCTTCTAAAGCCTTATGAAGAATTGATGAAACTTCTTTATTTTCTGAACTCTAATATTAATCATAACCTGAGGAATGTTTCTCTTTGGTTCGTTAAAAGTATTTGGTCTTTCAAATTTTTGAGTATTCACATTCATCATATTCATAGACTGAGAAGTATTGGGCATTTGTCTGATTCGTGAATCATGAACTTGTGGTCTCATAGATGATGCTGCTTATGTATTAATATTACTTCCTCGGAAATGATGATAATTACTTGTGGGCCCGGCACTTCCATATGTTTGGAACATGATTGTGAGAAGTGCAAATGTTGTTGCTGCTGCTTACTCAGTCCCTGAACTGCCCCCGGACGATCCCTTTCTTGTCCTGAAGAAGATATTCGTTCAATTTAAAACAATGTAATTGCTATTCAGCTTACTTCAAAACATATTTTCAATTTACTGCAATGCAATTGTTCTTTCTTTCAGTCTCTTCGCAGCAGAAATCTCGGAATTCCGTAAATAAACCCTATAAACTCTACCATAGATAGAAAAGAGGGATTTGGATCGCAGAATTATATATATATATATATATATATATATATATATATATATATATATATATATATTTTAAGAATTTAAACTACCGGATGGAATGCTAAAAATGTTAGTAACAGAAAAAACGATTTATCTATCAAGCAATGCATTAAAATCGAAGCTACTGTTGAGAGCTTCTAGTGATAAAATAATTGTGTGTGAAGAAGCAGAGAAGAGAAGGCACTTAAGAAAATGATTCCTATTCATTTACCTCAGAAGCTGGTGATTTGTGCGAGCCATTTATAAATGAAGGTCAAAGCAAAATCTTCAATTTTCCATGACCTTCACCTCAGCCATCTATGCAGCAAGATTCATCCACATATACAAGATCATTGATCATGATCATATTAATACCAGAGAGTGCAAGTATTGTTACTACCAACATATATACTATACTGAGTGATAAGAAATCAAGATTTGTCATATCTCATAGTGTTGTTAGACTTATGAACATAATGATTATGTGGGACCCTTTGAATATATACACATATGTACTAACATGTGTCATGATTTTGCAGAGATATAAAAGAAACAAGAAACCTTGCATCTATGGCTATTATACAAGATTTGGCTTCAAAATGTGACCGTGAAAAGAAAGAAGTTACTGTACAGAAGAAGCACATAGCTTATAAGCTTATAACTTGCTTCTTCTAAATGGTTAGATTACTGATTTAATTATTATATAGTCAAACTTTTCAATACATTTTTTAATGTCTACTGTGCAGTTTTTAATTATAGGGACATATATTGCAATTCATTATTACTATAGAGATTTATACTACACTTTTTCATGATATAGGGAACTGTAAATCAGTTATTGTATACTACAGGGATTTAAAGCACAATTTTCATAATATAGGTACCCGTAATGCAATTCTTGCATAATATAGGGACCTATAGTGAAATTACCTAAAAATAGTGAGATATATAGTACGATTTCTCATAATATAGGGACCTGCAATGAAATTTTTATAAGCTATAGAAATTTATAGTATAGGTTTTCATCATATAGGAACCTGTAATGCAATTTTTGTATAATATAGGGACCTAGTGCAATTACCTCAAAGAATTAGAGATTTATAGTACAATATTTCATAATATAGGTTAATTTAATGCAATATTTGTATATACTATAGTCTATACGGATTTATAGTACAATTTATCATAATTTAGGGACCTGTAATGCCTTTTTTGTATTATAGAGGGACCTATAGTGCAATTATCTCAATAAACTAGAGATCTATAGTACGCTATTGCAAATATAGGGACCTGTAATGCAATTTTTATGTACTATAAATATTTATAGTAAAATTTTATATAATATAGGGACCTGTAATGCAATTATCTTTGCTTTGATCTTGCATTGAAGAAAGCAATTGAGGTAACTCATTCATAGAAAATATCTTTGGAAACCATTTTCTTTTTCGGGGAATAATTTATATATCAAATGTGGTTTGACTTTTATCCCTGAAGTTTCTTATCCCAGTTGCTATTATAGTTCTCTAAGCAGGACACAGAAGATGCGCTCTCTCGAGCATTCTTTGTTGAATCCTAGCGAAACTTAGTACATGATAACAATTCTTGAGAATAATTAAGCTATCCGTGAAATAATTTGAAGGGTTTTATTGATGAAGTCTGAGAAAAGCTGCACTATTTCCAAAGATCATTTAAGTAGAGACTTCAAAAACATGGAAAACTATTCGCAACGGTGTTTGTGTACGAAGAATAAAGAGAAATATAATGGGGGTTAAATCTTGCTACACTACAATTACAAAAAAAGCAACTATTGACTTGTAAAATATTAAGGTAAGAAAACGAACTAAAAGAATTTAACACAGACAATTAATAACCATCCTCGATGGAGTAAGCTCACTTTTTTCTAATGTTTAGTTGCAGGAGAAAAGTCACTAAACTTACAGAAAAACTTATGGGGCAAAAATAATTTAAGGTCCGTTTGTATAACTAATAATTTTAAATCCTTTGAATTTGCATTTCTTCTTACACTTAAGGTTGATCAAAGCTGATAGGAAATTTTTTTACACAACTCTCTAATAAGCATGTGCCTATCCATCTGTTGGGTATCTGTAATATACACAACTAATAGGTTGTGAATGGCCGTAATTTACCATTCAATTTGCACAAATATTAATCTTCCTTACAACATGCTTTAACACATATTATCTTTTCTATACGTGAGTATGGATTACCCTCCCTAGAAGTTCATGCTACACTAGGAGATACTCATTGCGGAAACATCTCTATAGCGCAAGTCATGAGGCACATGTTAGTTCATAACCCACTTGTGGTTCTTCTTTTGTTTGTAATCAATGGGAAAAAAAGAAGCATATTTAATATTATCTTCTCTCATTCAGGTTCATGTAACTTTCTCTTAGAAGAAACGCAGACTACATTAATCAGTAAAAAAAATTTGTCATTTACATCCCTGATGTTGCAAAATTGTGACTCAGACAGGGATCAAAGGTGCAATATATTGGAACAACACGTGTATATTTGCTAACTGTAACCATTTTTCCTTTTATGTACTTTGTAAGCATGATAAGTCAAGACACACCATTTTTGACAAAGTAACCAGTACTTCAATAATAGTATACCAAAGCTATAATCATTACTTCTTAACCGTTTCTCTTTTGTCAAATGTAAGGTTTCAAGTCAGTAATCGATGATCCTTAGTGGATAGTTGAGTGTTTGATTTTAGCTTCAACCTTTTGTTATCACTGTCCATGTTATCATTGTAGTGGATAGGAATTTTAATTTAGAGAAGGAAAGCACTTAAGGTTAGTTCTTCTTTTGTGCTCCAAAAGGCTATTTATGGCTTAAAGTTTTGTATCTTAATTAATAGTAGACGTATCACGTTTGTATGCTATTTGATTATTCAAAGATGCTTCTGTGCGTTTTGGCCAATAGGCGCATATTTGATCATGTAACTATTCTGTGATTCTTTAGAAAAAACCAATGCTGCTAAAAAGTCGGTATGTATTTTGCTCAAAAGTTATTTTCTTAATGACTCGTGGATCTTTTTAACTCCTATCAACAGATTATAATCATTTTTCAAGCCAACATGATCTAATAAGTACCTAAAGCTTCAAGCTTGAAAGGGAAATGGTCAAATTATCTGAATTGAGCATTTTGAGGTATCAAATTGATAAGAGTAAAACCAGGAATTATTAATTTAAGTCTAGAAGTCTGTAAATTGGATTAAAATTTCTCTTTTAGTATATCAGTTGACTAATTTGTGTATTCATTGTTAGATGCTTTTGGAGTTGCAAGTGTATGGTTTATCAAATGAAATTGGTGAGATGTTACAGCTGGGATCCAATATTGAAGAACCAAATAAATGGAAACAGAGAAAATAACCACTCTTATTCCCTTTTTAATCAACCTCTATTGATGAGTTTCAAAGCTCCCTCTTTAGGCTTGACTGGATTATATTTATCTCAGGAATACTTGCTTCATCATGAATAGTGCTCTCTAATGTTTAGTCCATACAGATAAGCTCGTTGATTATTTTTTAGCAGATTTTTGAAAGGATCTGTATTTTGACAATCCTTTGGGTATGAATGTAAGTATTTCTTATTATCTCCGTGGGCTTTTCTGAAGTTATTTTTCTTGATCAGGGCAAGTTATTATCGAGTCTTTTATTGCCCAGATGAAGAAGTAGCAAACGAGCATTGGAAAATATTCTAGCACGTAATAGCTCAATCATAGTCAATCTATGCCAAGTAAGTATATCATTATTTATGCAAAAGGTCCTTTAAGTTCTTAAATTCGATCCGTTTATGTATCAATCTTTACCCCTTCCTTCAACAACGATACACGCGATAACTGTAACGGTGGTGAGTAGCACCAGATCGTATCCTCCATGTCCCGTCACAGTAAATATGCCTAATGATGGAAAATTAAATTATCTTATTCAATCTTTATCCACAGCTTGTGAGTATGGGACAACGAAACTTTGTTAATAGTCGAGGTATTTTATGTATTGTAAAATGGAAAAAACTAAAATGTTGATTTTCTTTTTTACTGCAGATATACAATACTTGTATATTTAGTTATTGCAAATAGAATGCCAAAGGATTATATTAACTCTCACTTGACCGTATAAAATACGAGAGAAGTAAGTGTTGTTAATTTGTAACTTTTTTTTTAATCCAAAGTTATGGTCGTATTATTAACTGTTTAATTGGGTAAATTGCACCTTTGGTCCCTGTTGTATGTGAAATAATCATATATACACAGCACGCGAATGTTTCCAACCTTTTGAAACACAGGGCTATTTCGTATAATACAGGGACCAAGAGTGCAGTTTATTAGATATAGTAATTAGAGGCCGGTTTTCTCATACGTATCCTATACTTTATAATCTACGTGAATGAACTTTACTATTAGTCATCATGTTAAATTTTAAAGTAGTCAACCATTGAAACTTAAACAACTATGTCTGTGTTATGCATGTCTATGTAACATTGTATTAATACTCGAACTTCTTTTCTTCATCTTGCTATCATAAGTCTCCATATTTCAGACTAAATTTCTTGTTTAAGGTAATTCATGTCTTAACCCTATATATATTTACGGACGGACTATGTTGTAATTATTAGTAACTAAACATTACCCAATTATAATTCAGGTTTTGATCGTAAAGAAGCTAAAGGATCGACAAAATGAAGACCGTAAGTATTTTTAGATAATTGCACTATAGGTCCCTTAATTTTTAGAATCTTCACTTTTCCTCCAACTTTTTAGAATCATCATTCTACGCTTTGATTAACAGTTTCTTCTAGGAAGTAATGTTTCAGAAGTGGAAGAAACTATGAAAAAGCATTCTGATGAACTTTTGATCACAGTAATTATCTTAACATTTAATCATTATTTGGTCAATTTAGTCAATTCCATATACAAAATTCATAACATAACTTATTTTGCAGATTAAGCACATGGAAAACATGCTTGATAAGATTTTTGACACTGTAATGGCTAATTTCAGGTAATTTTTTTTATTTAGTGAGTTTTAATGAAAGAAATCTGATTATATTACTTACAGGCCAATGTCTAGAATTGAAAACAAGAGCTTAAAAAGATGATTCGGTTTTTACCAGCTACAAATCTACCTTTTTACCTTTTCTTTTTTACCTTTTTACCCTTTAGTCTTATTTATTTTATTTTCAAGAACAATACACTCTAATCAGGTAACTTTTTTTATCTAACTAATCAGAATTTTTTTACTTTTTTACCTTTTTTTACTTTTCTACCCTTTAATCTTATTTATTATTACAGCTAAAAGAGTTCCCTGTTGAAGCATGTAAATTGCGTGTTTAAGTCCCCGATCTTTCTGAGATTGGTAAGGTTAGCATATTTCTTTTTTTGTTTTTTTTTTTTGCAATTTAAGTCCCTGGGGTTTGGTAAAATGGTACCCTACCCCTTATGGTTTGAAAATAAGTGTATGTTGCCCTATATTTTTAGTTAATTTCAATATAGGCCCCTATATTATGCAAAAATTACACTGTAAATCCTTATATTTTGCAAAAAAATGCACTTCAGGTCTCAATGATAGTTTTAAAAAATTGGTCCTTACTTTTCAGTATAGGTTTTTACTGTTAATATTGGGACCTATAGTGCAATTATTTTTTTTGTAAGTCCTTACTTTTTTTTATATTGCGTTTGATTTTTCAGGATTTACCAGTGGTGGTTTTGTTCATACTCATACCTCTTCTTTCACCAACTTCTTCTAAAGGAGGGGTAAATATGTCATTTAATTAATCAAATATACAATAACTAAATTATTAGTGTTTATTTAGTAATATTAAGTTAAAAAATTTAGGTTGGTTTTCAAGGAATAGCTGAAGCACTTGGTTTAGCAGCTGAGCTGTGAATACTGTTGTTGCAATTACTGCTATTATAGTTGTTGGAAGATTGGTAAGTTAAAGAGTTAAGTTAATTGCATTATAAGTCCCTTATATTGCTTATAATTGAATTATTCACTCCTTTTATTTTATTTTTGGATTTGCAGCTTCTTAGACCAATTAATAGACAAATTGCAGAGAATCAAAATGCCGAAATATTTTCTACGTGTACTCTTCTTGTTATATTGGGAACTAGTTTACTCACTGCTAGGGTAAGTAATCTCATTTATTTACATATTAGTCCACGAACTATAGGCTAGTTACCCAAATGGTCCTCGAACTTCATTTTTGTCTCGTAATTAGTCTCGCGTGTTAGATTTTTACAGTTAAGGACCAAGCCAGTAAAAGGGGGATAGTACAAGGACCACTTTGGGGAAATTGGACTATTTAGGTTACGAAAATACCTTTAAGTCTATATTATTTTACTATAAGGAAACGATATTCGAAACCAAATGATAAAAACACAAAGCTCGAGGGACCATTTTGGGAAATTCTAAAAGTTTGAGGATTATTTGGGTAACAAAAATACCAGGGTGAAAATGGATGGAATTTAACTGCGATAAAAAAAAGTTCGAGGATTGCTTGGGCAACTTTAGAAGTTTGAGGACCATTCGTATAATTAGCCTATAGTTCAGGGACCAATTTTTGGAAAAAATTTCCTTTTTTTTGTTGGTTGAATATTTTTGTGTATTTTTCTAATAATACTATGTTAATGTGGGAATGTTTGTAGGGTATAATGTCTCCACAATTAATAGATTCTCGATTTGAATTACATGATGTTAGACGCTTGTTTCCTGCCGAAAGTGAGGTATGGTGTAATTACTTCTAAAAATAAATAAAAATAAATGAATTGCTTACCTGTAGTGCAGTTTTTTGCATAATATAGGGACCTACAATGCGTTTTTTGCATCATATTGGGACCAATAGTCCACTTTTTGCATAGTGTTGTGACCTTAGTGCCTTATTTGCATAAATACGGGGATATATAGTGCTTTTTTGCATAACATAAAGACCTACAGTGCAATTTTTGCATAATATATTAGTGTAGTTTTCTCATAATATAGGGACCTATATTGCAATTAATTTAAAAGAGGATCTTATTTTGCATACTATAGGGACATAAAGTGCATTTTTTGCAAAGTATGGGGACCTACATTGCAATTACTATCTTGTTTTGCATAATATAGGGTTATCTAGTGCATTTTCAGTAGATATCAAGACCTATAGTTCAATTTATTCAAAATAGCATCTTATTTTGCCTTTTATAGAGACCTACAGTGCAATTAATATCTTGTTTTCATAATATAGAATCATCCGGTGTATTTATTGCAAAATACAGGGACCCATACTAGAATTTTTTTCAATTTATTTTAACAGGGATGATTCATTAACCTACTCTTTGATAGTTGCATTATGCACTCCACATGGACCGATAGTGCAATTATTTGGAAATTTACTTTTTTGTTATCTGATTCTTTTGTAGGCCTGCTTTGATGCTTCCTAGTGTAAGTATCAATATGCGACTCCTTTTAGAAGTGAGCTGGGTAATAGGAGCTTTATAGACGAATCTATTTTAGAAATGAGCCGGGAATGGGGGTCTCAGTTGCCTACTCTAGTTTGGAAGGAGCTGGGAAAGGGGTTTCAATTGCCTACTATTTGGGAAGGAAGCCGGGAAAGGGGTCTCAATAGCCGATTGTTTTGGAAGGGAGCCGCGAAAGGGGATCTCAATAGCCGACAATCCTATCAAAGTGTAGTCATAACATTGGCAACACGAGTATAGGCCACTATGGTATAAAGTGCAGGCAAAGATAAGACAACACTTTAAAAGGGTCGTGTAAAAGCCGAAACGAAGTCGTCAAAAGCTTGATTTCCTGTTTTAGAAAGAGCATGTAAATATGAACACCCTAACTAATCTGAGATCTCTTCATGGTATCAGTTATGATCAATGGACGTACGTCGATGGAACCATTCTAGTAAATCTTACTGAAGTGAGTATCCACCAGTTTCCCCGATTAAAGATATGGCTTACACTCTGGATTCAGTTAGCAACTTTAAAAACCTTACAACTCTTTCCATGTTTGGAGAAAGTGAATCATATACTCTTCCATCACTGGACCCTCTGGTTTCTTGTCCAAATCTCCAAAATTTGAAAATATTTGGAAAATTAGAGAAGCTTCCACCATTCAACAAATTTCCACAGTCCCTCACAAATTTTACGCTATATAACTCGAGGCTTTCGGAAGATACCATGCCTACATTGGAGAAATTGTTGAATCTGAGGAAACTCACCTTAGTCAGAGCCTATGGTGGGAAAGAATTTACATGCAGTGATAATGGTTTTCTTCAACTTGAACAACTCGAACTCAGTGATTTACCGAACTTAGAGAAATGGAATTTGGCAAATACAACCATGCCTGCCATTAGGAGATTGGAATTTGGTAAGTTAAAGAGTTAAGTTAATTGCATTATAAGTCCCTTATATTGCTTATAATTGAATTATTTACTCCCTTTATTTATTTTTTTGGATTTGCAGCTTCTTAGACCAATTTATAGACAAATTGCAGAGAATCAAAATGCCGAAATATTTTCTGCGTGTACTCTTCTTGTTATATTGGGAACTAGTTTACTCACTGCTAGGGTAAGTAATCTCATTTATTTACATATTAGTCCCTGAACTATAGGCTAGTTACCCAAATGGTCCTCGAACTTCATTTTTGTCTCGTAATTAGTCCCGCGTGTTAGGTTTTTACAGTTAAGGACGAAGCTAGTAAAAGGGGGATAGTACAGGGACCACTTTGGGGAAATTGGACTATTTAGGTTACGAAAATACCATTAAGTCTATATTATTTTACTATAAGGAACGATATTCGAAACCAAATTGGTAAAAACACAAAGCTCGAGGGACCATTTTGGGGAATTCTAAAAGTTTGAGGAGTATTTGGATAACAAAAATACCATGGTGAAAATGGATGGAATTTAACTGCGATATAAAAAAGTTCAAGGATTGCTTGGGCAACTTTAGAATTTTGAGGACCATTCGTATAATTAGCCTATAGTTCAGGGACAAATTTTTGGAAAAAATTTCCTTTTTTTTTGTTGGTTGAATATTTTTGTGTATTTTTCTAATAATACTATGTTAATGTGGGAATGTTTGTAGGGTATAATGTCTCCACAATTAATAGATTCTCGATTTGAATTACATGATGTTAGACGCTTGTTTCCTGCCGAAAGTGAGGTATGGTGTCATTACTTCTAAAGATAAATAAAAATAAATGAATTGCGTACCTGTAGTGCAGTTTTTTGCATAATATAGGGACCTACAGTGCGTTTTTCGCATAATATTGGGACCAATAGTCCACTTTTTGCATAATGTTGTGACCTTAGTGCCTTATTTGCATAAATACAGGGATATATAGTGCTTTTTTGCATAACATAGAGACCTACAGTGCAATTTTTGCATAATATATTAGTGTAGTTTTCTCATAATATAGGGACCTATAGTGCAATTAATTTAAAAAAGTATCTTATTTTGCATATTATAGGGACATAAAGTGCATTTTTTGCAAAATATAGGGACCTACATTGCAATTACTGTGTTGTTTTGCATTATATAGGGTTATCTAGTGCATTTTCAGTAGATATCAAGATCTATATTTCAATTTATTCAAAATAGCATCTTATTTTGCCTTTTATAGAGACCTGCAGTGTAATTAATATCTTGTTTTACATAATATAGAATCATCCAGTGTATTTATTGCAAAATATAGGGACCCATACTAGAATTATTTTTCAATTTATTTTAACAGGGATGATTCATTAACCTATTCTTTGATAGTTGCATTATGCACTCCACAGGGACTTATAGTGCAATTATTTGGATATTTACTTTTTTGTTATCTGATTCTTTTGTAGGCCTGCTTTGATGCTTCCTAGTGTAAGTATCAATATGCGACTCCTTTTAGAAGTGAGCTGGGAAATAGGAGCTTTATAGGCGATTCTATTTTAGAAATGAGCCGGGAATGAGGGACTCAGTTGCCTTCTCTAGTTTGGAAGAAGCCGGGAAAGGGGTTTCAATTGCCTACTGTTTGGGAAGGAATCCGGGAAAGGGGTCTCAATAGCCGACTGTTTTGGAAGGGAGCCGCGAAAAGGGTCTCAATAGCCGACTGTTTTGGAAGGTAGCCGCGGAAGGGGGTCTCAATAGCCGACTATCCTATCAAATTGTAGTCATAACATTGGCAACACGAGTATAGGCCACTATGGTATAAAGTGCAGGCAAAGATAAGACAACACTTTAAAAGGGTCGTCTAAAGGCCGAAACGAAGTCGTCAAAAGCTTGATTTCCTGTTGTAGAAAGAGCATGTGAATATGAACACCCTAACCAATCTGAGATCTCTTCATGGTATCAGTTATGATCAATGGACGTACGTCGATAGAACCATTCTAGTAAATCTTACTGAAGTGAGTATCCACCAGTTTTCCCCGATTAAAGATGTGGCTTACACTCTGGATTCTGTTAGCAATTTTAAAAACCTTACAACTCTTTCCATGTTTGGAGAAAGTGAATCATATAATCTTCCATCACTGGAACCTCTGGTTTCTTGTCCAAATCTCCAAAATTTGAAAATATTTGGAAAATTAGAGAAGCTTCCACCCTTCAACAAATTTCCACAGTCCCTCACAAATTTTACGCTATATAACTCGAGGCTTTCGGAAGATACCATGCCTACATTGGAGAAATTGTTGAATCTGAGGAAACTCAACTTAGTCAGTGCTTATGGTGGGAAAGAATTTACATGCAGTGATAATGGTTTTCTTCAACTTGAACAACTCGAACTCAGTGATTAACCGAACTTCGAGAATTGGAATTTGGCAGATACATCCATGCCTGCCATTAGGAGATTGGGATTTGGTAAGTTAAAGAGTTAAGTTAATTGCATTATAAGTCCCTTATATTGCTTATAATTGAATTATTCACTCCCTTTATTTTATTTTTTGGATTTGCAGCTTCTTAGACCAATTTATAGACAAATAGCAGATAATCAAAATGCCGAAATATTTTTTGCGCGTACTCTTCTTGTTATATTGGGAACTAGTTTACTCACTGCTAGGGTAAGTAATCTCATTTATTTACATATTAGTCCCTGATCTATAGGCTAGTTACCCAAATGGTCCTCGAACTTCATTTTTGTCTCGTAATTAGTCCAGTGTGTTAGATTTTTACAGTTAAGGACCAAGCTAGTAAAAGGGGAATAGTACAGGGACCACTTTGGGGAAATTGGACTATTTAGGTTACGAAAATACCTTTAAGTCTATGTTATTTTACTATAAGGAAACGATATTCGAAACCAAATTGGTAAAAACACAAAGCTCGGGGGACCATTTTGGGAAATTCTAAAAGTTTGAGGATTATTTGGGTAACAAAAATACCAGGATGAAAATGGATGGAATTTAACTGCGATAAAAAAAAGTTCTAGGATTTCTTGGGCAACTTTAGAAGTTTGAGGACCATTCGTATAATTAGCCTATAGTTCAGGGGACCAATTTTGGGAAAAAAATTCCTTTTTTTCGTTGGTTGAATATTTTTCTGTATTTTTTTTAATAATACTATGTTAATGTGGGAATGTTTGTAGGGTATAATGTCTCCACAATTAATAGATTCTCGATTTGAATTACATGATGTTAGAAGCTTCTTTCCTGCCGAAAGTGGGGTATGGTGTCATTACTTCTAAAAATAAATAAAAATAAATGAATTGCGTACATGTAGTGCAGTTTTTTGCATAATATAGGGACCTACAGTGCATTTTTCGTATAATATTGGGAGCAATAGTCCACTTTTTGCATAATGTTGTGACCTTAGTGCCTTATTTGCATAAATACAGGGATATATAGTGCTTTTTTGCATAACATAGAGACCTACAATGCAATTTTTGCATAATATATTAGTGTAGTTTTCCCATAATATAGGGACCTAGAGTGCAATTAATTTAAAAGAGGATCTTATTTTGCATATTATAGGGACATAATGTGCATTTTTGCAAAATATAGGGACCTACATTGCAATTACTGTGTTGTTTTGCATAATATAGGGTTATCTAGTGTATTTTCAGTAGATATCAAGACCTATAGTTCAATTTATTCAAAATAGCATCTTATTTTGCCTTTTATAGAGACCTACAATGCAATTAATTTCTTGTTTTACATAATATATAATCATCTAGTGTATTTATTGCAAAATACAGGGACCCATACTAGAATTATTTTTCAATTTATTTTAACAGGGATGATTCATGAACCTACTCTTTGATAGTTGCATTATGCACTTCACAGGGACATATAGTGCAATTATTTGGATATTTACTTTTTTGTTATCTAATTCTTTTGTAGGCCTGCTTTGATGCTTCCTAGTGTAAGTATCAATAGGCGAATCCTTTTATAAGTGAGCCGGGAATTAGGAGCTTTATAGACGACTCTATTTTAGAAATGAGCCAGGAATGGGGGTCTCAATTGCCTACTCTAGTTTGGAAGGAGCCGGGAAAGGGGTTTCAATTGACTACTGTTTGGGAAGGAAGCCGGGAAAGGGGTCTCAATAGCCAACTGTTTTGGAAGGGAGCCGCGAAAGGGGTCTCAATAGCCGACTGTTTTGGAAGGGAGCCGCGAAAGGGGGTCTCAATAGCCGACTATCCTATCAAAGTGTAGTCATAACATTGGCAACACGAGTATAGGCCACTATGGTATAATGTGCAGGCAAAGATAAGACAACACTTTAAAAGGGTCGTCTAAAGGCCAAAACGAAGTCGTCAAGCTTGATTTCCTGTTGTCGAAGTAGTTCAGATTCTTCTAACTATCGCACCCGAAAAATCCAGACGGAAAAACATGCCGTTGAATCATTTTCAGGTATGTATATATTTCACTACCCTTGGAATCTACTGCACACATTTTAATTAGTTTCTTGCTCCTCTAGCAAAAATTTGGAGATACATGATGGACAAGATTCTCCTCAATTGGAGATAAAGGAGATTACATCAAAGAAACAATGTTCAGATCGTTGCTTGTGTTCTAAGAAGGGTTTGAAAGAAGTAGATACGAAGAAGGTTTTGTGGGGCTCAATTGATAAAATTGTGGATTTGACTAAGCCTCGATTTGAATCATTCTGCGAAAATATTTAAGTTCCCTTCTCAGAAATATCTTGATCATATATGTATTTTTGAGATTCATCTCAAAATCATTTAGTTTTACTAGAAAAAATTAGGTTCATATAAACCGGTATTATTAGTAGGTAAAGTACAATACAGAATATATTCGAACAGGATAGCTAACTTGGTGTTGATGTTTAAATTTTTAGGCGATACATATTTTCATTTTTCATATAATCTCGAGTGTGTTTTTAAAAGAGAAATAAATATATCATAACATGACTAATAATCATTTTTCTTATTTTTATTTTGTTGTTTTTAACGTAAACAACTTTCAGAAGATAATTTAACAGTAGGGTTAATCATTTCTTAAACGACTGATATTCCTTTGTTATTATTGATAATTAATATTTGTTTTTCATATATCTAATGTGAAAAGACATATAAAAAAACTAACTAATTCCGTAATAGGATACTTACAATTATGATCGGTCGTGTGGTCTAATAATTCTACTAATCATAATAGTTTGGATGAAAGTAATGACAGTGCTAGATTTTTTTTGACAGACTTCTCCAAGATAATCGTTAAAATGGCTTATTTGTTCTGGTTTTACCAATTTTAACAAAACGTGTCCTTAAGGGTTATGGCTTCAAATTATTAAAAAAAAAATGCATTTGCTACAAGAAATAAGGTTTGTACTACTATCGGGTCATGACTCTCTATCTTTAAAATGGTTAACGAAGTTCTGAAGATCAAAATGGTCGCGATATAAAAATACATGTCGATGACATAAATGTTTAAAATTGACTTGTCTTTCTTCTCAATACTTGAAATGCATTGGTTCTCATTGACAAAAATCGAAGAAACTTCTTTTGGCTAGTTTGTTTTCATGCTTTTCTTCTTTACATGTAGAATCGGAATAATCACCACTAGGTAAAAACACTCATGTTCTTTTACTGGGGAAAATCACAAGAACTCCGATGAATTGACAAGACTTTACCTTGAGGCTTATGCGCATCGAATTAATAAAAGTTCCTATCAAACATTTTTCAAATTCATTTCTATAGATCAGAACCTGCATATCAACTTAATTAAATAGTGAATAAATGAATTTGGATATTAACAAAACACATAACTATTGCTTTCATCAGAAAAATTCACAAATTAAAAAGCATCATCAAGTGCCCAAAATAGTAAAAACAAGTATTATTAGAGAAGCTCATTAATTCTCATGCCAAAGAAGAAAAAAGTATAAGTTTCCAGAATGATTCACTTCTTCTTGCTACTCAAAATCACGCTATTAATTTAGGTTTCATCAATTTTTCCGCTTCTTCAAGCATCTTCGGAAGAGTTATTCTTATTGAGCATGTAAAACTCATAATAATATATAAGATAACTCCTCCTGATAGCTTAAACTTTTGAGAGAATTGGTTGTCTAACATGGTAATAGAGCCTAGATCCGTAAGAGGTCGCAGGTTCGAGTCTTGCCGTCGTTACCTAGCAAAGACTAGACATGCAAAAAATGACATGAATCTAGCTTGCACGTGAGGGGGCGTATTGAGCATGTAAAACTCATATATAATATATAAGATAACTCATCCTGATAGCTTAAACTTTTGAGAGAATTGGTTGTCTAACAATTCTATCATCAAGGTTGATCTTCACAAAACTTATGACAGAGTAAGTTGGCCTTTCCTTTTCTCTATCCTCAGGAAACTTGGTTTCTATGATATTTAGATTTCTCTTATCAAAGATTGTGTCACCTCTGTTAGTTACAATGTGTTGATAAATGGGCACAAAGCAGGGTCCTTTACCCCCTCTAGAGGGTTAAGGAAAGGGGACCCACTTTCTCCCTACTTATTTACCATTGTTTCTAATGTTCTTTCCCTTTTAATTGAAAAAGAAGTTGATGCTGGAGTCATTAAGAGTATAAAACTCAGTAAGAATGGCCCTAACCTTCATCATCTGCTCTTCGCGGATGACTCTATTTTCTTTCTGAGAAACAATGTCTTTGAAATTCATGCATTCAGGGAAATTCACTATAAATTTTGTTTTGCTTCTGGGCTGTCCATTAATCTTAACAAGTCCTCCATCTTTCTGAGCCTTAATACCTCTAAATCCCTTAAACATTCTATCACTGAAGCATTTCGTATGCCCATAACAGAGAATTTGGGGTTATATTTAGGCCTTTCTACGGAACGGGGTAAGTCCAAACCAAAGCTATGGATTCCTAAATTTCAAAAACTGCTAAGAAACTCGTTGGTTGGAAAAAGTCCCTTCTTTCTATGACAGGAAAAACTGTTCTTATATCCTTTGTCATCCATGCTTTCCCTACGTATTTCATATCCCTTCTAGCTATCCCTAAAGGAGTTATTAGTAAAATCAACTCCCTTATTAGCCACTTATTATGGGGTAATGAAGAAGATCATGGGGTTCATTGGGTGAACTGGAATAGGATTTCTTCCCCTAAAGCTTTACGTGGTATTGGAATTAAGAATTTAGAAGCTTTCAATATCGTTCTCTTAGCCAAACAAGCGTGGTCTATTCTTACCCATCCTAACTCCCTTGTTCATCTTGTACTTAAAGACTTGTACTTCCCCAACTTTGATCTGCTCGATTCTTGCTCTATGAGAGGAGCCTCATGGATTTGGAATAACATTCGCAAAGGATGCTCTTTTCTTAAAGAGCACTCTATTAAATCTATTGGGGATGGTTAATCTACTAATATTTGGGAGGACAACTGGACAGGTAACATTCTATCTAAACCCCCAAATTATAGTGATGACCCCTCCTTCCCTAAATTTGTTGCAGACCTCTTTTCCTCTTCTACTAAGTTATGGAAATCTGATATGCTGTCTCAATTATTCCCCGTGGACATTGCTGCTAATATTCTCCACCTCAATCCCCTTCCATAATCTGGCCTTTTACCAATAATGGAATTTATACTAGCAAATCTGGATATTTACTAGCTGTATCTTCCTTGGTTATCCCTCCCCCACATCCTGGTACTTCCAGTTTTTCTGATAGTGATTTACTTAAAATTTCATGGTCCTCTAATATTCCTCCAAAGTTCAAATTCTTTTTCTAGTCGCATTCTTTCTAATGCCCTCTCTAATGAGTGTAACATGTACTCTAGAAATGCCCAACCACAGATATCTGCCATATCTGTCTGAAGGAAGAAGAACCCCTTGAACATCTTTTACTTAAATGTGAATGGACTAGGAAATTTTGGTGTATCTCCCCCCTTCAAGATCAGACTGATCATTATTATAGTATGGGGATTAACTCTTGGATAGGTACCCTTATTGATAAAGGAAAAAATAGAAGTGAGAAGAGTAATATCTTAAGTACTATCATCCTTTGTTTTTGGGTTATCTGGCTTACTAGGAATCAAAGCTTTTCCCAAGACTAAAGTTTTACGAGCTAATTCGACACCTTCAGCAAGAGAGCTTACGCGACCACTGACCAAAAGTGCAGCTGCTGCATTTAGCACCTGTCATTTAATACCAATAAAACCGTTTATTTATGCAAAATTTGCTCTATAGGTCCCTACACTATAAGAGACTTAATATTGCATCGGCAATAGAACCTTTTTCTCCTGATAACACTCTTCTATACAGGACCTCCAGCACGCAAATCCTCTAGAGTGCATCGAGGTATCCCAGATTCCACTAATAAATAATTAATTTTAATTTAGCTTAATCGATCTAAATACCCTTCATTTTCCAACTAATGCATTAATTTTTAAAATTAATTTCAAGATACTTACATGGATCAAATGAGAACTTCTCAATTTTTTCTAAAGTAACACCATACACTATGTGTTAACGTACTAATCCTATGTAGTCCTTTTGTTTGTTGTGCGATTACAGATGGCAGATAAAAAGGTCGAATACTTAGACTAATACCCCTTTACAATATGGATGACATTATAAATTGTCAAATATGTGTAGAGTCCAAACTTGAGAAAAAAATTTTAAATCCATAACCACAAGAAAAATTAAGCTGCTAGAATAAGTACATTTGGACTTAGTTGATTTTAAAAAACTCTCCTAGTAAAGGAAAATTTTTTACTATATAACCTTTGTAAACGACTATTCTAAGTTTACTAAAGTATACCTTCTAAATTTAAACAAAAATACTAATAAATATATAAAAAAGAAAAGAATATGTAAAAAATAATATATTGTTAAATTCTAGTTAAGTATTATATTTTAGGGTGAATGCCCAATAAGCACCTGCCACCTTAGCCACTTGCCCATAAAAGGCACTTAAGGTAAATATACCTTAATACCCTTACTGCTGTCTACTGCCGTCTGCTGCTGCCGCCAAGGGCGAGTAATGGGAATGTTTCCCAACACTCGTGCAAGTACACTTTTGTAAAGGTTGAGTAATGGGAATGTTTCCCAGCACTCGTGCAAGTACACTTTTGTACTTGTGGGCTAATGTTGAGTAATGAGAATGTTTCCCAACACTCGTGCAAGTACATTTTTGTACTTGTGGGCTAATGTTGAGTAATGGGAATGTTTCCCAGCACTCGTGCAAGTACACTTTTGTACTTGTGGGCTAATGTTGAGTAATGGGAATGTTTCCCAACACTCGTGCACGTACACTTTTGTACTGTCTGCTGCTGCCAAGGGTGAGAGAGAGACAGAGGAGATGTATATAACTAACTCAATGTATACGAACTAACGACTAATAAAAGGACGGAGGCTGGGGTGAGGGGGTAAAATAGGAAAGAAAAAAAAGGAGTGCCTTTTATGGGCAAGAAGAAAGCGGCGGGGGTGAGGAGTCATTAATTCTAATTTGAGGTGTTTCTTGGGCAATAATCCTATATTTTATGTCACAATATTTAACAAGAATGAAATATAAAAAAATAATATTATATATATATTTTTAAAGAAATTTAAATTTAACTTAAAATTACAATAAATATGTATGTAAATATTTAATTTTATAAGTAAGAATTAAGTTTTTTTTATTAGTCAGAAATAAATAATATCTTGAAAAAAGAAAGTAAATATATATACCATCCAAAATTATACCATCTATGACGTTGCATGAACTGGTTAGCGTATAAATCGTTAATCTATTTATTATTAACGATTTTTAGCCAACTAATTCACGCCACGTCATAGGTAATAATTGAATGGTATGATTATGGGCGGTGTATATCGGAAATAAAAGACAAAGGAGTTTATTAAAGATTATGATATGATCTTGACCTAGGTAGCAAATTTAATCCATTTAAAAGTTCGGTTTTACTATATAGATAGATAAAAGATACTGAATAGCTTGTAAATCAAAGTAGTTTGTAATCAACAAAATAAACAAAATTTATTGTATCGGCATGAACCAGAAACTAATTTAAAAAAGAAGGTAGTGATCAAAGAACAATTATTATAACAATATAATAAATTACGAACATAAGAAAATTAACAAAGCAGTTTGTTCTACAAAAGAAATAGAACAAAAGTTAATGACATATAGACTCTCTAACTTTACCCATATCAATTAGACTCATAAGCTCCTACTCTCTCAAGCATTGGCTTTAAATGTTGGTTTTGGTGAAGAAACATGACTTCCTCTTCTCCACCAATGAATAGTCCTCCAATAAACACTACAGGTATGGTAGGATTGCATCTAAACACAGAAAGAGCCTGCTCAACTAGGTGGCCTCTTATATCTTTATCAAGCTGGATAACTGTTGCGTTAACACCAAAATCACGGAATAGCGACATGATATTGCGAGACATGCTACATGAGCTGTTGCTGAAAATCACTACTGGCTTCTCAAACACGATTGGAGGTATCTCTAGAGGTATATTCGATATTCTAGAGCTGCTATCCTCCATTTTAGAGCTGCTGCAATGATTCATTCAAGGAAATATAAACTTGAGAGACTTATTGATAACGATTATGATTGATAGTTTTATGAAAGTTGAAGATCGAGACCTATTTATAGGTGAATTCTCTGATCTTTTTAAGGCAATTTTATTATAATTAAACTAACTTTTCATAAAACATAATTATTATAGAATATGAAAATAGTTATTATGGAATATCCATCTCATGAATGGATGATTTCTATTGTTAAATATATTATTACCATAATATATTTTTACCATATAATATATTATTACCTTATTAGATTAATTTATTTCCCATTTAGCATAGTTTTACCTTTCTAGGTTTTGTTATCATAGTCATCTCTCTATTATGGGTAATTGTCATACGCGTTTAGTTGAGGTACTCTCCAGAGTCTGTCACCTGTTGTGCCATGCTTTTGTTTAATGCTTGACCTAAATTTAATTTAATGCTTTTGTTTGTTCAAGATTTATTTGCTTGATTCAATATGTGAGCTTTGTGTAGTTCAGTTAGAAATTTTGAAATAGAAATATACCTATATAGTAGAATAGCTTCCTGAGATTTGAGCTATGTCAATTGAAAAAGTTTTGGAGTTTGGATTTGATTCATTGACTCAGGCTAATCAGGTCTAAGTTATGATTATTTGCCTATTTGGCAAGTTTATTTAGGTTTAATGGAGTTTGTTGGTTGAACTTATGATAGTCATGCTCTGTAGTGAACTGGAGCTATCTCATAGACATTTTCAAAGGATTTTATTTGATTTTTAACAGCATTTGTGTATTTGTTTAACACGATAGTACTGGGATTTTATTACTTTTGTAGCTTTTGTTATGAAAAGAGTTAATTGCACCCATTGGTCCCTTAATTGTTTCGATAGGTGATTTACTCTGAAGAGGAGCGAAAGTACAACAAAGATATTACAGTTGGTCTTATTCATATGAAATTGTTGAACCTTGCAGAGTATAATCTTCATATGGCAAAACAACTTGATGCTGGACGAAATAGTATGTTTCAGTAAATATTAAAATTTACCCTTTTTTGTTTGATTTATCTTATTCAGCCCATTGTTTTTTGATATGCAGACTGAGTTTGCTATTTCTCTTATTCAAACTTTGGTGATTAATGATGTAAGAGTTCTATCTGAGCTACATACCCTTGTTGATGCTTTAGCAAAGGTAAGATCTTTTTTGCTTTTTAAATTTTCTTTTTGGTCCTTGAAACTTGTAAAGTTACCCAAACAATCCTCAAACTTTGTTTATTTACTGTAGTTAGTCCCTAGATTGAATTCCATCCATTTTTACCGTTACCCAAATAGTCCTCAATTCCCCAAAAAGGTCCCTGAACTATCTTTAGAACCTATTTGATATCTTTTGTTAAGTCAGTTTTGAAGATTGGCTATAATTTGAAGACCAAAGAGGGGTATTTGTCAAACTATAGGGGGTAGTTTGGTAATTTACCCATTAATTGTGGTAGATTCTGAACAGTTTGTTAAATTACAGCTTGTAGGAAGGCCGGGATCTCCTGAGTCATTACAACAATTGGTTGAGATTGCTAAAAATCCTGCAGCTAATGTTGTTGTGCCAAGTGTCACTGTTGCAAAGGACAAAAAGGTATGTGTGGACCCCACTATATCTTTGTCTCTCTCTCTCTCTCTCTCTCTTGTTTATGTGTTATTGCTTACCATATATATGGAAAACAGGCTATTGCAGTTCCTTCTTCAAGCAGGGAAGATTATACCACAGCTGAATCTGTTGAACCAGATCATGTTGGATTTCAAGATCAGGTATATGTGGACCCCACTATATCTGATGATAATTACTCTATATCTCTGACCCTTGTGAAATTGTAAATTGATATGTAGGTCACACAAGTATTTGGGGGTTATGTGACTTTCCCGGGGCAAATGATGCAAATTTTGTGGTGCAATTACAACAAAGCGGTTTACTCAACGGAGATGATACATCTGATCGCTTTTTCCGAAGAGTCACTGTAAGAGAAACATATAACTGTACAAATGACTAACTTGTATTACTGAAAAATTAATTAAAATTCCATCTTTTTCAGGTTGTTTAACTTCTGAGTCGATCTCTCCTGCTACTCCTTTCCTTGCTATTGATATGTATGCTAAATTGATTTTCTCAATACTGAAGGTATATATTTTATTAATATACTCTTTCATATCATCTCATACTTCATCTATCTGCTTTTTCTAGTTTTCACCAGTGGAACAGGGTACCAACAAATTATCCCTTGTGCCTAAGGTATACATTTCTCTCTCACTCTCTTGTTTGAATCTTTTGTTCCAGGATTAGTAAAATACCAATATTTCAGGTTACAAGGACTGGAGTCTCTACCATCTTGTGGCAAGGAAGGTTAGTAACTCTTTAAGGGCGTAATTGTCTTATAAATATTTCAGTTACGTTTCTCATTCTTGTTTTTTCATCTTAGATTCTTGGGATACAGAATGATTTCTAAATTTACCCAGTCAATAGTTGTGAAAGGTGGAAGTATTCATTTGGATGGAGAAGGTACACCACTCTTTTATATTTATTTGGTTTTGTTTGCCTAGCTAATTTTTTTTTATTTTTTTATTTTTTTTTAGAATTACTAGAGTTTTGTTTGTTACCACAGAAGAGTGCCTATTGAATTAAAAAAGAAACCCTGATCTGAAAAAAGAACAAATTGAAGATATACTAAAATCATATCTTGGAGTGAAGAAGGTTATTTGGCTGCCTCAATTCCAATATTCTCGATTTTCTGCTTACATACATGTATTTACAGATAATGATGATAACATGTGTTGTTTCGTGAAACCTGGTAAGGTTATGTTGTCCTGGACTGATGATAAATTGGACCCTCAGTATGAGAGAGTTCTCAATAACACCTCAGATATTAATGACAGAGGAAGAGTCTGCAGGTAAAAAAAACACTTAGTTACTGTTCCAGAATGTATTGGTGAATTTGTTTGTAACATATTGATAACAGGATGGTGATGAAACTAAAGCGAGACAGCGGGTATTAGTATAGCTGCTTCATATGTAAATTTTTATACATTGCTCCCCAATTTGGGATTAAAAAATTCGTCCAATTTTTGCATAGTATAGGGACCCTATAGTACAATTAACTCAAAAATTTATACAGAGATATATAACCCAATGCTTAGTGCTATTAGTTAATTAGATCTTGTGTAGGCCCTGCTTGTGTGGTTTGTGTTCCTTTCATAAGACATTTTCAAGAGCAGCTATGGAAAATAGTTCGTGCTTAGGTCTCAATTTTCTTCTTACTTCACTAATCGAAGATTGAGGAATCACCAAAGGTTTTTACTATTTGAAAATGTAGATTGAGAATTGAAAATATAGTTTCACCTACTTGTACTACCAGAATACGTTACATATGATTGGAGGTAAATTTAAGTTTTAACTGTGGGTCATTAAGTAAATTACGTTATTGCAAACATAACATAATATATGCTTTGAATATGCAATGACTGAGTGCTATTTTGTATAATACAGGGACCAAGAGTGCAATTTATTTCATATTTTCAAGAAGCTTGTGAAAGATATTGTTTAAACGTGCTTGTGAAATAATACTCTACTGCACAATTAGCTTTAAAAAAATGCCTTCTTTTCAACAAGAAGCTATATCTCAGGTTAGAGCATGATCTAAAAGAAAAATATAAAAAAAAATTAGCACTCATGTGCTCTTTTGTATTGTCAGGATATTACGAGGTGTGAGTGCTTGGAACTTTGATATTGAGGATTTGAAGTCACACGCTTAATTGATATGTATTCACGTTATTGATTATTTTATTAGTTTTTAAAGAAAACTGAGGTTAAATTTTTGTTTTTCAGGTTTAAGATGGGGATAAAATACAAGAAATAAAGGAAGAAGACGAAAGAATAAAATCCTCTTATAAATACAATAGTATTCTTTTTGCATATTCACACTTGATGATGGCACTGGACAAACTGAATGCTTTAAATGGTATATTCTTTTTGCATCTTTGTTATGAAACACGGGTATATCTATTTTGCATAATCCAAGGACCAGTAGTGCAATTAACCCTCAACTTACTCTGCTATTGACTTATTTGATACCTTTTAGGGTAAATGAAGTTGGTGATAGCAAAACAATGTCTGAAATAGCGTGAGTGTTTTTGTATTAAGTTTAATATTCTTTGTAAATTTTGTTTTGCTTCTGGGTTGTCCATTAATCTCAACAAGTCCTCTATCTTTCTGAGCCTTAATACCTCTGAATCCCTTAAACATTCTATCATTGAAGCATTTCGTATGCCCATAACAGAGAATTTGGGGTTATATTTAGGCCTTTCTACGGAATGGGGTAAGTCCAAACCAAAGCTATGGATTCCTAAATTTCAAAAACTGCTAAGAAACTCGTTGGTTGAAAAAAGTCCCTTCTTTCTATGGCAGGAAAAACTGTTCTTATATCCTCTGTCAACAATGTTTTCCCTACGTATTTCATATCCCTTCTGGCTATCCCTAAAGGAGTTATTAGTAAAATTAACTCCCTTATTAGCCACTTATTAAGGGGTAATGAAGAAGATCATGGTGTTCATTGGGTGAACTGGAATAGGATTTCTTCCCCTAAAGCTTTACGTAGTATTGGAATTAAGAATTTAGAAGCTTTCAATATCGTTCTCTTAGCCAAATAAGCGTGGTCTATTCTTACCCATCCTAACTCCCTTGTTCATCTTGTACTTAAAGACTTGTACTTCCCCAACTTTGATCTGCTCGATTCTTGCTCTATGAGAGGAGCCTCATGGATTTGGAATAACATTCGCAAAGGATGCTCTTTTTTTAAAGAGCACTCTATTAAATCTATTGGGGATGGTTACTCTACTAATATTTGGGAGGACAACTGGACAGGTAATATTCTATCTAAACCCCCATATTATAGTGATGACCCCTCCTTCCCTAAATTTGTTCTAGACCTCTTTTCCTCTTCTACTAAATTATGGAAATATGATATGCTGTCTCAATTATTCCACGTGGACACTGCTGCTAATATTCTCCACCTCAATCCCCTTCCATAATCTGGCCTTTTACCAATAATGGAATTTATTCTAGCAAATCTGGATATTTACTAGCTGTATCTTCCTTGGTTATCCCTCCCCCACATCCTGGTACTTCCAGTTTTTCTGATAGTGATTTACTTAAAATTTCATGGTCCTCTAATATTCCTCCAAAGTTCAAATTCTTTTTCTGTCGCATTCTTTCTAATGCCCTCTCTACTGAGTGTAACAGGTACTCTAGAAATGCTCAACCACAGATATCTGCCATATCTGTCTGAAGGAAGAAGAACCCCTTGAACATCTTTTACTTAAATGTGAATTGACTAGGAAATTTTGGTGTATCTCCCCCCTTCACTGTCAGACCGATCATTATTATAGTATGGGGATTAACTCTTGGATAGGTACCCTTATTGATAAAGGAAAAAATAGAAGTGAGAAGAGTAATATTTAAGTACTATCATCCTTTGTTTTTGGGTTATCTGGCTTACTAGGAACCAAAGCTTTTCCCGAGACTAAAGTTTTACGAGCTAATTCGACTCCTTCAGCAAGAGAGTTTACGCGACCACTGACCAAAAGTGCGTGCAGCTGCTGCATTTAGCACCTGTCATTTAATACCAATAAAACCGTTTATTTATTCAAAATTTGCTCTATAGGTCCCTACACTATAAGAGACTTAATATTGCATCGGAAATAGAACCTTTTTCTCCTGATAACACTCTTCTATACAGGACCTCCAGCACGCAAATCCTCTAGAGTGCATCGAGGTATCCCAGAATCCGCTAATAAATAATTAATTTTAATTTAGCTTAATCGATCTAAATACCCTTCATTTTCCAACTAATGCATTAATTTTTAAAATTAATTTCAAGATACTTACATGGATCAAATGAGAACTTCTCAATTTTGTCTAAAGTAACACCATACACTATCCCCGTCCTGCAAAAAATAGTTGTGAAAGGTGGAAGCATTCATTTGGATGGTTGGATGGAGAAGGTACACCACTCTTTTATATTTATTTGGTTTTGTTTGCCTAGCTAATTTTTTTTTTTTTTTTTTTTGAGAATTACTAGAGTTTTGTTTGTTACCACAGAAGAGTGCCTATTGAATTAAAAAAGAAACCCTGATCTGAAAAAAGAACAAATTGAAGATATACTAAAATCATATCTTGGAGTGAAGAAGGTTATTTGGCTGCCTCAATTCCAATATTTCGATTTTCTGCTTACATACATGTATTTACAGATAATGATGATAACATGTGTTGTTTCGTGAAACCTGGTAAGGTTATGTTGTCCTGGACTGATGATAAATTGGACCCTCAGTATGAGAGAGTTCTCAATAACACCTCAGATATTAATGACAGAGGAAGAGTCTGCAGGTAAAAAAAACACTTAGTTACCGTTCCAGAATGTATTGGTGAATTTGTTTGTAACATATTGATGACAGGATGGTGATGAAACTAAAGCGAGACAGCGGGTATTAGTATTGCTGCTTCATATGTAAATTTTTATACATTGCTCCCCAATTTGGGATTAAAAAATCCGTCCAATTTTTGCATAGTATAGGGACCTATAGTACAATTAACTCAAAAATTTATACAGAGATATATAACCCAATGCTTAGTGCTATTAGTTAATTAGATCTTGTGTAGGCCCTGCTTGTGTGGTTTGTGTTCCTTTCATAAGACATTTTCAAGAGCAGCTATGGAAAATAGTTCGTGCTTAGGTCTCAATTTTCTTCTTACTTCACTAATCGAAGATTGAGGAATCACCAAAGGTTTTTACTATTTGAAAATGTAGATTGAGAATTGGAAATATAGTTTCACCTACTTGTACTACCAGAATACGTTACATATGATTGGAGGTAAATTTAAGTTTTAACTGTGGGTCATTAAGTAAATTACGTTATTGCAAACATAACATAATATATGCTTTGAATATGCAATGACTGAGTGCTATTTTGTATAATACAGGGACCAAGAGTGCAATTTATTTCATATTTGGAAGCTGAATTACCATCATAATCACAGTATACAGAATTAACCAAAAATGACACATATCTACAACTTTTAATTCTAACATTTGTCTTTTAAAATAATTCATCTTCTACTGCATCACTTAGTTGAATTTGAACTGAAAAGCAAACCAGACAACGAAAAGAAAAGCACAACAAACTAACAATAATCATAAAACTCTCATATCTCATGTTAAACTTTAATTACACGCACCAGTTGCAAGCAAGCAGGCAGTTCCTTCTTTTTCCCAACTGACAATGCCCAAATTTGTCATTTTACAAACAAACAACGATTACAATTAGTAACCGCTATGCTATTCGTTGAGACATAATATCATCTCACCTTCTTCAAACAGAGTCCTCGATCAATCAATATCTGTAAACTGGCGATTTAAATAACAAATTGCATCATCAGTTTTATATACTAATCGAATTATAATTGAACAAAAATAAGTACAGAATTTCAAGTGTAAAGATAAGATTCCAACCTGTGAAAATTTCTATTGAATTTAACGGACCTCTATTCATTGGGCCTGTGTCTGTGTTGTTATGATATTACGAATAGAGACGGTGAAAAGCACTAATTCTATAAGATGATGTTCGTTGGTTTCGGTGAACATTGTGATTATAGTAACAATTTTTTACCTTAATTTCGATTATTGGCTAAGCCTGTTGATGTTGATGGACCAAGGTTAGGGTGAAGGTGAGGTGTTTGGAAAAAGAATAGGTGTGTGCGTGTGTGTGTGTTTGTGAAATGAATTGAAAAAAGAATTGAACCGTGAGAGGGAGGGTTAGGAATTACAATTTCTGGAATTTCCTTTTTTAATTACATTACCGCTTATATTTTTTTTTTTCTTATTTTAAACAAAATTAGTTGGTAAATATTAAATGGTAAACCCAATTTTATTTTGGGCAAGATTTTTTTACCATAATTTTTAGGTATCAAAATATAGGAAATAATTACTTATTTAATAATAATTCCATTACTGATCTAACCAATTTGGTAAATAAAAATTATCTAGGAACAATTACCTTTTTTTTTTCTTTACCAATTTGGTATATTATATTGCTCTTTTTTACTTAATACACTAGTATATATATACTTCAGTTTCATCGACTAATCAACATATTTTATTGGTAAAATATTATTAAAAGAATAAGGTTTGAGATTTATTTTAACTAATTCTTTCAAATTATTTACTATTAAATAGATGCTTATACATATTTTTTATTTGTTTGTTTGTATAGGTTATACTCACAATGAACAATGGCATGTGGTCTGTAGCAAAGATCCTCAGTCAAAGTGACGTTAATACTAATACATTACTACTTCCAAAAGAAGATTTTGAAGATCACATCGTCAAAAAATTGTCGTATGAACAATATCAAATCCTACAGACATATAAATTTCTATCAATTACCATTCATGACGTTGATACAAATGAGCTAGTGCCCATAGTCCTTAATATGGAATGTGGACAATATATAAGATATTTATTTCTTTATAATTGGAAGAAAGGATTCATCAACCGCAGAAACTTAATGCAAGGTCAAGGAATAGCATTCCGTTATTGGAATCAACAAATTCAGTTTATGGTGTTAACAGATGATTCAGAAAATCAATTTTGATATTTACTAATTTCTTTTCTAGTTACTTTTTAATAGACAATAAGGTATTGCTTTACCATTATAATAAATTTGAGTTTTTTTATTATAAGCCTCGATTATTTTTATTTTAACTACTCCCTTCAACTATTACTTTTTCCACAAATCAATCAAAAGTTGTTTGATTAAACTACACCACTGATTACTTGTAAATTAATCAGAAGCTAATTAAACAATGCTATATTCCGATTATATAATAAATGTATATAAACGCAAGTGTATACTAATGATTGTATTTTGATGTCTAGAGTATACCCGTAACATTGTTTTCTCTTGCCCACCCATCCCAACTATGGCAATGAGTGCAATATTCTATTCATTGTCTGCACTTACAAGCATGTTTACTACTTTCGCCACATCTTTATCTCTTCATTGATTCGAGTATTATTGAACCTTCTAAAGCCTTATGAAGAATTGATGAAACTTATTTATTTTCTGAACTCTAATATTAATCATAACCTGGGGAATGTTTCTCTTTGGTTCGTTAAAAGTATTTGGTCTTTCAAATTTTTGAGTATTCACATTCATCATATTCATAGACTGAGAAGTATTGGGCATTTGTCTGATTCGTGAATCATGAACTTGTGGTCTCATATATGATGCTGCTTATGTATTAATATTACTTCCTCGGAAATGATGATAATTACTTGTGGGCCCGGCACTTCCATATGTTTGGAACATGATTATGAGAAGTGCAAATGTTGTTGCTGCTGCTTACTCAGTCCCTGAACTGCCCCCGGACGATCCCTTTCTTGTCCTGAAGAAGATATTCGTTCAATTTAAAACAATGTAATTGCTATTCAGCTTACTTCAAAACATATTTTCAATTTACTGCAATGCAATTGTTCTTTCTTTCAGTCTCTTCGCAGCAGAAATCTCGGAATTCCGTAAATAAACCCTATAAACTCTACCATAGATAGAAAAGAGGGATTTGGATCGCAGAATTATATATATATATATATTTTAAGAATTTAAACTACCGGATGGAATGCTAAAAATGTTAGTAACAGAAAAAACGATTTATCTATCAAGCAACGCATTAAAATCGAAGCTACTGTTGAGAGCTTGTAGTGATAAAATAATTGTGTGTGAAGAAGCAGAGAAGAGAAGGCACTTAAGAAAATGATTCCTATTCATTTACCTCAGAAGCTGGTGATTTGTGCGAGCCATTTATAAATGAAGGTCAAAGCAAAATCTTCAATTTTCCATGACCTTCACCTCAGCCATCTATGCAGCAAGATTCATCCACATATACAAGATCATTGATCATGATCATATTAATACCAGAGAGTGCAAGTATTGTTACTACCAACATATATACTATACTGAGTGATAAGAAATCAAGATTTGTCAGATCTCATAGTGTTGTTAGACTTATGAACATAATGATTATGTGGGACCCTTTGAATATATACACATATGTACTAACATGTGTCATGATTTTGCAGAGATATAAAAGAAACAAGAAACCTTGCATTTATGGCTATTATACAAGATTTGGCTTCAAAATGTGACCGTGAAAAGAAAGAAGTTACTGTACAGAAGAAGCACATAGCTTATAAGCTTATAACTTGCTTCTTCCAAATGGTTAGATTACTGATTTAATTATTATATAGTCAAACTTTTCATTACATTTTTTAATGTCTACTGTGCAGTTTTTAATTATAGGGACGTATATTGCAATTCATTATTACTATAGAGATTTATACTACACTTTTTCATGATATAGGGAACTGTAAATCAGTTATTGTATACTACATGGATTTAAAGCACAATTTTCATAATATAGGTACCCGTAATGCAATTCTAGCATAATATAGGGACCTATAGTGAAATTACCTAAAAATAGTGAGATATATAGTACGATTTCTCATAATATAGGGACCTGCAATGAAATTTTTATAAGCTATAGAAATTTATAGTATAGGTTTTCATCATATAGGGACCTGTAATGCAATTTTTGTATAATATAGGGACCTAGTGCAATTACCTCAAAGAATTAAAGATTTATAGTACAATATTTCATAATATAGGTTAATTTAATGCAATATTTGTATATACTATAGTCTATACGGATTTATAGTACAATTTATCATAATTTAGGGACCTGTAATGCCTTTTTTGCATTATAGAGGGACCTATAGTGCAATTATCTCAATAAACTAGAGATCTATAGTACGTTATTGCAAATATAGGGACCTGTAATGCAATTTTTATGTACTATAAATATTTATAGTAAAATTTTATATAATATAGGGACCTGTAATGCAATTATCTTTGCTTTGATCTTGCATTGAAGAAAGCAATTGAGGTAACTCATTCATAGAAAATATCTTTGGAAACCATTTTCTTTTTCGGGGAATAATTTATATATCAAATGTGGTTTGGCTTTTATCCCTGAAGTTTCTTATCCCAGTTGCTATTATAGTTCTCTAAGCAGGACACAGAAGATGCGCTCTCTCGAGCATTCTTTGTTGAATCCTAGCGAAACTTAGTACATGATAACAATTCTTGAGAATAATTAAGCTATCCGTGAAATAATTTGAAGGGTTTTATTGATGAAGTCTGAGAAAAGCTGCACTATTTCCAAAGATCATTTAAGTAGAGACTTCAAAAACATGGAAAACTATTCGCAACGGTGTTTGTGTACGAAGAATAAAGAGAAATATAATGGGGGTTAAATCTTGCTACACTACAATTACAAAAAAAGCAACTATTGACTTGTAAAATATTAAGGTAAGAAAACGAACTAAAAGAATTTAACACAGACAATTAATAACCATCCTCGATGGAGTAAGCTCACTTTTTTCTAATGTTTAGTTGCAGGAGAAAAGTCACTAAACTTACAGAAAAACTTATGGGGCAAAAATAATTTAAGGTCCGTTTGTATAACTAATAATTTTAAATCCTTTGAATTTGCATTTCTTCTTACACTTGAGGTTGATCAAAGCTGATAGGAAATTTTTTTACACAACTCTCTAATAAGCATGTGCCTATCCATCTGTTGGGTATCTGTAATATACACAACTAATAGGTTGTGAATGGCCGTAATTTACCATTCAATTTGCACAAATATTAATCTTCCTTACAACATGCTTTAACACATATTATCTTTTCTATACGTGAGTATAGGAGATACTCATTGCGGAAACATCTCTATAGCGCAAGTCATGAGGCACATGTTAGTTCATAACCCACTTGTGGTTCTTCTTTTGTTTGTAATCAATGGGAAAAAAAGAAGCATATTTAATATTATCTTCTCTCATTCAGGTTCATGTAACTTTCTCTTAGAAGAAACGCAGACTACATTAATCAGTAAAAAAAATTTGTCATTTACATCCCTGATGTTGTTGCAAAATTGTGACTCAGACAGGGATCAAAGGTGCAATATATTGGAACAACACGTGTATATTTGCTAACTGTAAAAATACATGGGACATACATCAGTGGTGCAATCAACCATTTTTCCTTTTCCTTTTATGTACTTTGTAAGCATGATAAGTCAAGACACACCATTTTTGACAAAGTAACCAGTACTTCAATAATAGTATACCAAAGCTATAATCATTACTTCTTAACCGTTTCTCTTTTGTCAAATCTCGTCCTCTCTCCCTTCTTTGTGATGTAAGGTTTCAAGTCAGTAATCGATGATCCTTAGTGGATAGTTGAGTGTTTGATTTTAGCTTCAACCTTTTGTTATCACTGTCCATGTTATCATTGTAGTGGATAGGAATTTTAATTTAGAGAAGGAAAGCACTTAAGGTTAGTTCTTCTTTTGTGCTCCAAAAGGCTATTTATGGCTTAAAGTTTTGTATCTTAATTAATAGTAGACGTATCACGTTTGTATGCTATTTGATTATTCAAAGATGCTTCTGTGCGTTTTGGCCAATAGGCGCATATTTGATCATGTAACTATTCTGTGATTCTTTAGAAAAAACCAATGCTGCTAAAAAGTCGGTATGTATTTTGCTCAAAAGTTATTTTCTTAATGACTCGTGGATCTTTTTAACTCCTATCAACAGATTATAATCATTTTTCAAGCCAACATGATCTAATAATTAGTACCTAAAGCTTCAAGCTTGAAAGGGAAATGGTCAAATTATCTGAATTGAGCATTTTGAGGTATCAAATTGATAAGAGTAAAACCAGGAATTATTAATTTAAGTCTAGAAGTCTGTAAATTGGATTAAAATTTCTCTTTTAGTATATCAGTTGACTAATTTGTGTATTCATTGTTAGATGCTTTTGGAGTTGCAAGTGTATGGTTTATCAAATGAAATTGGTGAGATGTTACAGCTGGGATCCAATATTGAAGAACCAAATAAATGGAAACAGAGAAAATAACCACTCTTATTCCCTTTTTAATCAACCTCTATTGATGAGTTTCAAAGCTCCCTCTTTAGGCTTGACTGGATTATATTTATCTCAGGAATACTTGCTTCATCATGAATAGTGCTCTCTAATGTTTAGTCCATACAGATAAGCTCGTTGATTATTTTTTAGCAGATTTTTGAAAGGATCTGTATTTTGACAATCCTTTGGGTATGAATGTAAGTATTTCTTATTATCGAGTCTTTTATTATCTCCGTGGGCTTTTCTGAAGTTATTTTTCTTGATCATGGCAAGTTATTATCGAGTCTTTTATTGCCCAGATGAAGAAGTAGCAAACGAGCATTGGAAAATAATCTAGCACGTAATAGCTCAATCATAGTCAATCTATGCCAAGTAAGTATATCATTATTTATGCAAAAGGTCCTTTAAGTTCTTAAATTCGATCCGTTTATGTATCAATCTTTACCCCTTCCTTCAACAACGATACACGCGATAACTGTAACGGTGGTGAGTAGCACCAGATCGTATCCTCCATGTCCCGTCACAGTAAATATGCCTAATGATGGAAAATTAAATTATCTTATTCAATCTTTATCCACAGCTTGTGAGTATGGGACAACGAAACTTTGTTAATAGTCGAGGTATTTTATGTATTGTAAAATGGTAAAAACTAAAATGTTGATTTTCTTTTTTACTGCAGATATACAATACTTGTATATTTAGTTATTGCAAATAGAATGCCAAAGGATTATATTAACTCTCACTTGACCGTATAAAATACGAGTCCAAAGTTATGGTCGTATTATTAACTGTTTAATTGGGTAAATTGCACCTTTGGTCCCTGTTGTATGTGAAATAATCATATATACACAGCACGCGAATGTTTCCAACCTTTTGAAACACAGGGCTATTTCGTATAATACAGGGACCAAGAGTGCAGTTTATTAGATATAGTAATTAGAGGCCGGTTTTCTCATACGTACGTATCCTATACTTTATAATCTACGTGAATGAACTTTACTATTAGTCATCATGTTAAATTTTAAAGTAGTCAACCATTGAAACTTAAACAACTATGTCTGTGTTATGCATGTCTATGTAACATTGTATTAATACTCGAACTTCTTTTCTTCATCTTGCTATCATAAGTCTCCATATTTCAGACTAAATTTCTTGTTTAAGGTAATTCATGTCTTAACCCTATATATATTTACGGACGGACTATGTTGTAATTATTAGTAACTAAACATTACCCAATTATAATTCAGGTTTTGATCGTAAAGAAGCTAAAGGATCGACGAAATGAAGACCGTAAGTATTTTTAGATAATTGCACTATAGGTCCCTTAATTTTTAGAATCTTCACTTTTCCTCCAACTTTTTAGAATCATCATTCTACGCTTTGATTAACAGTTTCTTCTAGGAAGTAATGTTTCAGAAGTGGAAGAAACTATGAAAAAGCATTCTGATGAACTTTTGATCACAGTAATTATCTAACATTTAATCATTATTTGGTCAATTTGGTCAATTCCATATACAAAATTCATAACATAACTTATTTTGCAGATTAAGCACATGGAAAACATGCTTGATAAGATTTTTGACACTGTAATGGCTAATTTCAGGTAATTTTTTTTATTTAGTGAGTTTTAATGAAAGAAATCTGATTATATTACTTACAGGCCAATGTCTCGAATTGAAAACAAGAGCTTAAAAAGATGATTCGGTTTTTACCAGCTACAAATCTACCTTTTTACCTTTTCTTTTTTACCTTTTTACCCTTTAGTCTTATTTATTTTATTTTCAAGAACAATACACTCTAATCAGGTAACTTTTTTTATCTAACTAATCAGAATTTTTTTTACTTTTTTACCTTTTTTTACTTTTCTACCCTTTAATCTTATTTATTATTACAGCTAAAAGAGTTCCCTGTTGAAGCATGTAAATTGCGTGTTTAAGTCCCCGATCTTTCTGAGATTGGTAAGGTTAGCATATTTCTTTTTTTGTTTTTTTTTTGCAATTTAAGTCCCTGTGGTATGGTAAAATGGTACCCTACCCCTTATGGTTTGAAAATAAGTGTATGTTGCCCTATATTTTTAGTTAATTGCAATATAGGCCCCTATATTATGCAAAAATTACACTGTAAATCCTTATATTTTGCAAAAAAATGCACTTCAGGTCTCAATGATAGTTTTAAAAAATTGGTCCTTACTTTTCAGTATAGGTTTTTACTGTTAATATTGGGACCTATAGTGCAATTATTTTTTTTGTAAGTCCTTACTTTTTTTTATATTGCGTTTGATTTTTCAGGATTTACCAGTGGTGGTTTTGTTCATACTCATACCTCTTCTTTCACCAACTTCTTCTAAAGGAGGGGTAAATATGTCATTTCATTAATCAAATATACAGTAACTAAATTATTAGTGTTTATTTAGTAATATTAAGTTAAAAAATTTAGGTTGGTTTTCAAGGAATAGCTGAAGCACTTGGTTTAGCAGCTGAGCTGTGAATACTGTTGTTGCAATTACTGCTATTATAGTTGTTGGAAGATTGGTAAGTTAAAGAGTTAAGTTAATTGCATTATAAGTCCCTTATATTGCTTATAATTGAATTATTCACTCCTTTTATTTTATTTTTGGATTTGCAGCTTCTTAGACCAATTAATAGACAAATTGCAGAGAATCAAAATGCCGAAATATTTTCTACGTGTACTCTTCTTGTTATATTGGGAACTAGTTTACTCACTGCTAGGGTAAGTAATCTCATTTATTTACATATTAGTCCACGAACTATAGGCTAGTTACCCAAATGGTCCTCGAACTTCATTTTTGTCTCGTAATTAGTCTCGCGTGTTAGATTTTTACAGTTAAGGACCAAGCCAGTAAAAGGGGGATAGTACAAGGACCACTTTGGGGAAATTGGACTATTTAGGTTACGAAAATACCTTTAAGTCTATATTATTTTACTATAAGGAAACGATATTCGAAACCAAATGATAAAAACACAAAGCTCGAGGGACCATTTTGGGAAATTCTAAAAGTTTGAGGATTATTTGGGTAACAAAAATACCAGGGTGAAAATGGATGGAATTTAACTGCGATAAAAAAAAGTTCGAGGATTGCTTGGGCAACTTAGAAGTTTGAGGACCATTCGTATAATTAGCCTATAGTTCAGGGACCAATTTTTGGAAAAAATTTCCTTTTTTTTGTTGGTTGAATATTTTTGTGTATTTTTCTAATAATACTATGTTAATGTGGGAATGTTTGTAGGGTATAATGTCTCCACAATTAATAGATTCTCGATTTGAATTACATGATGTTAGACGCTTGTTTCCTGCCGAAAGTGAAGTATGGTGTCATTACTTCTAAAAATAAATAAAAATAAATGAATTGCGTACCTGTAGTGCAGTTTTTTGCATAATATAGGGACCTACAATGCGTTTTTCGCATCATATTGGGACCAATAGTCCACTTTTTGCATAGTGTTGTGACCTTAGTGCCTTATTTGCATAAATACGGGGATATATAGTGCTTTTTTGCATAACATAAAGACCTACAGTGCAATTTTTGCATAATATATTAGTGTAGTTTTCTCATAATATAGGGACCTATATTGCAATTAATTTAAAAGAGGATCTTATTTTGCATATTATAGGGACATAAAGTGCATTTTTTGCAAAATATAGGGACCTACATTGCAATTACTGTCTTGTTTTGCATAATATAGGGTTATCTAGTGCATTTTCAGTAGATATCAAGACCTATAGTTCAATTTATTCAAAATAGCATCTTATTTTGCCTTTTATAGAGACCTACAGTGCAATTAATATCTTGTTTTCATAATATAGAATCATCCGGTGTATTTATTGCAAAATACAGGGACCCATACTAGAATTTTTTTCAATTTATTTTAACAGGGATGATTCATTAACCTACTCTTTGATAGTTGCATTATGCACTCCACATGGACCTATAGTGCAATTATTTGGAAATTTACTTTTTTGTTATCTGATTCTTTTGTAGGCCTGCTTTGATGCTTCCTAGTGTAAGTATCAATATGCGACTCCTTTTAGAAGTGAGCTGGGAAATAGGAGCTTTATAGACGAATCTATTTTAGAAATGAGACGGGAATGGGGGTCTCAGTTGCCTACTCTAGTTTGGAAGGAATCCGGGAAAGGGGTCTCAATAGCCGACTGTTTTGGAAGGGAGCCGCGAAAAGGGTCTCAATAGCCGACTGTTTTGGAAGGGAGCCGCGAAAGGGGGTCTCAATAGCCGACTATCCTATCAAAGTGTAGTCATAACATTGGCAACACGAGTATAGGCCACTATGGTATAAAGTGCAGGCAAAGATAAGACAACACTTTAAAAGGGTCGTGTAAAGGCCGAAACGAAGTCGTCAAAAGCTTGATTTCCTGTTGTAGAAAGAGCATGTGAATATGAAAACCCTAACCAATCTGAGATCTCTTCATGGTATCAGTTATGATCAATGGACGTACGTCGATGGAACCATTCTAGTAAATCTTACTGAAGTGAGTATCCACCAGTTTTCCCCGATTAAAGATGTGGCTTACACTCTGGATTCTGTTAGCAATTTTAAAAACCTTACAACTCTTTCCATGTTTGGAGAAAGTGAATCTTATAATCTTCCATCACTGGAACCTCTGGTTTCTTGTCCAAATCTCCAAAATTTGAAAATATTTGGAAAATTAGAGAAGCTTCCACCATTCAACAAATTTCCACAGTCCCTCACAAATTTTACGCTATATAACTCGAGGCTTTCGAAAGATACCATGCCTACATTGGAGAAATTTTTGAATCTGAGGAAACTCACCTTAGTCAGAGCCTATGGTGGGAAAGAATTTACATGCAGTGATAATGGTTTTCTTCAACTTGAACAACTCGAACTCAGTGATTTACCGAACTTAGAGAAATGGAATTTGGCAAATACATCCATGCCTGCCATTAGGAGATTGGAATTTGGTAAGTTAAAGAGTTAAGTTAATTGCATTATAAGTCCCTTATATTGCTTATAATTGAATTATTTACTCCCTTTATTTATTTTTTTGGATTTGCAGCTTCTTAGACCAATTTATAGACAAATTGCAGAGAATCAAAATGCCGAAATATTTTCTGCGTGTACTCTTCTTGTTATATTGGGAACTAGTTTACTCATTGCTAGGGTAAGTAATCTCATTTATTTACATATTAGTCCCTGAACTATAGGCTAGTTACCTAAATGGTCCTCGAACTTCATTTTTGTCTCGTAATTAATCCCGCGTGTTAGATTTTTACAGTTAAGGACGAAGCTAGTAAAAGGGGGATAGTACAGGGACCACTTTGGGGAAATTGGACTATTTAGGTTACGAAAATACCATTAAGTCTATATTATTTTACTATAAGGAACGATATTCGAAACCAAATTGGTAAAAACACAAAGCTCGAGGGACCATTTTGGGAAATTCTAAAAGTTTGAGGATTATTTGGATAACAAAAATACCATGGTGAAAATGGATGGAATTTAACTGCGATATAAAAAAGTTCAAGGATTGCTTGGGCAACTTTAGAATTTTGAGGACCATTCATATAATTAGCCTATAGTTCAGGGACAAATTTTTGGAAAAAATTTCCTTTTTTTTTGTTGGTTGAATATTTTTGTGTATTTTTCTAATAATACTATGTTAATGTGGGAATGTTTGTAGGGTATAATGTCTCCACAATTAATAGATTCTCGATTTGAATTACATGATGTTAGACGCTTGTTTCCTGCCGAAAGTGAGGTATGGTGTCATTACTTCTAAAGATAAATAAAAATAAATGAATTGCGTACCTGTAGTGCAGTTTTTTGCATAATATAGGGACCTACAGTGCGTTTTTCGCATAATATTGGGACCAATAGTCCACTTTTTGCATAATGTTGTGACCTTAGTGCCTTATTTGCATAAATACAGGGATATATAGTGCTTTTTTGCATAACATAGAGACCTACAGTGCAATTTTTGCATAATATATTAGTGTAGTTTTCTCATACTATAGGGACCTATAGTGCAATTAATTTAAAAGAGTATCTTATTTTGCATATTATAGGGACATAAAGTGCATTTTTTGCAAAATATAGGAACCTACATTGCAATTACTGTGTTGTTTTGCATTATATAGGGTTATCTAGTGCATTTTCAGTAGATATCAAGACCTATATTTCAATTTATTCAAAATAGCATCTTATTTTGCCTTTTATAGAGACCTGCAGTGTAATTAATATCTTGTTTTACATAATATAGAATCATCCAGTGTATTTATTGCAAAATATAGGGACCCATACTAGAATTATTTTTCAATTTATTTTAACAGGGATGATTCATTAACCTACTCTTTGATAGTTGCATTATGCACTCCACAGGGACTTATAGTGCAATTATTTGGATATTTACTTTTTTGTTATCTGATTCTTTTGTAGGCCTGCTTTGATGCTTCCTAGTGTAAGTATCAATATGCGACTCCTTTTAGAAGTGAGCTGGGAAATAGGAGCTTTATAGGCGATTCTATTTTAGAAATGAGCCGGGAATGAGGGTCTCAGTTGCCTGCTCTAGTTTGGAAGAAGCCGGGAAAGGGGTTTCAATTGCCTACTGTTTGGGAAGGAATCCGGGAAAGGGGTCTCAATAGCCGACTGTTTTGGAAGGGAGCCGCGAAAAGGGTCTCAATAGCCGACTGTTTTGGAAGGGAGCCGCGAAAGGGGGTCTCAATAGCCGACTATCCTATCAAAGTGTAGTCATAACATTGGCAACACGAGTATAGGCCACTATGGTATAAAGTGCAGGCAAAGATAAGACAACACTTTAAAAGGGTCGTCTAAAGGCCGAAACGAAGTCGTCAAAAGCTTGATTTCCTGTTGTAGAAAGAGCATGTGAATATGAACACCCTAACCAATCTGAGATCTCTTCATGGTATCAGTTATGATCAATGGACGTACGTCGATGGAACCATTCTAGTAAATCTTACTGAAGTGAGTATCCACCAGTTTTCCCCGATTAAAGATGTGGCTTACACTCTGGATTCTGTTAGCAATTTTAAAAACCTTACAACTCTTTCCATGTTTGGAGAAAGTGAATCATATAATCTTCCATCACTGGAACCTCTGGTTTCTTGTCCAAATCTCCAAAATTTGAAAATATTTGGAAAATTAGAGAAGCTTCCACCCTTCAACAAATTTCCACAGTCCTTCACAAATTTTACGCTATATAACTCGAGGCTTTCGGAAGATACCATGCCTACATTGGAGAAATTGTTGAATCTGAGGAAACTCAACTTAGTCAGTGCTTATGGTGGGAAAGAATTTACATGCAGTGATAATGGTTTTCTTCAACTTGAACAACTCGAACTCAGTGATTAACCGAACTTCGAGAATTGGAATTTAGCAGATACGTCCATGCCTGCCATTAGGAAATTTGGGATTTGGTAAGTGAAAGAGTTAAGTTAATTGCATTATAAGTCCCTTATATTGCTTATAATTGAATTATTCACTCCCTTTATTTTATTTTTTGGATTTGCAGCTTCTTAGACCAATTTATAGACAAATTGAAGATAATCAAAATGCCGAAATATTTTTTGCGTGTACTCTTCTTGTTATATTGGGAACTAGTTTACTCACTGCTAGGGTAAGTAATCTCATTTATTTACATATTAGTCCCTGATCTATAGGCTAGTTACCCAAATGGTCCTCGAACTTCATTTTTGTCTCGTAATTAGTCCAGTGTGTTAGATTTTTACAGTTAAGGACCAAGCTAGTAAAAGGGGAATAGTACAGGGACCACTTTGGGGAAATTGGACTATTTAGGTTACGAAAATACCTTTAAGTCTATGTTATTTTACTATAAGGAAACGATATTCGAAACCAAATTGGTAAAAACACAAAGCTCGGGGGACCATTTTGGGAAATTCTAAAAGTTTGAGGATTATTTGGGTAACAAAAATACCAGGGTGAAAATGGATGGAATTTAACTGCGATAAAAAAAAGTTCTAGGTTTTCTTGGGAAACTTTAGAAGTTTGAGGACCATTCGTATAATTAGCCTATAGTTCAGGGACCAATTTTGGGAAAAAATTTCCTTTTTTTTGTTGGTTGAATATTTTTCTGTATTTTTTTTAATAATACTATGTTAATGTGGGAATGTTTGTAGGGTATAATGTCTCCACAATTAATAGATTCTCGATTTGAATTACATGATGTTAGAAGCTTCTTTCCTGCCGAAAGTGGGGTATGGTGTCATTACTTCTAAAAATAAATAAAAATAAATGAATTGCGTACATGTAGTGCAGTTTTTTGCATAATATAGGGACCTACAGTGCGTTTTTCGCATAATATTGGGACCAATAGTCCACTTTTTGCATAATGTTGTGACCTTAGTGCCTTATTTGCATAAATACAGGGATATATAGTGCTTTTTTGCATAACATAGAGACCTACAATGCAATTTTTGCATAATATATTAGTGTAGTTTTCCCATAATATAGGGACCTATAGTGCAATTAATTTAAAAGAGGATCTTATTTTGCATATTATAGGGACATAATGTGCATTTTTGCAAAATATAGGGACCTACATTGCAATTACTGTGTTGTTTTGCATAATATAGGGTTATCTAGTGTATTTTCAGTAGATATCAAGACCTATAGTTCAATTTATTCAAAATAGCATCTTATTTTGCCTTTTATAGAGACCTACAGTGCAATTAATTTCTTGTTTTACATAATATATAATCATCTAGTGTATTTATTGCAAAATACAGGGACCCATACTAGAATTATTTTTCAATTTATTTTAACAGGGATGATTCATGAACCTACTCTTTGATAGTTGCATTATGCACTTCACAGGGACATATAGTGCAATTATTTGGATATTTACTTTTTTGTTATCTAATTCTTTTGTAGGCCTGCTTTGATGCTTCCTGGTGTAAGTATCAATAGGCGAATCCTTTTATAAGTGAGCCGGGAATTAGGAGCTTTATAGACGACTCTATTTTAGAAATGAGCCAGGAATGGGGGTCTCAATTGCCTACTCTAGTTTGGAAGGAGCCGGGAAAGGGGTTTCAATTGACTACTGTTTGGGAAGGAAGCCGGGAAAGGGGTCTCAATAGCCAACTGTTTTGGAAGGGAGCCGCGAAAGGGGTCTCAATAGCCGACTGTTTTGGAAGGGAGCCGCGAAAGGGGGTCTCAATAGCCGACTATCCTATCAAAGTGTAGTCATAACATTGGCAACACGAGTATAGGCCACTATGGTATAATGTGCAGGCAAAGATAAGACAACACTTTAAAAGGGTCGTCTAAAGGCCAAAACGAAGTCGTCAAAAGCTTGATTTCCTGTTGTCGAAGTAGTTCAGATTCTTCTAACTATCGCACCCGAAAAATCCAGACGGAAAAACATGCCGTTGAATCATTTTCAGGTATGTATACATTTCACTACCCTTGGAATCTACTGCACACATTTTAATTAGTTTCTTGCTCCTCTAGTAAAAATTTGGAGATACATGATGGACAAGATTCTCCTCAATTGGAGATAAAGGAGATTACATCAAAGAAACAATGCTCAGATCGTTGCTTGTGTTCTAAGAAGGGTTTGAAAGAAGTAGATACGAAGAAGGTTTTGTGGGGCTCAATTGATAAAATTGTGGATTTGACTAAGCCCCGATTTGAATCATTCTGCGAAAATATTTAGGTTCCCTTCTCAGAAATATCTTGATCATATATGTATTTTTGAGATTCATCTCAAAATCATTTAGTTTTACTAGAAAAAATTAGGTTCATATAAACCGGTATTATTAGTAGGTAAAGTACAATACAGAATATATTCGAACAGGATAGCTAACTTGGTGTTGATGTTTAAATTTTTAGGCGATACATATTTTCATTTTTCATATAATCTCGAGTGTGTTTTTAAAAGAGAAATAAATATATCATAACATGACTAATAATCATTTTTCTTATTTTTATTTAGTTGTTTTTAACGTAAACAACTTTCAGAAGATAATTTAACAGTAGGGTTAATCATTTCTTAAACGACTGATATTCCTTTGTTATTATTGATAATTAATATTTGTTTTTCATATATCTAATGTGAAAAGACATATAAAAAAACTAACTAATTCCGTAATAGGATACTTACAATTATGATCGGTCGTGTGGTCTAATAATTCTACTAATCATAATAGTTTGGATGAAAGTAATGACAGTGCTAGATTTTTTTTGACAGACTTCTCCAAGATAATCGTTAAAATGGCTTATTTGTTCTGGTTTTACCAATTTTAACAAAACGTGTCCTTAAGGGTTATGGCTTCAAATTATTAAAAAAAAATGCATTTGCTACAAGAAATAAGGTTTGTACTACTATCGGGTCATGACTCTCTATCTTTAAAATGGTCAACGAAGTTCTGAAGATCAAAATGGTCGCGATATAAAAATATATGTCGATGACATAAATGTTTAAAATTGACTTGTCTTTCTTCTCAATACTTGAAATGCTTTGGTTCTCATTGACAAAAATCGAAGAAACTTCTTTTGGCTAGTTTGTTTTCATGCTTTTCTTCTTTACATGTAGAATCGGAATAATCACCACTAGGTAAAAACACTCATGTTCTTTTACTGGGGAAAATCACAAGAACTCCGATGAATTGACAAGACTTTACCTTGAGGCTTATGCGCATCGAATTAATAAAAGTTCCTATCAAACATTTTTCAAATTCATTTCTATAGATCAGAACCTGCATATCAACTTAATTAAATAGTGAATAAATGAATTTGGATATTAACAAAACACATAAGTATTGCTTTTATCAGAAAAATTCACAAATTAAAAAGCATCATCAAGTGCCCAAAATAGTAAAAACAAGTATTATTAGAGAAGCTCATTAATTCTCATGCCAAAGAAGAAAAAAGTATAAGTTTCCAGAATGATTCACTTCTTCTTGCTACTCAAAATCATGCTATTAATTTAGGTTTCATCAATTTTTCCGCTTCTTCAAGCATCTTCGGAAGAGTTATTCTTATTGAGCATGTAAAACTCATAATAATATATAAGATAACTCCTCCTGATAGCTTAAACTTTTGAGAGAATTGGTTGTCTAACATGGTAATAGAGCCTAGATCCGTAAGAGGTCGCAGGTTCGAGTCTTGCCGTCGTTACCTAGCAAAGACTAGACATGCAAAAAATGACATGAATCTAGCTTGCACGTGAGGGGGCGTATTGAGCATGTAAAACTCATATATAATATATAAGATAACTCCTCCTGATAGCTTAAACTTTTGAGAGAATTGGTTGTCTAACAATTCTATCATCAAGGTTGATCTTCACAAAGCTTATGACAGAGTAAGTTGGCCTTTCCTTTTCTCTGTCCTCAGGAAACTTGGTTTCTCTGATATTTAGATTTCTCTTATCAAAGATTGTGTCACCTCTGTTAGTTACAATGCGTTGATAAATGGGCACAAAGCAGGGTCCTTTACCCCCTCTAGAGGGTTAAGGAAAGGGGACCCACTTTCTCCCTACTTATTTACCATTGTTTCTAATGTTCTTTCCCTTTTAATTGAAAAAGAAGTTGATGCTGGAGTCATTAAGAGTATAAAACTCAGTAAGAATGGCCCTAACCTTCATCATCTGCTCTTCGCGGATGACTCTATTTTCTTTCTGAGAAACAATGTCTTTGAAATTCATGCATTCAGGGAAATTCACTATAAATTTTGTTTTGCTTCTGGGCTGTCCATTAATCTCAACAAGTCCTCCATCTTTCTGAGCCTTAATACCTCTGAATCCCTTAAACATTCTATCACTGAAGCATTTCGTATGCCCATAACAGAGAATTTGGGGTTATATTTAGGCCTTTCTACGGAACGGGGTAAGTCCAAACCAAAGCTATGGATTCCTAAATTTCAAAAACTGCTAAGAAACTCGTTGGTTGGAAAAAGTCCCTTCTTTCTATGACAGGAAAAACTGTTCTTATATCCTCTGTCATCCATGCTTTCCCTACGTATTTCATATCCCTTCTAGCTATCCCTAAAGGAGTTACTAGTAAAATCAACTCCCTTATTAGCCACTTATTATGGGGTAATGAAGAAGATCATGGGGTTCATTGGGTGAACTGGAATAGGATTTCTTCCCCTAAAGCTTTACGTGGTATTGGAATTAAGAATTTAGAAGCTTTCAATATCGTTCTCTTAGCCAAACAAGCGTGGCCTATTCTTACCCATCCTAACTCCCTTGTTCATCTTGTACTTAAAGACTTGTACTTCCCCAACTTTGATCTGCTCGATTCTTGCTCTATGAGAGAAGCCTCATGGATTTGGAATAACATTCGCAAAGGATGCTCTTTTCTTAAAGAGCACTCTATTAAATCTATTGGGGATGGTTACTCTACTAATATTTGGGAGGACAACTGGACAGGTAACATTCAATCTAAACCCCCAAATTATAGTGATGACCCCTCCTTCCCTAAATTTGTTGCAGACCTCTTTTCCTCTTCTACTAAGTTATGGAAATCTGATATGCTGTCTCAATTATTCCCCGTGGACATTGCTGCTAATATTCTCCACCTCAATCCCCTTCCATAATCTGGCCTTTTACCAATAATGGAATTTATACTAGCAAATCTGGATATTTACTAGCTGTATCTTCCTTGGTTATCCCTCCCCCACATCCTGGTACTTCCAGTTTTTCTGATAGTGATTTACTTAAAATTTCATGGTCCTCTAATATTCCTCCAAAGTTCAAATTCTTTTTCTAGTCGCATTCTTTCTAATGCCCTCTCTAATGAGTGTAACAGGTACTCTAGAATTGCCCAACCACAGATATCTGCCATATCTGTCTGAAGGAAGAAGAACCCCTTGAACATCTTTTACTTAAATGTGAATGGACTAGGAAATTTTGGTGTATCTCCCCCCTTCACGGTCAGACTGATCATTATTATAGTATGGGGATTAACTCTTGGATAGGTACCCTTATTGATAAAGGAAAAAATAGAAGTGAGAAGAGTAATATCTTAAGTACTATCATCCTTTGTTTTTGGGTTATCTGGCTTACTAGGAATCAAAGCTTTTCCCGAGACTAAAGTTTTACGAGCTAATTCGACACCTTCAGCAAGAGAGCTTACGCGACCACTGACCAAAAGTGCAGCTGCTGCATTTAGCACCTGTCATTTAATACCAATAAAACCGTTTATTTATGAAAAATTTGCTCTATAGGTCCCTACACTATAAGAGACTTAATATTGCATCGGCAATAGAACCTTTTTCTCCTGATAACACTCTTCTATACAGGACCTCCAGCACGCAAATCCTCTAGAGTGCATCGAGGTATCCCAGAATCCACTAATAAATAATTAATTTTAATTTAGCTTAATCGATCTAAATACCCTTCATTTTACAACTAATGCATTAATTTTTAAAATTAATTTCAAGATACTTACATGGATCAAATGAGAACTTCTCAATTTTGTCTAAAGTAACACCATACACTATCCCCGTCCTGCAAAAAATAGTTGTGAAAGGTGGAAGCATTCATTTGGATGGTTGGATGGAGAAGGTACACCACTCTTTTATATTTATTTGGTTTTGTTTGCCTAGCTAATTTTTTTTTTTTTTTTTTTTTGAGAATTACTAGAGTTTTGTTTGTTACCACAGAAGAGTGCCTATTGAATTAAAAAAGAAACCCTGATCTGAAAAAAGAACAAATTGAAGATATACTAAAATCATATCTTGGAGTGAAGAAGGTTATTTGGCTGCCTCAATTCCAATATTCTCGATTTTCTGCTTACATACATGTATTTACAGATAATGATGATAACATGTGTTGTTTCGTGAAACCTGGTAAGGTTATGTTGTCCTGGACTGATGATAAATTGGACCCTCAGTATGAGAGAGTTCTCAATAACACCTCAGATATTAATGACAGAGGAAGAGTCTGCAGGTAAAAAAAACACTTAGTTACCGTTCCAGAATGTATTGGTGAATTTGTTTGTAACATATTGATGACAGGATGGTGATGAAACTAAAGCGAGACAGCGGGTATTAGTATTGCTGCTTCATATGTAAATTTTTATACATTGCTCCCCAATTTGGGATTAAAAAATTCGTCCAATTTTTGCATAGTATAGGGACCTATAGTACAATTAACTCAAAAATTTATACAGAGATATATAACCCAATGCTTAGTGCTATTAGTTAATTAGATCTTGTGTAGGCCCTGCTTGTGTGGTTTGTGTTCCTTTCATAAGACATTTTCAAGAGCAGCTATGGAAAATAGTTCGTGCTTAGGTCTTAATTTTCTTCTTACTTCACTAATCGAAGATTGAGGAATCACCAAAGGTTTTTACTATTTGAAAATGTAGATTGAGAATTGGAAATATAGTTTCACCTACTTGTACTACCAGAATACGTTACATATGATTGGAGGTAAATTTAAGTTTTAACTGTGGGTCATTAAGTAAATTACGTTATTGCAAACATAACATAATATATGCTTTGAATATGCAATGACTGGGTGCTATTTTGTATAATACAGGGACCAAGAGTGCAATTTATTTCATATTTGGAAGCTGAATTACCATCATAATCACAGTATACAGAATTAACCAAAAATGACACATATCTACAACTTTTAATTCTAACATTTGTCTTTTAAAATAATTCATCTTCTACTGCATCACTTAGTTGAATTTGAACTGAAAAGCAAACCAGACAACGAAAAGAAAAGCACAACAAACTAACAATAATCATAAAGCTCTCATATCTCCTGTTAAACTTTAATTACACGCACCAGTTGCAAGCAAGCAGGCAGTTCCTTCTTTTTCCCAACTGACAATGCCCAAATTTGTCATTTTACAAACAAACAACAATACAATTAGTAACCGCTATGCTATTCGTTGAGACATAATATCATCTCACCTTCTTCAAACAGAGTCCTCGATCAATCAATATCTGTAAACCGATTTAAATAACAAATTGCATCATCAGTTTTATATACTAATCGAATTATAATTGAACAAAAATAAGTACAGAATTTCAAGTGTAAAGATAAGATTCCAACCTGTGAAAATTTCTATTGAATTTAACGGACCTCTATTCATTGGGCCTGTGTCTGTGTTGCTATGATATTACGAATAGAGACGGTGAAAAGCACTAATTCTATAAGATGATGTTCGTTGGCTTCAGTGAACATTGTGATTATAGTAACAATTTTTTACCTTAATTTCGATTATTGGCTAAGCCTGTTGATGTTGATGGACCAAGGTTAGGGTGAAGGTGAGGTGTTTGGAAAAAGAATAGGTGTGTGCGTGTGTGTGTTTGTGAAATGAATTGAAAAAAGAATTGAACCGTGAGAGGGAGGGTTAGGAATTACAATTTCTGGAATTTCTTTTTTTAATTACATTACCGCTTATATTAAATGGTAAACCCAATTTTAGTTGGTAAATATTAAATGGTAAACCCAATTTTATTTTGGGCAAGATTTTTTTACCATAATTTTTAGGTATCAAAATATAGGAAATAATTACTTATTTAATAATAATTCCATTACTGATCTAACCAATTTGGTAATTAAAAATTAACTAGGAACAATTACCTTTTTTTTTTCTTTACCAATTTGGTATATTATATTGCTCTTTTTTACTTAATACACTAGTATATATATACTTCAGTTTCATCGACTAATCAACATATTTTATTGGTAAAATATTATTAAAAAAATAAGGTTTGAGATTTATTTTAACTAATTCTTTCAAATTATTTACTATTAAATAGATGCTTATACATATTTTTTATTTGTTTGTTTGTATAGGTTATACTCACAATGAACAATGGCATGTGGTCTGTAGCAAAGATCCTCAGTCAAAGTGACGTTAATACTAATACATTACTACTTCCAAAAGAAGATTTTGAAGATCACATCGTCAAAAAATTGTCGTATGAACAATATCAAATCCTACAGACATATAAATTTCTATCAATTACTATTCATGACGTTGATACAAATGAGCTAGTGCCCATAGTCCTTAATATGGAATGTGGACAATATATAAGATATTTATTTCTTTATAATTGGAAGAAAGGATTCATCAACCGCAGAAACTTAATGCAAGGTCAAGGAATAGCATTCCGTTATTGGAATCAACAAATTCAGTTTATGGTGTTAACAGATGATTCAGAAAATCAATTTTGATATTTACTAATTTCTTTTCTAGTTACTTTTTAATACACAATAAGGTATTGCTTTACCATTATAATAAATTTGAGTTTTTTTATTATAAGCCTCGATTATTTTTATTTTGACTACTCCCTTCAACTATTACTTTTTCCACAAATCAATCAAAAGTTGTTTGATTAAACTACACCACTGTTACTTGTAAATTAATCAGAAGCTAATTAAACAATGCTATATTCCGATTATATAATAAATGTATATAAACGCAAGTGTATACTAATGATTGTATTTTGATGTCTAGAGTATACCCGTAACATTGTTTTCTCTTGCCCACCCATCCCAACTATGGCAATGAGTGCAATATTCTATTCATTGTCTGCACTTACAAGCATGTTTACTACTTTCGCCACATCTTTATCTCTCCATTGATTCGAGTATTATTGAACCTTCTAAAGCCTTATGAAGAATTGATGAAACTTCTTTATTTTCTGAACTCTAATATTAATCATAACCTGAGGAATGTTTCTCTTTGGTTCGTTAAAAGTATTTGGTCTTTCAAATTTTTGAGTATTCACATTCATCATATTCATAGACTGAGAAGTATTGGGCATTTGTCTCATTCGTGAATCATGAACTTGTGATCTCATAGATGATGCTGCTGATGTATTAATATTACTTCCTCGGAAATGATGATAATTACTTGTGGGCCCGGCACTTCCATATGTTTGGAACATGATTGTGAGAAGTGCAAATGTTGTTGTTGCTGCTTACTCAGTCCCTGAACTGCCCCCGGACGATCCCTTTCTTGTCCTGAAGAAGATATTCGTTCAATTTAAAACAATGTAATTGCTATTCAGCTTACTTCAAAACATATTTTCAATTTACTGCAATGCAATTGTTCTTTCTTTCAGTCTCTTCGCAGCAGAAATCTCGGAATTCCGTAAATAAACCCTATAAACTCTACCATAGATAGAAAAGAGGGATTTGGATCGCAGAATTAATTATATATATATATTTTAAGAATTTAAACTACCGGATGGAATGCTAAAAATGTTAGTAACAGAAAAAACGATTTATCTATCAAGCAATGCATTAAAATCGAAGCTACTGTTGAGAGCTTCTAGTGATAAAATAATTGTGTGTGAAGAAGCAGAGAAGAGAAGGCACTTAAGAAAATGATTCCTATTCATTTACCTCAGAAGCTGGTGATTTGTGCGAGCCATTTATAAATGAAGGTCAAAGCAAAATCTTCAATTTTCCATGACCTTCACCTCAGCCATCTATGCAGCAAGATTCATCCACATATACAAGATCATTGATCATGATCATATTAATACCAGAGAGTGCAAGTATTGTTACTACCAACATATATACTATACTGAGTGATAAGAAATCAAGATTTGTCATATCTCATAGTGTTGTTAGACTTATGAACATAATGATTATGTGGGACCCTTTGAATATATACACATATGTACTAACATGTGTCATGATTTTGAGAGATATAAAAGAAACAAGAAACCTTGCATCTATGGCTATTATACAAGATTTGGCTTCAAAATGTGACCGTGAAAAGAAAGAAGTTACTGTACAGAAGAAGCACATAGCTTATAAGCTTATAACTTGCTTCTTCCAAATGGTTAGATTACTGATTTAATTATTATATAGTCAAACTTTTCATTACATTTTTTAATGTCTACTGTGCAGTTTTTAATTATAGGGACGTATATTGCAATTCATTATTACTATAGAGATTTATACTACACTTTTTCATGATATAGGGAACTGTAAATCAGTTATTGTATACTACAGGGATTTAAAGCACAATTTTCATAATATAGGTACCCGTAATGCAATTCTTGCATAATATAGGGACCTATAGTGAAATTACCTAAAAATAGTGAGATATATAGTACGGTTTCTCATAATATAGGGACCTGCAATGAAATTTTTATAAGCTATAGAAATTTATAGTATAGGTTTTCATCATATGAAATTTTTATAAGCTATAGAAATTTATAGTATAGGTTTTCATCATATAGGGACCTGTAATGCAATTTTTGTATAATATAGGGACCTAGTGCAATTACCTCAAAGAATTAGAGATTTATAGTACAATATTTCATAATATAGGTTAATTTAATGCAATATTTGTATATACTATAGTCTATACGGATTTATAGTACAATTTATCATAATTTAGGGACCTGTAATGCCTTTTTTGCATTATAGAGGGACCTATAGTGCAATTATCTCAATAAACTAGAGATCTATAGTACGCTATTGCAAATATAGGGACCTGTAATGCAATTTTTATGTACTATAAATATTTATAGTAAAATTTTATATAATATAGGGACCTGTAATGCAATTATCTTTGCTTTGATCTTGCATTGAAGAAAGCAATTGAGGTAACTCATTCATAGAAAATATCTTTGGAAACCATTTTCTTTTTCGGGGAATAATTTATATATCAAATGTGGTTTGGCTTTTATCCCTGAAGTTTCTTATCCCAGTTGCTATTATAGTTCTCTAAGCAGGACACAGAAGATGCGCTCTCTCGAGCATTCTTTGTTGAATCCTAGCGAAACTTAGTACATGATAACAATTCTTGAGAATAATTAAGCTATCCGTGAAATAATTTGAAGGGTTTTATTGATGAAGTCTGAGAAAAGCTGCACTATTTCCAAAGATCATTTAAGTAGAGACTTCAAAAACATGGAAAACTATTCGCAACGGTGTTTGTGTACGAAGAATAAAGAGAAATATAATGGGGGTTAAATCTTGCTACACTACAATTACAAAAAAAGCAACTATTGACTTGTAAAATATTAAGGTAAGAAAACGAACTAAAAGAATTTAACACAGACAATTAATAACCATCCTCGATGGAGTAAGCTCACTTTTTTCTAATGTTTAGTTGCAGGAGAAAAGTCACTAAACTTACAGAAAAACTTATGGGGCAAAAATAATTTAAGGTCCGTTTGTATAACTAATAATTTTAAATCCTTTGAATTTGCATTTCTTCTTACACTTAAGGTTGATCAAAGCTGATAGGAAATTTTTTTACACAACTCTCTAATAAGCATGTGCCTATCCATCTGTTGGGTATCTGTAATATACACAACTAATAGGTTGTGAATGGCCGTAATTTACCATTCAATTTGCACAAATATTAATCTTCCTTACAACATGCTTTAACACATATTATCTTTTCTATACGTGAGTATAGGAGATACTCATTGCGGAAACATCTCTATAGCGCAAGTCATGAGGCACATGTTAGTTCATAACCCACTTGTGGTTCTTCTTTTGTTTGTAATCAATCGGAAAAAAAGAAGCATATTTAATATTATCTTCTCTCATTCAGGTTCATGTAACTTTCTCTTAGAAGAAACGCAGACTACATTAATCAGTAAAAAAAATTTGTCATTTACATCCCTGATGTTGCAAAATTGTGACTCAGACAGGGATCAAAGGTGCAATATATTGGAACAACACGTGTATATTTGCTAACTGTAACCATTTTTCCTTTTATGTACTTTGTAAGCATGATAAGTCAAGACACACCATTTTTGACAAAGTAACCAGTACTTCAATAATAGTATACCAAAGCTATAATCATTACTTCTTAACCGTTTCTCTTTTGTCAAATGTAAGGTTTCAAGTCAGTAATCGATGATCCTTAGTGGATAGTTGAGTGTTTGATTTTAGCTTCAACCTTTTGTTATCACTGTCCATGTTATCATTGTAGTGGATAGGAATTTTAATTTAGAGAAGGAAAGCACTTAAGGTTAGTTCTTCTTTTGTGCTCCAAAAGGCTATTTATGGCTTAAAGTTTTGTATCTTAATTAATAGTAGACGTATCACGTTTGTATGCTATTTGATTATTCAAAGATGCTTCTGTGCGTTTTGGCCAATAGGCGCATATTTGATCATGTAACTATTCTGTGATTCTTTAGAAAAAACCAATGCTGCTAAAAAGTCGGTATGTATTTTGCTCAAAAGTTAATTATTTTCTTAATGACTCGTGGATCTTTTTAACTCCTATCAACAGATTATAATCATTTTTCAAGCCAACATGATCTAATAAGTACCTAAAGCTTCAAGCTTGAAAGGGAAATGGTCAAATTATCTGAATTGAGCATTTTGAGGTATCAAATTGATAAGAGTAAAACCAGGAATTATTAATTTAAGTCTAGAAGTCTGTAAATTGGATTAAAATTTCTCTTTTAGTATATCAGTTGTTAGATGCTTTTGGAGTTGCAAGTGTATGGTTTATCAAATGAAATTGGTGAGATGTTACAGCTGGGATCCAATATTGAAGAACCTTCAGATCAAATAAATGGAAACAGAGAAAATAACCACTCTTATTCCCTTTTTAATCAACCTCTATTGATGAGTTTCAAAGCTCCCTCTTTAGGCTTGACGGGATTATATTTATCTCAGGAATACTTGCTTCATCATGAATAGTGCTCTCTAATGTTTAGTCCATACAGATAAGCTCGTTGATTATTTTTTAGCAGATTTTTGAAAGGATCTGTATTTTGACAATCCTTTGGGTATGAATGTAAGTATTTCTTATTATCTCCGTGGGCTTTTCTGAAGTTATTTTTCTTGATCAGGGCAAGTTATTATCGAGTCTTTTATTGCCCAGATGAAGAAGTAGCAAACGAGCATTGGAAAATAATCTAGCACGTAATAGCTCAATCATAGTCAATCTATGCCAAGTAAGTATATCATTATTTATGCAAAAGGTCCTTTAAGTTCTTAAATTCGATCCGTTTATGTATCAATCTTTACCCCTTCCTTCAACAACGATACACGCGATAACTGTAACGGTGGTGAGTAGCACCAGATCGTATCCTCCATGTCCCGTCACAGTAAATATGCCTAATGATGGAAAATTAAATTATCTTATTCAATCTTTATCCACAGCTTGTGAGTATGGGACAACGAAACTTTGTTAATAGTCGAGGTATTTTATGTATTGTAAAATGGTAAAAACTAAAATGTTGATTTTCTTTTTTACTGCAGATATACAATACTTGTATATTTAGTTATTGCAAATAGAATGCCAAAGGATTATATTAACTCTCACTTGACCGTATAAAATACGAGTCCAAAGTTATGGTCGTATTATTAACTGTTTAATTGGGTAAATTGCACCTTTGGTCCCTGTTGTATGTGAAATAATCATATATACACAGCACGCGAATGTTTCCAACCTTTTGAAACACAGGGCTATTTCGTATAATACAGGGACCAAGAGTGCAGTTTATTAGATATAGTAATTAGAGGCCGGTTTTCTCATACGTACGTATCCTATACTTTATAATCTACGTGAATGAACTTTACTATTAGTCATCATGTTAAATTTTAAAGTAGTCAACCATTGAAACTTAAACAACTATGTCTGTGTTATGCATGTCTATGTAACATTGTATTAATACTCGAACTTCTTTTCTTCATCTTGCTATCATAAGTCTCCATATTTCAGACTAAATTTCTTGTTTAAGGTAATTCATGTCTTAACCCTATATATATTTACGGACGGACTATGTTGTAATTATTAGTAACTAAACATTACCCAATTATAATTCAGGTTTTGATCGTAAAGAAGCTAAAGGATCGACGAAATGAAGACCGTAAGTATTTTTAGATAATTGCACTATAGGTCCCTTAATTTTTAGAATCTTCACTTTTCCTCCAACTTTTTAGAATCATCATTCTACGCTTTGATTAACAGTTTCTTCTAGGAAGTAATGTTTCAGAAGTGGAAGAAACTATGAAAAAGCATTCTGATGAACTTTTGATCACAGTAATTATCTAACATTTAATCATTATTTGGTCAATTTGGTCAATTCCATATACAAAATTCATAACATAACTTATTTTGCAGATTAAGCACATGGAAAACATGCTTGATAAGATTTTTGACACTATAATGGCTAATTTAAGGTAATTTTTTTTATTTAGTGAGTTTTAATGAAAGAAATCTGATTATATTACTTACAGGCCAATGTCTCGAATTGAAAACAAGAGCTTAAAAAGATGATTCAGTTTTTACCAGCTACAAATCTACCTTTTTACCTTTTCTTTTTTACCTTTTTACCCTTTAGTCTTATTTATTTTATTTTCAAGAACAATACACTCTAATCAGGTAACTTTTTTTATCTAACTAATCAGAATTTTTTTACTTTTTTACCTTTTTTTACTTTTCTACCCTTTAATCTTATTTATTATTACAGCTAAAAGAGTTCCCTGTTGAAGCATGTAAATTGCGTGTTTAAGTCCCCGATCTTTCTGAGATTGGTAAGGTTATCATATTTCTTTTTTTGTTTTTTTTGCAATTTAAGTCCCTGTGGTTTGGTAAAATGGTACCCTACCCCTTATGGTTTGAAAATAAGTGTATGTTGCCCTATATTTTTAGTTAATTGCAATATAGGCCCCTATATTATGCAAAAATTACACTGTAAATCCTTATATTTTGCAAAAAATGCACTTCAGGTCTCAATGATAGTTTTAAAAAATTGGTCCTTACTTTTCAGTATAGGTTTTTACTGTTAATATTGGGACCTATAGTGCAATTATTTTTTTTGTAAGTCCTTACTTTTTTTTATATTGCGTTTGATTTTTCAGGATTTACCAGTGGTGGTTTTGTTCATACTCATACCTCTTCTTTCACCAACTTCTTCTAAAGGAGGGGTAAATATGTCATTTAATTAATCAAATATACAGTAACTAAACTATTAGTGTTTATTTAGTAATATTAAGTTAAAAAATTTAGGTTGGTTTTCAAGGAATAGCTGAAGCACTTGGTTTAGCAGCTGAGCTGTGAATACTGTTGTTGCAATTACTGCTATTATAGTTGTTGGAAGATTGGTAAGTTAAAGAGTTAAGTTAATTGCATTATAAGTCCCTTATATTGCTTATAATTGAATTATTCACTCCTTTTATTTTATTTTTGGATTTGCAGCTTCTTAGACCAATTAATAGACAAATTGCAGAGAATCAAAATGCCGAAATATTTTCTACGTGTACTCTTCTTGTTATATTGGGAACTAGTTTACTCACTGCTAGGGTAAGTAATCTCATTTATTTACATATTAGTCCACGAACTATAGGCTAGTTACCCAAATGGTCCTCGAACTTCATTTTTGTCTCGTAATTAGTCTCGCGTGTTAGATTTTTACAGTTAAGGACCAAGCTAGTAAAAGGGAGATAGTACAAGGACCACTTTGGGGAAATTGGACTATTTAGGTTACGAAAATACCTTAAAGTCTATATTATTTTACTATAAGGAAACGATATTCGAAACCAAATGATAAAAACACAAAGCTCGAGGGACCATTTTGAGAAATTCTAAAAGTTTGAGGATTATTTGGGTAACAAAAATACCAGGGTGAAAATGGATGGAATTTAACTGCGATAAAAAAAAGTTCGAGGATTGCTTGGGCAACTTTAGAAGTTTGAGGACCATTCGTATAATTAGCCTATAGTTCAGGGACCAATTTTTGGAAAAAATTTCCTTTTTTTTGTTGGTTGAATATTTTTGTGTATTTCTCTAATAATACTATGTTAATGTGGGAATGTTTGTAGGGTATAATGTCTCCACAATTAATAGATTCTCGATTTGAATTACATGATGTTAGACGCTTGTTTCCTGCCGAAAGTGAGGTATGGTGTCATTACTTCTAAAAATAAATAAAAATAAATGAATTGTGTACCTGTAGTGCAGTTTTTTGCATAATATAGGGACCTACAATGCGTTTTTCGCATCATATTGGGACCAATAGTCCACTTTTTGCATAGTGTTGTGACCTTAGTGCCTTATTTGCATAAATACGGGGATATATAGTGCTTTTTTGCATAACATAAAGACCTACAGTGCAATTTTTGCATAATATATTAGTGTAGTTTTCTCATAATATAGGGACCTATATAGCAATTAATTTAAAAGAGGATCTTATTTTGCATATTATAGGGACATAAAGTGCATTTTTTGCAAAATATAGGGACCTACATTGCAATTACTGTCTTGTTTTGCATAATATAGGGTTATCTAGTGCATTTTCAGTAGATATCAAGACCTATAGTTCAATTTATTCAAAATAGCATCTTATTTTGCCTTTTATAGAGACCTACAGTGCAATTAATATCTTGTTTTCATAATATTGAATCATCCGGTGTATTTATTGCAAAATACAGGGACCCATACTAGAATTTTTTTCAATTTATTTTAACAGGGATGATTCATTAACCTACTCTTTGATAGTTGCATTATGCACTCCACATGGACCTATAGTGCAATTATTTGGAAATTTACTTTTTTGTTATCTGATTCTTTTGTAGGCCTGCTTTGATGCTTCCTAGTGTAAGTATCAATATGCGACTCCTTTTAGAAGTGAGCTGGGAAATAGAAGCTTTATAGACGAATCTATTTTAGAAATGAGCCGGGAATGGGGGTCTCAGTTGCCTACTCTAGTTTGGAAGGAATCCGGGATAGGGGTCTCAATAGCCGACTGTTTTGGAAGGGAGCCGCGAAAAGGGTCTCAATAGCCGACTGTTTTGGAAGGGAGCCGCGAAAGGGGGTCTCAATAGCCGACTATCCTATCAAAGTGTAGTCATAACATTGGCAACACGAGTATAAGCCACTATGGTATAAAGTGCAGGCAAAGATAAGACAACACTTTAAAAGGGTCGTGTAAAGGCCGAAACGAAGTCGTCAAAAGCTTGATTTCCTGTTGTAGAAGGAGCATGTGAATATGAAAACCCTAACCAATCTGAGATCTCTTCATGGTATCAGTTATGATCAATGGACGTACGTCGATGGAACCATTCTAGTAAATCTTACTGAAGTGAGTATCCACCAGTTTTCCCCGATTAAAGATGTGGCTTACACTCTGGATTCTGTTAGCAATTTTAAAAACCTTACAACTCTTTCCATGTTTGGAGAAAGTGAATCTTATAATCTTCCATCACTGGAACCTCTGGTTTCTTGTCCAAATCTCCAAAATTTGAAAATATTTGGAAAATTAGAGAAGCTTCCACCATTCAACAAATTTCCACAGTCCCTCACAAATTTTACGCTATATAACTCGAGGCTTTCGGAAGATACCATGCCTACATTGGAGAAATTTTTGAATCTGAGGAAACTCACCTTAGTCAGAGCCTATGGTGGGAAAGAATTTACATGCAGTGATAATGGTTTTCTTCAACTTGAACAACTCGAACTCAGTGATTTACCGAACTTAGAGAAATGGAATTTGGCAAATACATCCATGCCTGCCATTAGGAGATTGGAATTTGGTAAGTTAAAGAGTTAAGTTAATTGCATTATAAGTCCCTTATATTGCTTATAATTGAATTATTTACTCCCTTTATTTATTTTTTTGGATTTGCAGCTTCTTAGACCAATTTATAGACAAATTGCAGAGAATCAAAATGCCGAAATATTTTCTGCGTGTACTCTTCTTGTTATATTGGGAACTAGTTTACTCATTGCTAGGGTAAGTAATCTCATTTATTTACATATTAGTCCCTGAACTATAGGCTAGTTACCTAAATGGTCCTCGAACTTCATTTTTGTCTCGTAATTAGTCCCGCGTGTTAGATTTTTACAGTTAAGGACGAAGCTAGTAAAAGGGGGATAGTACAGGGACCACTTTGGGGAAATTGGACTATTTAGGTTACGAAAATACCATTAAGTCTATATTATTTTACTATAAGGAACGATATTCGAAACCAAATTGGTAAAAACACAAAGCTCGAGGGACCATTTTGGGAAATTCTAAAAGTTTGAGGATTATTTGGATAACAAAAATACCATGGTGAAAATGGATGGAATTTAACTGCGATATAAAAAAGTTCAAGGATTGCTTGGGCAACTTTAGAATTTTGAGGACCATTCGTATAATTAGCCTATAGTTCAGGGACAAATTTTTGGAAAAAATTTCCTTTTTTTTGTTGGTTGAATATTTTTGTGTATTTTTCTAATAATACTATGTTAATGTGGGAATGTTTGTAGGGTATAATGTCTCCACAATTAATAGATTCTCGATTTTAATTACATGATGTTAGACGCTTGTTTCCTGCCGAAAGTGAGGTATGGTGTCATTACTTCTAAAGATAAATAAAAATAAATGAATTGCGTACCTGTAGTGCAGTTTTTTGCATAATATAGGGATCTACAGTGCGTTTTTCGCATAATATTGGGACCAATAGTCCATTTTTTGCATAATGTTGTGACCTTAGTGCCTTATTTGCATAAATACAGGGATATATAGTGCTTTTTTGCATAACATAGAGACCTACAGTGCAATTTTTGCATAATATATTAGTGTAGTTTTCTCATAATATAGGGACCTATAGTGCAATTAATTTAAAAGAGTATCTTAATTTGCATATTATAGGGACATAAAGTGCATTTTTTGCAAAATATAGGGACCTACATTGCAATTACTGTGTTGTTTTGCATTATATAGGGTTATCTAGTGCATTTTCAGTATATATAAAGACCTATATTTCAATTTATTCAAAATAGCATCTTATTTTGCCTTTTATAGAGACCTGCAGTGTAATTAATATCTTGTTTTACATAATATAGAATCATCCAGTGTATTTATTGCAAAATATAGGGACCCATACTAGAATTATTTTTCAATTTATTTTAACAGGGATGATTCATTAACCTACTCTTTGATAGTTGCATTATGCACTCCATAGGGACTTATAGTGCAATTATTTGGATATTTACTTTTTTGTTATCTGATTCTTTTGTAGGCCTGCTTTGATGCTTCCTAGTGTAAGTATCAATATGCGACTCCTTTTAGAAGTGAGCTGGGAAATAGGAGCTTTATAGGTGATTCTATTTTAGAAATGAGCCGGGAATGAGGGTCTTAGTTGCCTGCTCTAGTTTGGCAGAAGCCGGGAAAGGGGTTTCAATTGCCTACTGTTTGGGAAGGAATCCGGGAAAGGGGTCTCAATAGCCGACTGTTTTGGAAGAGAGCCGCGAAAAGGGTCTCAATAGCCGACTGTTTTGGAAGGGAGCCGCGAAAGGGGGTCTCAATAGCCGACTATCCTATCAAAGTGTAGTCATAACATTGGCAACACGAGTATAGGCCACTATGGTATAAAGTGCAGGCAAAGATAAGACAACACTTTAAAAGGGTCGTCTAAAGGCAGAAACGAAGTCGTCAAAAGCTTGATTTCCTGTTGTAGAAAGAGCATGTGAATATGAACACCCTAACCAATCTGAGATCTCTTCATGGTATCAGTTATGATCAATGGACGTACGTCGATGGAACCATTCTAGTAAATCTTACTGAAGTGAGTATCCACCAGTTTTCCCGGATTAAAGATGTGGCTTACACTCTGGATTCTGTTAGCAATTTTAAAAACCTTACAACTCTTTCCATGTTTGGAGAAAGTGAATCATATAATCTTCCATCACTGGAACCTCTGGTTTCTTGTCCAAATCTCCAAAATTTGAAAATATTTGGAAAATTAGAGAAGCTTCCACCCTTCAACAAATTTCCACAGTCCCTCACAAATTTTACGCTATATAACTCGAGGCTTTCGGAAGATACCATGCCTACATTGGAGAAATTGTTGAATCTGAGGAAACTCAACTTAGTCAGTGCTTATGGTGGGAAAGAATTTACATGCAGTGATAATGGTTTTCTTCAACTTGAACAACTCGAACTCAGTGATTAACCGAACTTCGAGAATTGGAATTTAGCAGATACATCCATGCCTGCCATTAGGAGATTGGGATTTGGTAAGTTAAAGAGTTAAGTTAATTGCATTATAAGTCCCTTATATTGCTTATAATTGAATTATTCACTCCTTTTATTTTATTTTTTGGATTTGCAGCTTCTTAGACCAATTTATAGACAAATTGCAGATAATCAAAATGCCAAAATATTTTTTGCGTGTACTCTTCTTGTTATATTGGGAACTAGTTTACTCACTGCTAGAAAAGGTAATCTCATTTATTTACATATTAGTCCCTGATCTATAGGCTAGTTACCCAAATGGTCCTCGAACTTCATTTTTGTCTCGTAATTAGTCCAGTGTGTTAGATTTTTACAGTTAAGGACCAAGCTAGTAAAAGGGGAATAGTACAGGGACCACTTTGGGGAAATTGGACTATTTAGGTTACGAAAATACCTTTAAGTCTATGTTATTTTACTATAAGGAAACGATATTCGAAACCAAATTGGTAAAAACACAAAGCTCGGGGGACCATTTTGGGAAATTCTATAAGTTTGAGGATTATTTGGGTAACAAAAATACCAGGGTGAAAATGGATGGAATTTAACTGCGATAAAAAAAAGTTCTAGGTTTTCTTGGGAAACTTTAGAAGTTTGAGGACCATTCGTATAATTAGCCTATAGTTCAGGGACCAATTTTGGGAAAAAATTTCCTTTTTTTTGTTGGTTGAATATTTTTCTGTATTTTTTTTAATAATACTATGTTAATGTGGGAATGTTTGTAGGGTATAATGTCTCCACAATTAATAGATTCTCGATTTGAATTACATGATGTTAGAAGCTTCTTTCCTGCCGAAAGTGGGGTATGGTGTCATTACTTCTAAAAATAAATAAAAATAAATAAAAATAAATGAATTGCGTACATGTAGTGCAGTTTTTTGCATAATATAGGGACCTACAGTGCGTTTTTCGCATAATATTGGGACCAATAGTCCACTTTTTGCATAATGTTGTGACCTTAGTGCCTTATTTGCATAAATACAGGGATATATAGTGCTTTTTTGCATAACATAGAGACCTACAATGCAATTTTTGCATAATATATTAGTGTAGTTTTCCCATAATATAGGGACCTATAGTGCAATTAATTTAAAAGAGGATCTTATTTTGCATATTATAGGGACATAATGTGCATTTTTGCAAAATATAGGGACCTACATTGCAATTACTGTGTTGTTTTGCATAATATAGGGTTATCTAGTGTATTTTCAGTAGATATCAAGGCCTATAGTTCAATTTATTCAAAATAGCATCTTATTTTGCCTTTTATAGAGACCTACAGTGCAATTAATTTCTTGTTTTACATAATATATAATCATCTAGTGTATTTATTGCAAAATACAGGGACCCATACTAGAATTATTTTTCAATTTATTTTAACAGGGATGATTCATGAACCTACTCTTTGATAGTTGCATTATGCACTTCACAGGGACATATATTGCAATTATTTGGATATTTACTTTTTTGTTATCTAATTCTTTTGTAGGCCTGCTTTGATGCTTCCTAGTGTAAGTATCAATAGGCGAATCCTTTTATAAGTGAGCCGGGAATTAGGAGCTTTATAGACGACTCTATTTTAGAAATGAGCCAGGAATGGGGGTCTCAATTGCCTACTCTAGTTTGGAAGGAGCCGGGAAAGGGGTTTCAATTGACTACTGTTTGGGAAGGAAGCCGGGAAAGGGGTCTCAATAGCCAACTGTTTTGGAAGGGAGCCGCGAAAGGGGTCTCAATAGCCGACTGTTTTGGAAGGGAGCCGCGAAAGGGGGTCTCAATAGCCGACTATCCTATCAAAGTGTAGTCATAACATTGGCAACACGAGTATAGGCCACTATGGTATAATGTGCAGGCAAAGATAAGACAACACTTTAAAAGGGTCGTCTAAAGGCCAAAACGAAGTCGTCAAAAGCTTGATTTCCTGTTGTCGAAGTAGTTCAGATTCTTCTAACTATCGCACCCGAAAAATCCAGACGGAAAAACATGTCGTTGAATCATTTTCAGGTATGTATACATTTCACTACCCTTGGAATCTACTGCACACATTTTAATTAGTTTCTTGCTCCTCTAGTAAAAATTTGGAGATACATGATGGACAAGATTCTCCTCAATTGGAGATAAAGGAGATTACATCAAAGAAACAATGCTCAGATCGTTGCTTGTGTTCTAAGAAGGGTTTGAAAGAAGTAGATACGAAGAAGGTTTTGTGGGGCTCAATTGATAAAATTGTGGATTTGACTAAGCCCCGATTTGAATCATTCTGCGAAAATATTTAGGTTCCCTTCTCAGAAATATCTTGATCATATATGTATTTTTGAGATTCATCTCAAAATCATTTAGTTTTACTAAAAAAAATTAGGTTCATATAAACCGGTATTATTAGTAGGTAAAGTACAATACAGAATATATTCGAACAGGATAGCTAACTTGGTGTTGATGTTTAAATTTTTAGGCGATACATATTTTCATTTTTCATATAATCTCGAGTGTGTTTTTAAAAGAGAAATAAATATATCATAACATGACTAATAATCATTTTTCTTATTTTTATTTAGTTGTTTTTAACGTAAACAACTTTCAGAAGATAATTTAACAGTAGGGTTAATCATTTCTTAAACGACTGATATTCCTTTGTTATTATTGATAATTAATATTTGTTTTTCATATATCTAATGTGAAAAGACATATAAAAAAACTAACTAATTCCGTAATAGGATACTTACAATTATGATCGGTCGTGTGGTCTAATAATTCTACTAATCATAATAGTTTGGATGAAAGTAATGACAGTGCTAGATTTTTTTTGACAGACTTCTCCAAGATAATCGTTAAAATGGCTTATTTGTTCTGGTTTTACCAATTTTAACAAAACGTGTCCTTAAGGGTTATGGCTTCAAATTATTAAAAAAAAATGCATTTGCTACAAGAAATAAGGTTTGTACTACTATCGGGTCATGACTCTCTATCTTTAAAATGGTCAACGAAGTTCTGAAGATCAAAATGGTCGCGATATAAAAATATATGTCGATGACATAAATGTTTAAAATTGACTTGTCTTTCTTCTCAATACTTGAAATGCTTTGGTTCTCATTGACAAAAATCGAAGAAACTTCTTTTGGCTAGTTTGTTTTCATGCTTTTCTTCTTTACATGTAGAATCGGAATAATCACCACTAGGTAAAAACACTCATGTTCTTTTACTGGGGAAAATCACAAGAACTCCGATGAATTGACAAGACTTTACCTTGAGGCTTATGCGCATCGAATTAATAAAAGTTCCTATCAAACATTTTTCAAATTCATTTCTATAGATCAGAACCTGCATATCAACTTAATTAAATAGTGAATAAATGAATTTGGATATTAACAAAACACATAAGTATTGCTTTTATCAGAAAAATTCACAAATTAAAAAGCATCATCAAGTGCCCAAAATAGTAAAAACAAGTATTATTAGAGAAGCTCATTAATTCTCATGCCAAAGAAGAAAAAAGTATAAGTTTCCAGAATGATTCACTTCTTCTTGCTACTCAAAATCATGCTATTAATTTAGGTTTCATCAATTTTTCCGCTTCTTCAAGCATCTTCGGAAGAGTTATTCTTATTGAGCATGTAAAACTCATAATAATATATAAGATAACTCCTCCTGATAGCTTAAACTTTTGAGAGAATCGGTTGTCTAACATGGTAATAGAGCCTAGATCCGTAAGAGGTCGCAGGTTCGAGTCTTGCCGTCGTTACCTAGCAAAGACTAGACATGCAAAAAATGACATGAATCTAGCTTGCACGTGAGGGGGCGTATTGAGCATGTAAAACTCATATATAATATATAAGATAACTCCTACTTTTGAGAGAATTGGTTGTCTAACAATTCTATCATCAAGGTTGATCTTCACAAAGCTTATGACAGAGTAAGTTGGCCTTTCCTTTTCTCTATCCTCAGGAAACTTGGTTTCTCTGATATTTAGATTTCTCTTATCAAAGATTGTGTCACCTCTGTTAGTTACAATGTGTTGATAAATGGGCACAAAGCAGGGTCCTTTACCCCCTCTAGAGGGTTAAGGAAAGGGGACCCACTTTCTCCCTACTTATTTACCATTGTTTCTAATGTTCTTTCCCTTTTAATTGAAAAAGAAGTTGATGCTGGAGTCATTAAGAGTATAAAACTCAGTAAGAATGGCCCTAACCTTCATCATCTACTCTTCGCGGATGACTCTATTTTCTTTCTGAGAAACAATGTCTTTGAAATTCATGCATTCAGGGAAATTCACTATAAATTTTGTTTTGCTTCTGGGCTGTCCATTAATCTCAACAAGTCCTCCATCTTTCTGAGCCTTAATACCTCTGAATCCCTTAAACATTCTATCACTGAAGCATTTCGTATGCCCATAACAGAGAATTTGGGGTTATATTTAGGCCTTTCTACGGAACGGGGTAAGTCCAAACCAAAGCTATGGATTCCTAAATTTCAAAAACTGCTAAGAAACTCGTTGGTTGGAAAAAGTCCCTTCTTTCTATGACAGGAAAAACTGTTCTTATATCCTCTGTCATCCATGCTTTCCCTACGTATTTCATATCCCTTCTAGCTATCCCTAAAGGAGTTACTAGTAAAATCAACTCCCTTATTAGCCACTTATTATGGGGTAATGAAGAAGATCATGGGGTTCAATGGGTGAACTGGAATAGGATTTCTTCCCCTAAAGCTTTACGTGGTATTGGAATTAAGAATTTAGAAGCTTTCAATATCGTTCTCTTAGCCAAACAAGCGTGGCCTATTCTTACCCATCCTAACTCCCTTGTTCATCTTGTACTTAAAGACTTGTACTTTCCCAACTTTGATCTGCTCGATTCTTGCTCTATGAGAGAAGCCTCATGGATTTGGAATAACATTCGCAAAGGATGCTCTTTTCTTAAAGAGCACTCTATTAAATCTATTGGGGATGGTTACTCTACTAATATTTGGGAGGACAACTGGACAGGTAACATTCTATCTAAAACCCCAAATTATAGTGATGACCCCTCCTTCCCTATATTTGTTGCAGACCTCTTTTCCTCTTCTACTAAGTTATGGAAATCTGATATGTTGTCTCAATTATTCCCCGTGGACATTGCTGCTAATATTCTCCACCTCAATCCCCTTCCATAATCTGGCCTTTTACCAATAATGGAATTTATACTAGCAAATCTGGATATTTACTAGTTGTATCTTCCTTGGTTATCCCTCCCCCACATCCTGGTACTTCCAGTTTTTCTGATAGTGATTTACTTAAAATTTCATGGTCCTCTAATATTCCTCCAAAGTTCAAATTCTTTTTCTAGTCGCATTCTTTCTAATGCCCTCTCTAATGAGTGTAACAGGTACTCTAGAAATGCCCAACCACAGATATCTGACATATCTGTCTGAAGGAAGAAGAACCGCTTGAACATCTTTTACTTAAATGTGAATGGACTAGGAAATTTTGGTGTATCTTTCCCCTTCACGGTCAGACTGATCATTATTATAGTATGGGGATTAACTCTTGGATAGGTACCCTTATTGATAAAGGAAAAAATAGAAGTGAGAAGAGTAATATCTTAAGTACTATCATCCTTTGTTTTTGGGTTATCTGGCTTACTAGGAATCAAAGCTTTTCCCGAGACTAAAGTTTTACGAGCTAATTCGACACCTTCAGCAAGAGAGCTTACGCGACCACTGACCAAAAGTGCAGCTGCTGCATTTAGCACCTGTCATTTAATACCAATAAAACCGTTTATTTATGAAAAATTTGCTCTATAGGTCCCTACACTATAAGAGACTTAATATTGCATCGGCAATAGAACCTTTTTCTCCTGATAACACTCTTCTATACAGGACCTCCAGCACGCAAATCCTCTAGAGTGCATCGAGGTATCCCAGAATCCACTAATAAATAATTAATTTTAATTTAGCTTAATCGATCTAAATACCCTTCATTTTCCAACTAATGCATTAATTTTTAAAATTAATTTCAAGATACTTACATGGATCAAATGAGAACTTCTCAATTTTGTCTAAAGTAACACCATACACTATCCCCGTCCTGCAAAAAATAGTTGTGAAAGGTGGAAGCATTCATTTGGATGGTTGGATGGAGAAGGTACACCACTCTTTTATATTTATTTGGTTTTGTTTGCCTAGCTAATTTTTTTTTTTTTTTTTTTTGAGAATTACTAGAGTTTTGTTTGTTACCACAGAAGAGTGCCTATTGAATTAAAAAAGAAACCCTGATCTGAAAAAAGAACAAATTGAAGATATACTAAAATCATATCTTGGAGTGAAGAAGGTTATTTGGCTGCCTCAATTCCAATATTCTCGATTTTCTGCTTACATACATGTATTTACAGATAATGATGATAACATGTGTTGTTTCGTGAAACCTGGTAAGGTTATGTTGTCCTGGACTGATGATAAATTGGACCCTCAGTATGAGAGAGTTCTCAATAACACCTCAGATATTAATGACAGAGGAAGAGTCTGCAGGTAAAAAAAACACTTAGTTACCGTTCCAGAATGTATTGGTGAATTTGTTTGTAACATATTGATGACAGGATGGTGATGAAACTAAAGCGAGACAGCGGGTATTAGTATTGCTGCTTCATATGTAAATTTTTATACATTGCTCCCCAATTTGGGATTAAAAAATTCGTCCAATTTTTGCATAGTATAGGGACCTATAGTACAATTAACTCAAAAATTTATACAGAGATATATAACCCAATGCTTAGTGCTATTAGTTAATTAGATCTTGTGTAGGCCCTGCTTGTGTGGTTTGTGTTCCTTTCATAAGACATTTTCAAGAGCAGCTATGGAAAATAGTTCGTGCTTAGGTCTCAATTTTCTTCTTACTTCACTAATCGAAGATTGAGGAATCACCAAAGGTTTTTACTATTTGAAAATGTAGATTGAGAATTGGAAATATAGTTTCACCTACTTGTACTACCAGAATACGTTACATATGATTGGAGGTAAATTTAAGTTTTAACTGTGGGTCATTAAGTAAATTACGTTATTGCAAACATAACATAATATATGCTTTGAATATGCAATGACTGAGTGCTATTTTGTATAATACAGGGACCAAGAGTGCAATTTATTTCATATTTGGAAGCTGAATTACCATCATAATCACAGTATACAGAATTAACCAAAAATGACACATATCTACAACTTTTAATTCTAACATTTGTCTTTTAAAATAATTCATCTTCTACTGCATCACTTAGTTGAATTTGAACTGAAAAGCAAACCAGACAACGAAAAGAAAAGCACAACAAACTAACAATAATCATAAAACTCTCATATCTCATGTTAAACTTTAATTACACGCACCAGTTGCAAGCAAGCAGGCAGTTCCTTCTTTTTCCCAACTGACAATGCCCAAATTTGTCATTTTACAAACAAACAACAATACAATTAGTAACCGCTATGCTATTCGTTGAGACATAATATCATCTCACCTTCTTCAAACAGAGTCCTCGATCAATCAATATCTGTAAACCGGCGATTTAAATAACAAATTGCATCATCAGTTTTATATACTAATCGAATTATAATTGAACAAAAATAAGTACAGAATTTCAAGTGTAAAGATAAGATTCCAACCTGTGAAAATTTCTATTGAATTTAACGGACCTCTATTCATTGGGCCTGTGTCTGTGTTGTTATGATATTACGAATAGAGACGGTGAAAAGCACTAAGTCTATAAGATGATGTTCGTTGGCTTCGGTGAACATTGTGATTATAGTAACAATTTTTTACCTTAATTTCGATTATTGGCTAAGCCTGTTGATGTTGATGGACCAAGGTTAGGGTGAAGGTGAGGTGTTTGGAAAAAGAATAGGTGTGTGCGTGTGTGTGTGTTTGTGAAATGAATTGAAAAAAGAATTGAACCGTGAGAGGGAGGGTTAGGAATTACAATAAGAGTCAATTAGAGATTAATGCCTATTAAAAAACTTATTTAAAAAAAGGTGCCTAGAATAAGATTTTTTATAGAAAAATGCCTCATCCCAAACTACCCTTATAATTAACAATTAAAAAAAAGAAAGTAGAAAAAAAACAAAACAAAAACTAATAATCACAGGCGCGCGTCCGTGAAATTTTTTTAAAATCGTCATAACTAATTCTAAAAAAATCAAAAAAATCAAAAAAATAAAAAATTTATATATTTGGATAAAGCAAATTAATATTTACGTCTATGATTTTTTTCAGGATTTTTTGAATTTTTTAATTTTTTGAATTTTTTTGAATTTTTTAATTCGCAGAACATGGAATTCCATGTTTTAAACATGGAATTCCATGTTTAAAACACGGAAACACGGAATTCCATGTTTTAAACATGGAATTCCATGTTTTGATATAAGGAATTTGTTTTCCGCAGACACGAAATTCACTGTTTAAAACATGGAATTCCATGTTTTATCCATGTTTTAAACATGGAATTTCGTGTTCTGCGAATTAAAAAAAATCAAAAAACTCAGAAAATCCGAAAAAAATCATAGACGTAAATATTAATTTGATTTATCCAAATATGATTTTTTTCGATTTTTCTGATTTTTTTTGAATTAGTTATGGCGATTTTAAAAAAATTTCACGGACGCGCGCGTGTGATGAAATTAGTAGTAGATGGTGGTGGTGGTGGTGGTGGTGGTGGAGGTGGTGATAGTTGTGGTGGCTGTAGTGGTGGTGGTGGTGGTTATGATGGTGGATGCGGTGATGGTGGTGGTGGTGGTGGTGGTGTGGTGGTGGAGGTGGTGGAAATACCCTATTATTTGTTTAAGATTTAAAAATAAAAATTGTATTAAAATTAAAATAATATATTTAATAATAAAGATAGTATAGGTATAAAAAATATAAAGGGGATGTTTTCTATAAATAATTGTTCTATTAGGCATTTATCTTTAAATAAGAAAATTAGAGGCTTAAAAAAATGAAAGGCATCATTAAGGAGGTATTTATCTCTAATTACCCCTTACAATTTCTGGAATTTCCTTTTTTAATTACATTACCGCTTATATTTTTTTTTCTTATTTTAAACAAAATTAGTTGGTAAATAATAAATGGTAAACCCAATTTTATTTTGGGCAAGATTTTTTTACCATAATTTTTAGGTATCAAAATATAGGAAATAATTACTTATTTAATAATAATTCCATTACTGATCTAACCAATTTGGTAAATAAAAATTAACTAGGAACAATTACCTTTTTTTTTTCTTTACCAATTTGGTATATTATATTGCTCTTTTTTACTTAATACACTAGTATATATATACTTCAGTTTCATCGACTAATCAACATATTTTATTGGTAAAATATTATTAAAAAAATAAGGTTTGAGATTTATTTTAACTAATTCTTTCAAATTATTTACTATTAAATAGATGCTTATACATATTTTTTATTTGTTTGTTTGTATAGGTTATACTCACAATGAACAATGGCATGTGGTCTGTAGCAAAGATCCTCAGTCAAAGTGACGTTAATACTAATACATTACTACTTCCAAAAGAAGATTTTGAAGATCACATCGTCAAAAAATTGTCGTATGAACAATATCAAATCCTACAGACATATAAATTTCTATCAATTACCATTCATGACGTTGATACAAATGAGCTAGTGCCCATAGTCCTTAATATGGAATGTGGACAATATATAAGATATTTATTTCTTTATAATTGGAAGAAAGGATTCATCAACCGCAGAAACTTAATGCAAGGTCAAGGAATAGCATTCCGTTATTGGAATCAACAAATTCAGTTTATGGTGTTAACAGATGATTCAGAAAATCAATTTTGATATTTACTAATTTCTTTTCTAGTTACTTTTTAATAGACAATAAGGTATTGCTTTACCATTATAATAAATTTGAGTTTTTTTATTATAAGCCTCGATTATTTTTATTTTAACTACTCCCTTCAACTATTACTTTTTCCACAAATCAATCAAAAGTTGTTTGATTAAACTACACCACTGTTACTTGTAAATTAATCAGAAGCTAATTAAACAATGCTATATTCCGATTATATAATAAATGTATATAAACGCAAGTGTATACTAATGATTGTATTTTGATGTCTAGAGTATACCCATAACATTGTTTTCTCTTGCCCACCCATCCCAACTATGGCAATGAGTGCAATATTCTATTCATTGTCTGCACTTACAAGCATGTTTACTACTTTCGCCACATCTTTATCTCTTCATTGGTTCGAGTATTATTGAACCTTCTAAAGCCTTATGAAGAATTGATGAAACTTCTTTATTTTCTGAACTCTAATATTAATCATAACCTGAGGAATGTTTCTCTTTGGTTCGTTAAAAGTACTTGGTCTTTCAAATTTTTGAGTATTCACATTTATCATATTCATAGACTGAGAAGTATTGGGCATTTGTCTGATTCGTGAATCATGAACTTGTGGTCTCATAGATGATGCTGCTGATGTATTAATATTACTTCCTCGGAAATGATGATAATTACTTGTGGGCCCGGCACTTCCATATGTTTGGAACATGATTGTGAGAAGTGCAAATGTTGTTGCTGCTGCTTACTCAGTCCCTGAACTGCCCGGACGATCCCTTTCTTGTCCTGAAGAAGATATTCGTTCAATTTAAAACAATGTAATTGCTATTCAGCTTACTTCAAAACATATTTTCAATTTACTGCAATGCAATTGTTCTTTCTTTCAGTCTCTTCGCAGCAGAAATCTCGGAATTCCGTAAATAAACCCTATAAACTCTACCATAGATAGAAAAGAGGGATTTGGATCGCAGAATTATATATATATATATATATATATATATATATATATATATATATATATATATATATATATATATTCTAAGAATTTAAACTACCGGATGGAATGCTAAAAATGTTAGTAACAGAAAAAACGATTTATCTATCAAGCAATGCATTAAAATCGAAGCTACTGTTGAGAGCTTCTAGTGATAAAATAATTGTGTGTGAAGAAGCAGAGAAGAGAAGGCACTTAAGAAAATCATTCCTATTCATTTACCTCAGAAGCTGGTGATTTGTGCGAGCCATTTATAAATGAAGGTCAAAGCAAAATCTTCAATTTTCCATGACCTTCACCTCAGCCATCTATGCAGCAAGATTCATCCACATATACAAGATCATTGATCATGATCATATTAATACCAGAGAGTGCAAGTATTGTTACTACCAACATATATACTATACTGAGTGATAAGAAATCAAGATTTGTCATATATCATAGTGTTGTTAGACTTATGAACATAATGATTATGTGGGACCCTTTGAATATATACACATATGTACTAACATGTGTCATGATTTTGCAGAGATATAAAAGAAACAAGAAACCTTGCATCTATGGCTATTATACAAGATTTGGCTTCAAAATGTGACCGTGAAAAGAAAGAAGTTACTGTACAGAAGAAGCACATAGCTTATAAGCTTATAACTTGCTTCTTCCAAATGGTTAGATTACTGATTTAATTATTATATAGTCAAACTTTTCATTACATTTTTTAATGTCTACTGTGCAGTTTTTAATTATAGGGACGTATATTGCAATTCATTATTACTATAGAGATTTATACTACACTTTTTCATGATATAGGGAACTGTAAATCAGTTATTGTATACTACAGGGATTTAAAGCACAATTTTCATAATATAGGTACCCGTAATGCAATTCTTGCATAATATAGGGACCTATAGTGAAATTACCTAAAAATAGTGAGATATATAGTACGGTTTCTCATAATATAGGGACCTGCAATGAAATTTTTATAAGCTATAGAAATTTATAGTATAGGTTTTCATCATATAGGTTTTCATCATAATAGTATCAATCTTTACCCCTTCCTTCAACAACGATACACGCGATAACTGTAACGGTGGTGAGTAGCACCAGATCGTATCCTCCATGTCCCGTCACAGTAAATATGCCTAATGATGGAAAATTAAATTATCTTATTCAATCTTTATCCACAGCTTGTGAGTATGGGACAACGAAACTTTGTTAATAGTCGAGGTATTTTATGTATTGTAAAATGGTAAAAACTAAAATGTTGATTTTCTTTTTTACTGCAGATATACAATACTTGTATATTTAGTTATTGCAAATAGAATGCCAAAGGATTATATTAACTCTCACTTGACCGTATAAAATACGAGTCCAAAGTTATGGTCGTATTATTAACTGTTTAATTGGGTAAATTGCACCTTTGGTCCCTGTTGTATGTGAAATAATCATATATACACAGCACGCGAATGTTTCCAACCTTTTGAAACACAGGGCTATTTCGTATAATACAGGGACCAAGAGTGCAGTTTATTAGATATAGTAATTAGAGGCCGGTTTTCTCATACGTACGTATCCTATACTTTATAATCTACGTGAATGAACTTTACTATTAGTCATCATGTTAAATTTTAAAGTAGTCAACCATTGAAACTTAAACAACTATGTCTGTGTTATGCATGTCTATGTAACATTGTATTAATACTCGAACTTCTTTTCTTCATCTTGCTATCATAAGTCTCCATATTTCAGACTAAATTTCTTGTTTAAGGTAATTCATGTCTTAACCCTATATATATTTACGGACGGACTATGTTGTAATTATTAGTAACTAAACATTACCCAATTATAATTCAGGTTTTGATCGTAAAGAAGCTAAAGGATCGACGAAATGAAGACCGTAAGTATTTTTAGATAATTGCACTATAGGTCCCTTAATTTTTAGAATCTTCACTTTTCCTCCAACTTTTTAGAATCATCATTCTACGCTTTGATTAACAGTTTCTTCTAGGAAGTAATGTTTCAGAAGTGGAAGAAACTATGAAAAAGCATTCTAATGAACTTTTGATCACAGTAATTATCTAACATTTAATCATTATTTGGTCAATTTGGTCAATTCCATATAAAAAATTCATAACATAACTTATTTTGCAGATTAAGCACATGGAAAACATGCTTGATAAGATTTTTGACACTGTAATGGCTAATTTAAGGTAATTTTTTTTATTTAGTGAGTTTTAATGAAAGAAATCTGATTATATTACTTACAGGCCAATGTCTCGAATTGAAAACAAGAGCTTAAAAAGATGATTCGGTTTTTACCAGCTACAAATCTACCTTTTTACCTTTTCTTTTTTACCTTTTTACCCTTTAGTCTTATTTATTTTATTTTCAAGAACAATACACTCTAATCAGGTAACTTTTTTTATCTCACTAATCAGAATTTTTTTACTTTTTTACCTTTTTTTACTTTTCTACCCTATAATCTTATTTATTATTACAGCTAAAAGAGTTCCCTGTTGAAGCATGTAAATTGCATGTTTAAGTCCCCGATCTTTCTGAGATCGGTAAGGTTAGCATATTTCTTTTTTTGTTTTTTTTGCAATTTAAGTCCCTGTGGTTTGGTAAAATGGTACCCTACCCCTTATGGTTTGAAAATAAGTGTATGTTGCCCTATATCTTTAGTTAATTGCAATATAGGCCCCTATATTATGCAAAAATTACACTGTAAATCCTTATATTTTGCAAAAAAATGCACTTCAGGTCTCAATGATAGTTTTAAAAAATTGGTCCTTACTTTTCAGTATAGGTTTTTACTGTTAATATTGGGACCTATAGTGCAATTATTTTTTTTGTAAGTCCTTACTTTTTTTTATATTGCGTTTGATTTTTCAGGATTTACCAGTGGTGGTTTTGTTCAAACTCATACCTCTTCTTTCACCAACTTCATCTAAAGGAGGGGTAAATATGTCATTTCATTAATCAAATATACAGTAACTAAATTATTAGTGTTTATTTAGTAATATTAAGTTAAAAAATTTAGGTTGGTTTTCAAGGAATAGCTGAAGCACTTGGTTTAGCAGCTGAGCTGTGAATACTGTTGTTCCCATTACTGCTATTATAGTTGTTGGAAGATTGGTAAGTTAAAGAGTTAAGTTAATTGCATTATAAGTCCCTTATATTGCTTATAATTCAATTATTCACTCCTTTTATTTTATTTTTGGATTTGCAGCTTCTTAGACCAATTAACAGACAAATTGCAGAGAATCAAAATGCCGAAATATTTTCTACGTGTACTCTTCTTGTTATATTGGGAACTAGTTTACTCACTGCTAGGGTAAGTAATCTCATTTATTTACATATTAGTCCACGAACTATAGGCTAGTTACCCAAATGGTCCTCGAACTTCATTTTTGTCTCGTAATTAGTCTCGCGTGTTAGATTTTTACAGTTAAGGACCAAGCCAGTAAAAGGGGGATAGTACAAGGACCACTTTGGGGAAATTGGACTATTTAGGTTACGAAAATACCTTTAAGTCTATATTATTTTACTATAAGGAAACGATATTCGAAACCAAATGATAAAAACACAAAGCTCGAGGGACCATTTTGGGAAATTCTAAAAGTTTGAGGATTATTTGGGTAACAAAAATACCAGGGTGAAAATGGATGGAATTTAACTGCGATAAAAAAAAGTTCGAGGATTGCTTGGGCAACTTTAGAAGTTTGAGGACCATTCGTATAATTAGCCTATAGTTCAGGGACCAATTTTTGGAAAAAATTTCCTTTTTTTTGTTGGTTGAATATTTTTGTGTATTTTTCTAATAATACTATGTTAATGTGGGAATGTTTGTAGGGTATAATGTCTCCACAATTAATAGATTCTCGATTTGAATTACATGATGTTAGACGCTTGTTTCCTGCCGAAAGTGAGGTATGGTGTCATTACTTCTAAAAATAAATAAAAATAAATGAATTGCGTACCTGTAGTGCAGTTTTTTGCATAATATAGGGACCTACAATGCGTTTTTCGCATCATATTGGGACCAATAGTCCACTTTTTGCATAGTGTTGTGACCTTAGTGCCTTATTTGCATAAATACGGGGATATATAGTGCTTTTTTGCATAACATAAAGACCTACAGTGCAATTTTTGCATAATATATTAGTGTAGTTTTCTCATAATATAGGGACCTATATTGCAATTAATTTAAAAGAGGATCTTATTTTGCATATTATAGGGACATAAAGTGCATTTTTTGCAAAATATAGGGACCTACATTGCAATTACTGTCTTGTTTTGCATAATATAGGGTTATCTAGTGCATTTTCAGTAGATATCAAGACCTATAGTTCAATTTATTCAAAATAGCATCTTATTTTGCCTTTTATAGAGACCTACAGTGCAATTAATATCTTGTTTTCATAATATAGAATCATCCGGTGTATTTATTGCAAAATACAGGGACCCATACTAGAACTTTTTTCAATTTATTTTAACAGGGATGATTCATTAACCTACTCTTTGATAGTTGCATTATGCACTCCACATGGACCTATAGTGCAATTATTTGGAAATTTACTTTTTTGTTATCTGATTCTTTTGTAGGCCTGCTTTGATGCTTCCTAGTGTAAGTATCAATATGCGACTCCTTTTAGAAGTGAGCTGGGAAATAGGAGCTTTATAGACGAATCTATTTTAGAAATGAGCCGGGAATGGGGGTCTCAGTTGCCTACTCTAGTTTGGAAGGAGCTGGGAAAGGGGTTTCAATTGCCTACTGTTTGGGAAGGAAGCCGGGAAAGGGGTCTCAATAGCCGATTGTTTTGGAAGGGAGCCGCGAAAGGGGATCTCAATAGCCGACTATCCTATCAAAGTGTAGTCATAACATTGGCAACACGAGTATAGGCCACTATGGTATAAAGTGCAGGCAAAGATAAGACAACACTTTAAAAGGGTCGTGTAAAGGCCGAAACGAAGTCGTCAAAAGCTTGATTTCCTGTTGTAGAAAGAGCATGTAAATATGAACACCCTAACTAATCTGAGATCTCTTCATGGTATCAGTTATGATCAATGGACGTACGTCGATGGAACCATTCTAGTAAATCTTACTGAAGTGAGTATCCACCAGTTTTCCCCGATTAAAGATATGGCTTACACTCTGGATTCAGTTAGCAACTTTAAAAACCTTACAACTCTTTCCATGTTTGGAGAAAGTGAATCATATACTCTTCCATCTCTAGAACCTCTGGTTTCTTGTCCAAATCTCCAAAATTTGAAAATATTTGGAAAATTAGAGAAGCTTCCACCCTTCAACAAATTTCCACAGTCCCTATCAAATTTTACGCTATATAACTCGAGGCTTTCGGAAGATACCATGCCTACATTGGAGAAATCGTTAAATATGAGGAAACTCAACTTAGTCAGTGCTTATGGTGGGAAAGAATTTACATGCAGTGATAATGGTTTTCTTCAACTTGCACAACTCGAACTCAGTGATTTACCGAACTTAGAGTGTTGGAATTTGGCAGATAAATCCATGCCTGCCATTAGGAGATTGGAATTCGGTAAGTTAAAGAGTTAAGTTAATTGAATTATAAGTCCCTTATATTGCTTATAATTGAATTATTCACTCCTTTTATTTTTTTTGGATTTGCAGCTTCTTAGACCAATTTATAGACAAATTGCAGAGAATCAGAATGCCGAAATATTTTCTGCGTGTACTCTTCTTGTTATATTGGGAACTAGTTTACTCACTGCTAGGGTAAGTAATCTCATTTATTTACATATTAGTCCCTGAACTATAGGCTAGTTACACAAATGGTCCTCAAACTTCATTTTTGTCTCGTAATTAGTCCCGCGTGTTAGATTTTTACAGTTAAGGACCAAGCTAGTAAAAGGGGGATAGTACAGGGACCACTTTGGGGAAATTGGACTATTTAGGTTACGAAAATACCTTTAAGTCTATATTATTTTACTATAAGGAAACGATATTCGAAACCAAATTGGTAAAAACACAAAGCTCGGGGGACCATTTTGGGAAATTCTAAAAGTTTGAGGATTATTTGGGTAACAATAATACCAGGGTGAAAATGGATGGAATTTAACTGCGATAAAAAAAAGTTCGAGGATTGCTTGGGCAACTTTAGAAGTTTGAGGACCATTCGTATAATTAGCCTATAGTTCAGGGACCAATTTTGGGAAAAAATTTCCTTTTTTTTGTTGGTTGAATATTTTTGTGTATTTTTCAAATAATACTATGTTAATGTGGGAATGTTTGTAGGGTATAATGTCTCCACAATTAATAGATTCTCGATTTGAATTATATGATGTTAGAAGCTTCTTTCCTGCCGAAAGTGAGGTATGGTGTCATTACTTCTAAAAATAAATAAAAATAAATGAATTGCGTACATGTAGTGCAGTTTTTTGCATAATATAGGGACCTACAGTGCGTTTTTCGCATAATATTGGGACCAATAGTCCACTTTTTGCATAATGTTGTGACCTTAGTGCCTTATTTGCATAAATACAGGGATATATAGTGCTTTTTTGCATAACATAGAGACCTACAGTGCAATTTTTGCATAATATATTAGTGTAGTTTTCCCATAATATAGGGACCTATAGTGCAATTAATTTAAAAGAGGATCTTATTTTGCATATTATAGGGACATAATGTGCATTTTTTTGCAAAATATAGGGACCTACATTGCAATTACTGTGTTGTTTTGCATAATATAGGGTTATCTAGTGTATTTTCAGTAGATATCAAGACCTATAGTTCAATTTATTCAAAATAGCATCTTATTTTGCCTTTTATAGAGACCTACAGTGCAATTAATTTCTTGTTTTACATAATATATAATCATCTAGTGTATTTATTGCAAAATACAGGGACCCATACTAGAATTATTTTTCAATTTATTTTAACAGGGATGATTCATGAACCTACTCTTTGATAGTTGCATTATGCACTTCACAGGGACATATAGTGCAATTATTTGGATATTTACTTTTTTGTTATCTGATTCTTTTGTAGGCCTGCTTTGATGCTTCCTAGTGTAAGTATCAATAGGCGACTCCTTTTATAAGTGAGCCGGGAAATAGGAGCTTTATAGACGACTCTATTTTAGAAATGAGCCGGGAATGGGGGTCTCAATTGCCTACTCTAGTTTGGAAGGAGCCGGGAAAGGGGTTTCAATTGCCTACTGTTTGGGAAGGAAGCCGGGAAAGGGGTCTCAATAGCCGACAGTTTTGGAAGGGAGCCGCGAAAGGGGTCTCAATAGCCGACTGTTTTGGAAGGGAGCCGCGAAAGGGGGTCTCAATAGCCGACTATCCTATCAAAGTGTAGTCATAACATTGGCAACACGAGTATAGGCCACTATGGTATAAAGTGCAGGCAAAGATAAGACAACACTTTAAAAAGGTCGTCTAAAGGCCGAAACGAAGTCTTGATTTCCTGTTGTCGAAGTAGTTCAGATTCTTCTAACTATCGCACCCGAAAAATCCAGATGGAAAAACATGTCGTTGAATCATTTTCAGGTATGTATATATTTCACTACCCTTGGAATCTACTGTACACATTTTAATTAGTTTCTTGCTCCTCTAGCAAAAATTTGGAGATACACGATGGACAAGATTCTCCTCAATTGGAGATAAAGGAGATTACATCAAAGAAACAATGCTTAGATCGTTGCTTGTGTTCTGAGAAGGGTTTGAAAGAAGTAGATACGAAGAAGGTTTTGTAGGGCTCAATTGATAAAATTGTGGATTTGACTAAGCCCCGATTTGAATCATTCTGCGAAAATATTTAGGTTCCCTTCTCAGAAATATCTTGATCATATATGTATTTTTGAGATTCATCTCAAAATCATTTAGTTTTACTAGAAAAAATTAAGTTCATATAAACCGGTATTATTAGTAGGTAAAGTACAATACAGAATATATTCGAACAAGATAGCTAACTGGTGTTGATGTTTAAATGTTTAGGCGATACATATTTTCATTTTTCATATAATCTCGAGTGTGTTTTTAAAAGAGAAATAAATATATCATAACATGAATAATAATCATTTGTCTTATTTTTATTTTGTTGTTTTTAACGTAAACAACTTTCAGAAGATAATTTAACAGTAGGGTTAATCATCTTATTGATAATTAATATTTGTTTTTCATATATCTAATGTGAAAAGACATATAAAAAAATAACTTTTCGTAATAGGATACTTACAATTATGCTCGGTCGTGTGGTCTGATAATTCTACTAATCATAATAGTTTGGATGAAAGTAATTAAAGTGCTAGATTTTTGACAGACTTCTCCAAGCTAATCGTTAAAATGGCTTATGTATTCTGGTTTTACCAATTTTAACAAAACGTGTCCTTAAGGGTTATGGCTTCAAATTATAAAAAAAAATGCATTTGCTACAAGAAATAAGGTTTGTACTACTACCGGGTCATGACTCTCTATCTTTAAAATGGTCAACGAAGTTCTGAAGATCAAAATGGCCGCGATATAAAAATATATGTCGACGACATAAATGTTTAAAATTGACTTGTCTTTCTTCTCAATACTTGAAATGCTTTGGTTCTCATTGACAAAAATCGAAGAAACTTCGTTCAGCTAGTTTGTTTTCATGCTTTTCTTCTTTACATGTAGAATCGGAATAATCACCACTAGGTATAAACACTCATGTTCTTTTACTAGGGCAAATCACAAGAACTCCGATGAATTGACAAGACTTTACCTTGAGGCTTATGCACATCGAATTAATAAAAGTTCCTATCAAACATTTTTCAAATTCATTTCTATAGATCAGAAGCTGCATATCAACTTAATTAATTAGTGAGTAAATGAATTTGGATATTAACAAAACACATAAGTATTGCTTTCATCAGAAAAATTCACAAATTAAAAAGCATCATCGAGTGCCCAAAATAGTAAAAAAACAAGTATTATTAGAGAAGCTCATTAATTCTCAAGCCAAAGAAGAAAAAAGTATAAGTTTCCAGAATGATTCACTTCTTCTTGCTACTCAAAATCATGCTATTAATTTAGGTTTCATCAATTTTTCCGCTTCTTCATTTTTCCGCTTCTTCATTTTTCCGCTTCTTCAAGCATCTTAGGAAGAACTCTAAGGAAAGTTATTCTTATTGAGCATGTAAAAATCATATATAATATATAAGATAACTCCTCGTGATAGCTTAAACTTTTGAGAGAATTGGTTGTCTAACATGGTAATAGAGCCTAGATCCATAAGAGGTCGCGGGTTCGAGTCTTGCCGTCGTCACCTAATTTAAAAATTCACGTAGCAAAGACTACAATACTCATATATAATATATAAGATAACTCACAAAGCAGGATCCTTTACCCCCTCTAGAGGGTTAAGGAAAAGGGACCCACTTTCTCCCTACTTATTTACCATTGTTTCTAATGTTCTTTCCCTTTTAATTGAAAAAGAAGTTGATGCTGGAGTCATTAAGGGTATTAAACTCAGTAAGAATGGCCCTGACCTTCATCATCTGCTCTTCGCAGATGACTCTATTTTCTTTCTGAGAAACAATGTCTTTGAAATTCATGCATTCAGGGAAATTCTCTATAAATTTTGTTTTGCTTCTGGGCTGTCCATTAGTCTCAACAAGTCCTCCATCTTTCTGAGCCTTAATACCTCTGAATCCCTTAAACATTCTATCACTGAAGCATTTCGTATGCCCATAACAGAGAATTTGGGGTTATATCTAGGCCTTTCTACGGAATGGGGTAAGTCCAAACCAAAGCTATGGATTCCTGAATTTCAAAAACTGCTAAGAAACTCGTTGGTTGGAAAAAGTCCCTTCTTTCTATGGCAGGAAAAACTGTTCTTATATCCTCTGTCATCCATGCTTTCCCTAAGTATTTCATATCCCTTCTGGCTATCCCTAAAGGAGTTATTAGTAAAATCAACTGCCTTACTAGCCACTTATTATGGGGTAATGAAGAAGATCATGGGGTTCATTGGGTGAACTGGAATAGGATTTCTTCCCCTAAAGCTTTACGTGGTATTGGAATTAAGAATTTAGAAGCTTTCAGTATCGTTCTCTTAGCCAAACAAGCGTGGTCTATTCTTACCCATCCTAACTCCCTTGTTCATCTTGTACTTAAAGACATGTACTTCCCCAACTTTGATCTGCTCGATTCTTGCTCTATGAGAGGAGCCTCATGGATTTGGAATAACATTCGCAAAGGATGCTCTTTTCTTAAAGAGCACTCTATTAAATCTATTGGGGATGGTTACTCTACTAATATTTGGGAGGACAACTGGACAGGTAACATTCTATCTAAACACCCAAATTATAGTGATGACCCCTCCTTCCCTAAATTTGTTGCAGACCTCTTTTCCTCTTCTACTAAGTTATGGAAATATGATATGCTGTCTCAATTATTCCCCATGGACATTGCTGCTAATATTCTCCACCTCAATATCCCTTGGACTGATCAATCCCCTTCCATAATCTGGCCTTTTACCAATAATGGAATTTATTCTAGCAAATCTGGATATTTACTAGCTGTATCTTCCTTGGTTATCCCTCCCCCACATCCTGGTACTTCCAGTTTTTCTGATAATGATTTACTTAAAATTTCATGGTCCTCTAATATTCCTCCAAAGTTTAAATTCTTTTTCTATTGCATTCTTTCTAATGCCCTCTCTACTGAGTGTAACAGGTACTCTAGAAATGCTCAACCACAGATATCTGCCATATCTGTCTGAAGGAAGAAGAACCCCTTGAACATCATTTACTTAAATGTGAATGGACTAGGAAATTTTGGTGTATCTCCCCCCTTTAGTGTCAGACTGATCATTATTATAGTATGGGGATTAACTCTTGGATAGGTACCCTTATTAATAAAGGAAAAAATAGAAGTGAGAAGAGTAATATCTTAAGTACTATCATCCTTTGTTTTTGGGTTATCTGGCTTACTAGGAATCAAAGCTTTTCCCGAGACTAAAGTTTTACGAGATAATTCGACTCCTTCAGCAAGAGAGTTTACGCGACCACTGACCAAAAGTGCAGCTGCTGCATTTAGCACCTGTCATTTAATACCAATAAAACCGTTTATTTATGCAAAATTTGCTCTATAGGTCCCTACACTATAAGAGACTTAATATTGCATCGGCAATAGAACCTTTTTCTCCTGATAACACTCTTCTATACAGGACCTCCAGCACGCAAATCCTCTAGAGTGCATCGAGGTATCCCAGAATCCACTAATAAATAATTAATTTTTTAATTTAGCTTAATCGATCTAAATAACCTTCATTTTCCAACTAATGCATTATTTTTTAAAATTAATTTCTAGATACTTACATGGATCAAATGAGAACTTCTCAATTTTGTCTAAAGTAACACCATACACTATCCCCGTCCTGCAAAAAATAGTTAAAGAGTATTTTCACTTGAAATTTATACTAAATACAGGGACCTATGATGCAATTAATTAAAAGAAGGGAGATTCTACCAAGGGGCTCATCTCATCAAGTCCTTCGGAATGATCAAACAAAGCTCTCTTCATGCCAATTCGTTGAAGAGCTTTCGCCATTATTTCAACCTATTAAACCGAAAACTATCATTAAGGTAAATTGGTAAAATGTAAAACTCTATATAGTGTATACAAACAGTATTTAAAGCTAAATAGATGCTTACAAGATCTTCTTTGTATACTCCAACAACAACGGCAAAGGGTACACTGGTCGGGTTTAACCTCGGGCCTAAGAAGTTAAATACCGTCTTTACCTCTAACCTTTTCCTATCGGGCTGAACTATTTTCATAGCTGGATGGTAAATTGCTGACATCATGAATATGATACTTGTCTCGTTCACACACCTAATCACCCCTGATTTTAACAAACAAATCACATGTAATTTCAATAATTTACATAAATAGCCTCTTTGGTCCTTTGACTTTGATCTTTTTGACAATTTAGTCCCTTATATTGTAAAAATCACATTTTTAGTCCTTTATCTTTTGATTTTGCGACAACGTGAGTCCTTTTTGTATTTACATTACATTATAAGCGTTGAAACCACGAGTCACCATAAAATTGACGTGATAAAGTCTAAAATACCGATTGACTTTGGTGAACTAGGGACTAATTACTCATGCTCAAATGAGTCTCTGCATGCTAACTGATTACTGAACTCTTAGCATAGAGAACTTTTGGTTAGTATTACGGGGCATTATGTGTTAACGTACTAATCCTATGTAGTCCTTTTGTTTGCTGTGCAATTACAGATGGAAGATAAAAAGGTCGAATACTTAGACTAATACCCCTTCACAGTATGGATGACATTATAAATTGTCAAATATGTGTAGAGTCCAAACTTGAGAAAAAACTTTTAAATCCATAACCACAAGAAAAATTAAGCTGCTAGAATAAGTACATTCGGACTTAGCTGATTTTTAAAAACTCGGCTAGTAAAGGAGAAAAAATTTACTATAAAACCTTTGTAAACGACTATTCTAAGTTTACTAAAGTATACCTTCTAAATTTAAACAAAAATACTAATAAATATATAAAAAAGAAAAGAATATGTAAAAAATAATATATTGTTAAATTCTAGTTAAGTATTATATTTTATGTCACAATATTTAACAAGAATGAAATATAAAAAAAAAATATTATATATATATATATTTTTAAAGAAATGTAAATTTAACTTAAAATTACAATAAATATGTATGTAAATATTTAATTTTATAAGTAAGAATGAAGTATTTTTTATTAGTCAGAAATAAATAATATTGTGAAAAAAAAGTAATGATATATACCACCCAAAATTATACCATCCAGGCATGAATTGGTTAGTGTATAAATCGTTAATCTATTTATTATTAACGATTTTTAGCCAACTAATTCACGCCACGTCATAGGTAATAATTGAATAGTATGATTATGGGCCTTGTATATTGGAAATAAAAGACAAAGGAGTGTATTAAAGATTATGATATGATCTTGACCTAGGTAGCAAATTTAATCCATTTAAAAGTTCCGCTTTACTATATAGATAGATAATAGATACTGAATAGCTTGTAAATCAAAGTAGTTTGTAATCAACAAAATAAACAAAATTTATTGTATCGGCATGAACCAGAAACTAATTTGAAAAAGATTGTAGTGATCAAAGAACAATTATTATAAAAATATAATAAATTACGAACATAAGAAAATTAACAAAGCAGTTTGTTCTACAAAAGAAATAGAACAAAAGTTAATGACATATAGACTCTCTAACTTTACCCATATCAATTAGACTCATAAGCTCCTACTCTCTCATGGCTTTAAATGTTGGTTTTGGTGAAGAAACATGACTTCCTCTTCTCCACCAATGAATAGTCCTCCAATAAACACTGCAGGTATGGTAGGATTGCATCTAAACACAGAAAGAGCCTGCTCAACTAGGTGGCCTCTTATATCTTTATCAAGCTGGATAACTGTTGCGTTAACACCAAAATCACGGAATAGCGACATGATATTGCGAGACATGCTACATGAGCTGTTGCTGAAAATCACTACTGGCTTCTCAAACACGATTGGAGGTATCTCTAGAGGTATATTCGATATTCTAGAGCTGCTATCCTCCATTTTAGAGCTGCTGCAATGATTCATTCAAGGAAATATAAACTTGAGAGACTTATTGATAACGATTATAATTGATAGTTTTATGAAAGTTGAAGATCGAGACCTATTTATAGGTGAATTCTCTGATCTTTTTAAGGCAATTTTATTATAATTAAACTAACTTTTCATAAAACATAATTATTATAGAATATGAAAATAGTTATTATGGAATATCCATCTCATGCATGGATGATTTCTATTGTTAAATATATTATTACCATAATATATTTTTACCATATAATATATTATTACCTTATTAGATTAATTTATTTCCCATTTAGCATAGTTTTACCTTTCTAGGTTTTGTTATCATAGTCATCTCTCTATTATGGGTAATTGTCATACGCGTTTAGTTGAGGTACTCTCCAGAGTCTGTCACCTGTTGTGCCATGCTTTTGTTTAATGCTTGACCTAAATTTAATTTAATGCTTTTGTTTGTTCAAGATTTATTTGCTTGATTCAATATGTGAGCTTTGTGTAGTTCAGTTAGAAAATTTGAAATAGAAATATACCTATATAGTAGAATAGCTTCCTGAGATTTGAGCTATGTCAATTGAAAAAGTTTTGGAGTTTGGATTTGATTCATTGACTCAGGCTAATCAGGTCTAAGTTATGATTATTTGCCTATTTGGCAAGTTTATTTAGGTTTAATGGAGTTTGTTGGTTGAACTTATGATAGTCATGCTCTGTAGTGAACTGGAGCTATCTCATAGACATTTTCAAAGGATTTTATTTGATTTTTAACAGCATTTGTGTCTTTGTTTAACACGATAGTACTGGGATTTTATTACTTTTGTAGCTTTTGTTATGAAAAGAGTTAATTGCACCCATTGGTCCCTTAATTGTTTCGATAGGTGATTTACTCTGAAGAGGAGCGAAAGTACAACAAAGATATTACAGTTGGTCTTATTCATATGAAATTGTTGAACCTTGCAGAGTATAATCTTCATATGGCAAAACAACTTGATGCTGGACGAAATAGTATGTTTCAGTAAATATTAAAATTTACCCTTTTTTGTTTGATTTATCTTATTCAGCCCATTGTTTTTTGATATGCAGACTGAGTTTGCTATTTCTCTTATTCAAACTTTGGTGATTAATGATGTAAGAGTTCTATCTGAGCTACATACCCTTGTTGATGCTTTAGCAAAGGTAAGATCTTTTTTGCTTAAATTTTCTTTTTGGTCCTTGAAACTTGTAAAGTTACCCAAACAATCCTCAAACTTTGTTTATTTACTGTTGTTAGTCCCTAGATTGAATTCCATCCATTTTTACCGTTACCCAAATAGTCCTCAATTTCCCAAAAAGGTCCCTGAACTATCTTTAGAACCTATTTGATATCTTTTGTTAAGTCAGTTTTGAAGATTGGCTATAATTTGAAGACCAAAGAGGGGTATTTGTCAAACTATAGGGGGTAGTTTGGTAATTTACCCATTAATTGTGGTAGATTCTGAACAGTTTGTTAAATTACAGCTTGTAGGAAGGCCGGGATCTCCTGAGTCATTACAACAATTGGTTGAGATTGCTAAAAATCCTGCAGCTAATGTTGTTGTGCCAAGTGTCACTGTTGCAAAGGACAAAAAGGTATGTGTGGACCCCACTATATCTTTGTCTCTCTCTCTCTCTCTCTCTCTTGTTTATGTGTTATTGCTTACCATATATATGGAAAACAGGCTATTGCAGTTCCTTCTTCAAGCAGGGAAGATTATACCACAGCTGAATCTGTTGAACCAGATCATGTTGGATTTCAAGATCAGGTATATGTGGACCCCACTATATCTGATGATAAAATTGTAAATTGATATGTAGGTCACACAAGTATTTGGGGGTTATGTGACTTTCCCGGGGCAAATGATGCAAATTTTGTGGTGCAATTACAACAAAGCGGTTTACTCAACGGAGATGATACATCTGATCGCTTTTTCCGAAGAGTCACTGTAAGAGAAACATATAACTGTACAAATGACTAACTTGTATTACTGAAAAATTAATTAAAATTCCATCTTTTTCAGGTTGTTTAACTTCTGAGTCGATCTCTCCTGCTACTCCTTTCCTTGCTATTGATATGTATGCTAAATTGATTTTCTCAATACTGAAGGTATATATTTTATTAATATACTCTTTCATATCATCTCATACTTCATCTATCTGCTTTTTCTAGTTTTCACCAGTGGAACAGGGTACCAACAAATTATCCCTTGTGCCTAAGGTATACATTTCTCTCTCACTCTCTTGTTTGAATCTTTTGTTCCAGGATTAGTAAAATACCAATATTTCAGGTTACAAGGACTGGAGTCTCTACCATCTTGTGGCAAGGAAGGTTAGTAACTCTTTAAGGGCGTAATTGTCTTATAAATATTTCAGTTACGTTTCTCATTCTTGTTTTTTCATCTTAGATTCTTGGGATACAGAAGATTTCTAAATTTACCCAGTCAATAGTTGTGAAAGGTGGAAGCATTCATTTGGATGGAGAAGGTACACCACTCTTTTATATTTAGTTGGTTTTGTTTGCCTAGCTAATTTTTTTTTTTTTTTTTTTTTTGGGAATTACTAGAGTTTTGTTTGTTACCACAGAAGAGTGCCTATTGAATTAAAAAAGAAACCCTGATCTGAAAAAAGAACAAATTGAAGATATACTAAAAAAACACTTAGTTACTGTTCCAGAATGTATTGGTGAATTTGTTTGTAACATATTGATAACAGGATGGTGATGAAACTAAAGCGAGACAGCGGGTATTAGTATTGCTGCTTCATATGTAAATTTTTATACATTGCTCCCCAATTTGGGATTAAAAAATTCGTCCAATTTTTGCATAGTATAGGGACCCTATAGTACAATTAACTCAAAAATTTATACAGAGATATATAACCCAATGCTTAGTGCTATTAGTTAATTAGATCTTGTGTAGGCCCTGGTTGTGTGGTTTGTGTTCCTTTCATAAGACATTTTCAAGAGCAGCTATGGAAAATAGTTCGTGCTTAGGTCTCAATTTTCTTCTTACTTCACTAATCGAAGATTGAGGAATCACCAAAGGTTTTTACTATTTGAAAATGTAGATTGAGAATTGGAAATATAGTTTCACCTAATACGTTACATATGATTGGAGGTAAATTTAAGTTTTAACTGTGGGTCATTAAGTAAATTACGTTATTGCAAACATAACATAATATATGCTTTGAATATGCAATGACTGAGTGCTATTTTGTATAATACAGGGACCAAGAGTGCAATTTATTTCATATTTTCAAGAAGCTTGTGAAAGATATTGTTTAAACGTGCTTGTGAAATAATATTCTACTGCACAATTAGCTTTAAAAAAATGCCTTCTTTTCAACAAGAAGCTATATCTCAGGTTAGAGCATGATCTAAAAGAAAAATATAAAAAAAAATTAGCACTCATGTGCTCTTTTGTATTGTCAGGATATTACGAGGTGTGAGTGCTTGGAACTTTGATATTGAGGATTTGAAGTCACACGCTTAATTGATATGTATTCACGTTATTGATTATTTTATTAGTTTTTAAAGAAAACTGAGGTTAAATTTTTGTTTTTCAGGTTTAAGATGGGGATAAAATACAAGAAATAAAGGAAGAAGACGAAAGAATAAAATCCTCTTATAAATACAATAGTATTCTTTTTGCATATTCACACTTGATGATGGCACTGGACAAACTGAATGCTTTAAATGGTATATTCTTTTTGCATCTTTGTTATGAAACACGGGTATATCTATTTTGCATAATCCAAGGACCAGTAGTGCAATTAACCCTCAACTTACTCTGCTATTGACTTATTTGATACCTTTTAGGGTAAATGAAGTTGGTGATAGCAAAACAATGTCTGAAATAGCGTGAGTGTTTTTGTATTAAGTTTAATATTCTTTGTAAATTTTGTTTTGCTTCTGGGTTGTCCATTAATCTCAACAAGTCCTCTATCTTTCTGAGCCTTAATACCTCTGAATCCCTTAAACATTCTATCATTGAAGCATTTCGTATGCCCATAACAGAGAATTTGGGGTTATATTTAGGCCTTTCTACGGAATGGGGTAAGTCCAAACCAAAGTTATGGATTCCTAAATTTCAAAAACTGCTAAGAAACTCGTTGGTTGAAAAAAGTCCCTTCTTTCTATGGCAGGAAAAACTGTTCTTATATCCTCTGTCAACAATGTTTTCCCTACGTATTTCATATCCCTTCTGGCTATCCCTAAAGGAGTTATTAGTAAAATTAACTCCCTTATTAGCCACTTATTATGGGGTAATGAAGAAGATCATGGTGTTCATTGGGTGAACTGGAATAGGATTTCTTCCCCTAAAGCTTTACGTAGTATTGGAATTAAGAATTTAGAAGCTTTCAATATCGTTCTCTTAGCCAAACAAGCGTGGTCTATTCTTACCCATCCTAACTCCCTTGTTCATCTTGTACTTAAAGACTTGTACTTCCCCAACTTTGATCTGCTCGATTCTTGCTCTATGAGAGGAGCCTCATGGATTTGGAATAACATTCGCAAAGGATGCTCTTTTTTTAAAGAGCACTCTATTAAATCTATTGGGGATGGTTACTCTACTATTATTTGGGAGGACAACTGGACAGGTAATATTCTATCTAAACCCCCAAATAATAGTGATGACCCCTCCTTCCCTAAATTTGTTCCAGACCTCTTTTCCTCTTCTACTAAGTTATGGAAATATGATATGCTGTCTCAATTATTCCACGCGGACACTGCTGCTAATATTCTCCACCTCAATCCCCTTCCATAATCTGGCCTTTTACCAATAATGGAATTTATTCTAGCAAATTTGGATATTTACTAGCTGTATCTTCCTTGGTTATCCCTCCCCCACATCCTGGTACTTCCAGTTTTTCTGATAGTGATTTACTTAAAATTTCATGGTCCTCTAATATTCCTCCAAAGTTCAAATTCTTTTTCTGTCGCATTCTTTCTAATGCCCTCTCTACTGAGTGTAACAGGTACTCTAGAAATGCTCAACCACAGATATCTGCCATATCTGTCTGAAGGAAGAAGAACCCCTTGAACATCTTTTACTTAAATGTGAATGGACTAGGAAATTTTGGTGTATCTCCCCCCTTCACTGTCAGACCGATCATTATTATAGTATGGGGATTAACTCTAGGATAGGTACCCTTATTGATAAAGGAAAAAATAGAAGTGAGAAGAGTAATATTTAAGTACTATCATCCTTTGTTTTTGGGTTATCTGGCTTACTAGGAACCAAAGCTTTTCCCGAGACTAAAGTTTTGCGAGCTAATTCGACTCCTTCAGCAAGAGAGTTTACGCGACCACTGACCAAAAGTGCGTGCAGCTTCTGCATTTAGCACCTGTCATTTAATACCAATAAAACCGTTTATTTATTCAAAATTTGCTCTATAGGTCCCTACACAATAAGAGACTTAATATTGCATCGCAAATAGAACCTTTTTCTCCTGATAACACTCTTCTATACAGGACCTCCAGCACGCAAATCCTCTAGAGTGCATCGAGGTATCCCAGAATCCACTAATAAATAATTAATTTTAATTTAGCTTAATCGATCTAAATACCCTTCATTTTCCAACTAATGCATTAATTTTTAAAATTAATTTCAAGATACTTACATGGATCAAATGAGAACTTCTCAATTTTGTCTAAAGTAACACCATACACTATCCCCGTCCTGCAAAAAATAGTTGTGAAAGGTGGAAGCATTCATTTGGATGGTTGGATGGAGAAGGTACACCACTCTTTTATATTTATTTGGTTTTGTTTGCCTAGCTAATTTTTTTTTTTTTTTTTTTTTTTGAGAATTACTAGAGTTTTGTTTGTTACCACAGAAGAGTGCCTATTGAATTAAAAAAGAAACCCTGATCTGAAAAAAGAACAAATTGAAGATATACTAAAATCATATCTTGGAGTGAAGAAGGTTATTTGGCTGCCTCAATTCCAATATTCTCGATTTTCTGCTTACATACATGTATTTACAGATAATGATGATAACATGTGTTGTTTCGTGAAACCTGATAAGGTTATGTTGTCCTGGACTGATGATAAATTGGACCCTCAGTATGAGAGAGTTCTCAATAACACCTCAGATTTTAATGACAGAGGAAGAGTCTGCAGGTAAAAAAACACTTAGTTACCGTTCCAGAATGTATTGGTGAATTTGTCTGTAACATATTGATGACAGGATGGTGATGAAACTAAAGCGAGACAGCGGGTATTAGTATTGCTGCTTCATATGTAAATTTTTATACATTGCTCCCCAATTTGGGATTAAAAAATTCGTCCAATTTTTGCATAGTATAGGGACCTATAGTACAATTAACTCAAAAATTTATACAGAGATATATAACCCAATGCTTAGTGCTATTAGTTAATTAGATCTTGTGTAGGCCCTGCTTGTGTGGTTTGTGTTCCTTTCATAAGACATTTTCAAGAGCAGCTATGGAAATAGTTCGTGCTTAGGTCTCAATTTTCTTCTTACTTCACTAATCGAAGATTGAGGAATCGCCAAAGGTTTTTACTATTTGAAAATGTAGATTGAGAATTGGAATGTACTACCAGAATACGTTACATGTGATTGGAGGTAAATTTAAGTTTTAACTGTGGGTCATTAAGTAAATTACGTTATTGCAAACATAACATAATATATGCTTTGAATATGCAATGACTGAGTGCTATTTTGTATAATACAGGGACCAAGAGTGCAATTTATTTCATATTTGGAAGCTGAATTACCATCATAATCACAGTATACAGAATTAACCAAAAATGACACATATCTACAACTTTTAATTCTAACATTTGTCTTTTAAAATAATTCATCTTCTACTGCATCACTTAGTTGAATTTGAACTGAAAAGCAAACCCGACAACGAAAAGAAAAGCACAACAAACTAACAATAATCATAAAACTCTCATATCTCATGTTAAACTTTAATTACACGCACCAGTTGCAAGCAAGCAGGCAGTTCCTTCTTTTTCCCAACTGACAATGCCCAAATTTGTCATTTGACAAACAAACAACAATACAATTAGTAACCGCTATGCTATTCGTTGAGACATAATATCATCTCACCTTCTTCAAACAGAGTCCTCGATCAATCAATATCTGTAAACCGGCGATTTAAATAACAAATTGCATCATCAGTTTTATATACAAATCGAATTATAATTGAATGAAAATTTCTATTGAATTTAAAGGACCTCTATTCATTGGGCCTGTGTCTGTGTTGTTATGATATTACGAATAGAGACGGTGAAAAGCACTAATTCTATAATATGATGTTCGTTGGCTTCGGTGAACATTGTGATTATAGTAACAATTTTTTACCTTAATTTCGATTATTGGCTAAGCCTGTTGATGTTGATGGACCAAGGTTAGGGTGAGGGTGAGGTGTTTGGAAAAAGAATAGGTGTGTGCGTGTGTGTGTTTGTGAAATGAATTGAAAAAAGAATTGAACCGTGAGAGGGAGGGTTAGGAATTACAATTTCTGGAATTTCCTTTTTTAATTACATTACCGCTTATATTTATTTATTTTCTTATTTTAAACAAAATTAGTTGGTAAATATTAAATGGTAAACCCAATTTTATTTTGGGCAAGATTTTTTTACCATAATTTTTAGGTATCAAAATATAGGAAATAATTACTTATTTAATAATAATTCCATTACTGATCTAACCAATTTGGTAAATAAAAATTAACTAGGAACAATTACCTTTTTTTTTTCTTTACCAATTTGGTATATTATATTGCTTTTTTTTACTTAATACACTAGTATATATATATTTCAGTTTCATCGACTAATCAACATATTTTATTGGTAAAATATTATTAAAAAAATAAGGTTTGAGATTTATTTTAACTAATTCTTTCAAATTATTTACTATTAAATAGATGCTTATACATATTTTTTATTTGTTTGTTTGTATAGGTTATACTCACAATGAACAATGGCATGTGGTCTGTAGCAAAGATCCTCAGTCAAAGTGACGTTAATACTAATACATTACTACTTCCAAAAGAAGATTTTGAAGATCACATCGTCAAAAAATTGTCGTATGAACAATATCAAATCCTACAGACATATAAATTTCTATCAATTACCATTCATGACGTTGATACAAATGAGCTAGTGCCCATAGTCCTTAATATGGAATGTGGACAATATATAAGACATTTATTTCTTTATAATTGGAAGAAAGGATTCATCAACCGCAGAAACTTAATGCAAGGTCAAGGAATAGCATTCCGTTATTGGAATCAACAAATTCAGTTTATGGTGTTAACAGATGATTCAGAAAATCAATTTTGATATTTACTAATTTCTTTTCTAGTTACTTTTTAATAGACAATAAGGTATTGCTTTACCATTATAATAAATTTGAGTTTTTTTATGATAAGCCTCGATTATTTTTATTTTAACTACTCCCTTCAACTATTACTTTTTCCACAAATCAATCAAAAGTTGTGTGATTAAACTACACCACTGTTACTTGTAAATTAATCAGAAGCTAATTAAACAATGCTATATTCCGATTATATAATAAATGTATATAAACGCAAGTGTATACTAATGATTGTATTTTGATGTCTAGAGTATACCCGTAACATTGTTTTCTCTTGCCCACCCATCCCAACTATGGCAATGAGTGCAATATTCTATTCATTGTCTGCACTTACAAGCATGTTTACTACTTTCGCCACATCTTTATCTCTTCATTGATTCGAGTATTATTGAACCTTCTAAAGCCTTATGAAGAATTGATGAAACTTTTTTATTTTCTGAACTCTAATATTAATCATAACCTGAGGAATGTTTCTCTTTGGTTCGTTAAAAGTATTTGGTCTTTCAAATTTTTGAGTATTCACATTCATCATATTCATAGACTGAGAAGTATTGGGCATTTGTCTGATTCGTGAATCATGAACTTGTGGTCTCATAGATGATGCTGCTGATGTATTAATATTACTTCCTCGGAAATGATGATAATTACTTGTGGGCCCGGCACTTCCATATGTTTGGAACATGATTGTGAGAAGTGCAAATGTTGTTGCTGCTGCTTACTCAGTCCCTGAACTGCCCCCGGACGATCCCTTTCTTGTCCTGAAGAAGATATTCGTTCAATTTAAAACAATGTAATTGCTATTCAGCTTACTTCAAAACATATTTTCAATTTACTGCAATGCAATTGTTCTTTCTTTCAGTCTCTTCGCAGCAGAAATCTCGGAATTCCGTAAATAAACCCTATAAACTCTACCATAGATAGAAAAGAGGGATTTGGATCGCAGAATTAATTATATATATATATATTTTAAGAATTTAAACTACCGGATGGAATGCTAAAAATGTTAGTAACAGAAAAAACGATTTATCTATCAAGCAATGCATTAAAATCGAAGCTACTGTTGAGAGCTTGTAGTGATAAAATAATTGTGTGTGAAGAAGCAGAGAAGAGAAGGCACTTAAGAAAATGATTCTTATTCATTTACCTCAGAAGCTGGTGATTTGTGCGAGCCATTTATAAATGAAGGTCAAAGCAAAATCTTCAATTTTCCATGACCTTCACCTCAGCCATCTATGCAGCAAGATTCATCCACATATACAAGATCATTGATCATGATCATATTAATACCAGAGAGTGCAAGTATTGTTACTACCAACATATATACTATACTGAGTGATAAGAAATCAAGATTTGTCATATCTCATAGTGTTGTTAGACTTATGAACATAATGATTATGTGGGACCCTTTGAATATATACACATATGTACTAACATGTGTCATGATTTTGCAGAGATATAAAAGAAACAAGAAACCTTGCATCTATGGCTATTATACAAGATTTGGCTTCAAAATGTGACCGTGAAAAGAAAGAAGTTACTGTACAGAAGAAGCACATAGCTTATAAGCTTATAACTTGCTTCTTCCAAATGGTTAGATTACTGATTTAATTATTATATAGTCAAACTTTTCATTACATTTTTTAATGTCTACTGTGCAGTTTTTAATTATAGGGACGTATATTGCAATTCATTATTACTATAGAGATTTATACTACACTTTTTCATGATATAGGGAACTGTAAATCAGTTATTGTATACTACAGGGATTTAAAGCACAATTTTCATAATATAGGTACCCGTAATGCAATTCTTGCATAATATAGGGACCTATAGTGAAATTACCTAAAATTAGTGAGATATATAGTACGGTTTCTCATAATATAGGGACCTGCAATGAAATTTTTATAAGCTATAGAAATTTATAGAAATTTGTATTAATACTCGAACTTCTTTTCTTCATCTTGCTATCATAAGTCTCCATATTTCAGACTAAATTTCTTGTTTAACCCTATATATATTTACGGACGGACTATGTTGTAATTATTAGTAACTAAACATTACCCAATTATAATTCAGGTTTTGATCGTAAAGAAGCTAAAGGATCGACGAAATGAAGACTGTAAGTATTTTTAGATAATTGCACTATAGGTCCCTTAATTTTTAGAATCTTCACTTTTCCTCCAACTTTTTAGAATCATCATTCTACGCTTTGATTAACAGTTTCTTCTAGGAAGTAATGTTTCAGAAGTGGAAGAAACTATGAAAAAGCATTCTGATGAACTTTTGATCACAGTAATTATCTAACATTTAATCATTATTTTGTCAATTTGGTCAATTCCATATACAAAATTCATAACATAACTTATTTTGCAGATTAAGCACATGGAAAACATGCTTGATAAGATTTTTGACACTGTAATGGCTAATTTAAGGTAATTTTTTTTATTTAGTGAGTTTTAATGAAAGAAATCTGATTATATTACTTACAGGCCAATGTCTCGAATTGAAAACAAGAGCTTAAAAAGATGATTCGGTTTTTACCAGCTAAAAATCTACCTTTTTACCTTTTCTTTTTTACCTTTTTACCCTTTAGTCTTATTTATTTTATTTTCAAGAACAATACACTCTAATCAGGTAACTTTTTTTATCTAACTAATCAGAATTTTTTTACTTTTTTACCTTTTTTTACTTTTCTACCCTTTAATCTTATTTATTATTACAGCTAAAAGAGTTCCCTGTTTAAGCATGTAAATTGCGTGTTTAAGTCCCCGATCTTTCTGAGATTGGTAAGGTTAGCATATTTCTTTTTTTGTTTTTTTTGCAATTTAAGTCCCTGTGGTTTGGTAAAATGGTACCCTACCCCTTATGGTTTGAAAATAAGTGTATGTTGCCCTATATTTTTAGTTAATTGCAATATAGGCCCTTATATTATGCAAAAATTACACTGTAAATCCTTATATTTTGCAAAAAAATGCACTTCAGGTCTCAATGATAGTTTTAAAAAATTGGTCCTTACTTTTCAGTATAGGTTTTTACTGTTAATATTGGGACCTATAGTGCAATTATTTTTTTTGTAAGTCCTTACTTTTTTTTTTATATTGCGTTTGATTTTTCAGGATTTACCAGTGGTGGTTTTGTTCATACTCATACCTCTTCTTTCACCAACTTCTTCTAAAGGAGGGGTAAATATGTCATTTAATTAATCAAATATACAGTAACTAAATTATTAGTGTTCATTTAGTAATATTAAGTTAAAAAATTTAGGTTGGTTTTCAAGGAATAGCTGAAGCACTTGGTTTAGCAGCTGAGGTGTGAATACTGTTGTTGCAATTACTGCTATTATAGTTGTTGGAAGATTGGTAAGTTAAAGAGTTAAGTTAATTGCATTATAAGTCCCTTATATTGCTTATAATTGAATTATTCACTCCTTTTATTTTATTTTTGGATTTGCAGCTTCTTAGACCAATTAATAGACAAATTGCAGAGAATCAAAATGCCGAAATATTTTCTACGTGTACTCTTCTTGTTATATTGGGAACTAGTTTACTCACTGCTAGGGTAAGTAATCTCATTTATTTACATATTAGTCCACGAACTATAGGCTAGTTACCCAAATGGTCCTCGAACTTCATTTTTGTCTCGTAATTAGTCTCGCGTGTTAGATTTTTACAGTTAAGGACCAAGCTAGTAAAAGGTAGATAGTACAAGGACCACTTTGGGGAAATTGGACTATTTAGGTTACGAAAATACCTTAAAGTCTATATTATTTTACTATAAGGAAACGATATTCGAAACCAAATGATAAAAACACAAAGCTCGAGGGACCATTTTGAGATATTCTAAAAGTTTGAGGATTATTTGGGTAACAAAAATACCAGGGTGAAAATGGATGGAATTTAACTGCGATAAAAAAAAGTTCGAGGATTGCTTGGGCAACTTTAGAAGTTTGAGGACCATTCGTATAATTAGCCTATAGTTCAGGGACCAATTTTTGGAAAAAATTTCCTTTTTTTTGTTGGTTGAATATTTTTGTGTATTTTTCTAATAATACTATGTTAATGTGGGAATGTTTGTAGGGTATAATGTCTCCACAATTAATAGATTCTCGATTTGAATTACATGATGTTAGACGCTTGTTTCCTGCCGAAACTGAGGTATGGTGTCATTACTTCTAAAAATAAATAAAAATAAATGAATTGCGTACCTGTAGTGCAGTTTTTTGCATAATATAGGGACCTACAATGCGTTTTTCGCATCATATTGGGACCAATAGTCCACTTTTTGCATAGTGTTGTGACCTTAGTGCCTTATTTGCATAAATACGGGGATATATAGTGCTTTTTTGCATAACATAAAGACCTACAGTGCAATTTTTGCATACTATATTAGTGTAGTTTTCTCATAATATAGGGACCTATATAGCAATTAATTTAAAAGAGGATCTTATTTTGCATATTATAGGGACATAAAGTGCATTTTTTGCAAAATATAGGGACCTACATTGCAATTACTGTCTTGTTTTGCATAATATAGGGTTATCTAGTGCATTTTCAGTAGATATCAAGACCTATAGTTCAATTTATTCAAAATAGCATCTTATTTTGCCTTTTATAGAGACCTACAGTGCAATTAATATCTTGTTTTCATAATATAGAATCATCCGGTGTATTTATTGCAAAATACAGGGACCCATACTAGAATTTTTTTCAATTTATTTTAACAGGGATGATTCATTAACCTACTATTTGATAGTTGCATTATGCACTCCACATGGACCTATAGTCAATTATTTGGAAATTTACTTTTTTGTTATCTGATTCTTTTGTAGGCCTGCTTTGATGCTTCCTAGTGTAAGTATCAATATGCGACTCCTTTTAGAAGTGAGCAGGGAAATAGGAGCTTTATAGACGAATCTATTTTAGAAATGAGCCGGGAATGGGGGTCTCAGTTGCCTACTCTAGTTTGGAAGGAATCCGGGAAAGGGGTCTCAATAGCCGACTGTTTTGGAAGGGAGCCGCGAAAAGGGTCTCAATAGCCGACTGTTTTGGAAGGGAGCCGCGAAAGGGGGTCTCAATAGCCGACTATCCTATCAAAGTGTAGTCATAACATTGGCAACACGAGTATAGGCCACTATGGTATAAAGTGCAGGCAAAGATAAGACAACACTTTAAAAGGGTCGTGTAAAGGCCGAAACGAAGTCGTCAAAAGCTTGATTTCCTGTTGTAGAAAGAGCATGTGAATATGAAAACCCTAACCAATCTGAGATCTCTTCATGGTATCAGTTATGATCAATGGACGTACGTCGATGGAACCATTCTAGTAAATCTTACTGAAGTGAGTATCCACCAGTTTTCCCCGATTAAAGATGTGGCTTACACTCTGGATTCTGTTAGCAATTTTAAAAACCTTACAACTCTTTCCATGTTTGGAGAAAGTGAATCTTATAATCTTCCATCACTGGAACCTCTGGTTTCTTGTCCAAATCTCCAAAATTTGAAAATATTTGGAAAATTAGAGAAGCTTCCACCATTCAACAAATTTCCACAGTCCCTCACAAATTTTACGCTATATAACTCGAGGCTTTCGGAAGATACCATGCCTACATTGGAGAAATTTTTGAATCTGAGGAAACTCACCTTAGTCAGAGCCTATGGTGGGAAAGAATTTACATGCAGTGATAATGGTTTTCTTCAACTTGAACAACTCGAACTCAGTGATTTACCGAACTTAGAGAAATGGAATTTGGCGAATACATCCATGCCTGCCATTAGGAGATTGGAATTTGGTAAGTTAAAGATTTAAGTTAATTGCATTATAAGTCCCTTATATTGCTTATAATTGAATTATTTACTCCCTTTATTTATTTTTTTGGATTTGCAGCTTCTTAGACCAATTTATAGACAAATTGCAGAGAATCAAAATGCCGAAATATTTTCTGCGTGTACTCTTCTTGTTATATTGGGAACTAGTTTACTCACTGCTAGGGTAAGTAATCTCATTTATTTACATATTAGTCCCTGAACTGTAGGCTAGTTACCCAAATGGTCCTCGAACTTCATTTTTGTCTCGTAATTAGTCCCGCGTGTTAGATTTTTACAGTTAAGGACGAAGCTAGTAAAAGGGGGATAGTACAGGGACCACTTTGGGGAAATTGGACTATTTAGGTTACGAAAATACCATTAAGTCTATATTATTTTACTATAAGGAACGATATTCGAAACCAAATTGGTAAAAACACAAAGCTCGAGGGACCATTTTGGGAAATTCTAAAAGTTTGAGGATTATTTGGATAACAAAAATACCATGGTGAAAATGGATGGAATTTAACTGCGATATAAAAAAGTTCAAGGATTGCTTGGGCAACTTTAGAATTTTGAGGACCATTCGTATAATTAGCCAATAGTTCAGGGACAAATTTTTGGAAAAAATTTCCTTTTTTTTGTTGGTTGAATATTTTTGTGTATTTTTCTAATAATACTATGTTAATGTGGGAATGTTTGTAGGGTATAATGTCTCCACAATTAATAGATTCTCGATTTGAATTACATGATGTTAGAAGCTTCTTTCCTGCCGAAAGTGGTGTATGGTGTCATTACTTCTAAAAATAAATAAAAATAAATGAATTGCGTACATGTAGTGCAGTTTTTTGCATAATATAGGGACCTACAGTGCGTTTTTCGCATAATATTGGGACCAATAGTCCACTTTTTGCATAATGTTGTGACCTTAGTGCCTTATTTGCATAAATACAGGGATATATAGTGCTTTTTTGCATAACATAGAGACCTACAATGCAATTTTTGCATAATATATTAGTGTAGTTTTCCCATAATATAGGGACCTATAGTGCAATTAATTTAAAAGAGGATCTTATTTTGCATATTATAGGGACATAATGTGCATTTTTGCAAAATATAGGGACCTACATTGCAATTACTGTGTTGTTTTGCATAATATAGGGTTATCTAGTGTATTTTCAGTAGATATCAAGACCTATAGTTCAATTTATTCAAAATAGCATCTTATTTTGCCTTTTATAGAGACCTACAGTGCAATTAATTTCTTGTTTTACATAATATATAATCATCTAGTGTATTTATTGCAAAATACAGGGACCCATACTAGAATTATTTTTCAATTTATTTTAACAGGGATGATTCATGAACCTACTCTTTGATAGTTGCATTATGCACTTCACAGGGACATATAGTGCAATTATTTGGATATTTACTTTTTTGTTATCTGATTCTTTTGTAGGCCTGCTTTGATGCTTCCTAGTGTAAGTATCAATAGGCGACTCCTTTTATAAGTGAGCCGGGAAATAGGAGCTTTATAGACGACTCTATTTTAGAAATGAGCCGGGAATGGGGGTCTCAATTGCCTACTCTAGTTTGGAAGGAGCCGGGAAAGGGGTTTCAATTGCCTACTGTTTGGGAAGGAAGCCGGGAAAGGGGTCTCAATAGCCGACAGTTTTGGAAGGGAGCCGCGAAAGGGGTCTCAATAGCCGACTGTTTTGGAAGGGAGCCGCGAAAGGGGGTCTCAATAGCCGACTATCCTATCAAAGTGTAGTCATAACATTGGCAACACGAGTATAGGCCACTATGGTATAAAGTGCAGGCAAAGATAAGACAACACTTTAAAAAGGTCGTCTAAAGGCCGAAACGAAGTCTTGATTTCCTGTTGTCGAAGTAGTTCAGATTCTTCTAACTATCGCACCCGAAAAATCCAGATGGAAAAACATGTCGTTGAATCATTTTCAGGTATGTATATATTTCACTACCCTTGGAATCTACTGTACACATTTTAATTAGTTTCTTGCTCCTCTAGCAAAAATTTGGAGATACACGATGGACAAGATTCTCCTCAATTGGAGATAAAGGAGATTACATCAAAGAAACAATGCTTAGATCGTTGCTTGTGTTCTGAGAAGGGTTTGAAAGAAGTAGATACGAAGAAGGTTTTGTAGGGCTCAATTGATAAAATTGTGGATTTGACTAAGCCCCGATTTGAATCATTCTGCGAAAATATTTAGGTTCCCTTCTCAGAAATATCTTGATCATATATGTATTTTTGAGATTCATCTCAAAATCATTTAGTTTTACTAGAAAAAAATTAAGTTCATATAAACCGGTATTATTAGTAGGTAAAGTACAATACAGAATATATTCGAACAAGATAGCTAACTGGTGTTGATGATTAAATGTTTAGGCGATACATATTTTCATTTTTCATATAATCTCGAGTGTGTTTTTAAAAGAGAAATAAATATATCATAACATGAATAATAATCATTTGTCTTATATTTATTTTGTTGTTTTTAACGTAACAACTTTCAGAAGATAATTTAACAGTAGGGTTAATCATCTTAAACGACTGATAATCCTTTGTTATTATTGATAATTAATATTTGTTTTTCATATATCTAATGTGAAAAGACATATAAAAAAAATAACTTTTCGTAATAGGATACTTACAATTATGCTCGGTCGTGTGGTCTGATAATTCTACTAATCATAATAGTTTGGATGAAAGTAATTAAAGTGCTAGATTTTTGACAGACTTCTCCAAGCTAATCGTTAAAATGGCTTATGTATTCTGGTTTTACCAATTTTAACAAAACGTGTCCTTAAGGGTTATGGCTTCAAATTATAAAAAAAATGCATTTGCTACAAGAAATAAGGTTTGTACTACTACTACCGGGTCATGACTCTCTATCTTTAAAATGGTCAACGAAGTTCTGAAGATCAAAATGGTCGCGATATAAAAATATATGTCGACGACATAAATGTTTAAAATTGACTTGTCTTTCTTCTCAATACTTGAAATGCTTTGGTTCTCATTGACAAAAATCGAAGAAACTTCGTTCGGCTAGTTTGTTTTCATGCTTTTCTTCTTTACATGTAGAATCGGAATAATCACCACTAGGTATAAACACTCATGTTCTTTTACTAGGGCAAATCACAAGAACTCCGATGAATTGACAAGACTTTACCTTGAGGCTTATGCGCATCGAATTAATAAAAGTTCCTATCAAACATTTTTCAAATTCATTTCTATAGATCAGAAGCTGCATATCAACTTAATTAATTAGTTAGTAAATGAATTTGGATATTAACAAAACACATAAGTATTGCTTTCATCAGAAAAATTCACAAATTAAAAAGCATCATCGAGTGCCCAAAATAGTAAAAAAACAAGTATTATTAGAGAAGCTCATTAATTCTCAAGCCAAAGAAGAAAAAAGTATAAGTTTCCAGAATGATTCACTTCATCTTGCTACTCAAAATCATGCTATTAATTTAGGTTTCATCAATTTTTCCGCTTCTTCATTTTTCCGCTTCTTCATTTTTCCGCTTCTTCAAGCATCTTAGGAAGAACTCTAAGGAAAGTTATTCTTATTGAGCATGTAAAAATCATATATAATATATAAGATAACTCTTCGTGATAGCTTAAACTTTTGAGAGAATTGGTTGTCTAACATGGTAATAGAGCCTAGATCCATAAGAGGTCGCGGGTTCGAGTCTTGCCGTCGTCACCTAATTTAAAAATTCACGTAGCAAAGACTAGACATGCAAAAAATGACATGAATCTAGCTTGCACGTGAGGGGTCGTATTGAGCATGTAAAACTCATATATAATATATAAGATAACTCCTCCTGATAAAAACTCATATATAATATATAAGATAACTCTTTCTCTTATCAAAGATTGTGTCACCTCTGTTAGTTACAATGTGTTGATAAATGGGCACAAAGCAGGATCCTTTACCCCCTCTAGAGGGTTAAGGAAAAGGGACCCACTTTCTCCCTACTTATTTACCATTGTTTCTAATGTTCTTTCCCTTTTAATTGAAAAAGAAGTTGATGCTGGAGTCATTAAGGGTATTAAACTCAGTAAGAATGGCCCTGACCTTCATCATCTGCTCTTCGCAGATGACTCTATTTTCATTCTGAGAAACAATGTCTTTGAAATTCATGCATTCAGGGAAATTCTCTATAAATTTTGTTTTGCTTCTGGGCTGTCCATTAGTCTCAACAAGTCCTCCATCTTTCTGAGCCTTAATACCTCTGAATCCCTTAAACATTCTATCACTGAAGCATTTCGTATGCCCATAACAGAGAATTTGGGGTTATATCTAGGCCTTTCTACGGAATGGGGTAAGTCCAAACCAAAGCTATGGATTCCTGAATTTCAAAAACTGCTAAGAAACTCGTTGGTTGAAAAAAGTCCCTTCTTTCTATGGCAGGAAAAACTGTTCTTATATCCTCTGTCATCCATGCTTTCCCTACGTATTTCATATCCCTTCTGGCTATCCCTAAAGGAGTTATTAGTAAAATCAACTCCCTTACTAGCCACTTATTATGGGGTAATGAAGAAGATCATGGGGTTCATTGGGTGAACTGGAATAGGATTTCTTCCCCTAAAGCTTTACGTAGTATTGGAATTAAGAATTTAGAAGCTTTCAATATCGTTCTCTTAGCCAGACAAGCGTGGTCTATTCTTACCCATCCTAACTCCCTTGTTCATCTTGTACTTAAAGACTTGTACTTCCCCAACTTTGATCTGCTCGATTCTTGCTCTATGAGAGTAGCCTCATGGATTTGGAATAACATTCGCAAAGGATGCTCTTTTTTTAAAGAGAACTCTATTAAATCTATTGGGGATGGTTACTCTACTAATATTTGGGAGGACAACTGGACAGGTAATATTCTATCTAAACCCCCAAATAATAGTGATGACCCCTCCTTCCCTAAATTTGTTCCAGACCTCTTTTCCTCTTCTACTAAGTTATGGAAATATGATATGCTGTCTCAATTATTCCACGCGGACACTGCTGCTAATATTCTCCACCTCAATCCCCTTCCATAATCTGGCCTTTTACCAATAATGGAATTTATTCTAGCAAATTTGGATATTTACTAGCTGTATCTTCCTTGGTTATCCCTCCCCCACATCCTGGTACTTCCAGTTTTTCTGATAGTGATTTACTTAAAATTTCATGGTCCTCTAATATTCCTCCAAAGTTCAAATTCTTTTTCTGTCGCATTCTTTCTAATGCCCTCTCTACTGAGTGTAACAGGTACTCTAGAAATGCTCAACCACAGATATCTGCCATATCTGTCTGAAGGAAGAAGAACCCCTTGAACATCTTTTACTTAAATGTGAATGGACTAGGAAATTTTGGTGTATCTCCCCCCTTCACTGTCAGACCGATCATTATTATAGTATGGGGATTAACTCTAGGATAGGTACCCTTATTGATAAAGGAAAAAATAGAAGTGAGAAGAGTAATATTTAAGTACTATCATCCTTTGTTTTTGGGTTATCTGGCTTACTAGGAACCAAAGCTTTTCCCGAGACTAAAGTTTTGCGAGCTAATTCGACTCCTTCAGCAAGAGAGTTTACGCGACCACTGACCAAAAGTGCGTGCAGCTTCTGCATTTAGCACCTGTCATTTAATACCAATAAAACCGTTTATTTATTCAAAATTTGCTCTATAGGTCCCTACACTATAAGAGACTTAATATTGCATCGCAAATAGAACCTTTTTCTCCTGATAACACTCTTCTATACAGGACCTCCAGCACGCAAATCCTCTAGAGTGCATCGAGGTATCCAAGAATCCACTAATAAATAATTAATTTTAATTTAGCTTAATCGATCTAAATACACTTCATTTTCCAACTAATGCATTAATTTTTAAAATTAATTTCAAGATACTTACATGGATCAAATGAGAACTTCTCAATTTTGTCTAAAGTAACACCATACACTATCCCCGTCCTGCAAAAAATAGTTGTGAAAGGTGGAAGCATTCATTTGGATGGTTGGATGGCGAAGGTACACCACTCTTTTATATTTATTTGGTTTTGTTTGCCTAGCTAATTTTTTTTTTTTTTTTGAGAATTACTAGAGTTTTGTTTGTTACCACAGAAGAGTGCCTATTGAATTAAAAAAGAAACCCTGATCTGAAAAAAGAACAAATTGAAGATATACTAAAATCATATCTTGGAGTGAAGAAGGTTATTTGGCTGCCTCAATTCCAATATTCTCGATTTTCTGCTTACATACATGTATTTACAGATAATGATGATAACATGTGTTGTTTCGTGAAACCTGGTAAGGTTATGTTGTCCTGGACTGATGATAAATTGGACCCTCAGTATGAGAGAGTTCTCAATAACACCTCAGATTTTAATGACAGAGGAAGAGTCTGCAGGTAAAAAAACACTTAGTTACCGTTCCAGAATGTATTGGTGAATTTGTTTGTAACATATTGATGACAGGATGGTGATGAAACTAAAGCGAGACAGCGGGTATTAGTATTGCTGCTTCATATGTAAATTTTTATACATTGCTCCCCAATTTGGGATTAAAAAATTCGTCCAATTTTTGCATAGTGTAGGGACCTATAGTACAATTAACTCAAAAATTTATACAGAGATATATAACCCAATGCTTAGTGCTATTAGTTAATTAGATCTTGTGTAGGCCCTGCTTGTGTGGTTTGTGTTCCTTTCATAAGACATTTTCAAGAGCAGCTATGGAAATAGTTCGTGCTTAGGTCTCAATTTTCTTCTTACTTCACTAATCGAAGATTGAGGAATCGCCAAAGGTTTTTACTATTTGAAAATGTAGATTGAGAATTGGAATGTACTACCAGAATACGTTACATATGATTGGAGGTAAATTTAAGTTTTAACTGTGGGTCATTAAGTAAATTACGTTATTGCAAACATAACATAATATATGCTTTGAATATGCAATGACTGAGTGCTATTTTGTATAATACAGGGACCAAGAGTGCAATTTATTTCATATTTGGAAGCTGAATTACCATCATAATCACAGTATACAGAATTAACCAAAAATGACACATATCTACAACTTTTAATTCTAACATTTGTCTTTTAAAATAATTCATCTTCTACTGCATCACTTAGTTGAATTTGAACTGAAAAGCAAACCCGACAACGAAAAGAAAAGCACAACAAACTAACAATAATCATAAAACTCTCATATCTCATGTTAAACTTTAATTACACGCACCAGTTGCAAGCAAGCAGGCAGTTCCTTCTTTTTCCCAACTGACAATGCCCAAATTTGTCATTTGACAAACAAACAACAATACAATTAGTAACCGCTATGCTATTCGTTGAGACATAATATCATCTCACCTTCTTCAAACAGAGTCCTCGATCAATCAATATCTGTAAACCGGCGATTTAAATAACAAATTGCATCGTCAGTTTTATATACTAATCGAATTATAATTGAACAAAAATAAGTACAGAATTTCAAGTGTAAAGATAAGATTCCAACCTGTGAAAATTTCTATTGAATTTAACGGACCTCTATTCATTGGGCCTGTGTCTGTGTTGTTATGATATTACGAATAGAGACGGTGAAAAGCACTAATTCTATAATATGATGTTCGTTGGCTTCGGTGAACATTGTGATTATAGTAACAATTTTTTACCTTAATTCGATTATTGGCTAAGCCTGTTGATGTTGATGGACCAAGGTTAGGGTGAAGGTGAGGTGTTTGGAAAAAGAATTGGTGTGTGCGTGTGTGTGTGTTTGTGAAATGAATTGAAAAAAGAATTGAACCGTGAGAGGGAGGGTTAGGAATTACAATTTCTGGAATTTCCTTTTTTAATTACATTACCGCTTATATTTTTTTTTTTTCTTATTTTAAACAAAATTAGTTGGTAAATATTAAATGGTAAACCCAATTTTATTTTGGGCAAGATTTTTTTACCATAATTTTTAGGTATCAAAATATAGGAAATAATTACTTATTTAATAATAATTCCATTACTGATCTAACCAATTTGGTAAATAAAAATTAACTAGGAACAATTACCTTTTTTTTTTCTTTACCAATTTGGTATATTATATTGCTTTTTTTTACTTAATACACTAGTATATATATACTTCAGTTTCATCGACTAATCAACATATTTTATTGGTAAAATATTATTAAAAAAATAAGGTTTGAGATTTATTTTAACTAATTCTTTCAAATTATTTACTATTAAATAGATGCTTATACATATTTTTTATTTGTTTGTTTGTATAGGTTATACTCACAATGAACAATGGCATGTGGTCTGTAGCAAAGATCCTCAGTCAAAGTGACGTTAATACTAATACATTACTACTTCCAAAAGAAGATTTTGAAGATCACATCGTCAAAAAATTGTCGTATGAACAATATCAAATCCTACAGACATATAAATTTCTATCAATTACCATTCATGACGTTGATACAAATGAGCTAGTGCCCATAGTCCTTAATATGGAATGTGGACAATATATAAGATATTTATTTCTTTATAATTGGAAGAAAGGATTCATCAACCGCAGAAACTTAATGCAAGGTCAAGGAATAGCATTCCGTTATTGGAATCAACAAATTCAGTTTATGGTGTTAACAGATGATTCAGAAAATCAATTTTGATATTTACTAATTTCTTTTCTAGTTACTTTTTAATAGACAATAAGGTATTGCTTTACCATTATAATAAATTTGAGTTTTTTTATTATAAGCCTCGATTATTTTTATTTTAACTACTCCCTTCAACTATTACTTTTTCCACAAATCAATCAAAAGTTGTGTGATTAAACTACACCACTGTTACTTGTAAATTAATCAGAAGCTAATTAAACAATGCTATATTCCGATTATATAATAAATGTATATAAACGCAAGTGTATACTAATGATTGTATTTTGATGTCTAGAGTATACCCGTAACATTGTTTTCTCTTGCCCACCCATCCCAACTATGGCAATGAGTGCAATATTCTATTCATTGTCTGCACTTACAAGCATGTTTACTACTTTCGCCACATCTTTATCTCTTCATTGATTCGAGTATTATTGAACCTTCTAAAGCCTTATGAAGAATTGATGAAACTTCTTTATTTTCTGAACTCTAATATTAATCATAACCTGAGGAATGTTTCTCTTTGGTTCGTTAAAAGTATTTGGTCTTTCAAATTTTTGAGTATTCACATTCATCATATTCATAGACTGAGAAGTATTGGGCATTTGTCTGATTCGTGAATCATGAACTTGTGGTCTCATAGATGATGCTGCTGATGTATTAATATTACTTCCTCGGAAATGATGATAATTACTTGTGGGCCCGGCACTTCCATATGTTTGGAACATGATTGTGAGAAGTGCAAATGTTGTTGCTGCTGCTTACTCAGTCCCTGAACTGCCCCCGGACGATCCCTTTCTTGTCCTGAAGAAGATATTCGTTCAATTTAAAACAATGTAATTGCTATTCAGCTTACTTCAAAACATATTTTCAATTTACTGCAATGCAATTGTTCTTTCTTTCAGTCTCTTCGCAGCAGAAATCTCGGAATTCCGTAAATAAACCCTATAAACTCTACCATAGATAGAAAAGAGGGATTTGGATCGCAGAATTAATTATATATATATATATATATATATATATTTTAAGAATTTAAACTACCGGATGGAATGCTAAAAATGTTAGTAACAGAAAAAACGATTTATCTATCAAGCAATGCATTAAAATCGAAGCTACTGTTGAGAGCTTCTAGTGATAAAATAATTGTGTGTGAAGAAGCAGAGAAGAGAAGGCACTTAAGAAAATGATTCCTATTCATTTACCTCAGAAGCTGGTGATTTGTGCGAGCCATTTATAAATGAAGGTCAAAGCAAAATCTTCAATTTTCCATGACCTTCACCTCAGCCATCTATGCAGCAAGATTCATCCACATATACAAGATCATTGATCATGATCATATTAATACCAGAGAGTGCAAGTATTGTTACTACCAACATATATACTATACTGAGTGATAAGAAATCAAGATTTATCATATCTCATAGTGTTGTTAGACTTATGAACATAATGATTATGTGGGACCCTTTGAATATATACACATATGTACTAACATGTGTCATGATTTTGCAGAGATATAAAAGAAACAAGAAACCTTGCATCTATGGCTATTATACAAGATTTGGCTTCAAAATGTGACCGTGAAAAGAAAGAAGTTACTGTACAGAAGAAGCACATAGCTTATAAGCTTATAACTTGCTTCTTCCAAATGGTTAGATTACTGATTTAATTATTATATAGTCAAACTTTTCATTACATTTTTTAATGTCTACTGTGCAGTTTTTAATTATAGGGACGTATATTGCAATTCATTATTACTATAGAGATTTATACTACACTTTTTCATGATATAGGGAACTGTAAATCAGTTATTGTATACTACAGGGATTTAAAGCACAATTTTCATAATATAGGTACCCGTAATGCAATTCTTGCATAATATAGGGACCTATAGTGAAATTACCTAAAAATAGTGAGATATATAGTACGATTTCTCATAATATAGGGACCTGCAAGGAAATTTTTATAAGCTATAGAAATTTATAGTATAGGTTTTCATCATATAGGGACCTGTAATGCAATTTTTGTATAATATAGGGACCTAGTGCAATTACCTCAAAGAATTAGAGATTTATAGTACAATATTTCATAATATAGGTTAATTTAATGCAATATTTGTATATACTATAGTCTATACGGATTTATAGTACAATTTATCATAATTTAGGGACCTGTAATGCCTTTTTTGCATTATAGAGGGACCTATAGTGCAATTATCTCAATAAACTAGAGATCTATAGTACGCTATTGCAAATATAGGGACCTGTAATGCAATTTTTATGTACTATAAATATTTATAGTAAAATTTTATATAATATAGGGACCTGTAATGCAATTATCTTTGCTTTGATCTTGCATTGAAGAAAGCAATTGAGGTAACTCATTCATAGAAAATATCTTTGGAAACCATTTTCTTTTTCGGGGAATAATTTATATATCAAATGTGGTTTGGCTTTTATCCCTGAAGTTTCTTATCCCAGTTGCTATTATAGTTCTCTAAGCAGGACACAGAAGATGCGCTCTCTCGAGCATTCTTTGTTGAATCCTAGCGAAACTTAGTACATGATAACAATTCTTGAGAATAATTAAGCTATCCGTGAAATAATTTGAAGGGTTTTATTGATGAAGTCTGAGAAAAGCTGCACTATTTCCAAAGATCATTTAAGTAGAGACTTCAAAAACATGGAAAACTATTCGCAACGGTGTTTGTGTACGAAGAATAAAGAGAAATATAATGGGGGTTAAATCTTGCTACACTACAATTACAAAAAAAGCAACTATTGACTTGTAAAATATTAAGGTAAGAAAACGAACTAAAAGAATTTAACACAGACAATTAATAACCATCCTCGATGGAGTAAGCTCACTTTTTTCTAATGTTTAGTTGCAGGAGAAAAGTCACTAAACTTACAGAAAAACTTATGGGGCAAAAATAATTTAAGGTCCGTTTGTATAACTAATAATTTTAAATCCTTTGAATTTGCATTTCTTCTTACACTTAAGGTTGATCAAAGCTGATAGGAAATTTTTTTACACAACTCTCTAATAAGCATGTGCCTATCCATCTGTTGGGTATCTGTAATATACACAACTAATAGGTTGTGAATGGCCGTAATTTACCATTCAATTTGCACAAATATTAATCTTCCTTACAACATGCTTTAACACATATTATCTTTTCTATACGTGAGTATAGGAGATACTCATTGCGGAAACATCTCTATAGCGCAAGTCATGAGGCACATGTTAGTTCATAACCCACTTGTGGTTCTTCTTTTGTTTGTAATCAATGGGAAAAAAAGAAGCATATTTAATATTATCTTCTCTCATTCAGGTTCATGTAACTTTCTCTTAGAAGAAACGCAGACTACATTAATCAGTAAAAAAAATTTGTCATTTACATCCCTGATGTTGCAAAATTGTGACTCAGACAGGGATCAAAGGTGCAATATATTGGAACAACACGTGTATATTTGCTAACTGTAAAAATACATGGGACATACATCAGTGGTGCAATCAACCATTTTTCCTTTTATGTATTTTGTAAGCATGATAAGTCAAGACACACCATTTTTGACAAAGTAACCAGTACTTCAATAATAGTATACCAAAGCTATAATCATTACTTCTTAACCGTTTCTCTTTTGTCAAATGTAAGGTTTCAAGTCAGTAATCGATGATCCTTAGTGGATAGTTGAGTGTTTGATTTTAGCTTCAACCTTTTGTTATCACTGTCCATGTTATCATTGTAGTGGATAGGAATTTTAATTTAGAGAAGGAAAGCACTTAAGGTTAGTTCTTCTTTTGTGCTCCAAAAGGCTATTTATGGCTTAAAGTTTTGTATCTTAATTAATAGTAGACGTATCACGTTTGTATGCTATTTGATTATTCAAAGATGCTTCTGTGCGTTTTGGCCAATAGGCGCATATTTGATCATGTAACTATTCTGTGATTCTTTAGAAAAAACCAATGCTGCTAAAAAGTCGGTATGTATTTTGCTCAAAAGTTAATTATTTTCTTAATGACTCGTGGATCTTTTTAACTCCTATCAACAGATTATAATCATTTTTCAAGCCAACATGATCTAATAAGTACCTAAAGCTTCAAGCTTGAAAGGGAAATGGTCAAATTATCTGAATTGAGCATTTTGAGGTATCAAATTGATAAGAGTAAAACCAGGAATTATTAATTTAAGTCTAGAAGTCTGTAAATTGGATTAAAATTTCTCTTTTAGTATATCAGTTGTTAGATGCTTTTGGAGTTGCAAGTGTATGGTTTATCAAATGAAATTGGTGAGATGTTACAGCTGGGATCCAATATTGAAGAACCTTCAGATCAAATAAATGGAAACAGAGAAAATAACCACTCTTATTCCCTTTTTAATCAACCTCTATTGATGAGTTTCAAAGCTCCCTCTTTAGGCTTGACTGGATTATATTTATCTCAGGAATACTTGCTTCATCATGAATAGTGCTCTCTAATGTTTAGTCCATACAGATAAGCTCGTTGATTATTTTTTAGCAGATTTTTGAAAGGATCTGTATTTTGACAATCCTTTGGGTATGAATGTAAGTATTTCTTATTATCGAGTCTTTTATTATCTCCGTGGGCTTTTCTGAAGTTATTTTTCTTGATCAGGGCAAGTTATTATCGAGTCTTTTATTGCCCAGATGAAGAAGTAGCAAACGAGCATTGGAAAATAATCTAGCACGTAATAGCTCAATCATAGTCAATCTATGCCAAGTAAGTATATCATTATTTATGCAAAAGGTCCTTTAAGTTCTTAAATTCGATCCGTTTATGTATCAATCTTTACCCCTTCCTTCAACAACGATACACGCGATAACTGTAACGGTGGTGAGTAGCACCAGATCGTATCCTCCATGTCCCGTCACAGTAAATATGCCTAATGATGGAAAATTAAATTATCTTATTCAATCTTTATCCACAGCTTGTGAGTATGGGACAACGAAACTTTGTTAATAGTCGAGGTATTTTATGTATTGTAAAATGGTAAAAACTAAAATGTTGATTTTCTTTTTTACTGCAGATATACAATACTTGTATATTTAGTTATTGCAAATAGAATGCCAAAGGATTATATTAACTCTCACTTGACCGTATAAAATACGAGTCCAAAGTTATGGTCGTATTATTAACTGTTTAATTGGGTAAATTGCACCTTTGGTCCCTGTTGTATGTGAAATAATCATATATACACAGCACGCGAATGTTTCCAACCTTTTGAAACACAGGGCTATTTCGTATAATACAGGGACCAAGAGTGCAGTTTATTAGATATAGTAATTAGAGGCCGGTTTTCTCATACGTACGTATCCTATACTTTATAATCTACGTGAATGAACTTTACTATTAGTCATCATGTTAAATTTTAAAGTAGTCAACCATTGAAACTTAAACAACTATGTCTGTGTTATGCATGTCTATGTAACATTGTATTAATACTCGAACTTCTTTTCTTCATCTTGCTATCATAAGTCTCCATATTTCAGACTAAATTTCTTGTTTAAGGTAATTCATGTCTTAACCCTATATATATTTACGGACGGACTATGTTGTAATTATTAGTAACTAAACATTACCCAATTATAATTCAGGTTTTGATCGTAAAGAAGCTAAAGGATCGACGAAATGAAGACCGTAAGTATTTTTAGATAATTGCACTATAGGTCCCTTAATTTTTAGAATCTTCACTTTTCCTCCAACTTTTTAGAATCATCATTCTACGCTTTGATTAACAGTTTCTTCTAGGAAGTAATGTTTCAGAAGTGGAAGAAACTATGAAAAAGCATTCTGATGAACTTTTGATCACAGTAATTATCTAACATTTAATCATTATTTGGTCAATTTGGTCAATTCCATATACAAAATTCATAACATAACTTATTTTGCAGATTAAGCACATGGAAAACATGCTTGATAAGATTTTTGACACTATAATGGCTAATTTAAGGTAATTTTTTTTATTTAGTGAGTTTTAATGAAAGAAATCTGATTATATTACTTACAGGCCAATGTCTCGAATTGAAAACAAGAGCTTAAAAAGATGATTCAGTTTTTACCAGCTACAAATCTACCTTTTTACCTTTTCTTTTTTACCTTTTTACCCTTTAGTCTTATTTATTTTATTTTCAAGAACAATACACTCTAATCAGGTAACTTTTTTTATCTAACTAATCAGAATTTTTTTACTTTTTTACCTTTTTTTACTTTTCTACCCTTTAATCTTATTTATTATTACAGCTAAAAGAGTTCCCTGTTGAAGCATGTAAATTGCGTGTTTAAGTCCCCGATCTTTCTGAGATTGGTAAGGTTATCATATTTCTTTTTTTGTTTTTTTTGCAATTTAAGTCCCTGTGGTTTGGTAAAATGGTACCCTACCCCTTATGGTTTGAAAATAAGTGTATGTTGCCCTATATTTTTAGTTAATTGCAATATAGGCCCCTATATTATGCAAAAATTACACTGTAAATCCTTATATTTTGCAAAAAATGCACTTCAGGTCTCAATGATAGTTTTAAAAAATTGGTCCTTACTTTTCAGTATAGGTTTTTACTGTTAATATTGGGACCTATAGTGCAATTATTTTTTTTGTAAGTCCTTACTTTTTTTTATATTGCGTTTGATTTTTCAGGATTTACCAGTGGTGGTTTTGTTCATACTCATACCTCTTCTTTCACCAACTTCTTCTAAAGGAGGGGTAAATATGTCATTTAATTAATCAAATATACAGTAACTAAATTATTAGTGTTTATTTAGTAATATTAAGTTAAAAAATTTAGGTTGGTTTTCAAGGAATAGCTGAAGCACTTGGTTTAGCAGCTGAGCTGTGAATACTGTTGTTGCAATTACTGCTATTATAGTTGTTGGAAGATTGGTAAGTTAAAGAGTTAAGTTAATTGCATTGTAAGTCCCTTATATTGCTTATAATTGAATTATTCACTCCTTTTATTTTATTTTTGGATTTGCAGCTTCTTAGACCAATTAATAGACAAATTGCAGAGAATCAAAATGCCGAAATATTTTCTACGTGTACTCTTCTTGTTATATTGGGAACTAGTTTACTCACTGCTAGGGTAAGTAATCTCATTTATTTACATATTAGTCCACGAACTATAGGCTAGTTACCCAAATGGTCCTCGAACTTCATTTTTGTCTCGTAATTAGTCTCGCGTGTTAGATTTTTACAGTTAAGGACCAAGCTAGTAAAAGGGAGATAGTACAAGGACCACTTTGGGGAAATTGGACTATTTAGGTTACGAAAATACCTTAAAGTCTATATTATTTTACTATAAGGAAACGATATTCGAAACCAAATGATAAAAACACAAAGCTCGAGGGACCATTTTGAGAAATTCTAAAAGTTTGAGGATTATTTGGGTAACAAAAATACCAGGGTGAAAATGGATGGAATTTAACTGCGATAAAAAAAAGTTCGAGGATTGCTTGGGCAACTTTAGAAGTTTGAGGACCATTCGTATAATTAGCCTATAGTTCAGGGACCAATTTTTGGAAAAAATTTCCTTTTTTTTGTTGGTTGAATATTTTTGTGTATTTTTCTAATAATACTATGTTAATGTGGGAATGTTTGTAGGGTATAATGTCTCCACAATTAATAGATTCTCGATTTGAATTACATGATGTTAGACGCTTGTTTCCTGCCGAAAGTGAGGTATGGTGTCATTACTTCTAAAAATAAATAAAAATAAATGAATTGTGTACCTGTAGTGCAGTTTTTTGCATAATATAGGGACCTACAATGCGTTTTTCGCATCATATTGGGACCAATAGTCCACTTTTTGCATAGTGTTGTGACCTTAGTGCCTTATTTGCATAAATACGGGGATATATAGTGCTTTTTTGCATAACATAAAGACCTACAGTGCAATTTTTGCATAATATATTAGTGTAGTTTTCTCATAATATAGGGACCTATATAGCAATTAATTTAAAAGAGGATCTTATTTTGCATATTATAGGGACATAAAGTGCATTTTTTGCAAAATATAGGGACCTACATTGCAATTACTGTCTTGTTTTGCATAATATAGGGTTATCTAGTGCATTTTCAGTAGATATCAAGACCTATAGTTCAATTTATTCAAAATAGCATCTTATTTTGCCTTTTATAGAGACCTACAGTGCAATTAATATCTTGTTTTCATAATATTGAATCATCCGGTGTATTTATTGCAAAATACAGGGACCCATACTAGAATTTTTTTCAATTTATTTTAACAGGGATGATTCATTAACCTACTCTTTGATAGTTTCATTATGCACTCCACATGGACCTATAGTGCAATTATTTGGAAATTTACTTTTTTGTTATCTGATTCTTTTGTAGGCCTGCTTTGATGCTTCCCAGTGTAAGTATCAATATGCGACTCCTTTTAGAAGTGAGCTGGGAAATAGAAGCTTTATAGACGAATCTATTTTAGAAATGAGCCGGGAATGGGGGTCTCAGTTGCCTACTCTAGTTTGGAAGGAATCCGGGAAAGGGGTCTCAATAGCCGACTGTTTTGGAAGGGAGCCGCGAAAAGGGTCTCAATAGCCGACTGTTTTGAAGGGAGCCGCGAAAGGGGGTCTCAATAGCCGACTATCCTATCAAAGTGTAGTCATAACATTGGCAACACGAGTATAAGCCACTATGGTATAAAGTGCAGGCAAAGATAAGACAACACTTTAAAAGGGTCGTGTAAAGGCCGAAACGAAGTCGTCAAAAGCTTGATTTCCTGTTGTAGAAGGAGCATGTGAATATGAAAACCCTAACCAATCTGAGATCTCTTCATGGTATCAGTTATGATCAATGGACGTACGTCGATGGAACCATTCTAGTAAATCTTACTGAAGTGAGTATCCACCAGTTTTCCCCGATTAAAGATGTGGCTTACACTCTGGATTCTGTTAGCAATTTTAAAAACCTTACAACTCTTTCCATGTTTGGAGAAAGTGAATCTTATAATCTTCCATCACTGGAACCTCTGGTTTCTTGTCCAAATCTCCAAAATTTGAAAATATTTGGAAAATTAGAGAAGCTTCCACCATTCAACAAATTTCCACAGTCCCTCACAAATTTTACGCTATATAACTCGAGGCTTTCGGAAGATACCATGCCTACATTGGAGAAATTTTTGAATCTGAGGAAACTCACCTTAGTCAGAGCCTATGGTGGGAAAGAATTTACATGCAGTGATAATGGTTTTCTTCAACTTGAACAACTCGAACTCAGTGATTTACCGAACTTAGAGAAATGGAATTTGGCAAATACATCCATGCCTGCCATTAGGAGATTGGAATTTGGTAAGTTAAAGAGTTAAGTTAATTGCATTATAAGTCCCTTATATTGCTTATAATTGAATTATTTACTCCCTTTATTTATTTTTTTGGATTTGCAGCTTCTTAGACCAATTTATAGACAAATTGCAGAGAATCAAAATGCCGAAATATTTTCTGCGTGTACTCTTCTTGTTATATTGGGAACTAGTTTACTCACTGCTAGGGTAAGTAATCTCATTTATTTACATATTAGTCCCTGAACTATAGGCTAGTTACCCAAATGGTCCTCGAACTTCATTTTTGTCTCGTAATTAGTCCCGCGTGTTAGATTTTTACAGTTAAGGACGAAGCTAGTAAAAGGGGGATAGTACAGGGACCACTTTGGGGAAATTGGACTATTTAGGTTACGAAAATACCATTAAGTCTATATTATTTTACTATAAGGAACGATATTCGAAACCAAATTGGTAAAAACACAAAGCTCGAGGGACCATTTTGGGAAATTCTAAAAGTTTGAGGATTATTTGGATAACAAAAATACCATGGTGAAAATGGATGGAATTTAACTGCGATATAAAAAAGTTCAAGGATTGCTTGGGCAACTTTAGAATTTTGAGGACCATTCGTATAATTAGCCTATAGTTCAGGGACAAATTTTTGGAAAAAATTTCCTTTTTTTTGTTGGTTGAATATTTTTGTGTATTTTTCTAATAATACTATGTTAATGTGGGAATGTTTGTAGGGTATAATGTCTCCACAATTAATAGATTCTCGATTTTAATTACATGATGTTAGACGCTTGTTTCCTGCCGAAAGTGAGGTATGGTGTCATTACTTCTAAAGATAAATAAAAATAAATGAATTGCGTACCTGTAGTGCAGTTTTTTGCATAATATAGGGATCTACAGTGCGTTTTTCGCATAATATTGGGACCAATAGTCCATTTTTTGCATAATGTTGTGACCTTAGTGCCTTATTTGCATAAATACAGGGATATATAGTGCTTTTTTGCATAACATAGAGACCTACAGTGCAATTTTTGCATAATATATTAGTGTAGTTTTCTCATAATATAGGGACCTATAGTGCAATTAATTTAAAAGAGTATCTTAATTTGCATATTATAGGGACATAAAGTGCATTTTTTGCAAAATATAGGGACCTACATTGCAATTACTGTGTTGTTTTGCATTATATAGGGTTATCTAGTGCATTTTCAGTAGATATCAAGACCTATATTTCAATTTATTCAAAATAGCATCTTATTTTGCCTTTTATAGAGACCTGCAGTGTAATTAATATCTTGTTTTACATAATATAGAATCATCCAGTGTATTTATTGCAAAATATAGGGACCCATACTAGAATTATTTTTCAATTTATTTTAACAGGGATGATTCATTAACCTACTCTTTGATAGTTGCATTATGCACTCCACAGGGACTTATAGTGCAATTATTTGGATATTTACTTTTTTGTTATCTGATTCTTTTGTAGGCCTGCTTTGATGCTTCCTAGTGTAAGTATCAATATGCGACTCCTTTTAGAAGTGAGCTGGGAAATAGGAGCTTTATAGGTGATTCTATTTTAGAAATGAGCCGGGAATGAGGGTCTTAGTTGCCTGCTCTAGTTTGGAAGAAGCCGGGAAAGGGGTTTCAATTGCCTACTGTTTGGGAAGGAATCCGGGAAAGGGGTCTCAATAGCCGACTGTTTTGGAAGAGAGCCGCGAAAAGGGTCTCAATAGCCGACTGTTTTGGAAGGGAGCCGCGAAAGGGGGTCTCAATAGCCGACTATCCTATCAAAGTGTAGTCATAACATTGGCAACACGAGTATAGGCCACTATGGTATAAAGTGCAGGCAAAGATAAGACAACACTTTAAAAGGGTCGTCTAAAGGCAGAAACGAAGTCGTCAAAAGCTTGATTTCCTGTTGTAGAAAGAGCATGTGAATATGAACACCCTAACCAATCTGAGATCTCTTCATGGTATCAGTTATGATCAATGGACGTACGTCGATGGAACCATTCTAGTAAATCTTACTGAAGTGAGTATCCACCAGTTTTCCCCGATTAAAGATGTGGCTTACACTCTGGATTCTGTTAGCAATTTTAAAAACCTTACAACTCTTTCCATGTTTGGAGAAAGTGAATCATATAATCTTCCATCACTGGAACCTCTGGTTTCTTGTCCAAATCTCCAAAATTTGAAAATATTTGGAAAATTAGAGAAGCTTCCACCCTTCAACAAATTTCCACAGTCCCTCACAAATTTTACGCTATATAACTCGAGGCTTTCGGAAGATACCATGCCTACATTGGAGAAATTGTTGAATCTGAGGAAACTCAACTTAGTCAGTGCTTATGGTGGGAAAGAATTTACATGCAGTGATAATGGTTTTCTTCAACTTGAACAACTCGAACTCAGTGATTAACCGAACTTCGAGAATTGGAATTTAGCAGATACATCCATGCCTGCCATTAGGAGATTGGGATTTGGTAAGTTAAAGAGTTAAGTTAATTGCATTATAAGTCCCTTATATTGCTTATAATTGAATTATTCACTCCTTTTATTTTATTTTTTGGATTTGCAGCTTCTTAGACCAATTTATAGACAGATTGCAGATAATCAAAATGCCAAAATATTTTTTGCGTGTACTCTTCTTGTTATATTGGGAACTAGTTTACTCACTGCTAGAAAAGGTAATCTCATTTATTTACATATTAGTCCCTGATCTATAGGCTAGTTACCCAAATGGTCCTCGAACTTCATTTTTGTCTCGTAATTAGTCCAGTGTGTTAGATTTTTACAGTTAAGGACCAAGCTAGTAAAAGGGGAATAGTACAGGGACCACTTTGGGGAAATTGGACTATTTAGGTTACGAAAATACCTTTAAGTCTATGTTATTTTACTATAAGGAAACGATATTCGAAACCAAATTGGTAAAAACACAAAGCTCGGGGGACCATTTTGGGAAATTCTATAAGTTTGAGGATTATTTGGGTAACAAAAATACCAGGGTGAAAATGGATGGAATTTAACTGCGATAAAAAAAAGTTCTAGGTTTTCTTGGGAAACTTTAGAAGTTTGAGGACCATTCGTATAATTAGCCTATTGTTCAGGGACCAATTTTGGGAAAAAATTTCCTTTTTTTTGTTGGTTGAATATTTTTCTGTATTTTTTTTAATAATACTATGTTAATGTGGGAATGTTTGTAGGGTATAATGTCTCCACAATTAATAGATTCTCGATTTGAATTACATGATGTTAGAAGCTTCTTTCCTGCCGAAAGTGGGGTATGGTGTCATTACTTCTAAAAATAAATAAAAATAAATGAATTGCGTACATGTAGTGCAGTTTTTTGCATAATATAGGGACCTACAGTGCGTTTTTCGCATAATATTGGGACCAATAGTCCACTTTTTGCATAATGTTGTGACCTTAGTGCCTTATTTGCATAAATACAGGGATATATAGTGCTTTTTTGCATAACATAGAAACCTACAATGCAATTTTTGCATAATATATTAGTGTAGTTTTCCCATAATATAGGGACCTATAGTGCAATTAATTTAAAAGAGGATCTTATTTTGCATATTATAGGGACATAATGTGCATTTTTGCAAAATATAGGGACCTACATTGCAATTACTGTGTTGTTTTGCATAATATAGGGTTATCTAGTGTATTTTCAGTAGATATCAAGACCTATAGTTCAATTTATTCAAAATAGCATCTTATTTTGCCTTTTATAGAGACCTACAGTGCAATTAATTTCTTGTTTTACATAATATATAATCATCTAGTGTATTTATTGCAAAATACAGGGACCCATACTAGAATTATTTTTCAATTTATTTTAACAGGGATGATTCATGAACCTACTCTTTGATAGTTGCATTATGCACTTCACAGGGACATATATTGCAATTATTTGGATATTTACTTTTTTGTTATCTAATTCTTTTGTAGGCCTGCTTTGATGCTTCCTAGTGTAAGTATCAATAGGCGAATCCTTTTATAAGTGAGCCGGGAATTAGGAGCTTTATAGACGACTCTATTTTAGAAATGAGCCAGGAATGGGGGTCTCAATTGCGTACTCTAGTTTGGAAGGAGCCGGGAAAGGGGTTTCAATTGACTACTGTTTGGGAAGGAAGCCGGGAAAGGGGTCTCAATAGCCAACTGTTTTGGAAGGGAGCCGCGAAAGGGGTCTCAATAGCCGACTGTTTTGGAAGGGAGCCGCGAAAGGGGGTCTCAATAGCCGACTATCCTATCAAAGTGTAGTCATAACATTGGCAACACGAGTATAGGCCACTATGGTATAATGTGCAGGCAAAGATAAGACAACACTTTAAAAGGGTCGTCTAAAGGCCAAAACGAAGTCGTCAAAAGCTTGATTTCCTGTTGTCGAAGTAGTTCAGATTCTTCTAACTATCGCACCCGAAAAATCCAGACGGAAAAACATGCCGTTGAATCATTTTCAGGTATGTATACATTTCACTACCCTTGGAATCTACTGCACACATTTTAATTAGTTTCTTGCTCCTCTAGTAAAAATTTGGAGATACATGATGGACAAGATTCTCCTCAATTGGAGATAAAGGAGATTACATCAAAGAAACAATGCTCAGATCGTTGCTTGTGTTCTAAGAAGGGTTTGAAAGAAGTAGATACGAAGAAGGTTTTGTGGGGCTCAATTGATAAAATTGTGGATTTGACTAAGCCCCGATTTGAATCATTCTGCGAAAATATTTAGGTTCCCTTCTCAGAAATATCTTGATCATATATGTATTTTTGAGATTCATCTCAAAATCATTTAGTTTTACTAGAAAAAATTAGGTTCATATAAACCGGTATTATTAGTAGGTAAAGTACAATACAGAATATATTCGAACAGGATAGCTAACTTGGTGTTGATGTTTAAATTTTTAGGCGATACATATTTTCATTTTTCATATAATCTCGAGTGTGTTTTTAAAAGAGAAATAAATATATCATAACATGACTAATAATCATTTTTCTTATTTTTATTTAGTTGTTTTTAACGTAAACAACTTTCAGAAGATAATTTAACAGTAGGGTTAATCATTTCTTAAACGACTGATATTCCTTTGTTATTATTGATAATTAATATTTGTTTTTCATATATCTAATGTGAAAAGACATATAAAAAAACTAACTAATTCCGTAATAGGATACTTACAATTATGATCGGTCGTGTGGTCTAATAATTCTACTAATCATAATAGTTTGGATGAAAGTAATGACAGTGCTAGATTTTTTTTGACAGACTTCTCCAAGATAATCGTTAAAATGGCTTATTTGTTCTGGTTTTACCAATTTTAACAAAACGTGTCCTTAAGGGTTATGGCTTCAAATTATTAAAAAAAAATGCATTTGCTACAAGAAATAAGGTTTGTACTACTATCGGGTCATGACTCTCTATCTTTAAAATGGTCAACGAAGTTCTGAAGATCAAAATGGTCGCGATATAAAAATATATGTCGATGACATAAATGTTTAAAATTGACTTGTCTTTCTTCTCAATACTTGAAATGCTTTGGTTCTCATTGACAAAAATCGAAGAAACTTCTTTTGGCTAGTTTGTTTTCATGCTTTTCTTCTTTACATGTAGAATCGGAATAATCACCACTAGGTAAAAACACTCATGTTCTTTTACTGGGGAAAATCACAAGAACTCCGATGAATTGACAAGACTTTACCTTGAGGCTTATGCGCATCGAATTAATAAAAGTTCCTATCAAACATTTTTCAAATTCATTTCTATAGATCAGAACCTGCATATCAACTTAATTAAATAGTGAATAAATGAATTTGGATATTAACAAAACACATAAGTATTGCTTTTATCAGAAAAATTCACAAATTAAAAAGCATCATCAAGTGCCCAAAATAGTAAAAACAAGTATTATTAGAGAAGCTCATTAATTCTCATGCCAAAGAAGAAAAAAGTATAAGTTTCCAGAATGATTCACTTCTTCTTGCTACTCAAAATCATGCTATTAATTTAGGTTTCATCAATTTTTCCGCTTCTTCAAGCATCTTCGGAAGAGTTATTCTTATTGAGCATGTAAAACTCATAATAATATATAAGATAACTCCTCCTGATAGCTTAAACTTTTGAGAGAATCGGTTGTCTAACATGGTAATAGAGCCTAGATCCGTAAGAGGTCGCAGGTTCGAGTCTTGCCGTCGTTACCTAGCAAAGACTAGACATGCAAAAAATGACATGAATCTAGCTTGCACGTGAGGGGGCGTATTGAGCATGTAAAACTCATATATAATATATAAGATAACTCCTCCTGATAGCTTAAACTTTTGAGAGAATTGGTTGTCTAACAATTCTATCATCAAGGTTGATCTTCACAAAGCTTATGACAGAGTAAGTTGGCCTTTCCTTTTCTCTATCCTCAGGAAACTTGGTTTCTCTGATATTTAGATTTCTCTTATCAAAGATTGTGTCACCTCTGTTAGTTACAATGTGTTGATATATGGGCACAAAGCAGGGTCCTTTACCCCCTCTATAGGGTTAAGGAAAGGGGACCCACTTTCTCCCTACTTATTTACCATTGTTTCTAATGTTCTTTCCCTTTTAATTGAAAAAGAAGTTGATGCTCGAGTCATTAAGAGTATAAAACTCAGTAAGAATGGCCCTAACCTTCATCATCTGCTCTTCGCGGATGACTCTATTTTCTTTCTGAGAAACAATGTCTTTGAAATTCATGCATTCAGGGAAATTCACTATAAATTTTGTTTTGCTTCTGGGCTGTCCATTAATCTCAACAAGTCCTCCATCTTTCTGAGCCTTAATACCTCTGAATCCCTTAAACATTCTATCACTGAAGCATTTCGTATGCCCATAACAGAGAATTTGGGGTTATATTTAGGCCTTTCTACGGAACGGGGTAAGTCCAAACCAAAGCTATGGATTCCTAAATTTCAAAAACTGCTAAGAAACTCGTTGGTTGGAAAAAGTCCCTTCTTTCTATGACAGGAAAAACTGTTCTTATATCCTCTGTCATCCATGCTTTCCCTACGTATTTCATATCCCTTCTAGCTATCCCTAAAGGAGTTACTAGTAAAATCAACTCCCTTATTAGCCACTTATTATGGGGTAATGAAGAAGATCATGGGGTTCAATGGGTGAACTGGAATAGGATTTCTTCCCCTAAAGCTTTACGTGGTATTGGAATTAAGAATTTAGAAGCTTTCAATATCGTTCTCTTAGCCAAACAAGCGTGGCCTATTCTTACCCATCCTAACTCCCTTGTTCATCTTGTACTTAAAGACTTGTACTTCCCCAACTTTGATCTGCTCGATTCTTGCTCTATGAGAGAAGCCTCATGGATTTGGAATAACATTCGCAAAGGATGCTCTTTTCTTAAAGAGCACTCTATTAAATCTATTGGGGATGGTTACTCTACTAATATTTGGGAGGACAACTGGACAGGTAACATTCTATCTAAACCCCCAAATTATAGTGATGACCCCTCCTTCCCTAAATTTGTTGCAGACCTCTTTTCCTCTTCTACTAAGTTATGGAAATCTGATATGTTGTCTCAATTATTCCCCGTGGACATTGCTGCTAATATTCTCCACCTCAATCCCCTTCCATAATCTGGCCTTTTACCAATAATGGAATTTATACTAGCAAATCTGGATATTTACTAGCTGTATCTTCCTTGGTTATCCCTCCCCCACATCCTGGTACTTCCAGTTTTTCTGATAGTGATTTACTTAAAATTTCATGGTCCTCTAATATTCCTCCAAAGTTCAAATTCTTTTTCTAGTCGCATTCTTTCTAATGCCCTCTCTAATGAGTGTAACAGGTACTCTAGAAATGCCCAACCACAGATATCTGCCATATCTGTCTGAAGGAAGAAGAACCGCTTGAACATCTTTTACTTAAATGTGAATGGACTAGGAAATTTTGGTGTATCTTTCCCCTTCACGGTCAGACTGATCATTATTATAGTATGGGGATTAACTCTTGGATAGGTACCCTTATTAATAAAGGAAAAAATAGAAGTGAGAAGAGTAATATCTTAAGTACTATCATCCTTTGTTTTTGGGTTATCTGGCTTACTAGGAATCAAAGCTTTTCCCGAGACTAAAGTTTTACGAGATAATTCGACTCCTTCAGCAAGAGAGTTTACGCGACCACTGACCAAAAGTGCAGCTGCTACATTTAGCACCTGTCATTTAATACCAATAAAACCGTTTATTTATGCAAAATTTGCTCTATAGGTCCCTACACTATAAGAGACTTAATATTGCATCGGCAATAGAACCTTTTTCTCCTGATAACACTCTTCTATACAGGACCTCCAGCACGCAAATCCTCTAGAGTGCATCGAGGTATCCCAGAATCCACTAATAAATAATTAATTTTTTAATTTAGCTTAATCGATCTAAATAACCTTCATTTTCCAACTAATGCATTATTTTTTAAAATTAATTTCTAGATACTTACATGGATCAAATGAGAACTTCTCAATTTTGTCTAAAGTAACACCATACACTATCCCCGTCCTGCAAAAAATAGTTAAAGAGTATTTTCACTTGAAATTTATACTAAATACAGGGACCTATGATGCAATTAATTAAAAGAAGGGAGATTCTACCAAGGGGCTCATCTCATCAAGTCCTTCGGAATGATCAAACAAAGCTCTCTTCATGCCAATTCGTTGAAGAGCTTTCGCCATTATTTCAACCTATTAAACCGAAAACTATCATTAAGGTAAATTGGTAAAATGTAAAACTCTATATAGTGTATACAAACAGTATTTAAAGCTAAATAGATGCTTACAAGATCTTCTTTGTATACTCCAACAACAACGACAAAGGGTACACTGGTCGGGTTTAACCTCGGGCCTAAGAAGTTAAATACCGTCTTTACCTCTAACCTTTTCCTATCGGGCCGAACTATTTTCATAGCTGGATGGTAAATTGCTGACATCATGAATATGATACTTGTCTCGTTCACACACCTAATCACCCCTGATTTTAACAAACAAATCACATGTAATTTCAATAATTTACATAAATAGCCTCTTTGGTCCTTTGACTTTGATCTTTTTGACAATTTAGTCCCTTATATTGTAAAAATCACATTTTTAGTCCTTTATCTTTTGATTTTGCGACAACGTGAGTCCTTTTTGTATTTACATTACATTATAAGCGTTGAAACCACGAGTCACCATAAAATTGACGTGATAAAGTCTAAAATACCGATTGACTTTGGTGAACTAGGGACTAATTACTCATGCTCAAATGAGTCTCTGCATGCTAACTGATTACTGAACTCTTAGCATAGAGAACTTTTGGTTAGTATTACGGGGCATTATGTGTTAACGTACTAATCCTATGTAGTCCTTTTGTTTGCTGTGCAATTACAGATGGAAGATAAAAAGGTCGAATACTTAGACTAATACCCCTTCACAGTATGGATGACATTATAAATTGTCAAATATGTGTAGAGTCCAAACTTGAGAAAAAACTTTTAAATCCATAACCACAAGAAAAATTAAGCTGCTAGAATAAGTACATTCGGACTTAGCTGATTTTTAAAAACTCGGCTAGTAAAGGAGAAAAAATTTACTATAAAACCTTTGTAAACGACTATTCTAAGTTTACTAAAGTATACCTTCTAAATTTAAACAAAAATACTAATAAATATATAAAAAAGAAAAGAATATGTAAAAAATAATATATTGTTAAATTCTAGTTAAGTATTATATTTTATGTCACAATATTTAACAAGAATGAAATATAAAAAAAAAATATTATATATATATATTTTTAAAGAAATGTAAATTTAACTTAAAATTACAATAAATATGTATGTAAATATTTAATTTTATAAGTAAGAATGAAGTATTTTTTATTAGTCAGAAATAAATAATATTGTGAAAAAAAAGTAATGATATATACCACCCAAAATTATACCATCCAGGCATGAATTGGTTAGTGTATAAATCGTTAATCTATTTATTATTAACGATTTTTAGCCAACTAATTCACGCCACGTCATAGGTAATAATTGAATAGTATGATTATGGGCCTTGTATATTGGAAATAAAAGACAAAGGAGTGTATTAAAGATTATGATATGATCTTGACCTAGGTAGCAAATTTAATCCATTTAAAAGTTCCGCTTTACTATATAGATAGATAATAGATACTGAATAGCTTGTAAATCAAAGTAGTTTGTAATCAACAAAATAAACAAAATTTATTGTATCGGCATGAACCAGAAACTAATTTGAAAAAGATTGTAGTGATCAAAGAACAATTATTATAAAAATATAATAAATTACGAACATAAGAAAATTAACAAAGCAGTTTGTTCTACAAAAGAAATAGAACAAAAGTTAATGACATATAGACTCTCTAACTTTACCCATATCAATTAGACTCATAAGCTCCTACTCTCTCATGGCTTTAAATGTTGGTTTTGGTGAAGAAACATGACTTCCTCTTCTCCACCAATGAATAGTCCTCCAATAAACACTGCAGGTATGGTAGGATTGCATCTAAACACAGAAAGAGCCTGCTCAACTAGGTGGCCTCTTATATCTTTATCAAGCTGGATAACTGTTGCGTTAACACCAAAATCACGGAATAGCGACATGATATTGCGAGACATGCTACATGAGCTGTTGCTGAAAATCACTACTGGCTTCTCAAACACGATTGGAGGTATCTCTAGAGGTATATTCGATATTCTAGAGCTGCTATCCTCCATTTTAGAGCTGCTGCAATGATTCATTCAAGGAAATATAAACTTGAGAGACTTATTGATAACGATTATAATTGATAGTTTTATGAAAGTTGAAGATCGAGACCTATTTATAGGTGAATTCTCTGATCTTTTTAAGGCAATTTTATTATAATTAAACTAAATTTTCATAAAACATAATTATTATAGAATATGAAAATAGTTATTATGGAATATCCATCTCATGCATGGATGATTTCTATTGTTAAATATATTATTACCATAATATATTTTTACCATATAATATATTATTACCTTATTAGATTAATTTATTTCTATATTATATTTATTTCCCATTTAGCATAGTTTTACCTTTCTAGGTTTTGTTATCATAGTCATCTCTCTATTATGGGTAACTGTCATACGCGTTTAGTTGAGGTACTCTCCAGAGTCTGTCACCTGTTGTGCCATGCTTTTGTTTAATGCTTGACCTAAATTTAATTTAATGCTTTTGTTTGTTCAAGATTTATTTGCTTGATTCAATATGTGAGCTTTGTGTAGTTCAGTTAGAAAATTTGAAATAGAAATATACCTATATAGTAGAATAGCTTCCTGAGATTTGAGCTATGTCAATTGAAAAAGTTTTGGAGTTTGGATTTGATTCATTGACTCAGGCTAATCAGGTCTAAGTTATGATTATTTGCCTATTTGGCAAGTTTATTTAGGTTTAATGGAGTTTGTTGGTTGAACTTATGATAGTCATGCTCTGTAGTGAACTGGAGCTATCTCATAGACATTTTCAAAGGATTTTATTTGATTTTTAACAGCATTTGTGTATTTGTTTAACACGATAGTACTGGGATTTTATTACTTTTGTAGCTTTTGTTATGAAAAGAGTTAATTGCACCCATTGGTCCCTTAATTGTTTCGATAGGTGATTTACTCTGAAGAGGAGCGAAAGTACAACAAAGATATTACAGTTGGTCTTATTCATATGAAATTGTTGAACCTTGCAGAGTATAATCTTCATATGGCAAAACAACTTGATGCTGGACGAAATAGTATGTTTCAGTAAATATTAAAATTTACCCTTTTTTGTTTGATTTATCTTATTCAGCCCATTGTTTTTTGATATGCAGACTGAGTTTGCTATTTCTCTTATTCAAACTTTGGTGATTAATGATGTAAGAGTTCTATCTGAGCTACATACCCTTGTTGATGCTTTAGCAAAGGTAAGATCTTTTTTGCTTAAATTTTCTTTTTGGTCCTTGAAACTTGTAAAGTTACCTAAACAATCCTCAAACTTTGTTTATTTACTGTTGTTAGTCCCTAGATTGAATTCCATCCATTTTTACCGTTACCCAAATAGTCCTCAATTCCCCAAAAAGGTCCCTGAACTATCTTTAGAACCTATTTGATATCTTTTGTTAAGTCAGTTTTGAAGATTGGCTATAATTTGAAGACCAAAGAGGGGTATTTGTCAAACTATAGGGGGTAGTTTGGTAATTTACCCATTAATTGTGGTAGATTCTGAACAGTTTGTTAAATTACAGCTTGTAGGAAGGCCGGGATCTCCTGAGTCATTACAACAATTGGTTGAGATTGCTAAAAATCCTGCAGCTAATGTTGTTGTGCCAAGTGTCACTGTTGCAAAGGACAAAAAGGTATGTGTGGACCCCACTATATCTTTGTCTCTCTCTCTCTCTCTCTCTTGTTTATGTGTTATTGCTTACCATATATATGGAAAACAGGCTATTGCAGTTCCTTCTTCAAGCAGGGAAGATTATACCACAGCTGAATCTGTTGAACCAGATCATGTTGGATTTCAAGATCAGGTATATGTGGACCCCACTATATCTGATGATAATTACTCTATATCTCTGACCCTTGTGAAATTGTAAATTGATATGTAGGTCACACAAGTATTTGGGGGTTATGTGACTTTCCCGGGGCAAATGATGCAAATTTTGTGGTGCAATTACAACAAAGCGGTTTACTCAACGGAGATGATACATCTGATCGCTTTTTCCGAAGAGTCACTGTAAGAGAAACATATAACTGTACAAATGACTAACTTGTATTACTGAAAAATTAATTAAAATTCCATCTTTTTCAGGTTGTTTAACTTCTGAGTCGATCTCTCCTGCTACTCCTTTCCTTGCTATTGATATGTATGCTAAATTGATTTTCTCAATACTGAAGGTATATATTTTATTAATATACTCTTTCATATCATCTCATACTTCATCTATCTGCTTTTTCTAGTTTTCACCAGTGGAACAGGGTACCAACAAATTATCCCTTGTGCCTAAGGTATACATTTCTCTCTCACTCTCTTGTTTGAATCTTTTGTTCCAGGATTAGTAAAATACCAATATTTCAGGTTACAAGGACTGGAGTCTCTACCATCTTGTGGAAAGGAAGGTTAGTAACTCTTTAAGGGCGTAATTGTCTTATAAATATTTCAGTTACGTTTCTCATTCTTGTTTTTTCATCTTAGATTCTTGGGATACAGAAGATTTCTAAATTTACCCAGTCAATAGTTGTGAAAGGTGGAAGCATTCATTTGGATGGAGAAGGTACACCACTCTTTTATATTTATTTGGTTTTGTTTGCCTAGCTAATTTTTTTTTTTTTTTTTTTTTTGGGAATTACTAGAGTTTTGTTTGTTACCACAGAAGAGTGCCTATTGAATTAAAAAAGAAACCCTGATCTGAAAAAAGAACAAATTGAAGATATACTAAAATCATATCTTGGAGTGAAGAAGGTTATTTGGCTGCCTCAATTCCAATATTCTCGATTTTCTGCTTACATACATGTATTTACAGATAATGATGATAACATGTGTTGTTTCGTGAAACCTGGTAAGGTTATGTTGTCCTGGACTGATGATAAATTGGACCCTCAGTATGAGAGAGTTCTCAATAACACCTCAGATATTAATGACAGAGGAAGAGTCTGCAGGTAAAAAAAACACTTAGTTACTGTTCCAGAATGTATTGGTGAATTTGTTTGTAACATATTGATAACAGGATGGTGATGAAACTAAAGCGAGACAGCGGGTATTAGTATTGCTGCTTCATATGTAAATTTTTATACATTGCTCCCCAATTTGGGATTAAAAAATTCGTCCAATTTTTGCATAGTATAGGGACCCTATAGTACAATTAACTCAAAAATTTATACAGAGATATATAACCCAATGCTTAGTGCTATTAGTTAATTAGATCTTGTGTAGGCCCTGCTTGTGTGGTTTGTGTTCCTTTCATAAGACATTTTCAAGAGCAGCTATGGAAAATAGTTCGTGCTTAGGTCTCAATTTTCTTCTTACTTCACTAATCGAAGATTGAGGAATCACCAAAGGTTTTTACTATTTGAAAATGTAGATTGAGAATTGGAAATATAGTTTCACCTACTTGTACTACCAGAATACGTTACATATGATTGGAGGTAAATTTAAGTTTTAACTGTGGGTCAATAAGTAAATTACGTTATTGCAAACATAACATAATATATGCTTTGAATATGCAATGACTGAGTGCTATTTTGTATAATACAGGGACCAAGAGTGCAATTTATTTCATATTTTCAAGAAGCTTGTGAAAGATATTGTTTAAACGTGCTTGTGAAATAATATTCTACTGCACAATTAGCTTTAAAAAAATGCCTTCTTTTCAACAAGAAGCTATATCTCAGGTTAGAGCATGATCTAAAAGAAAAATATAAAAAAAAATTAGCACTCATGTGCTCTTTTGTATTGTCAGGATATTACGAGGTGTGAGTGCTTGGAACTTTGATATTGAGGATTTGAAGTCACACGCTTAATTGATATGTATTCACGTTATTGATTATTTTATTAGTTTTTAAAGAAAACTGAGGTTAAATTTTTGTTTTTCAGGTTTAAGATGGGGATAAAATACAAGAAATAAAGGAAGAAGACGAAAGAATAAAATCCTCTTATAAATACAATAGTATTCTTTTTGCATATTCACACTTGATGATGGCACTGGACAAACTGAATGCTTTAAATGGTATATTCTTTTTGCATCTTTGTTATGAAACACGGGTATATCTATTTTGCATAATCCAAGGACCAGTAGTGCAATTACCCCTCAACTTACTCTGCTATTGACTTATTTGATACCTTTTAGGGTAAATGAAGTTGGTGATAGCAAAACAATGTCTGAAATAGCGTGAGTGTTTTTGTATTAAGTTTAATATTCTTTGTAAATTTTGTTTTGCTTCTGGGTTGTCCATTAATCTCAACAAGTCCTCTATCTTTCTGAGCCTTAATACCTCTGAATCCCTTAAACATTCTATCATTGAAGCATTTCGTATGCCCATAACAGAGAATTTGGGGTTATATTTAGGCCTTTCTACGGAATGGGGTAAGTCCAAACCAAAGCTATGGATTCCTAAATTTCAAAAACTGCTAAGAAACTCGTTGGTTGAAAAAAGTCCCTTCTTTCTATGGCAGGAAAAACTGTTCTTATATCCTCTGTCAACAATGTTTTCCCTACGTATTTCATATCCCTTCTGGCTATCCCTAAAGGAGTTATTAGTAAAATTAACTCCCTTATTAGCCACTTATTATGGGGTAATGAAGAAGATCATGGTGTTCATTGGGTGAACTGGAATAGGATTTCTTCCCCTAAAGCTTTACGTAGTATTGGAATTAAGAATTTAGAAGCTTTCAATATCGTTCTCTTAGCCAAACAAGCGTGGTCTATTCTTACCCATCCTAACTCCCTTGTTCATCTTGTACTTAAAGACTTGTACTTCCCCAACTTTGATCTGCTCGATTCTTGCTCTATGAGAGGAGCCTCATGGATTTGGAATAACATTCGCAAAGGATGCACTTTTTTTAAAGAGCACTCTATTAAATCTATTGGGGATGGTTACTCTACTAATATTTGGGAGGACAACTGGACAGGTAATATTCTATCTAAACCCCCAAATAATAGTGATGACCCCTCCTTCCCTAAATTTGTTCCAGACCTCTTTTCCTCTTCTACTAAGTTATGGAAATATGATATGCTGTCTCAATTATTCCACGCGGACACTGCTGCTAATATTCTCCACCTCAATCCCCTTCCATAATCTGGCCTTTTACCAATAATGGAATTTATTCTAGCAAATTTGGATATTTACTAGCTGTATCTTCCTTGGTTATCCCTCCCCCACATCCTGGTACTTCCAGTTTTTCTGATAGTGATTTACTTAAAATTTCATGGTCCTCTAATATTCCTCCAAAGTTCAAATTCTTTTTCTATCGCATTCTTTCTAATGCCCTCTCTACTGAGTGTAACAGGTACTCTAGAAATGCTCAACCACAGATATCTGCCATATCTGTCTGAAGGAAGAAGAACCCCTTGAACATCTTTTACTTAAATGTGAATGGACTAGGAAATTTTGGTGTATCTCCCCCCTTCACTGTCAGACCGATCATTATTATAGTATGGGGATTAACTCTAGGATAGGTACCCTTATTGATAAAGGAAAAAATAGAAGTGAGAAGAGTAATATTTAAGTACTATCATCCTTTGTTTTTGGGTTATCTGGCTTACTAGGAACCAAAGCTTTTCCCGAGACTAAAGTTTTGCGAGCTAATTCGACTCCTTCAGCAAGAGAGTTTACGCGACCACTGACCAAAAGTGCGTGCAGCTTCTGCATTTAGCACCTGTCATTTAATACCAATAAAACCGTTTATTTATTCAAAATTTGCTCTATAGGTCCCTACACTATAAGAGACTTAATATTGCATCGCAAATAGAACCTTTTTCTCCTGATAACACTCTTCTATACAGGACCTCCAGCACGCAAATCCTCTAGAGTGCATCGAGGTATCCCAGAATCCACTAATAAATAATTAATTTTAATTTAGCTTAATCGATCTAAATACCCTTCATTTTCCAACTAATGCATTAATTTTTAAAATTAATTTCAAGATACTTACATGGATCAAATGAGAACTTCTCAATTTTGTCTAAAGTAACACCATACACTATCCCCGTCCTGCAAAAAATAGTTGTGAAAGGTGGAAGCATTCATTTGGATGGTTGGATGGAGAAGGTACACCACTCTTTTATATTTATTTGGTTTTGTTTGCCTAGCTAATTTTTTTTTTTTTTTTTTTTGAGAATTACTAGAGTTTTGTTTGTTACCACAGAAGAGTGCCTATTGAATTAAAAAAGAAACCCTGATCTGAAAAAAGAACAAATTGAAGATATACTAAAATCATATCTTGGAGTGAAGAAGGTTATTTGGCTGCCTCAATTCCAATATTCTCGATTTTCTGCTTACATACATGTATTTACAGATAATGATGATAACATGTGTTGTTTCGTGAAACCTGATAAGGTTATGTTGTCCTGGACTGATGATAAATTGGACCCTCAGTATGAGAGAGTTCTCAATAACACCTCAGATTTTAATGACAGAGGAAGAGTCTGCAGGTAAAAAAACACTTAGTTACCGTTCCAGAATGTATTGGTGAATTTGTCTGTAACATATTGATGACAGGATGGTGATGAAACTAAAGCGAGACAGCGGGTATTAGTATTGCTGCTTCATATGTAAATTTTTATACATTGCTCCCCAATTTGGGATTAAAAAATTCGTCCAATTTTTGCATAGTATAGGGACCTATAGTACAATTAACTCAAAAATTTATACAGAGATATATAACCCAATGCTTAGTGCTATTAGTTAATTAGATCTTGTGTAGGCCCTGCTTGTGTGGTTTGTGTTCCTTTCATAAGACATTTTCAAGAGCAGCTATGGAAATAGTTCGTGCTTAGGTCTCAATTTTCTTCTTACTTCACTAATCGAAGATTGAGGAATCGCCAAAGGTTTTTACTATTTGAAAATGTAGATTGAGAATTGGAATGTACTACCAGAATACGTTACATATGATTGGAGGTAAATTTAAGTTTTAACTGTGGGTCATTAAGTAAATTACGTTATTGCAAACATAACATAATATATGCTTTGAATATGCAATGACTGAGTGCTATTTTGTATAATACAGGGACCAAGAGTGCAATTTATTTCATATTTGGAAGCTGAATTACCATCATAATCACAGTATACAGAATTAACCAAAAATGACACATATCTACAACTTTTAATTCTAACATTTGTCTTTTAAAATAATTCATCTTCTACTGCATCACTTAGTTGAATTTGAACTGAAAAGCAAACCCGACAACGAAAAGAAAAGCACAACAAACTAACAATAATCATAAAACTCTCATATCTCATGTTAAACTTTAATTACACGCACCAGTTGCAAGCAAGCAGGCAGTTCCTTCTTTTTCCCAACTGACAATGCCCAAATTTGTCATTTGACAAACAAACAACAATACAATTAGTAACCGCTATGCTATTCGTTGAGACATAATATCATCTCACCTTCTTCAAACAGAGTCCTCGATCAATCAATATCTGTAAACCGGCGATTTAAATAACAAATTGCATCATCAGTTTTATATACTAATGGAATTATAATTGAATGAAAATTTCTATTAAATTTAAAGGACCTCTATTCATTGGGCCTGTGTCTGTGTTGTTATGATATTACGAATAGAGACGGTGAAAAGCACTAATTCTATAATATGATGTTCGTTGGCTTCGGTGAACATTGTGATTATAGTAACAATTTTTTACCTTAATTTCGATTATTGGCTAAGCCTGTTGATGTTGATGGACCAAGGTTAGGGTGAGGGTGAGGTGTTTGGAAAAAGAATAGGTGTGTGCGTGTGTGTGTGTTTGTGAAATGAATTGAAAAAAGAATTGAACCGTGAGAGGGAGGGTTAGGAATTACAATTTCTGGAATTTCCTTTTTTAATTACATTACCGCTTATATTTATTTTTTTTCTTATTTTAAACAAAATTAGTTGGTAAATATTAAATGGTAAACCCAATTTTATTTTGGGCAAGATTTTTTTACCATAATTTTTAGGTATCAAAATATAGGAAATAATTACTTATTTAATAATAATTCCATTACTGATCTAACCAATTTGGTAAATAAAAATTAACTAGGAACAATTACCTTTTTTTTTCTTTACCAATTTGGTATATTATATTGCTTTTTTTTACTTAATACACTAGTATATATATATTTCAGTTTCATCGACTAATCAACATATTTTATTGGTAAAATATTATTAAAAAAATAAGGTTTGAGATTTATTTTAACTAATTCTTTCAAATTATTTACTATTAAATAGATGCTTATACATATTTTTGATTTGTTTGTTTGTATAGGTTATACTCACAATGAACAATGGCATGTGGTCTGTAGCAAAGATCCTCAGTCAAAGTGACGTTAATACTAATACATTACTACTTCCAAAAGAAGATTTTGAAGATCACATCGTCAAAAAATTGTCGTATGAACAATATCAAATCCTACAGACATATAAATTTCTATCAATTACCATTCATGACGTTGATACAAATGAGCTAGTGCCCATAGTCCTTAATATGGAATGTGGACAATATATAAGATATTTATTTCTTTATAATTGGAAGAAAGGATTCATCAACCGCAGAAACTTAATGCAAGGTCAAGGAATAGCATTCCGTTATTGGAATCAACAAATTCAGTTTATGGTTTTAACAGATGATTCAGAAAATCAATTTTGATATTTACTAATTTCTTTTCTAGTTACTTTTTAATAGACAATAAGGTATTGCTTTACCATTATAATAAATTTGAGTTTTTTTATTATAAGCCTCGATTATTTTTATTTTAACTACTCCCTTCAACTATTACTTTTTCCACAAATCAATCAAAAGTTGTGTGATTAAACTACACCACTGTTACTTGTAAATTAATCAGAAGCTAATTAAACAATGCTATATTCCGATTATATAATAAATGTATATAAACGCAAGTGTATACTAATGATTGTATTTTGATGTCTAGAGTATACCCGTAACATTGTTTTCTCTTGCCCATCCATCCCAACTATGGCAATGAGTGCAATATTCTATTCATTGTCTGCACTTACAAGCATGTTTACTACTTTCGCCACATCTTTATCTCTTCATTGATTCGAGTATTATTGAACCTTCTAAAGCCTTATGAAGAATTGATGAAACTTCTTTATTTTCTGAACTCTAATATTAATCATAACCTGAGGAATGTTTCTCTTTGGTTCGTTAAAAGTATTTGGTCTTTCAAATTTTTGAGTATTCACATTCATCATATTCATAGACTGAGAAGTATTGGGCATTTGTCTGATTCGTGAATCATGAACTTGTGGTCTCATAGATGATGCTGCTGATGTATTAATATTACTTCCTCGGAAATGATGATAATTACTTGTGGGCCCGGCACTTCCATATGTTTGGAACATGATTGTGAGAAGTGCAAATGTTGTTGCTGCTGCTTACTCAGTCCCTGAACTGCCCCCGGACGATCCCTTTCTTGTCCTGAAGAAGATATTCGTTCAATTTAAAACAATGTAATTGCTATTCAGCTTACTTCAAAACATATTTTCAATTTACTGCAATGCAATTGTTCTTTCTTTCAGTCTCTTCGCAGCAGAAATCTCGGAATTCCGTAAATAAACCCTATAAACTCTACCATAGATAGAAAAGAGGGATTTGGATCGCAGAATTAATTATATATATATATATATATATATATATATATATATATATATATATATATTTTAAGAATTTAAACTACCGGATGGAATGCTAAAAATGTTAGTAACAGAAAAAACGATTTATCTATCAAGCAATGCATTAAAATCGAAGCTACTGTTGAGAGCTTGTAGTGATAAAATAATTGTGTGTGAAGAAGCAGAGAAGAGAAGGCACTTAAGAAAATGATTCCTATTCATTTACCTCAGAAGCTGGTGATTTGTGCGAGCCATTTATAAATGAAGGTCACAGCAAAATCTTCAATTTTCCATGACCTTCACCTCAGCCATCTATGCAGCAAGATTCATCCACATATACAAGATCATTGATCATGATCATATTAATACCAGAGAGTGCAAGTATTGTTACTACCAACATATATACTATACTGAGTGATAAGAAATCAAGATTTGTCATATCTCATAGTGTTGTTAGACTTATGAACATAATGATTATGTGGGACCCTTTGAATATATACACATATGTACTAACATGTGTCATGATTTTGCAGAGATATAAAAGAAACAAGAAACCTTGCATCTATGGCTATTATACAAGATTTGGCTTCAAAATGTGACCGTGAAAAGAAAGAAGTTACTGTACAGAAGAAGCACATAGCTTATAAGCTTATAACTTGCTTCTTCCAAATGGTTAGATTACTGATTTAATTATTATATAGTCAAACTTTTCATTACATTTTTTAATGTCTACTGTGCAGTTTTTAATTATAGGGACGTATATTGCAATTCATTATTACTATAGAGATTTATACTACACTTTTTCATGATATAGGGAACTGTAAATCAGTTATTGTATACTACAGGGATTTAAAGCACAATTTTCATAATATAGGTACCCGTAATGCAATTCTTGCATAATATAGGGACCTATAGTGAAATTACCTAAAAATAGTGAGATATATAGTACGATTTCTCATAATATAGGGACCTGCAATGAAATTTTTATAAGCTATAGAAATTTATAGTATAGGTTTTCATCATATAGGAACCTGTAATGCAATTTTTGTATAATATAGGGACCTAGTGCAATTACCTCAAAGAATTAGAGATTTATAGTACAATATTTCATAATATAGGTTAATTTAATGCAATATTTGTATATACTATAGTCTATACGGATTTATAGTACAATTTATCATAATTTAGGGACCTGTAATGCCTTTTTTGTATTATAGAGGGACCTATAGTGCAATTATCTCAATAAACTAGAGATCTATAGTACGCTATTGCAAATATAGGGACCTGTAATGCAATTTTTATGTACTATAAATATTTATAGTAAAATTTTATATAATATAGGGACCTGTAATGCAATTATCTTTGCTTTGATCTTGCATTGAAGAAAGCAATTGAGGTAACTCATTCATAGAAAATATCTTTGGAAACCATTTTCTTTTTCGGGGAATAATTTATATATCAAATGTGGTTTGGCTTTTATCCCTGAAGTTTCTTATCCCAGTTGCTATTATAGTTCTCTAAGCAGGACACAGAAGATGCGCTCTCTCGAGCATTCTTTGTTGAATCCTAGCGAAACTTAGTACATGATAACAATTCTTGAGAATAATTAAGCTATCCGTGAAATAATTTGAAGGGTTTTATTGATGAAGTCTGAGAAAAGCTGCACTATTTCCAAAGATCATTTAAGTAGAGACTTCAAAAACATGGAAAACTATTCGCAACGGTGTTTGTGTACGAAGAATAAAGAGAAATATAATGGGGGTTAAATCTTGCTACACTACAATTACAAAAAAAGCAACTATTGACTTGTAAAATATTAAGGTAAGAAAACGAACTAAAAGAATTTAACACAGACAATTAATAACCATCCTCGATGGAGTAAGCTCACTTTTTTCTAATGTTTAGTTGCAGGAGAAAAGTCACTAAACTTACAGAAAAACTTATGGGGCAAAAATAATTTAAGGTCCGTTTGTATAACTAATAATTTTAAATCCTTTGAATTTGCATTTCTTCTTACACTTGAGGTTGATCAAAGCTGATAGGAAATTTTTTTACACAACTCTCTAATAAGCATGTGCCTATCCATCTGTTGGGTATCTGTAATATACACAACTAATAGGTTGTGAATGGCCGTAATTTACCATTCAATTTGCACAAATATTAATCTTCCTTACAACATGCTTTAACACATATTATCTTTTCTATACGTGAGTATAGGAGATACTCATTGCGGAAACATCTCTATAGCGCAAGTCATGAGGCACATGTTAGTTCATAACCCACTTGTGGTTCTTCTTTTGTTTGTAATCAATGGGAAAAAAAGAAGCATATTTAATATTATCTTCTCTCATTCAGGTTCATGTAACTTTCTCTTAGAAGAAACGCAGACTACATTAATCAGTAAAAAAAATTTGTCATTTACATCCCTGATGTTGCAAAATTGTGACTCAGACAGGGATCAAAGGTGCAATATATTGGAACAACACGTGTATATTTGCTAACTGTAACCATTTTTCCTTTTATGTACTTTGTAAGCATGATAAGTCAAGACACACCATTTTTGACAAAGTAACCAGTACTTCAATAATAGTATACCAAAGCTATAATCATTACTTCTTAACCGTTTCTCTTTTGTCAAATGTAAGGTTTCAAGTCAGTAATCGATGATCCTTAGTGGATAGTTGAGTGTTTGATTTTAGCTTCAACCTTTTGTTATCACTGTCCATGTTATCATTGTAGTGGATAGGAATTTTAATTTAGAGAAGGAAAGCACTTAAGGTTAGTTCTTCTTTTGTGCTCCAAAAGGCTATTTATGGCTTAAAGTTTTGTATCTTAATTAATAGTAGACGTATCACGTTTGTATGCTATTTGATTATTCAAAGATGCTTCTGTGCGTTTTGGCCAATAGGCGCATATTTGATCATGTAACTATTCTGTGATTCTTTAGAAAAAACCAATGCTGCTAAAAAGTCGGTATGTATTTTGCTCAAAAGTTATTTTCTTAATGACTCGTGGATCTTTTTAACTCCTATTATCAACAGATTATAATCATTTTTCAAGCCAACATGATCTAATAAGTACCTAAAGCTTCAAGCTTGAAAGGGAAATGGTCAAATTATCTGAATTGAGCATTTTGAGGTATCAAATTGATAAGAGTAAAACCAGGAATTATTAATTTAAGTCTAGAAGTCTGTAAATTGGATTAAAATTTCTCTTTTAGTATATCAGTTGACTAATTTGTGTATTCATTGTTAGATGCTTTTGGAGTTGCAAGTGTATGGTTTATCAAATGAAATTGGTGAGATGTTACAGCTGGGATCCAATATTGAAGAACCAAATAAATGGAAACAGAGAAAATAACCACTCTTATTCCCTTTTTAATCAACCTCTATTGATGAGTTTCAAAGCTCCCTCTTTAGGCTTGACTGGATTATATTTATCTCAGGAATACTTGCTTCATCATGAATAGTGCTCTCTAATGTTTAGTCCATACAGATAAGCTCGTTGATTATTTTTTAGCAGATTTTTGAAAGGATCTGTATTTTGACAATCCTTTGGGTATGAATGTAAGTATTTCTTATTATCTCCGTGGGCTTTTCTGAAGTTATTTTTCTTGATCAGGGCAAGTTATTATCGAGTCTTTTATTGCCCAGATGAAGAAGTAGCAAACGAGCATTGGAAAATATTCTAGCACGTAATAGCTCAATCATAGTCAATCTATGCCAAGTAAGTATATCATTATTTATGCAAAAGGTCCTTTAAGTTCTTAAATTCGATCCGTTTATGTATCAATCTTTACCCCTTCCTTCAACAACGATACACGCGATAACTGTAACGGTGGTGAGTAGCACCAGATCGTATCCTCCATGTCCCGTCACAGTAAATATGCCTAATGATGGAAAATTAAATTATCTTATTCAATCTTTATCCACAGCTTGTGAGTATGGGACAACGAAACTTTGTTAATAGTCGAGGTATTTTATGTATTGTAAAATGGTAAAAACTAAAATGTTGATTTTCTTTTTTACTGCAGATATACAATACTTGTATATTTAGTTATTGCAAATAGAATGCCAAAGGATTATATTAACTCTCACTTGACCATATAAAATACGAGTCCAAAGTTATGGTCGTATTATTAACTGTTTAATTGGGTAAATTGCACCTTTGGTCCCTGTTGTATGTGAAATAATCATATATACACAGCACGCGAATGTTTCCAACCTTTTGAAACACAGGGCTATTTCGTATAATACAGGGACCAAGAGTGCAGTTTATTAGATATAGTAATTAGAGGCCGGTTTTCTCATACGTACGTATCCTATACTTTATAATCTACGTGAATGAACTTTACTATTAGTCATCATGTTAAATTTTAAAGTAGTCAACCATTGAAACTTAAACAACTATGTCTGTGTTATGCATGTCTATGTAACATTGTATTAATACTCGAACTTCTTTTCTTCATCTTGCTATCATAAGTCTCCATATTTCAGACTAAATTTCTTGTTTAAGGTAATTCATGTCTTAACCCTATATATATTTACGGACGGACTATGTTGTAATTATTAGTAACTAAACATTACCCAATTATAATTCAGGTTTTGATCGTAAAGAAGCTAAAGGATCGACGAAATGAAGACCGTAAGTATTTTTAGATAATTGCACTATAGGTCCCTTAATTTTTAGAATCTTCACTTTTCCTCCAACTTTTTAGAATCATCATTCTACGCTTTGATTAACAGTTTCTTCTAGGAAGTAATGTTTCAGAAGTGGAAGAAACTATGAAAAAGCATTCTGATGAACTTTTGATCACAGTAATTATCTAACATTTAATCATTATTTGGTCAATTTGGTCAATTCCATATACAAAATTCATAACATAACTTATTTTGCAGATTAAGCACATGGAAAACATGCTTGATAAGATTTTTGACACTGTAATGGCTAATTTCAGGTAATTTTTTTTATTTAGTGAGTTTTAATGAAAGAAATCTGATTATATTACTTACAGGCCAATGTCTCGAATTGAAAACAAGAGCTTAAAAAGATGATTCGGTTTTTACCAGCTACAAATCTACCTTTTTACCTTTTTACCCTTTAGTCTTATTTATTTTATTTTCAAGAACAATACACTCTAATCAGGTAACTTTTTTTATCTAACTAATCAGAATTTTTTTACTTTTTTACATTTTTTTTACTTTTCTACCCTTTAATCTTATTTATTATTACAGCTAAAAGAGTTCCCTGTTGAAGCATGTAAATTGCGTGTTTAAGTCCCCGATCTTTCTGAGATTGGTAAGGTTAGCATATTTCTTTTTTTGTTTTTTTTTTGCAATTTAAGTCCCTGTGGTTTGGTAAAATGGTACCCTACCCCTTATGGTTTGAAAATAAGTGTATGTTGCCCTATATTTTTAGTTAATTTCAATATAGGCCCCTATATTATGCAAAAATTACACTGTAAATCCTTATATTTTGCAAAAAAATGCACTTCAGGTCTCAATGATAGTATTAAAAAATTGGTCCTTACTTTTCAGTATAGGTTTTTACTGTTAATATTGGGACCTATAGTGCAATTATTTTTTTTGTAAGTCCTTACTTTTTTTTATATTGCGTTTGATTTTTCAGGATTTACCAGTGGTGGTTTTGTTCATACTCATACCTCTTCTTTCACCAACTTCTTCTAAAGGAGGGGTAAATATGTCATTTAATTAATCAAATATACAGTAACTAAATTATTAGTGTTTATTTAGTAATATTAAGTTAAAAAATTTAGGTTGGTTTTCAAGGAATAGCTGAAGCACTTGGTTTAGCAGCTGAGCTGTGAATACTGTTGTTGCAATTACTGCTATTATAGTTGTTGGAAGATTGGTAAGTTAAAGAGTTAAGTTAATTGCATTATAAGTCCCTTATATTGCTTATAATTGAATTATTCACTCCTTTTATTTTATTTTTGGATTTGCAGCTTCTTAGACCAATTAATAGACAAATTGCAGAGAATCAAAATGCCGAAATATTTTCTACGTGTACTCTTCTTGTTATATTGGGAACTAGTTTACTCACTGCTAGGGTAAGTAATCTCATTTATTTACATATTAGTCCACGAACTATAGGCTAGTTACCCAAATGGTCCTCGAACTTCATTTTTGTCTCGTAATTAGTCTCGCGTGTTAGATTTTTACAGTTAAGGACCAAGCCAGTAAAAGGGGGATAGTACAAGGACCACTTTGGGGAAATTGGACTATTTAGGTTACGAAAATACCTTTAAGTCTATATTATTTTACTATAAGGAAACGATATTCGAAACCAAATGATAAAAACACAAAGCTCGAGGGACCATTTTGGGAAATTCTAAAAGTTTGAGGATTATTTGGGTAACAAAAATACCAGGGTGAAAATGGATGGAATTTAACTGCGATAAAAAAAAGTTCGAGGATTGCTTGGGCAACTTTAGAAGTTTGAGGACCATTCGTATAATTAGCCTATAGTTCAGGGACCAATTTTTGGAAAAAATTTCCTTTTTTTTGTTGGTTGAATATTTTTGTGTATTTTTCTAATAATACTATGTTAATGTGGGAATGTTTGTAGGGTATAATGTCTCCACAATTAATAGATTCTCGATTTGAATTACATGATGTTAGACGCTTGTTTCCTGCCGAAAGTGAGGTATGGTGTCATTACTTCTAAAAATAAATAAAAATAAATGAATTGCGTACCTGTAGTGCAGTTTTTTGCATAATATAGGGACCTACAATGCGTTTTTCGCATCATATTGGGACCAATAGTCCACTTTTTGCATAGTGTTGTGACCTTAGTGCCTTATTTGCATAAATACGGGGATATATAGTGCTTTTTTGCATAACATAGAGACCTACAGTGCAATTTTTGCATAATATATTAGTGTAGTTTTCTCATAATATAGGGACCTATATTGCAATTAATTTAAAAGAGGATCTTATTTTGCATATTATAGGGACATAAAGTGCATTTTTTGCAAAATATAGGGACCTACATTGCAATTACTGTCTTGTTTTGCATAATATAGGGTTATCTAGTGCATTTTCAGTAGATATCAAGACCTATAGTTCAATTTATTCAAAATAGCATCTTATTTTGCCTTTTATAGAGACCTACAGTGCAATTAATATCTTGTTTTCATAATATAGAATCATCCGGTGTATTTATTGCAAAATACAAGGACCCATACTAGAATTTTTTTCAATTTATTTTAACAGGGATGATTCATTAACCTACTCTTTGATAGTTGCATTATGCACTCCACATGGACCTATAGTGCAATTATTTGGAAATTTACTTTTTTGTTATCTGATTCTTTTGTAGGCCTGCTTTGATGCTTCCTAGTGTAAGTATCAATATGCGACTCCTTTTAGAAGTGAGCTGGGTAATAGGAGCTTTATAGACGAATCTATTTTAGAAATGAGCCGGGAATGGGGGTCTCAGTTGCCTACTCTAGTTTGGAAGGAGCTGGGAAAGGGGTTTCAATTGCCTACTGTTTGGGAAGGAAGCCGGGAAAGGGGTCTCAATAGCCGATTGTTTTGGAAGGGAGCCGCGAAAGGGGATCTCAATAGCCGACTATCCTATCAAAGTGTAGTCATAACATTGGCAACACGAGTATAGGCCACTATGGTATAAAGTGCAGGCAAAGATAAGACAACACTTTAAAAGGGTCGTGTAAAGGCCGAAACGAAGTCGTCAAAAGCTTGATTTCCTGTTGTAGAAAGAGCATGTAAATATGAACACCCTAACTAATCTGAGATCTCTTCATGGTATCAGTTATGATCAATGGACGTACGTCGATGGAACCATTCTAGTAAATCTTACTGAAGTGAGTATCCACCAGTTTTCCCCGATTAAAGATATGGCTTACACTCTGGATTCAGTTAGCAACTTTAAAAACCTTACAACTCTTTCCATGTTTGGAGAAAGTGAATCATATACTCTTCCATCTCTGGAACCTCTGGTTTCTTGTCCAAATCTCCAAAATTTGAAAATATTTGGAAAATTAGAGAAGCTTCCACCCTTCAACAAATTTCCACAGTCCCTCACAAATTTTACGCTATATAACTCGGGGCTTTCGGAAGATACCATGCCTACATTGGAGAAATTGTTGAATATGAGGAAACTCAACTTAGTCAGTGCTTATGGTGGGAAAGAATTTACATGCAGTGATAATGGTTTTCTTCAACTTGAACAACTCGAACTCAGTGATTTACCGAACTTAGAGTGTTGGAATTTGGCAGATACATCCATGCCTGCCATTAGGAGATTGGAATTTGGTAAGTTAAAGAGTTAAGTTAATTGCATTATAAGTCCCTTATATTGCTTATAATTGAATTATTCACTCCCTTTATTTTTTTTGGATTTGCAGCTTCTTAGACCAATTTATAGACAAATTGCAGAGAATCAGAATGCCGAAATATTTTCTGCGTGTACTCTTCTTGTTATATTGGGAACTAGTTTACTCACTGCTAGGGTAAGTAATCTCATTTATTTACATATTAGTCCCTGAACTATAGGCTAGTTACCCAAATGGTCCTCAAACTTCATTTTTGTCTCGTAATTAGTCCCGCGTGTTAGATTTTTACAGTTATGGACCAAGCTAGTAAAAGGGGGATAGTACAGGGACCACTTTGGGGAAATTGGACTATTTAGGTTACGAAAATACCTTTAAGTCTATATTATTTTACTATAAGGAAACGATATTCGAAACCAAATTGGTAAAAACACAAAACTCGGGGGACCATTTTGGGAAATTCTAAAAGTTTGAGGATTATTTGGGTAACAATAATACCAGGGTGAAAATGGATGGAATTTAACTGCGATAAAAAAAAGTTCGAGGATTGCTTGGGCAACTTTAGAAGTTTGAGGACCATTCGTATAATTAGCCTATAGTTCAGGGACCAATTTCGGGAAAAAATTTCCTTTTTTTTGTTGGATGAATATTTTTGTGTATTTTTCAAATAATACTATGTTAATGTGGGAATGTTTGTAGGGTATAATGTCTCCACAATTAATAGATTCTCGATTTGAATTGCATAATGTTAGAAGCTTCTTTCCTGCCGAAAGTGAGGTATGGTGTCATTACTTCTAAAAATAAATAAAAATAAATGAATTGCGTACATGTAGTGCAGTTTTTTGCATAATATAGGGACCTACAGTGCGTTTTTCGCATAATATTGGGACCAATAGTCCACTTTTTGCATAATGTTGTGACCTTAGTGCCTTATTTGCATAAATACAGGGATATATAGTGCTTTTTTGCATAACATAGAGACCTACAGTGCAATTTTTGCATAATATATTAGTGTAGTTTTCCCATAATATAGGGACCTATAGTGCAATTAATTTAAAAGAGGATCTTATTTTGCATATTATAGGGACATAATGTGCATTTTTTTGCAAAATATAGGGACCTACATTGAAATTACTGTCTTGTTTTGCATAATATAGGGTTATCTAGTGCATTTTCAGTAGATATCAAGACCTATAGTTCAATTTATTCAAAATAGCATCTTATTTTGCCTTTTATAGAGACCTACAGTGCAATTAATATCTTGTTTTACATAATATAGAATCATCCAGTGTATTTATTGCAAAATACAGGGACCCATACTAGAATTATTTTTCAATTAATTTTAACAGGGATGATTCATGAACCTACTCTTTGATAGTTGCATTATGCACTTCACAGGGACATATAGTGCAATTATTTGGATATTTACTTTTTTGTTATCTGATTCTTTTGTAGGCCTGCTTTGATGCTTCCTAGTGTAAGTATCAATAGGCGACTCCTTTTATAAGTGAGCCGGGAAATAGGAGCTTTATAGACGACTCTATTTTAGAAATGAGCCGGGAATGGGGGTCTCAATTGCCTACTCTAGTTTGGAAGGAGCCGGGAAAGGGGTTTCAATTGCTTACTGTTTGGGAAGGATGCCGGGAAAGGGGTCTCAATAGCCGACAGTTTTGGAAGGGAGCCGCGAAAGGGGTCTCAATAGCCGACTGTTTTGGAAGGGAGCCGCGAAAGGGGGTCTCAATAGCCGACTATCCTATCAAAGTGTAGTCATAACATTGGCAACACGAGTATAGGCCACTATGGTATAAAGTGCAGGCAAAGATAAGACAACACTTTAAAAAGGTCGTCTAAAGGCCGAAACGAAGTCTTGATTTCCTGTTGTCGAAGTAGTTCAGATTCTTCTAACTATCGCACCCGAAAAATCCAGATGGAAAAACATGTCGTTGAATCATTTTCAGGTATGTATATATTGCACTACCCTTGGAATCTACTGTACACATTTTAATTAGTTTCTTGCTCCTCTAGCAAAAATTTGGAGATACACGATGGACAAGATTCTCCTCAATTGGAGATAAAGGAGATTACATCAAAGAAACAATGCTTAGATCGTTGCTTGTGTTCTGAGAAGGGTTTGAAAGAAGTAGATACGAAGAAGGTTTTGTAGGGCTCAATTGATAAAATTGTGGATTTGACTAAGCCCCGATTTGAATCATTCTGCGAAAATATTTAGGTTCCCTTTTCAGAAATATCTTGATCATATATGTATTTTTGAGATTCATCTCAAAATCATTTAGTTTTACTAGAAAAAATTAGGTTCATATAAACCGGTATTATTAGTAGGTAAAGTAAAATACAGAATATATTCGAACAAGATAGCTAACTGGTGTTGATGTTTAAATGTTTAGGCGATACATATTTTCATTTTTCATATAATCTCGAGTGTGTTTTTAAAAGAGAAATAAATATATCATAACATGAATAATAATTATTTGTCTTATTTTTATTTTGTTGTTTTTAACGTAAACAACTTTCAGAAGATAATTTAACAGTAGGGTTAATCATTTCTTAAACGACTGATAATCCTTTGTTATTATTGATAATTAATATTTTTTTTTCATATATCTAATGTGAAAAGACATATAAAAAAATTAACTTTTCGTAATAGGATACTTACAATTATGCTCGGTCGTGTGGTCTGATAATTCTACTAATCATAATAGTTTGGATGAAAGTAATTACAGTGCTAGATTTTTGACAGACTTCTCCAAGCTAATCGTTAAAATGGCTTATGTGTTCTGGTTTTACCAATTTTAACAAAACGTGTCCTTAAGGGTTATGGCTTCAAATTATAAAAAAAAATGCATTTGCTACAAGAAATAAGGTTCGTACTACTACCGGGTCATGACTCTCTATCTTTAAAATGGTCAACGAAGTTCTGAAGATCAAAATGGTCGCGATATAAAAATATATGTCGACGACATAAATGTTTAAAATTGACTTGTCTTTCTTCTCAATACTTGAAATGCTTTGGTTCTCATTGACAGAAATCGAAGAAACTTCGTTTGGCTAGTTTGTTTTCATGCCTTTCTTCTTTACATGTAGAATCGGAATAATCACCACTAGGTATAAACACTCATGTTCTTTTACTAGGGCAAATCACAAGAACTCCGATGAATTGACAAGACTTTACCTTGAGGCTTATGCGCATCGAATTAATAAAAGTTCCTATTAAACATTTTTCAAATTCATTTCTATAGATAAGAAGCTGCATATCAACTTAATTAATTAGTGAGTAAATGAATTTGGATATTAACAAAACACATAAGTATTGCTTTCATCAAAAAAATTCACAAATTAAAAAGCATCATCGAGTGCCCAAAATAGTAAAAAAACAAGTATTATTAGAGAAGCTCATTAATTCTCAAGCCAAAGAAGAAAAAAGTATAAGTTTCCAGAATGATTCACTTCTTCTTGCTACTCAAAATCATGCTATTAATTTAGGTTTCATCAATTTTTCCGCTTCTTCATTTTTCCGCTTCTTCAAGCATCTTAGGAAGAACTCTAAGGAAAGTTATTCTTATTGAGCATGTAAAAATCATATATAATATATAAGATAACTCCTCGTGATAGCTTAAACTTTTGAGAGAATTGGTTGTCTAACATGGTAATAGAGCCTAGATCCATAAGAGGTCGTGGGTTCGAGTCTTGCCGTCGTCACCTAATTTAAAAATTCACGTAGCAAAGACTAGACATGCAAAAAATGACATGAATCTAGCTTGCACGTGAGGGGGCGTATTGAGCATTTAAAACTCATATATAATATATAAGATAACTCCTCCTGATAAAAACTCATATATAATATATAAGATAACTCTTTCTCTTATCAAAGATTGTGTCACCTCTGTTAGTTACAATGTGTTGATAAATGGACACAAAGCAGGATCCTTTACCCCCTCTAGAGGGTTAAGGAAAGGGGACCCACTTTCTCCCTACTTATTTACCATTGTTTCTAATGTTTTTTCCCTTTTAATTGAAAAAGAAGTTGATGCTGGAGTCATTAAGGGTATTAAACTCAGTAAGAATGGCCCTAACCTTCATCATCTGCTCTTCGCAGATGACTCTATTTTCTTTCTGAGAAACAATGTCTTTGAAATTCATGCATTCAGGGAAATCCTCTATAAATTTTGTTTTGCTTCTGGGCTGTCCATTAGTCTCAACAAGTCCTCCATCTTTCTGAGCCTTAATACCTCTGAATCCCTTAAACATTCTATCACTGAAGCATTTCGTATGCCCATAACAGAGAATTTGGGGTTATATCTAGGCCTTTCTACGGAATGGGGTAAGTCCAAACCAAAGCTATGGATTCCTGAATTTCAAAAACTGCTAAGAAACTCGTTGGTTGGAAAAAGTCCCTTCTTTCTATGGCAGGAAAAACTGTTCTTATATCCTCTGTCATCCATGCTTTCCCTAAGTATTTCATATCCCTTCTGGCTATCCCTAAAGGAGTTATTAGTAAAATCAACTCCCTTACTAGCCACTTATTATGGGGTAATGAAGAAGATCATGGGGTTCATTGGGTGAACTGGAATAGGATTTCTTCCCCTAAAGCTTTACGTGGTATTGGAATTAAGAATTTAGAAGCTTTCAGTATCGTTCTCTTAGCCAAACAAGCGTGGTCTATTCTTACCCATCCTAACTCCCTTGTTCATCTTGTACTTAAAGACATGTACTTCCCCAACTTTGATCTGCTCGATTCTTGCTCTATGAGAGGAGCCTCATGGATTTGGAATAACATTCGCAAAGGATGCTCTTTTCTTAAAGAGCACTCTATTAAATCTATTGGGGATGGTTACTCTACTAATATTTGGGAGGACAACTGGACAGGTAACATTCTATCTAAACACCCAAATTATAGTGATGACCCCTCCTTCCCTAAATTTGTTGCAAACCTCTTTTCCTCTTCTACTAAGTTATGGAAATATGATATGCTGTCTCAATTATTCCCCATGGACATTGCTGCTAATATTCTCCACCTCAATATCCCTTGGACTGATCAATCCCCTTCCATAATCTGGCCTTTTACCAATAATGGAATTTATTCTAGCAAATCTGGATATTTACTAGCTGTATCTTCCTTGGTTATCCCTCCCCACATCCTGGTACTTCCAGTTTTTCTTATAATGATTTGCTTAAAATTTCATGGTCCTCTAATATTCCTCCAAAGTTCAAATTCTTTTTCTATTGCATTCTTTCTAATGCCCTCTCTACTGAGTGTAACAGGTACTCTAGAAATGCTCAACCACAGATATCTGCCATATCTGTCTGAAGGAAGAAGAACCCCTTGAACATCTTTTACTTAAATGTGAATGGACTAGGAAATTTTTGTGTATCTCCCCCCTTTAGTGTCAGACTGATCATTATTATAGTATGGGGATTAACTCTTGGATTGGTACCCTTATTGATAAAGGAAAAAATAGAAGTGAGAAGAGTAATATCTTAAGTACTATCATCCTTTGTTTTTGGGTTATCTGGCTTACTAGGAATCAAAGCTTTTCCCGAGACTAAAGTTTTACGAGATAATTCGACTCCTTCAGCAAGAGAGTTTACGCGACCACTGACCAAAAGTGCAGCTGCTGCATTTAGCACCTGTCATTTAATACCAATAAAACCGTTTATTTATGCAAAATTTGCTCTATAGGTCCCTACACTATAAGAGACTTAATATTGCATCGGCAATAGAACCTTTTTCTCCTGATAACACTCTTCTATACAGGACCTCCAGCACGCAAATCCTCTAGAGTGCATCGAGGTATCCCAGAATCCACTAATAAATAATTACTTTTTTAATTTAGCTTAATCGATCTAAATAACCTTCATTTTCCAACTAATGCATTATTTTTTAAAATTAATTTCAAGATACTTACATGGATCAAATGAGAACTTCTCAATTTTGTCTAAAGTAACACCATACACTATCCCCGTCCTGCAAAAAATAGTTAAAGAGTATTTTCACTTGAAATTTATACTAAATACAGGGACCTATGATGCAATTAATTAAAAGAAGGGAGATTCTACCAAGGGGCTCATCTCATCAAGTCCTTCGGAATGATCAAACAAAGCTCTCTTCATGCCAATTCGTTGAAGAGCTTTCGCCATTATTTCAACCTATTAAACCGAAAACTATCATTAAGGTAAATTGGTAAAATGTAAAACTCTATATAGTGTATACAAACAGTATTTAAAGCTAAATAGATGCTTACAAGATCTTCTTTGTATACTCCAACAACAACGGCAAAGGGTACACTGGTCGGGTTTAACCTCGGGCCTAAGAAGTTAAATACCGTCTTTACCTCTAACCTTTTCCTATCGGGCCGAACTATTTTCATAGCTGGATGGTAAATTGCTGACATCATGAATATGATACTTGTCTCGTTCACACACCTAATCACCCCCTGATTTTAACAAACAAATCACATGTAATTTCAATAATTTACATAAATAGCCTCTTTGGTCCTTTGACTTTGATCTTTTTGACAATTTAGTCCCTTATATTGTAAAAATCACATTTTTAGTCCTTTATCTTTTGATTTTGCGACAACGTGAGTCCTTTTTGTATTTACATTACATTATAAGCGTTGAAACCACGAGTCACCATAAAATTGACGTGATAAAGTCTAAAATACCGATTGACTTTGGTGAACTAGGGACTAATTACTCATGCTCAAATGAGTCTCTGCATGCTAACCGATTACTGAACTCTTAGCGTAGAGAACTTTTGGTTAGTATTACGGGGCATTATGTGTTAACGTACTAATCCTATGTAGTCCTTTTGTTTGCTGTGCAATTACAGATGGAAGATAAAAAGGTCGAATACTTAGACTAATACCCCTTCACAGTATGGATGACATTATAAATTGTCAAATATGTGTAGAGTCCAAACTTGAGAAAAAACTTTTAAATCCATAACCACAAGAAAAATTAAGCTGCTAGAATAAGTACATTCGGACTTAGCTGATTTTTAAAAACTCTGCTAGTAAAGGAGAAAAAATTTACTATAAAACCTTTGTAAACGACTATTCTAAGTTTACTAAAGTATACCTTCTAAATTTAAACAAAAATACTAATAAATATATAAAAAAGAAAAGAATATGTAAAAAATAATATATTGTTAAATTCTAGTTAAGTATTATATTTTATGTCACAATATTTAACTAGAATGAAATATAAAAAAAAATATTATATATATATTTTTAAAGAAATTTAAATTTAACTTAAAATTACAATAATTATGTATGTAAATATTTAATTTTATAAGTAAGAATTAAGTATTTTTTATTAGTCAGAAATAAATAATATTGTGAAAAAAAAGTAATGATATATACCACCCAAAATTATACCATCCAGGCATGAATTGGTTAGTGTATAAATCGTTAATCTATTTATTATTAACGATTTTTAGCCAACTAATTCACGCCACGTCATAGGTAATAATTGAATAGTATGATTATGGGCCGTGTATATTGGAAATAAAAGACAAAGGAGTGTATTAAAGATTATGATATGTTCTTGACCTAGGTAGCAAATTTAATCCATTTAAAAGTTCCGTTTTACTATATAGATAGATAATAGATACTGAATAGCTTGTAAATCAAAGTAGTTTGTAATCAACAAAATAAACAAAATTTATTGTATCGGCATGAACCAGAAACTAATTTGAAAAAGACTGTAGTGATCAAAGAACAATTATTATAAAAATATAATAAATTACGAACATAAGAAAATTAACAAAGCAGTTTGTTCTACAAAAGAAATAGAACAAAAGTTAATGACATATAGACTCTCTAACTTTACCCATATCAATTAGACTCATAAGCTCCTACTCTCTCAAGCATTGGCTTTAAATGTTGGTTTTGGTGAAGAAACATGACTTCCTCTTCTCCACCAATGAATAGTCCTCCAATAAACACTACAGGTATGGTAGGATTGCATCTAAACACAGAAAGAGCCTGCTCAACTAGGTGGCCTCTTATATCTTTATCAAGCTGGATAACTGTTGCGTTAACACCAAAATCACGGAATAGCGACATGATATTGCGAGACATGCTACATGAGCTGTTGCTGAAAATCACTACTGGCTTCTCAAACACGATTGGAGGTATCTCTAGAGGTATATTCGATATTCTAGAGCTGCTATCCTCCATTTTAGAGCTGCTGCAGTGATTCATTCAAGGAAATATAAACTTGAGAGACTTATTGATAACGATTATAATTGATAGTTTTATGAAAGTTGAAGATCGAGACCTATTTATAGGTGAATTCTCTGATCTTTTTAAGGCAATTTTATTATAATTAAACTAACTTTTCATAAAACATAATTATTATAGAATATGAAAATAGTTATTATGGAATATCCATCTCATGCATGGATGATTTCTATTGTTAAATATATTATTACCATAATATATTTTTACCATATAATATATTATTACCTTATTAGATTAATTTATTTCTATATTATATTTATTTCCCATTTAGCATAGTTTTACCTTTCTAGGTTTTGTTATCATAGTCATCTCTCTATTATGGGTAATTGTCATACGCGTTTAGTTGAGGTACTCTCCAGATACCTTTCTAGATACCTTTTAGGGTAAATGAAGTTGGTGATAGCAAAACAATGTCTGAAATAGCGTGAGTGTTTTTGTATTAAGTTTAATATTCTTTGTAAATTTTGTTTTGCTTCTGGGTTGTCCATTAATCTCAACAAGTCCTCTATCTTTCTGAGCCTTAATACCTCTGAATCCCTTAAACATTCTATCATTGAAGCATTTCGTATGCCCATAACAGAGAATTTGGGGTTATATTTAGGCCTTTCTACGGAATGGGGTAAGTCCAAACCAAAGCTATGGATTCCTAAATTTCAAAAACTGTTAAGAAACTCGTTGGTTGAAAAAAGTCCCTTCTTTCTATGGCAGGAAAAACTGTTCTTATATCCTCTGTCAACAATGTTTTCCCTACGTATTTCATATCCCTTCTGGCTATCCCTAAAGGAGTTATTAGTAAAATTAACTCCCTTATTAGCCACTTATTATGGGGTAATGAAGAAGATCATGGTGTTCATTGGGTGAACTGGAATAGGATTTCTTCCCCTAAAGCTTTACGTAGTATTGGAATTAAGAATTTAGAAGCTTTCAATATCGTTCTCTTAGCCAAACAAGCGTGGTCTATTCTTACCCATCCTAACTCCCTTGTTCATCTTGTACTTAAAGACTTGTACTTCCCCAACTTTCATCTGCTCGATTCTTGCTCTATGAGAGGAGCCTCATGGATTTGGAATAACATTCGCAAAGGATGCTCTTTTTTTAAAGAGCACTCTATTAAATCTATTGGGGATGGTTACTCTACTAATATTTGGGAGGACAACTGGACAGGTAATATTCTATCTAAACCCCCAAATTATAGTGATGACCCCTCCTTCCCTAAATTTGTTCCAGACCTCTTTTCCTCTTCTACTAAGTTATGGAAATCTGATATGCTGTCTCAATTATTCCACGTGGACACTGCTGCTAATATTCTCCACCTCAATCCCCATCCATAATCTGGCCTTTTACCAATAATGGAATTTATTCTAGCAAATCTGGATATTTACTAGCTGTATCTTCCTTGGTTATCCCTCCCCCACATCCTGGTACTTCCAGTTTTTCTGATAGTGATTTACTTAAAATTTTATGGTCCTCTAATATTCCTCCAAAGTTCAAATTCTTTTTCTGTCGCATTCTTTCTAATGCCCTCTCTACTGAGTGTAACAGGTACTCTAGAAATGCTCAACCACAGATATCTGCCATATCTGTCTGAAGGAAGAAGAACCCCTTGAACATCTTTTACTTAAATGTGAATGGACTAGGAAATTTTGGGGTATCTCCCCCCTTCACTGTCAGACCGATCATTATTATAGTATGGGGATTAACTCTTGGATAGGTACCCTTATTGATAAAGGAAAAAATAGAAGTGAGAAGAGTAATATTTAAGTACTATCATCCTTTGTTTTTAGGTTATCTGGCTTACTAGGAACCAAAGCTTTTCCCGAGACTAAAGTTTTACGAGCTAATTCGACTCCTTCAGCAAGAGAGTTTACGCGACCACTGACCAAAAGTGCGTGCAGCTGCTGCATTTAGCACCTGTCATTTAATACCAATAAAACCGTTTATTTATTCAAAATTTGCTCTATAGGTCCCTACACTATAAGAGACTTAATATTGCATCGGAAATAGAACCTTATTCTCCTGATAACACTCTTCTATACAGGACCTCCAACACGCAAATCCTCTAGAGTGCATCGAGGTATCCCAGAATCCACTAATAAATAATTAATTTTAATTTAGCTTAATCGATCTAAATACCCTTCATTTTCCAACTAATGCATTAATTTTTAAAATTAATTTCAAGATACTTACATGGATCAAATGAGAACTTCTCAATTTTGTCTAAAGTAACACCATACACTATCCTCGTCCTGCAAAAAATAGTTGTGAAAGGTGGAAGCATTCATTTGGATGGTTGGATGGAGAAGGTACACCACTCTTTTATATTTATTTGGTTTTGTTTGCCTAGCTAATTTTTTTTTTTTTTTTTTTTGAGAATTACTAGAGTTTTGTTTGTTACCACAGAAGAGTGCCTATTGAATTAAAAAAGAAACCCTGATCTGAAAAAAGAACAAATTGAAGATATACTAAAATCATATCTTGGAGTGAAGAAGGTTATTTGGCTGCCTCAATTCCAATATTCTCGATTTTCTGCTTACATACATGTATTTACAGATAATGATGATAACATGTGTTGTTTCGTGAAACCTGGTAAGGTTATGTTGTCCTGGACTAATGATAAATTGGACCCTCAGTATGAGAGAGTTCTCAATAACACCTCAGATATTAATGACAGAGGAAGAGTCTGCAGGTAAAAAAAACACTTAGTTACCGTTCCAGAATGTATTGGTGAATTTGTTTGTAACATATTGATGACAGGATGGTGATGAAACTAAAGCGAGACAGCGGGTATTAGTATTGCTGCTTCATATGTAAATTTTTATACATTGCTCCCCAATTTGGGATTAAAAAATTCGTCCAATTTTTGCATAGTATAGGGACCTATAGTACAATTAACTCAAAAATTTATACAGAGATATATAACCCAATGCTTAGTGCTATTAGTTAATTAGATCTTGTGTAGGCCCTGCTTGTGTGGTTTGTGTTCCTTTCATAAGACATTTTCAAGAGCAGCTATGGAAAATAGTTCGTGCTTAGGTCTCAATTTTCTTCTTACTTCACTAATCGAAGATTGAGGAATCACCAAAGGTTTTTACTATTTGAAAATGTAGATTGAGAATTGGAAATATAGTTTCACCTACTTGTACTACCAGAATACGTTACATATGATTGGAGGTAAATTTAAGTTTTAACTGTGGGTCATTAAGTAAATTACGTTATTGCAAACATAACATAATATATGCTTTGAATATGCAATGACTGAGTGCTATTTTGTATAATACAGGGACCAAGAGTGCAATTTATTTCATATTTGGAAGCTGAATTACCATCATAATCACAGTATACAGAATTAACCAAAAATGACACATATCTACAACTTTTAATTCTAACATTTGTCTTTTAAAATAATTCATCTTCTACTGCATCACTTAGTTGAATTTGAACTGAAAAGCAAACCAGACAACGAAAAGAAAAGCACAACAAACTAACAATAATCATAAAACTCTCATATCTCATGTTAAACTTTAATTACACGCACCAGTTGCAAGCAAGCAGGCAGTTCCTTCTTTTTCCCAACTGACAATGCCCAAATTTGTCATTTTACAAACAAACAACAATACAATTAGTAACCGCTATGCTATTCGTTGAGACATAATATCATCTCACCTTCTTCAAACAGAGTCCTCATCAATCAATATCTGTAAACCGGCGATTTAAATAACAAATTGCATCATCAGTTTTATATACTAATCGAATTATAATTGAACAAAAATAAGTACAGAATTTCAAGTGTAAAGATAAGATTCCAACCTGTGAAAATTTCTATTGAATTTAACGGACCTCTATTCATTGGGCCTGTGTCTGTGTTGTTATGATATTACGAGTAGAGACGGTGAAAAGCACTAATTCTATAAGATGATGTTCGTTGGCTTCGGTGAACATTGTGATTATAGTAACAATTTTTTACCTTAATTTCGATTATTGGCTAAGCCTGTTGATGTTGATGGACCAAGGTTAGGGTGAAGGTGAGGTGTTTGGAAAAAGAATAGGTGTGTGCGTGTGTGTGTTTGTGAAATGAATTGAAAAAAGAATTGAACCGTGAGAGAGGGAGGGTTAGGAATTACAATTTCTGGAATTTCCTTTTTTAATTAAATTACCGCTTATATTTATTTTTTTTTCTTATTTTAAACAAAATTAGTTGGTAAATATTAAATGGTAAACCCAATTTTATTTTGGGCAAGATTTTTTTACCATAATTTTTAGGTATCAAAATATAGGAAATAATTACTTATTTAATAATAATTCCACTACTGATCTAACCAATTTGGTAAATAAAAATTAACTAGGAACAATTACCTTTTTTTTTCTTTACCAATTTGGTATATTATATTGCTCTTTTTTACTTAATACACTAGTATATATATACTTCAGTTTCATCGACTAATCAACATATTTTATTGGTAAAATATTATTAAAAAAATAAGGTTTGAGATTTATTTTAACTAATTCTTTCAAATTATTTACTATTAAATAGATGCTTATACATATTTTTTATTTGTTTGTTTGTATAGGTTATACTCACAATGAACAATGGCATGTGGTCTGTAGCAAAGATCCTCAGTCAAAGTGACGTTAATACTAATACATTACTACTTCCAAAAGAAGATTTTGAAGATCACATCGTCAAAAAATTGTCGTATGAACAATATCAAATCCTACAGACATATAAATTTCTATCAATTACCATTCATGACGTTGATACAAATGAGCTAGTGCCCATAGTCCTTAATATGGAATGTGGACAATATATAAGATATTTATTTCTTTATAATTGGAAGAAAGGATTCATCAACCGCAGAAACTTAATGCAAGGTCAAGGAATAGCATTCCGTTATTGGAATCAACAAATTCAGTTTATGGTGTTAACAGATGATTCAGAAAATCAATTTTGATATTTACTAATTTCTTTTCTAGTTACTTTTTAATAGACAATAAGGTGTTGCTTTACCATTATAATAAATTTGAGTTTTTTTATTATAAGCCTCGATTATTTTTATTTTAACTACTCCCTTCAACTATTACTTTTTCCACAAATCAATCAAAAGTTGTTTGATTAAACTACACCACTGTTACTTGTAAATTAATCAGAAGCTAATTAAACAATGCTATATTCCGATTATATAATAAATGTATATAAATGCAAGTGTATACTAATGATTGTATTTTGATGTCTAGAGTATAGCCGTAACATTGTTTTCTCTTGCCCACCCATCCCAACTATGGCAGTTAGTGCAATATTCTATTCATTGTCTGCACTTACAAGCATGTTTACTACTTTCGCCACATCTTTTATCTCTTCATTGATTCGAGTATTATTGAACCTTCTAAAGCCTTATGAAGAATTGATGAAACTTCTTTATTTTCTGAACTCTAATATTAATCATAACCTGAGGAATGTTTCTCTTTGGTTCGTTAAAAGTATTTGGTCTTTCAAATTTTTGAGTATTCACATTCATCATATTCATAGACTGAGAAGTATTGGGCATTTGTCTTATTCGTGAATCATGAACTTGTGGTCTCATAGATGATGCTGCTTATGTATTAATATTACTTCCTCGGAAATGATGATAATTACTTGTGGGCCCGGCACTTCCATATGTTTGGAACATGATTGTGAGAAGTGCAAATGTTGTTGCTGCTGCTTACTCAGTCCCTGAACTGCCCCCGGACGATCCCTTTCTTGTCCTGAAGAAGATATTCGTTCAATTTAAAACAATGTAATTGCTATTCAGCTTACTTCAAAACATATTTTCAATTTACTGCAATGCAATTGTTCTTTCTTTCAGTCTCTTCGCAGCAGAAATCTCGGAATTCCGTAAATAAACCCTATAAACTCTACCATAGATAGAAAAGAGGGATTTGGATCGCAGAATTATATATATATATATATATATATATATATATATATATATATATATATATATATTTTAAGAATTTAAACTACCGGATGGAATGCTAAAAATGTTAGTAACAGAAAAAACGATTTATCTATCAAGCAATGCATTAAAATCGAAGCTACTGTTGAGAGCTTGTAGTGATAAAATAATTGTGTGTGAAGAAGCAGAGAAGAGAAGGCACTTAAAAAAATGATTCCTATTCATTTACCTCAGAAGCTGGTGATTTGTGCGAGCCATTTATAAATGAAGGTCAAAGCAAAATCTTCAATTTTCCATGACCTTCACCTCAGCCATCTATGCAGCAAGATTCATCCACATATACAAGATCATTGATCATGATCATATTAATACCAGAGAGTGCAAGTATTGTTACTACCAACATATATACTATACTGAGTGATAAGAAATCAAGATTTGTCATATCTCATAGTGTTGTTAGACTTATGAACATAATGATTATGTGGGACCCTTTGAATATATACACATATGTACTAACATGTGTCATGATTTTGCAGAGATATAAAAGAAACAAGAAACCTTGCATCTATGGCTATTATACAAGATTTGGCTTCAAAATGTGACCGTGAAAAGAAAGAAGTTACTGTACAGAAGAAGCACATAGCTTATAAGCTTATAACTTGCTTCTTCTAAATGGTTAGATTACTGATTTAATTATTATATAGTCAAACTTTTCATTACATTTTTTAATGTCTACTGTGCAGTTTTTAATTATAGGGACATATATTGCAATTCATTATTACTATAGAGATTTATACTACACTTTTTCATGATATAGGGAACTGTAAATCAGTTATTGTATACTACAGGGATTTAAAGCACAATTTTCATAATATAGGTACCCGTAATGCAATTCTTGCATAATATAGGGACCTATAGTGAAATTACCTAAAAATAGTGAGATATATAGTACGATTTCTCATAATATAGGGACCTGCAATGAAATTTTTATAAGCTATAGAAATTTATAGTATAGGTTTTCATCATATAGGAACCTGTAATGCAATTTTTGTATAATATAGGGACCTAGTGCAATTACCTCAAAGAATTAGAGATTTATAGTACAATATTTCATAATATAGGTTAATTTAATGCAATATTTGTATATACTATAGTCTATACGGATTTATAGTACAATTTATCATAATTTAGGGACCTGTAATGCCTTTTTTGTATTATAGAGGGACCTATAGTGCAATTATCTCAATAAACTAGAGATCTATAGTACGCTATTGCAAATATAGGGACCTGTAATGCAATTTTTATGTACTATAAATATTTATAGTAAAATTTTATATAATATAGGGACCTGTAATGCAATTATCTTTGCTTTGATCTTGCATTGAAGAAAGCAATTGAGGTAACTCATTCATAGAAAATATCTTTGGAAACCATTTTCTTTTTCGGGGAATAATTTATATATCAAATGTGGTTTGGCTTTTATCCCTGAAGTTTCTTATCCCAGTTGCTATTATAGTTCTCTAAGCAGGACACAGAAGATGCGCTCTCTCGAGCATTCTTTGTTGAATCCTAGCGAAACTTAGTACATGATAACAATTCTTGAGAATAATTAAGCTATCCGTGAAATAATTTGAAGGGTTTTATTGATGAAGTCTGAGAAAAGCTGCACTATTTCCAAAGATCATTTAAGTAGAGACTTCAAAAACATGGAAAACTATTCGCAACGGTGTTTGTGTACGAAGAATAAAGAGAAATATAATGGGGGTTAAATCTTGCTACACTACAATTACAAAAAAAGCAACTATTGACTTGTAAAATATTAAGGTAAGAAAACGAACTAAAAGAATTTAACACAGACAATTAATAACCATCCTCGATGGAGTAAGCTCACTTTTTTCTAATGTTTAGTTGCAGGAGAAAAGTCACTAAACTTACAGAAAAACTTATGGGGCAAAAATAATTTAAGGTCCGTTTGTATAACTAATAATTTTAAATCCTTTGAATTTGCATTTCTTCTTACACTTAAGGTTGATCAAAGCTGATAGGAAATTTTTTTACACAACTCTCTAATAAGCATGTGCCTATCCATCTGTTGGGTATCTGTAATATACACAACTAATAGGTTGTGAATGGCCGTAATTTACCATTCAATTTGCACAAATATTAATCTTCCTTACAACATGCTTTAACACATATTATCTTTTCTATACGTGAGTATGGATTACCCTCCCTAGAAGTTCATGCTACACTAGGAGATACTCATTGCGGAAACATCTCTATAGCGCAAGTCATGAGGCACATGTTAGTTCATAACCCACTTGTGGTTCTTCTTTTGTTTGTAATCAATGGGAAAAAAAGAAGCATATTTAATATTATCTTCTCTCATTCAGGTTCATGTAACTTTCTCTTAGAAGAAACGCAGACTACATTAATCAGTAAAAAAAATTTGTCATTTACATCCCTGATGTTGCAAAATTGTGACTCAGACAGGGATCAAAGGTGCAATATATTGGAACAACACGTGTATATTTGCTAACTGTAACCATTTTTCCTTTTATGTACTTTGTAAGCATGATAAGTCAAGACACACCATTTTTGACAAAGTAACCAGTACTTCAATAATAGTATACCAAAGCTATAATCATTACTTCTTAACCGTTTCTCTTTTGTCAAATGTAAGGTTTCAAGTCAGTAATCGATGATCCTTAGTGGATAGTTGAGTGTTTGATTTTAGCTTCAACCTTTTGTTATCACTGTCCATGTTATCATTGTAGTGGATAGGAATTTTAATTTAGAGAAGGAAAGCACTTAAGGTTAGTTCTTCTTTTGTGCTCCAAAAGGCTATTTATGGCTTAAAGTTTTGTATCTTAATTAATAGTAGACGTATCACGTTTGTATGCTATTTGATTATTCAAAGATGCTTCTGTGCGTTTTGGCCAATAGGCGCATATTTGATCATGTAACTATTCTGTGATTCTTTAGAAAAAACCAATGCTGCTAAAAAGTCGGTATGTATTTTGCTCAAAAGTTATTTTCTTAATGACTCGTGGATCTTTTTAACTCCTATCAACAGATTATAATCATTTTTCAAGCCAACATGATCTAATAAGTACCTAAAGCTTCAAGCTTGAAAGGGAAATGGTCAAATTATCTGAATTGAGCATTTTGAGGTATCAAATTGATAAGAGTAAAACCAGGAATTATTAATTTAAGTCTAGAAGTCTGTAAATTGGATTAAAATTTCTCTTTTAGTATATCAGTTGACTAATTTGTGTATTCATTGTTAGATGCTTTTGGAGTTGCAAGTGTATGGTTTATCAAATGAAATTGGTGAGATGTTACAGCTGGGATCCAATATTGAAGAACCAAATAAATGGAAACAGAGAAAATAACCACTCTTATTCCCTTTTTAATCAACCTCTATTGATGAGTTTCAAAGCTCCCTCTTTAGGCTTGACTGGATTATATTTATCTCAGGAATACTTGCTTCATCATGAATAGTGCTCTCTAATGTTTAGTCCATACAGATAAGCTCGTTGATTATTTTTTAGCAGATTTTTGAAAGGATCTGTATTTTGACAATCCTTTGGGTATGAATGTAAGTATTTCTTATTATCGAGTCTTTTATTATCTCCGTGGGCTTTTCTGAAGTTATTTTTCTTGATCAGGGCAAGTTATTATCGAGTCTTTTATTGCCCAGATGAAGAAGTAGCAAACGAGCATTGGAAAATAATCTAGCACGTAATAGCTCAATCATAGTCAATCTATGCCAAGTAAGTATATCATTATTTATGCAAAAGGTCCTTTAAGTTCTTAAATTCGATCCGTTTATGTATCAATCTTTACCCCTTCCTTCAACAACGATACACGCGATAACTGTAACGGTGGTGAGTAGCACCAGATCGTATCCTCCATGTCCCGTCACAGTAAATATGCCTAATGATGGAAAATTAAATTATCTTATTCAATCTTTATCCACAGCTTGTGAGTATGGGACAACGAAACTTTGTTAATAGTCGAGGTATTTTATGTATTGTAAAATGGTAAAAACTAAAATGTTGATTTTCTTTTTTACTGCAGATATACAATACTTGTATATTTAGTTATTGCAAATAGAATGCCAAAGGATTATATTAACTCTCACTTGACCGTATAAAATACGAGTCCAAAGTTATGGTCGTATTATTAACTGTTTAATTGGGTAAATTGCACCTTTGGTCCCTGTTGTATGTGAAATAATCATATATACACAGCACGCGAATGTTTCCAACCTTTTGAAACACAGGGCTATTTCGTATAATACAGGGACCAAGAGTGCAGTTTATTAGATATAGTAATTAGAGGCCGGTTTTCTCATACGTACGTATCCTATACTTTATAATCTACGTGAATGAACTTTACTATTAGTCATCATGTTAAATTTTAAAGTAGTCAACCATTGAAACTTAAACAACTATGTCTGTGTTATGCATGTCTATGTAACATTGTATTAATACTCGAACTTCTTTTCTTCATCTTGCTATCATAAGTCTCCATATTTCAGACTAAATTTCTTGTTTAAGGTAATTCATGTCTTAACCCTATATATATTTACGGACGGACTATGTTGTAATTATTAGTAACTAAACATTACCCAATTATAATTCAGGTTTTGATCGTAAAGAAGCTAAAGGATCGACAAAATGAAGACCGTAAGTATTTTTAGATAATTGCACTATAGGTCCCTTAATTTTTAGAATCTTCACTTTTCCTCCAACTTTTTAGAATCATCATTCTACGCTTTGATTAACAGTTTCTTCTAGGAAGTAATGTTTCAGAAGTGGAAGAAACTATGAAAAAGCATTCTGATGAACTTTTGATCACAGTAATTATCTTAACATTTAATCATTATTTGGTCAATTTAGTCAATTCCATATACAAAATTCATAACATAACTTATTTTGCAGATTAAGCACATGGAAAACATGCTTGATAAGATTTTTGACACTGTAATGGCTAATTTCAGGTAATTTTTTTTATTTAGTGAGTTTTAATGAAAGAAATCTGATTATATTACTTACAGGCCAATGTCTAGAATTGAAAACAAGAGCTTAAAAAGATGATTCGGTTTTTACCAGCTACAAATCTACCTTTTTACCTTTTCTTTTTTACCTTTTTACCCTTTAGTCTTATTTATTTTATTTTCAAGAACAATACACTCTAATCAGGTAACTTTTTTTATCTAACTAATCAGAATTTTTTTACTTTTTTACCTTTTTTTACTTTTCTACCCTTTAATCTTATTTATTATTACAGCTAAAAGAGTTCCCTGTTGAAGCATGTAAATTGCGTGTTTAAGTCCCCGATCTTTCTGAGATTGGTAAGGTTAGCATATTTCTTTTTTTGTTTTTTTTTTTGCAATTTAAGTCCCTGTGGTTTGGTAAAATGGTACCCTACCCCTTATGGTTTGAAAATAAGTGTATGTTGCCCTATATTTTTAGTTAATTGCAATATAGGCCCCTATATTATGCAAAAATTACACTGTAAATCCTTATATTTGCAAAAAAATGCACTTCAGGTCTCAATGATAGTTTTAAAAAATTGGTCCTTACTTTTCAGTATAGGTTTTTACTGTTAATATTGGGACCTATAGTGCAATTATTTTTTTTGTAAGTCCTTACTTTTTTTTATATTGCGTTTGATTTTTCAGGATTTACCAGTGGTGGTTTTGTTCATACTCATACCTCTTCTTTCACCAACTTCTTCTAAAGGAGGGGTAAATATGTCATTTAATTAATCAAATATACAATAACTAAATTATTAGTGTTTATTTAGTAATATTAAGTTAAAAAATTTAGGTTGGTTTTCAAGGAATAGCTGAAGCACTTGGTTTAGCAGCTGAGCTGTGAATACTGTTGTTGCAATTACTGCTATTATAGTTGTTGGAAGATTGGTAAGTTAAAGAGTTAAGTTAATTGCATTATAAGTCCCTTATATTTCTTATAATTGAATTATTCACTCCTTTTATTTTATTTTTGGATTTGCAGCTTCTTAGACCAATTAATAGACAAATTGCAGAGAATCAAAATGCCGAAATATTTTCTACGTGTACTCTTCTTGTTATATTGGGAACTAGTTTACTCACTGCTAGGGTAAGTAATCTCATTTATTTACATATTAGTCCACGAACTATAGGCTAGTTACCCAAATGGTCCTCGAACTTCATTTTTGTCTCGTAATTAGTCTCGCGTGTTAGATTTTTACAGTTAAGGACCAAGCCAGTAAAAGGGGGATAGTACAAGGACCACTTTGGGGAAATTGGACTATTTAGGTTACGAAAATACCTTTAAGTCTATATTATTTTACTATAAGGAAACGATATTCGAAACCAAATGATAAAAACACAAAGCTCGAGGGACCATTTTGGGAAATTCTAAAAGTTTGAGGATTATTTGGGTAACAAAAATACCAGGGTGAAAATGGATGGAATTTAACTGCGATAAAAAAAAGTTCGAGGATTGCTTGGGCAACTTTAGAAGTTTGAGGACCATTCGTATAATTAGCCTATAGTTCAGGGACCAATTTTTGGAAAAAATTTCCTTTTTTTTGTTGGTTGAATATTTTTGTGTATTTTTCTAATAATACTATGTTAATGTGGGAATGTTTGTAGGGTATAATGTCTCCACAATTAATAGATTCTCGATTTGAATTACATGATGTTAGACGCTTGTTTCCTGCCGAAAGTGAGGTATGGTGTAATTACTTCTAAAAATAAATAAAAATAAATGAATTGCTTACCTGTAGTGCAGTTTTTTGCATAATATAGGGACCTACAATGCGTTTTTTGCATCATATTGGGACCAATAGTCCACTTTTTGCATAGTGTTGTGACCTTAGTGCCTTATTTGCATAAATACGGGGATATATAGTGCTTTTTTGCATAACATAAAGACCTACAGTGCAATTTTTGCATAATATATTAGTGTAGTTTTCTCATAATATAGGGACCTATATTGCAATTAATTTAAAAGAGGATCTTATTTTGCATACTATAGGGACATAAAGTGCATTTTTTGCAAAATATGGGGACCTACATTGCAATTACTGTCTTGTTTTGCATAATATAGGGTTATCTAGTGCATTTTCAGTAGATATCAAGACCTATAGTTCAATTTATTCAAAATAGCATCTTATTTTGCCTTTTATAGAGACCTACAGTGCAATTAATATCTTGTTTTCATAATATAGAATCATCCGGTGTATTTATTGCAAAATACAGGGACCCATACTAGAATTTTTTTCAATTTATTTTAACAGGGATGATTCATTAACCTACTCTTTGATAGTTGCATTATGCACTCCACATGGACCGATAGTGCAATTATTTGGAAATTTACTTTTTTGTTATCTGATTCTTTTGTAGGCCTGCTTTGATGCTTCCTAGTGTAAGTATCAATATGCGACTCCTTTTAGAAGTGAGCTGGGTAATAGGAGCTTTATAGACGAATCTATTTTAGAAATGAGCCGGGAATGGGGGTCTCAGTTGCCTACTCTAGTTTGGAAGGAGCTGGGAAAGGGGTTTCAATTGCCTACTATTTGGGAAGGAAGCCGGGAAAGGGGTCTCAATAGCCGATTGTTTTGGAAGGGAGCCGCGAAAGGGGATCTCAATAGCCGACAATCCTATCAAAGTGTAGTCATAACATTGGCAACACGAGTATAGGCCACTATGGTATAAAGTGCAGGCAAAGATAAGACAACACTTTAAAAGGGTCGTGTAAAAGCCGAAACGAAGTCGTCAAAAGCTTGATTTCCTGTTGTAGAAAGAGCATGTAAATATGAACACCCTAACTAATCTGAGATCTCTTCATGGTATCAGTTATGATCAATGGACGTACGTCGATGGAACCATTCTAGTAAATCTTACTGAATTGAGTATCCACCAGTTTCCCCGATTAAAGATATGGCTTACACTCTGGATTCAGTTAGCAACTTTAAAAACCTTACAACTCTTTCCATGTTTGGAGAAAGTGAATCATATACTCTTCCATCACTGGACCCTCTGGTTTCTTGTCCAAATCTCCAAAATTTGAAAATATTTGGAAAATTAGAGAAGCTTCCACCATTCAACAAATTTCCACAGTCCCTCACAAATTTTACGCTATATAACTCGAGGCTTTCGGAAGATACCATGCCTACATTGGAGAAATTGTTGAATCTGAGGAAACTCACCTTAGTCAGAGCCTATGGTGGGAAAGAATTTACATGCAGTGATAATGGTTTTCTTCAACTTGAAAACCTCGAACTCAGTGATTTACCGAACTTAGAGAAATGGAATTTGGCAAATACATCCATGCCTGCCATTAGGAGATTGGAATTTGGTAAGTTAAAGAGTTAAGTTAATTGCATTATAAGTCCCTTATATTGCTTATAATTGAATTATTTACTCCCTTTATTTATTTTTTTGGATTTGCAGCTTCTTAGACCAATTTATAGACAAATTGCAGAGAATCAAAATGCCGAAATATTTTCTGCGTGTACTCTTCTTGTTATATTGGGAACTAGTTTACTCACTGCTAGGGTAAGTAATCTCATTTATTTACATATTAGTCCCTGAACTATAGGCTAGTTACCCAAATGGTCCTCGAACTTCATTTTTGTCTCGTAATTAGTCCCGCGTGTTAGGTTTTTACAGTTAAGGACGAAGCTAGTAAAAGGGGGATAGTACAGGGACCACTTTGGGGAAATTGGACTATTTAGGTTACGAAAATACCATTAAGTCTATATTATTTTACTATAAGGAACGATATTCGAAACCAAATTGGTAAAAACACAAAGCTCGAGGGACCATTTTGGGGAATTCTAAAAGTTTGAGGAGTATTTGGATAACAAAAATACCATGGTGAAAATGGATGGAATTTAACTGCGATATAAAAAAGTTCAAGGATTGCTTGGGCAACTTTAGAATTTTGAGGACCATTCGTATAATTAGCCTATAGTTCAGGGACAAATTTTTGGAAAAAATTTCCTTTTTTTTTGTTGGTTGAATATTTTTGTGTATTTTTCTAATAATACTATGTTAATGTGGGAATGTTTGTAGGGTATAATGTCTCCACAATTAATAGATTCTCGATTTGAATTACATGATGTTAGACGCTTGTTTCCTGCCGAAAGTGAGGTATGGTGTCATTACTTCTAAAAATAAATAAAAATAAATGAATTGCGTACCTGTAGTGCAGTTTTTTGCATAATATAGGGACCTACAGTGCGTTTTTCGCATAATATTGGGACCAATAGTCCACTTTTTGCATAATGTTGTGACCTTAGTGCCTTATTTGCATAAATACAGGGATATATAGTGCTTTTTTGCATAACATAGAGACCTACAGTGCAATTTTTGCATAATATATTAGTGTAGTTTTCTCATAATATAGGGACCTATAGTGCAATTAATTTAAAAAAGTATCTTATTTTGCATATTATAGGGACATAAAGTGCATTTTTTGCAAACTATAGGGACCTACATTGCAATTACTGTGTTGTTTTGCATTATATAGGGTTATCTAGTGCATTTTCAGTAGATATCAAGACCTATATTTCAATTTATTCAAAATAGCATCTTATTTTGCCTTTTATAGAGACCTGCAGTGTAATTAATATCTTGTTTTACATAATATAGAATCATCCAGTGTATTTATTGCAAAATATAGGGACCCATACTAGAATTATTTTTCAATTTATTTTAACAGGGATGATTCATTAACCTACTCTTTGATAGTTGCATTATGCACTCCACAGGGACTTATAGTGCAATTATTTGGATATTTACTTTTTTGTTATCTGATTCTTTTGTAGGCCTGCTTTGATGCTTCCTAGTGTAAGTATCAATATGCGACTCCTTTTAGAAGTGAGCTGGGAAATAGGAGCTTTATAGGCGATTCTATTTTAGAAATGAGCCGGGAATGAGGGACTCAGTTGCCTTCTCTAGTTTGGAAGAAGCCGGGAAAGGGGTTTCAATTGCCTACTGTTTGGGAAGGAATCCGGGAAAGGGGTCTCAATAGCCGACTGTTTTGGAAGGGAGCCGCGAAAAGGGTCTCAATAGCCGACTGTTTTGGAAGGTAGCCGCGGAAGGGGGTCTCAATAGCCGACTATCCTATCAAATTGTAGTCATAACATTGGCAACACGAGTATAGGCCACTATGGTATAAAGTGCAGGCAAAGATAAGACAACACTTTAAAAGGGTCGTCTAAAGGCCGAAACGAAGTCGTCAAAAGCTTGATTTCCTGTTGTAGAAAGAGCATGTGAATATGAACACCCTAACCAATCTGAGATCTCTTCATGGTATCAGTTATGATCAATGGACGTACGTCGATAGAACCATTCTAGTAAATCTTACTGAAGTGAGTATCCACCAGTTTTCCCCGATTAAAGATGTGGCTTACACTCTGGATTCTGTTAGCAATTTTAAAAACCTTACAACTCTTTCCATGTTTGGAGAAAGTGAATCATATAATCTTCCATCACTGGAACCTCTGGTTTCTTGTCCAAATCTCCAAAATTTGAAAATATTTGGAAAATTAGAGAAGCTTCCACCCTTCAACAAATTTCCACAGTCCCTCACAAATTTTACGCTATATAACTCGAGGCTTTCGGAAGATACCATGCCTACATTGGAGAAATTGTTGAATCTGAGGAAACTCAACTTAGTCAGTGCTTATGGTGGGAAAGAATTTACATGCAGTGATAATGGTTTTCTTCAACTTGAACAACTCGAACTCAGTGATTAACCGAACTTCGAGAATTGGAATTTGGCAGATACATCCATGCCTGCCATTAGGAGATTGGGATTTGGTAAGTTAAAGAGTTAAGTTAATTGCATTATAAGTCCCTTATATTGCTTATAATTGAATTATTCACTCCCTTTATTTTATTTTTTGGATTTGCAGCTTCTTAGACCAATTTATAGACAAATAGCAGATAATCAAAATGCCGAAATATTTTTTGCGCGTACTCTTCTTGTTATATTGGGAACTAGTTTACTCACTGCTAGGGTAAGTAATCTCATTTATTTACATATTAGTCCCTGATCTATAGGCTAGTTACCCAAATGGTCCTCGAACTTCATTTTTGTCTCGTAATTAGTCCAGTGTGTTAGATTTTTACAGTTAAGGACCAAGCTAGTAAAAGGGGAATAGTACAGGGACCACTTTGGGGAAATTGGACTATTTAGGTTACGAAAATACCTTTAAGTCTATGTTATTTTACTATAAGGAAACGATATTCGAAACCAAATTGGTAAAAACACAAAGCTCGGGGGACCATTTTGGGAAATTCTAAAAGTTTGAGGATTATTTGGGTAACAAAAATACCAGGATGAAAATGGATGGAATTTAACTGCGATAAAAAAAAAGTTCTAGGATTTCTTGGGCAACTTTAGAAGTTTGAGGACCATTCGTATAATTAGCCTATAGTTCAGGGGACCAATTTTGGGAAAAAATTTCCTTTTTTTCGTTGGTTGAATATTTTTCTGTATTTTTTTTAATAATACTATGTTAATGTGGGAATGTTTGTAGGGTATAATGTCTCCACAATTAATAGATTCTCGATTTGAATTACATGATGTTAGAAGCTTCTTTCCTGCCGAAAGTGGGGTATGGTGTCATTACTTCTAAAAATAAATAAAAATAAATGAATTGCGTACATGTAGTGCAGTTTTTTGCATAATATAGGGACCTACAGTGCATTTTTCGTATAATATTGGGAGCAATAGTCCACTTTTTGCATAATGTTGTGACCTTAGTGCCTTATTTGCATAAATACAGGGATATATAGTGCTTTTTTGCATAACATAGAGACCTACAATGCAATTTTTGCATAATATATTAGTGTAGTTTTCCCATAATATAGGGACCTAGAGTGCAATTAATTTAAAAGAGGATCTTATTTTGCATATTATAGGGACATAATGTGCATTTTTGCAAAATATAGGGACCTACATTGCAATTACTGTGTTGTTTTGCATAATATAGGGTTATCTAGTGTATTTTCAGTAGATATCAAGACCTATAGTTCAATTTATTCAAAATAGCATCTTATTTTGCCTTTTATAGAGACATACAATGCAATTAATTTCTTGTTTTACATAATATATAATCATCTAGTGTATTTATTGCAAAATACAGGGACCCATACTAGAATTATTTTTCAATTTATTTTAACAGGGATGATTCATGAACCTACTCTTTGATAGTTGCATTATGCACTTCACAGGGACATATAGTGCAATTATTTGGATATTTACTTTTTTGTTATCTAATTCTTTTGTAGGCCTGCTTTGATGCTTCCTAGTGTAAGTATCAATAGGCGAATCCTTTTATAAGTGAGCCGGGAATTAGGAGCTTTATAGACGACTCTATTTTAGAAATGAGCCAGGAATGGGGGTCTCAATTGCCTACTCTAGTTTGGAAGGAGCCGGGAAAGGGGTTTCAATTGACTACTGTTTGGGAAGGAAGCCGGGAAAGGGGTCTCAATAGCCAACTGTTTTGGAAGGGAGCCGCGAAAGGGGTCTCAATAGCCGACTGTTTTGGAAGGGAGCCGCGAAAGGGGGTCTCAATAGCCGACTATCCTATCAAAGTGTAGTCATAACATTGGCAACACGAGTATAGGCCACTATGGTATAATGTGCAGGCAAAGATAAGACAACACTTTAAAAGGGTCGTCTAAAGGCCAAAACGAAGTCGTCAAGCTTGATTTCCTGTTGTCGAAGTAGTTCAGATTCTTCTAACTATCGCACCCGAAAAATCCAGACGGAAAAACATGCCGTTGAATCATTTTCAGGTATGTATATATTTCACTACCCTTGGAATCTACTGCACACATTTTAATTAGTTTCTTGCTCCTCTAGCAAAAATTTGGAGATACATGATGGACAAGATTCTCCTCAATTGGAGATAAAGGAGATTACATCAAAGAAACAATGTTCAGATCGTTGCTTGTGTTCTAAGAAGGGTTTGAAAGAAGTAGATACGAAGAAGGTTTTGTGGGGCTCAATTGATAAAATTGTGGATTTGACTAAGCCTCGATTTGAATCATTCTGCGAAAATATTTAAGTTCCCTTCTCAGAAATATCTTGATCATATATGTATTTTTGAGATTCATCTCAAAATCATTTAGTTTTACTAGAAAAAATTAGGTTCATATAAACCGGTATTATTAGTAGGTAAAGTACAATACAGAATATATTCGAACATGATAGCTAACTTGGTGTTGATGTTTAAATTTTTAGGCGATACATATTTTCATTTTTCATATAATCTCGAGTGTGTTTTTAAAAGAGAAATAAATATATCATAACATGACTAATAATCATTTTTCTTATTTTTATTTAGTTGTTTTTAACGTAAACAACTTTCAGAAGATAATTTAACAGTAGGGTTAATCATTTCTTAAACGACTGATATTCCTTTGTTATTATTGATAATTAATATTTGTTTTTCATATATCTAATGTGAAAAGACATATAAAAAAACTAACTAATTCCGTAATAGGATACTTACAATTATGATCGGTCGTGTGGTCTAATAATTCTACTAATCATAATAGTTTGGATGAAAGTAATGACAGTGCTAGATTTTTTTTGACAGACTTCTCCAAGATAATCGTTAAAATGGCTTATTTGTTCTGGTTTTACCAATTTTAACAAAACGTGTCCTTAAGGGTTATGGCTTCAAATTATTAAAAAAAAAATGCATTTGCTACAAGAAATAAGGTTTGTACTACTATCGGGTCATGACTCTCTATCTTTAAAATGGTTAACGAAGTTCTGAAGATCAAAATGGTCGCGATATAAAAATACATGTCGATGACATAAATGTTTAAAATTGACTTGTCTTTCTTCTCAATACTTGAAATGCATTGGTTCTCATTGACAAAAATCGAAGAAACTTCTTTTGGCTAGTTTGTTTTCATGCTTTTCTTCTTTACATGTAGAATCGGAATAATCACCACTAGGTAAAAACACTCATGTTCTTTTACTGGGGAAAATCACAAGAACTCCGATGAATTGACAAGACTTTACCTTGAGGCTTATGCGCATCGAATTAATAAAAGTTCCTATCAAACATTTTTCAAATTCATTTCTATAGATCAGAACCTGCATATCAACTTAATTAAATAGTGAATAAATGAATTTGGATATTAACAAAACACATAACTATTGCTTTCATCAGAAAAATTCACAAATTAAAAAGCATCATCAAGTGCCCAAAATAGTAAAAACAAGTATTATTAGAGAAGCTCATTAATTCTCATGCCAAAGAAGAAAAAAGTATAAGTTTCCAGAATGATTCACTTCTTCTTGCTACTCAAAATCACGCTATTAATTTAGGTTTCATCAATTTTTCCGCTTCTTCAAGCATCTTCGGAAGAGTTATTCTTATTGAGCATGTAAAACTCATAATAATATATAAGATAACTCCTCCTGATAGCTTAAACTTTTGAGAGAATTGGTTGTCTAACATGGTAATAGAGCCTAGATCCGTAAGAGGTCGCAGGTTCGAGTCTTGCCGTCGTTACCTAGCAAAGACTAGACATGCAAAAAATGACATGAATCTAGCTTGCACGTGAGGGGGCGTATTGAGCATGTAAAACTCATATATAATATATAAGATAACTCCTCCTGATAGCTTAAACTTTTGAGAGAATTGGTTGTCTAACAATTCTATCATCAAGGTTGATCTTCACAAAGCTTATGACAGAGTAAGTTGGCCTTTCCTTTTCTCTATCCTCAGGAAACTTGGTTTCTATGATATTTAGATTTCTCTTATCAAAGATTGTGTCACCTCTGTTAGTTACAATGTGTTGATAAATGGGCACAAAGCAGGGTCCTTTACCCCCTCTAGAGGGTTAAGGAAAGGGGACCCACTTTCTCCCTACTTATTTACCATTGTTTCTAATGTTCTTTCCCTTTTAATTGAAAAAGAAGTTGATGCTGGAGTCATTAAGAGTATAAAACTCAGTAAGAATGGCCCTAACCTTCATCATCTGCTCTTCGCGGATGACTCTATTTTCTTTCTGAGAAACAATGTCTTTGAAATTCATGCATTCAGGGAAATTCACTATAAATTTTGTTTTGCTTCTGGGCTGTCCATTAATCTCAACAAGTCCTCCATCTTTCTGAGCCTTAATACCTCTAAATCCCTTAAACATTCTATCACTGAAGCATTTCGTATGCCCATAACAGAGAATTTGGGGTTATATTTAGGCCTTTCTACGGAACGGGGTAAGTCCAAACCAAAGCTATGGATTCCTAAATTTCAAAAACTGCTAAGAAACTCGTTGGTTGGAAAAAGTCCCTTCTTTCTATGACAGGAAAAACTGTTCTTATATCCTTTGTCATCCATGCTTTCCCTACGTATTTCATATCCCTTCTAGCTATCCCTAAAGGAGTTATTAGTAAAATCAACTCCCTTATTAGCCACTTATTATGGGGTAATGAAGAAGATCATGGGGTTCATTGGGTGAACTGGAATAGGATTTCTTCCCCTAAAGCTTTACGTGGTATTGGAATTAAGAATTTAGAAGCTTTCAATATCGTTCTCTTAGCCAAACAAGCGTGGTCTATTCTTACCCATCCTAACTCCCTTGTTCATCTTGTACTTAAAGACTTGTACTTCCCCAACTTTGATCTGCTCGATTCTTGCTCTATGAGAGGAGCCTCATGGATTTGGAATAACATTCGCAAAGGATGCTCTTTTCTTAAAGAGCACTCTATTAAATCTATTGGGGATGGTTACTCTACTAATATTTGGGAGGACAACTGGACAGGTAACATTCTATCTAAACCCCCAAATTATAGTGATGACCCCTCCTTCCCTAAATTTGTTGCAGACCTCTTTTCCTCTTCTACTAAGTTATGGAAATCTGATATGCTGTCTCAATTATTCCCCGTGGACATTGCTGCTAATATTCTCCAACTCAATCCCCTTCCATAATCTGGCCTTTTACCAATAATGGAATTTATACTAGCAAATCTGGATATTTACTAGGTGTATCTTCCTTGGTTATCCCTCCCCCACATCCTGGTACTTCCAGTTTTTCTGATAGTGATTTACTTAAAATTTCATGGTCCTCTAATATTCCTCCAAAGTTCAAATTCTTTTTCTAGTCGCATTCTTTCTAATGCCCTCTCTAATGAGTGTAACATGTACTCTAGAAATGCCCAACCACAGATATCTGCCATATCTGTCTGAAGGAAGAAGAACCCCTTGAACATCTTTTACTTAAATGTGAATGGACTAGGAAATTTTGGTGTATCTCCCCCCTTCAAGATCAGACTGATCATTATTATAGTATGGGGATTAACTCTTGGATAGGTACCCTTATTGATAAAGGAAAAAATAGAAGTGAGAAGAGTAATATCTTAAGTACTATCATCCTTTGTTTTTGGGTTATCTGGCTTACTAGGAATCAAAGCTTTTCCCAAGACTAAAGTTTTACGAGCTAATTCGACACCTTCAGCAAGAGAGCTTACGCGACCACTGACCAAAAGTGCAGCTGCTGCATTTAGCACCTGTCATTTAATACCAATAAAACCGTTTATTTATGCAAAATTTGCTCTATAGGTCCCTACACTATAAGAGACTTAATATTGCATCGGCAATAGAACCTTTTTCTCCTGATAACACTCTTCTATACAGGACCTCCAGCACGCAAATCCTCTAGAGTGCATCGAGGTATCCCAGATTCCACTAATAAATAATTAATTTTAATTTAGCTTAATCGATCTAAATACCCTTCATTTTCCAACTAATGCATTAATTTTTAAAATTAATTTCAAGATACTTACATGGATCAAATGAGAACTTCTCAATTTTTTCTAAAGTAACACCATACACTATGTGTTAACGTACTAATCCTATGTAGTCCTTTTGTTTGTTGTGCGATTACAGATGGCAGATAAAAAGGTTGAATACTTAGACTAATACCCCTTTACAATATGGATGACATTATAAATTGTCAAATATGTGTAGAGTCCAAACTTGAGAAAAAAATTTTAAATCCATAACCACAAGAAAAATTAAGCTGCTAGAATAAGTACATTTGGACTTAGTTGATTTTAAAAAACTCTCCTAGTAAAGGAAATTTTTTTACTATATAACCTTTGTAAACGACTATTCTAAGTTTACTAAAGTATACCTTCTAAATTTAAACAAAAATACTAATAAATATATAAAAAAGAAAAGAATATGTAAAAAATAATATATTGTTAAATTCTAGTTAAGTATTATATTTTAGGGTGAATGCCCAATAAGCACCTGCGACCTTAGCCACTTGCCCATAAAAGGCACTTAAGGTAAATATACCTTAATACCCTTACTGCTGTCTACTGCCGTCTGCTGCTGCCGCCAAGGGCGAGTAATGGGAATGTTTCCCAACACTCGTGCAAGTACACTTTTGTAAAGGTTGAGTAATGGGAATGTTTCCCAGCACTCGTGCAAGTACACTTTTGTACTTGTGGGCTAATGTTGAGTAATGAGAATGTTTCCCAACACTCGTGCAAGTACATTTTTGTACTTGTGGGCTAATGTTGAGTAATGGGAATGTTTCCCAGCACTCGTGCAAGTACACTTTTGTACTTGTGGGCTAATGTTGAGTAATGGGAATGTTTCCCAACACTCGTGCACGTACACTTTTGTACTGTCTGCTGCTGCCAAGGGTGAGAGAGAGACAGAGGAGATGTATATAACTAACTCAATGTATACGAACTAACGACTAATAAAAGGACGGAGGCTGGGGTGAGGGGGTAAAATAGGAAAGAAAAAAAAGGAGTGCCTTTTATGGGCAAGAAGAAAGCGGCGGGGGTGAGGAGTCATTAATTCTAATTTGAGGTGTTTCTTGGGCAATAATCCTATATTTTATGTCACAATATTTAACAAGAATGAAATATAAAAAAATAATATTATATATATATTTTTAAAGAAATTTAAATTTAACTTAAAATTACAATAAATATGTATGTAAATATTTAATTTTATAAGTAAGAATTAAGTTTTTTTTATTAGTCAGAAATAAATAATATCTTGAAAAAAGAAAGTAAATATATATACCATCCAAAATTATACCATCTATGACGTTGCATGAACTGGTTAGCGTATAAATCGTTAATCTATTTATTATTAACGATTTTTAGCCAACTAATTCACGCCACGTCATAGGTAATAATTGAATGGTATGATTATGGGCGGTGTATATCGGAAATAAAAGACAAAGGAGTTTATTAAAGATTATGATATGATCTTGACCTAGGTAGCAAATTTAATCCATTTAAAAGTTCGGTTTTACTATATAGATAGATAAAAGATACTGAATAGCTTGTAAATCAAAGTAGTTTGTAATCAACAAAATAAACAAAATTTATTGTATCGGCATGAACCAGAAACTAATTTAAAAAAGAAGGTAGTGATCAAAGAACAATTATTATAACAATATAATAAATTACGAACATAAGAAAATTAACAAAGCAGTTTGTTCTACAAAAGAAATAGAACAAAAGTTAATGACATATAGACTCTCTAACTTTACCTATATCAATTAGACTCATAAGCTCCTACTCTCTCAAGCATTGGCTTTAAATGTTGGTTTTGGTGAAGAAACATGACTTCCTCTTCTCCACCAATGAATAGTCCTCCAATAAACACTGCAGGTATGGTAGGATTGCATCTAAACACAGAAAGAGCCTGCTCAACTAGGTGGCCTCTTATATCTTTATCAAGCTGGATAACTGTTGCGTTAACACCAAAATCACGGAATAGCGACATGATATTGCGAGACATGCTACATGAGCTGTTGCTGAAAATCACTACTGGCTTCTCAAACACGATTGGAGGTATCTCTAGAGGTATATTCGATATTCTAGAGCTGCTATCCTCCATTTTAGAGCTGCTGCAATGATTCATTCAAGGAAATATAAACTTGAGAGACTTATTGATAACGATTATAATTGATAGTTTTATGAAAGTTGAAGATCGAGACCTATTTATAGGTGAATTCTCTGATCTTTTTAAGGCAATTTTATTATAATTAAACTAACTTTTCATAAAACATAATTATTATAGAATATGAAAATAGTTATTATGGAATATCCATCTCATGCATGGATGATTTCTATTGTTAAATATATTATTACCATAATATATTTTTACCATATAATATATTATTACCTTATTAGATTAATTTATTTCCCATTTAGCATAGTTTTACCTTTCTAGGTTTTGTTATCATAGTCATCTCTCTATTATGGGTAATTGTCATACGCGTTTAGTTGAGGTACTCTCCAGAGTCTGTCACCTGTTGTGCCATGCTTTTGTTTAATGCTTGACCTAAATTTAATTTAATGCTTTTGTTTGTTCAAGATTTATTTGCTTGATTCAATATGTGAGCTTTGTGTAGTTCAGTTAGAAATTTTGAAATAGAAATATACCTATATAGTAGAATAGCTTCCTGAGATTTGAGCTATGTCAATTGAAAAAGTTTTGGAGTTTGGATTTGATTCATTGACTCAGGCTAATCAGGTCTAAGTTATGATTATTTGCCTATTTGGCAAGTTTATTTAGGTTTAATGGAGTTTGTTGGTTGAACTTATGATAGTCATGCTCTGTAGTGAACTGGAGCTATCTCATAGACATTTTCAAAGGATTTTATTTGATTTTTAACAGCATTTGTGTATTTGTTTAACACGATAGTACTGGGATTTTATTACTTTTGTAGCTTTTGTTATGAAAAGAGTTAATTGCACCCATTGGTCCCTTAATTGTTTCGATAGGTGATTTACTCTGAAGAGGAGCGAAAGTACAACAAAGATATTACAGTTGGTCTTATTCATATGAAATTGTTGAACCTTGCAGAGTATAATCTTCATATGGCAAAACAACTTGATGCTGGACGAAATAGTATGTTTCAGTAAATATTAAAATTTACCCTTTTTTGTTTGATTTATCTTATTCAGCCCATTGTTTTTTGATATGCAGACTGAGTTTGCTATTTCTCTTATTCAAACTTTGGTGATTAATGATGTAAGAGTTCTATCTGAGCTACATACCCTTGTTGATGCTTTAGCAAAGGTAAGATCTTTTTTGCTTTTTAAATTTTCTTTTTGGTCCTTGAAACTTGTAAAGTTACCCAAACAATCCTCAAACTTTGTTTATTTACTGTAGTTAGTCCCTAGATTGAATTCCATCCATTTTTACCGTTACCCAAATAGTCCTCAATTCCCCAAAAAGGTCCCTGAACTATCTTTAGAACCTATTTGATATCTTTTGTTAAGTCAGTTTTGAAGATTGGCTATAATTTGAAGACCAAAGAGGGGTATTTGTCAAACTATAGGGGGTAGTTTGGTAATTTACCCATTAATTGTGGTAGATTCTGAACAGTTTGTTAAATTACAGCTTGTAGGAAGGCCGGGATCTCCTGAGTCATTACAACAATTGGTTGAGATTGCTAAAAATCCTGCAGCTAATGTTGTTGTGCCAAGTGTCACTGTTGCAAAGGACAAAAAGGTATGTGTGGACCCCACTATATCTTTGTCTCTCTCTCTCTTGTTTATGTGTTATTGCTTACCATATATATGGAAAACAGGCTATTGCAGTTCCTTCTTCAAGCAGGGAAGATTATACCACAGCTGAATCTGTTGAACCAGATCATGTTGGATTTCAAGATCAGGTATATGTGGACCCCACTATATCTGATGATAATTACTCTATATCTCTGACCCTTGTGAAATTGTAAATTGATATGTAGGTCACACAAGTATTTGGGGGTTATGTGACTTTCCCGGGGCAAATGATGCAAATTTTGTGGTGCAATTACAACAAAGCGGTTTACTCAACGGAGATGATACATCTGATCGCTTTTTCCGAAGAGTCACTGTAAGAGAAACATATAACTGTACAAATGACTAACTTGTATTACTGAAAAATTAATTAAAATTCCATCTTTTTCAGGTTGTTTAACTTCTGAGTCGATCTCTCCTGCTACTCCTTTCCTTGCTATTGATATGTATGCTAAATTGATTTTCTCAATACTGAAGGTATATATTTTATTAATATACTCTTTCATATCATCTCATACTTCATCTATCTGCTTTTTCTAGTTTTCACCAGTGGAACAGGGTACCAACAAATTATCCCTTGTGCCTAAGGTATACATTTCTCTCTCACTCTCTTGTTTGAATCTTTTGTTCCAGGATTAGTAAAATACCAATATTTCAGGTTACAAGGACTGGAGTCTCTACCATCTTGTGGCAAGGAAGGTTAGTAACTCTTTAAGGGCGTAATTGTCTTATAAATATTTCAGTTACGTTTCTCATTCTTGTTTTTTCATCTTAGATTCTTGGGATACAGAATGATTTCTAAATTTACCCAGTCAATAGTTGTGAAAGGTGGAAGTATTCATTTGGATGGAGAAGGTACACCACTCTTTTATATTTATTTGGTTTTGTTTGCCTAGCTAATTTTTTTTTATTTTTTTATTTTTTTTGAGAATTACTAGAGTTTTGTTTGTTACCACAGAAGAGTGCCTATTGAATTAAAAAAGAAACCCTGATCTGAAAAAAGAACAAATTGAAGATATACTAAAATCATATCTTGGAGTGAAGAAGGTTATTTGGCTGCCTCAATTCCAATATTCTCGATTTTCTGCTTACATACATGTATTTACAGATAATGATGATAACATGTGTTGTTTCGTGAAACCTGGTAAGGTTATGTTGTCCTGGACTGATGATAAATTGGACCCTCAGTATGAGAGAGTTCTCAATAACACCTCAGATATTAATGACAGAGGAAGAGTCTGCAGGTAAAAAAAACACTTAGTTACTGTTCCAGAATGTATTGGTGAATTTGTTTGTAACATATTGATAACAGGATGGTGATGAAACTAAAGCGAGACAGCGGGTATTAGTATAGCTGCTTCATATGTAAATTTTTATACATTGCTCCCCAATTTGGGATTAAAAAATTCGTCCAATTTTTGCATAGTATAGGGACCCTATAGTACAATTAACTCAAAAATTTATACAGAGATATATAACCCAATGCTTAGTGCTATTAGTTAATTAGATCTTGTGTAGGCCCTGCTTGTGTGGTTTGTGTTCCTTTCATAAGACATTTTCAAGAGCAGCTATGGAAAATAGTTCGTGCTTAGGTCTCAATTTTCTTCTTACTTCACTAATCGAAGATTGAGGAATCACCAAAGGTTTTTACTATTTGAAAATGTAGATTGAGAATTGAAAATATAGTTTCACCTACTTGTACTACCAGAATACGTTACATATGATTGGAGGTAAATTTAAGTTTTAACTGTGGGTCATTAAGTAAATTACGTTATTGCAAACATAACATAATATATGCTTTGAATATGCAATGACTGAGTGCTATTTTGTATAATACAGGGACCAAGAGTGCAATTTATTTCATATTTTCAAGAAGCTTGTGAAAGATATTGTTTAAACGTGCTTGTGAAATAATACTCTACTGCACAATTAGCTTTAAAAAAATGCCTTCTTTTCAACAAGAAGCGATATCTCAGGTTAGAGCATGATCTAAAAGAAAAATATAAAAAAAAATTAGCACTCATGTGCTCTTTTGTATTGTCAGGATATTACGAGGTGTGAGTGCTTGGAACTTTGATATTGAGGATTTGAAGTCACACGCTTAATTGATATGTATTCACGTTATTGATTATTTTATTAGTTTTTAAAGAAAACTGAGGTTAAATTTTTGTTTTTCAGGTTTAAGATGGGGATAAAATACAAGAAATAAAGGAAGAAGACGAAAGAATAAAATCCTCTTATAAATACAATAGTATTCTTTTTGCATATTCACACTTGATGATGGCACTGGACAAACTGAATGCTTTAAATGGTATATTCTTTTTGCATCTTTGTTATGAAACACGGGTATATCTATTTTGCATAATCCAAGGACCAGTAGTGCAATTAACCCTCAACTTACTCTGCTATTGACTTATTTGATACCTTTTAGGGTAAATGAAGTTGGTGATAGCAAAACAATGTCTGAAATAGCGTGAGTGTTTTTGTATTAAGTTTAATATTCTTTGTAAATTTTGTTTTGCTTCTGGGTTGTCCATTAATCTCAACAAGTCCTCTATCTTTCTGAGCCTTAATACCTCTGAATCCCTTAAACATTCTATCATTGAAGCATTTCGTATGCCCATAACAGAGAATTTGGGGTTATATTTAGGCCTTTCTACGGAATGGGGTAAGTCCAAACCAAAGCTATGGATTCCTAAATTTCAAAAACTGCTAAGAAACTCGTTGGTTGAAAAAAGTCCCTTCTTTCTATGGCAGGAAAAACTGTTCTTATATCCTCTGTCAACAATGTTTTCCCTACGTATTTCATATCCCTTCTGGCTATCCCTAAAGGAGTTATTAGTAAAATTAACTCCCTTATTAGCCACTTATTAAGGGGTAATGAAGAAGATCATGGTGTTCATTGGGTGAACTGGAATAGGATTTCTTCCCCTAAAGCTTTACGTAGTATTGGAATTAAGAATTTAGAAGCTTTCAATATCGTTCTCTTAGCCAAATAAGCGTGGTCTATTCTTACCCATCCTAACTCCCTTGTTCATCTTGTACTTAAAGACTTGTACTTCCCCAACTTTGATCTGCTCGATTCTTGCTCTATGAGAGGAGCCTCATGGATTTGGAATAACATTTGCAAAGGATGCTCTTTTTTTAAAGAGCACTCTATTAAATCTATTGGGGATGGTTACTCTACTAATATTTGGGAGGACAACTGGACAGGTAATATTCTATCTAAACCCCCATATTATAGTGATGACCCCTCCTTCCCTAAATTTGTTCTAGACCTCTTTTCCTCTTCTACTAAATTATGGAAATATGATATGCTGTCTCAATTATTCCACGTGGACACTGCTGCTAATATTCTCCACCTCAATCCCCTTCCATAATCTGGCCTTTTACCAATAATGGAATTTATTCTAGCAAATCTGGATATTTACTAGTTGTATCTTCCTTGGTTATCCCTCCCCCACATCCTGGTACTTCCAGTTTTTCTGATAGTGATTTACTTAAAATTTCATGGTCCTCTAATATTCCTCCAAAGTTCAAATTCTTTTTCTGTCGCATTCTTTCTAATGCCCTCTCTACTGAGTGTAACAGGTACTCTAGAAATGCTCAACCACAGATATCTGCCATATCTGTCTGAAGGAAGAAGAACCCCTTGAACATCTTTTACTTAAATGTGAATTGACTAGGAAATTTTGGTGTATCTCCCCCCTTCACTGTCAGACTGATCATTATTATAGTATGGGGATTAACTCTTGGATAGGTACCCTTATTGATAAAGGAAAAAATAGAAGTGAGAAGAGTAATATTTAAGTACTATCATCCTTTGTTTTTGGGTTATCTGGCTTACTAGGAACCAAAGCTTTTCCCGAGACTAAAGTTTTACGAGCTAATTCGACTCCTTCAGCAAGAGAGTTTACGCGACCACTGACCAAAAGTGCGTGCAGCTGCTGCATTTAGCACCTGTCATTTAATACAATTAAAACCGTTTATTTATTCAAAATTTGCTCTATAGGTCCCTACACTATAAGAGACTTAATATTGCATCGGAAATAGAACCTTTTTCTCCTGATAACACTCTTCTATACAGGACCTCCAGCACGCAAATCCTCTAGAGTGCATCGAGGTATCCCAGAATCCGCTAATAAATAATTAATTTTAATTTAGCTTAATCGATCTAAATACCCTTCATTTTCCAACTAATGCATTAATTTTTAAAATTAATTTCAAGATACTTACATGGATCAAATGAGAACTTCTCAATTTTGTCTAAAGTAACACCATACACTATCCCCGTCCTGCAAAAAATAGTTGTGAAAGGTGGAAGCATTCATTTGGATGGTTGGATGGAGAAGGTACACCACTCTTTTATATTTATTTGGTTTTGTTTGCCTAGCTAATTTTTTTTTTTTTTTTTTTTTGAGAATTACTAGAGTTTTGTTTGTTACCACAGAAGAGTGCCTATTGAATTAAAAAAGAAACCCTGATCTGAAAAAAGAACAAATTGAAGATATACTAAAATCATATCTTGGAGTGAAGAAGGTTATTTGGCTGCCTCAATTCCAATATTTCGATTTTCTGCTTACATACATGTATTTACAGATAATGATGATAACATGTGTTGTTTCGTGAAACCTGGTAAGGTTATGTTGTCCTGGACTGATGATAAATTGGACCCTCAGTATGAGAGAGTTCTCAATAACACCGCAGATATTAATGACAGAGGAAGAGTCTGCAGGTAAAAAAAACACTTAGTTACCGTTCCAGAATGTATTGGTGAATTTGTTTGTAACATATTGATGACAGGATGGTGATGAAACTAAAGCGTATTAGTATTGCTGCTTCATATGTAAATTTTTATACATTGCTCCCCAATTTGGGATTAAAAAATTCGTCCAATTTTTGCATAGTATAGGGACCTATAGTACAATTAACTCAAAAATTTATACAGAGATATATAACCCAATGCTTAGTGCTATTAGTTAATTAGATCTTGTGTAGGCCCTGCTTGTGTGGTTTGTGTTCCTTTCATAAGACATTTTCAAGAGCAGCTATGGAAAATAGTTCGTGCTTAGGTCTCAATTTTCTTCTTACTTCACTAATCGAAGATTGAGGAATCACCAAAGGTTTTTACTATTTGAAAATGTAGATTGAGAATTGGAAATATAGTTTCACCTACTTGTACTACCAGAATACGTTACATATGATTGGAGGTAAATTTAAGTTTTAACTGTGGGTCATTAAGTAAATTACGTTATTGCAAACATAACATAATATATGCTTTGAAT